>CM027838.1:26882304-27482304 GCA_016097545.1 Eucalyptus victrix
ACAAGTTTTTTAACGTATTTGTTGGATTTTTTGCACTAGGAATCTTTTTCAATGACATTGTTGATGAATATGATGATACTTCAACTTAATGTGCTTTGCCTTTGATGAAAATACTGGAATTCTTGTAGGCACCTAGTACTTTGTCATTGAAAAGAAAGCTGCTATCTTGCTTCTTGCCTATCTCTTTTTGAAAAAAATTTCAACTAAATCATCTCATTGCCAACTTCAGATATAGCAACATACTTTGATTCAGTGGTTGAGAGAGTCACACAGCTCTAAAGTCTAGACATCCAAATGATTGCAGTGCTATCTAAGGTAAAAACATAAGTAAAGATCATCTTCCTATTGTAACATCCTTGATTTCGACCCTTATTTTGGTCCCAACTAGGAGGCTAAGCTAGATAGATCTTGGATTAGTCAAACCTTCCTAGAGATTTAAATTTGAATGAGTGTGAAAAGTATTAAATGGGGGTGATGAGTATGGAGGCTTAGGTGTCCTAAGTAATTAATGAAAGAAGATGACTCATAAGCTTAGGTGTATAATCATCATGACAAGCGATTAATGAATGGGGTAAATCACATGTCCATGTGTCCCTATAGATTAGGGTCATCATTCCTCTACTTTAAGACTTTGAAGACAAGTTATTTCCAACTTTAAATGCTTGATGAATCATTGGCCAAGTAATTAATGAACGATGGTCTTGAAAGACCATTAGGGGCACCACGACTCCTCCATAGACTTGCCACTTTGAGTTTCATAGGTTTTGACTTTCCAGTTTTTCAAAATTGCTGTACCTTTCTTGCTTTCCAATTTTATAGAACTCTTTATGCTTTGAATTTGGAGAAGCTCCCTTCATAAAAGTTGTTCAAAACATCTTAGTCTATAACATATTTAAATTTCAAATCTTTCTAAGGTGAAATAGTTGGGTCAAAGGCCCAATCAATCACCATATGGAATCTGCCAAGTATAGTGAAAACAGTAAGCAAGTTACTTTCTCAAATTCTTATAAAATCTTCTCTTTTGAATTTGGACATGCTTCCTTCACAAAAGTTTTAAATAACATACATATCTACAACATATTAAAATTTCAAAGAGTTTTGTAAATATTTGGATTTCGAAATAAGTCTCTCTCTTTAATCGTTGAATCTGCTCAACGGACAAATTTTTAGGTTGTGTTCAATGAATTCCTACTCTTTCCACAACACGAATTTGGCTAAGTTTCTTTCATTAATACATTTCTTAAGATCTTACACACCATATTAAAATTTTATAATTTTTCGAGCCCGTTTGATAAGATAATGATGCTAATTTAAAAAATTACTCGAAATTGTCCTTCAACTTAAAATGGGAGGTTACATGCCAAACTTGGAGAGGAATGGGCTGCACACCCAACTTGAGAAGCAAACCATCCAGAGTCTTCTTGGATTGGGATGAAGATACATTAAATGCTCTTGGACTATAGTGCATTAATGCTAAGTTGAGTCATAAGGCTTAGGTGTCCCCTAATTAATATAGTCATCATTACAAAGATGACTTAACACCCAAATGGCCCAATAAAAAAGGAACAAGTATGGCCCTAGGGATTAGGCTAGCCACATCTTCCTCCTTAGCCTTGCCACCTTACCAACCTAGGCTTGCCATCCAAAGAAATCCTATTGGTCTATTTGGAAGGGTAATGATGAGAGATTTACCTATAAATAGAAGCATCCCCCCAATACCACACACACCACCCCATCTCTTCTCCCTCACTCTCTCTCTCTCTCTCTTCTCGGCCTCGCTCGCCTACCGCCTCATTGGACAGTCTTTTCTTGGTAAAACCACTTATAGTTTATCAAGGTTCATCGAAGGTGAGTAGAATCCCTAACTCTTGGCTAGGGCGATAGCCTACATCGTCAAGTTTAGTGGTATGCTTACCCGTGTAAGCTACGTGTATGTTGGAATGTTCTTTTGTATGGTTTGCTCATGTTCACATGATTGAATGCGTTCACACCATCGGACTTTGTATGCATTGGCTAAGATGAAATATGAAGAACCGACTTGTGTGATGCATTTATATGATGCACCTAAAGAGGAAAAAGTGCACGTCACCATATAGCGATGCCTCGTTCATTGAACAGGATGCCCTGGTTGAGCCAAAATGCCTGAGTTTGAGCCTAGATGCCTCGAGTAAGCTAGCCCCGGGATGCCTTGATTGAGTCAAAATGCCTGTGTTGAGCCCGGATGCCTTGGTGAGCTAGCGCCAGGGTGCCTCGATTAAGCCAGGATGCCTAACTTGAAGTTGAATGCCTCAGTTGAGCCGAGAAGGCCTATTTGAGCCAGGACGACGATAAATAAATTTACATGAATGTCGATTTATGCATAAGCATGGTATGTTGATATGTTCATTGACAAGCAGAAGGTAAGCATGCATCGAAATATACAATAATGAACATCTGCATGTAATCGAGGTGTAGCAATAAGTTTGCCAATGATCTACCATTGATATTACATTGCAAGTGTTGTTCCTACTAGATTTTGATGATGAGATGTCCTCCTAGTAGAGAATTAGGGGTTTACTTATTGAGTCCATAACTCACCCCATTGTTTTTCATAATTGTAAGCATGGAGGAATTGCAATCTCGCTAGAGGAGTTAAGGTTTACCACCAACCTTTTGAGCATAGAAGATGTAATAATTGTAAATATAACGGCCGTGATAAAAAGGGCTTGTAAATGTAATTGATGCAATTATATGTTTGTAAATGATCATTTTCCTACCTGTCAGTTGTTGTTCAGGTGTTATTTGTAATGCTTCCGCATGCGTTTAACAAAAAGATAAAAAGAAATGGGACGGTGATGTGCCTGGGACGTCGCAAAAATAACCATTACTACTCGAGACCTTGGAGATGAAGTTAGGGTTCAGATTATGCTTGAAGCTCCTCCACTGGTTCAGGTTTCAGTCATCAACACATCTTATAGCCTACTGCTCTGTTTCACTCTATTCTCATGAAAGAAGGAACCGAAATTGCACGCTCTCTATTAAGATCAATCACCCTGGCGTGTTTTACAAAATGATTCTTACTATTGTTGAATCTAATAATGCTTTGATATAGTTTACTTGGGCAAGAGCCTACTAGAGGTATTGTTACTTTAGTAACACGCTTACTTTTTCAATGGATCACTTTAGTGCTACTTCGATGAAAGAAAGATCACTAAGTATCAACTTTCATTTGAGATGTCGAAATTATAATATAACAATAGCTTGACATTTTCTTTGAGACCTAGTGGCCTGTTGGAAATTCAACTGGCAATAATTCAGCATAAATGCACTAAAACGACGTTGCTACACAAATTTGCCCCCAATTTAATAGAATTAGGGACAAATCGGATCAATTTTCTCTCCTCCTTCAAACCCTAATTTAGACAGAAGCACTTTCAGGCAAATGAAGAGCTGATTCTTGCAATTGAGATCACGAACAGGACATTCGGCTCAAGTTCGGGTCAACAATGCCAAGACGAAGGTGAATATTACTCAATTATATGTAAAATTGGAATCCTGGAGCTTAGCGGTGAATTTCTTCCGATGCCAAGGACGGCGACATCGAAGCCGCGGCGCCCTTTCGAATGGCTTTGAGGGCAATCTACACCTGGAATAAGTGGCCGTCTGACGAAACCACTATTATTGCTTCGTAGCAAGCCATTTCATCTTCGACTTACATACTAAAAATTTGTTCTGGAAACCTAGTGTTTTGCTTGATGATCAGTGAAGGTTTCCTTGTGATGAACCGAGAGACCAAGTCAAAAGATTATCAGAGAGAGATTAAGTTTCGAAGATGTGGAGTTGCTTTGTCATAAAGAGCCACCTCATTATCTACGTAAAACTTTCTCTTTTTCTAAAAAATGTCATGTAGGCATTAATATTTTATTAAAAAAGCCACGTAGGACTTTTTATCGGAATTTATAACTCAAAGCACTTAAGTGAAAAAATTTTAATGTAGTATTGAAGTGATTCGCGAAAAGTTCTAACATTAAAGTAAGCAATATAAGAAAAATTATAACGTCTTTGGTGTCTTTTTCCTGTTAACATGTTGTTAATTGTTTTGTTAGCCATTAAATATGATTTGCGATATAATCCCGTAGCTATCAAGCATATTATTGAACCTATGTTGCCTCTGTTTCTTTAATTTTATGCGCCATGTATTTTCACAGCAGCGGTCGATGGTGGTCACCAACACGAAAATGTCCCGAGTCAATGTCTGTGATGTTTGCGCATGTTTCCATCTCTATCTATAGTGTATTCCTTCTCCACATCTATGTTCCATGAAATTCTATGATGCTGCAATTGTAGGTCTTGGATGGCGAGTGGTCGACTGGGGTGCACACTCGGCCTTCATACATATTATCCAAACATAAAAGACTACAGACCTAAAAATGCCTGAAATATTTTGTTCAATTCGGTTTGATCCAGGCCAAGTCAACTCGGGAATTTTTGACACCCTTGTGACTACCAGGGGACCTATGAAATACCTCGTGGGTCCCATAAATAGATTTAAGTCTAGAGTTTATGGCTTATGTCAATAGCCCCGACCCTTGTGCAGTCGGTAGCACTCGAACTTATAACTTCTAGATCCCAAGTTGGAAATCCTCTAACTTTTCAATATACATTTGAAGCACATTTATTTAGTCTAAAGACCTTAAGCATAAGTTAAGCTCATTATATAGAGAATTTCGAGCAATTTTCCATTCCAAATTATTAATATACACAATATCCAATCTACCGTGATATGTAGGATGGTCGATGATAACTGTAGTTATGTTAAGAAATTCAAGTGAGATTTGAGCACGAGAACTTGATTGCACTTTCATTCAAAAGTTTTGAGATTACATCTAGTAATCATATAAGAAGCCAAAGTAGGTACACAAAATTCACATGGAAGTACACACTATCCTCAAGGAATTCATTCTTACACACCAAATACGGAAGTAAGTCATCAAACTCCTGCAGCTTTGATACGACGCGGATCTGGACGTCAACCACCAGAGCATCATCGTGAACGAACCCTTTTGCTGATTTCTCGAGATCCTTCAAGGGCATAAAGTCTGCATCGCCCTTTCGGGGACATGGGGCACTTAGCCAGCTTTTAACTGCAATGCACTCCTACTCAGTACGGACGCAAGAGGAGAGAGAGCATCATGTTCTTTCAATAGAAGACATATACATGCATACGAGAATTGTTGCTATCTTATTCAAAAGTTGAGAGTTATAAAGATGGGGTTTGAGCCCTTTCCAAAAAGCCATTAAAATTTACTCATAAAATCAAAGTGATATTCATTTTATAAAAGATCTTGAAAATTTTGTAGTGATTTTAAATAGTAATACTAAAATGTATTTGCATCAGCCCATTTGTTTTGGATCAAGTAAAAATAAAAAATTAAAATTAAATTATTCTTTCTTTCTTATAAAATTTATGACATTCAAATTTCAAAAAATTATGAAAATTTTATATTCATATTCGTGTGCTAGCATCTGCATGTTATAACAGTTTTGGGTGTTTTGCGTAAATAAAGAGTATGCATCTCGTGAGATTTAAATTAGGTAAAAACCAAAAAAGTAAAATTAAATCCAGAAAAACATACATGGCTTCTCCTTATTGTTATTTTTGAGTTGGTCCAACACACGCAAATTGAACTCTGCATAAACTTTCATCTTCTCGTGAAGGTGTTGCACTTCTAAGTAAACGGACAGCGACTTGCCCTTGCCGGCCGCATAGCCTTTGGGATACACCAGTAACTTCCTACGCACGACAATTACAGGTAAACAAATGTAAGTTTTAGCTAATTCTATTTACGAACATAAGCAACAAGAACAAATAAATTTAGAAAGGTGAAAGGCAAGAAGCTAAATTCATTTTCGCAAAAAAAAATTCTGGGAATGTACCATTGCCTTCCTTCGAAGGTAAACTCTTTGGAAAGGGGATCCGTGCCCAATTTGGACCAGTTTTCGATCTTAAATGTGAATGTGTTTTGAGTCGGGTATCTGATCAAGGTAAAAGACTCCTCCCTCATCTCGGCAGGTTGGATGACAAAAACTTCAGCCCCAAATGTACAAGAGTGCTTTTCATCAAGGTATCCATTTGAACGGTTTTCAAATTCTTTCAGGGAAAGAAACCGAGGAAACCCGTGTTGGGTCTTCGAGCGGTTGAAGCTGCTTATCTCCTCATCGGTATCTACAAAGATTTCCACAGATTGGTTCTGTTGTTAATTACTATGTAGCACCGACACGGACATGCAACACGCGACACAACATGACATGACACGCCGACACGTCATTTCTTAAAAATAGAGAATTTCGACACGTTCCGACACGTTATATATTAAATATATTTTTATATATAAAAACATAAATAATAATAATAATAATAATAATAATAATAATAATAATAATAATAATAATAATAATAATAATAATAGCCTAGAATTAATTTATGCAAAAAATATTAAATAATATCATTCATTATTTTAATTTGTTACAATAATACATAAAACTTAGAGGAAAAAATTGTTTAAAGAAAAATGCTGAAATGATATTTTTAAATTTATTTATTTATCATATATAGCATTTTTTTATTACTTCTTTCGTAGCAAAAGACTTTTAAAAAACTAACAATTATAAAAAACAAAAATGAAAAAAATGACCTCGTGCGTGTAAATTTATAGCAATTTTATTACTTCTTTTATTACTTCTTTTGTGTATATTTATATTTTGACCCCTCAAGTATTAGAAATTTTTAAAATTGACCCCATGCGTGTTGGAATCGCATGCCGAAATTCTGGACTCGCGTGTCGGAGCGTGCCGAAGAGAGTTGACCACGTGTCGGATTTTTCGACACTCATTGACCACGTGTCGGAGCGTGTCGGGACGTGTCAGAGCGTGTCGGACACGTGTCGGAGTGTCGGACACGACACGAAGGCTTTCGGAGAGTGTCCGTGCTACATAGGTTAATTATAAGCAATGATGATGTAATTTGAACTGTGACTTTATAAACATTGATTATGAATAATGTGATTATCAACCTTGAATGGTCAAGTATTTTTTTTGTAACTTGTTGTGCACAAAAACCTTGTAGTTGACGTGAACCGTCTTAGTGGGAGGAGGCTCCTCGATTGACAAATAGAGGGAAACATATCCCAATCCATTATCGCCATTGTTGCCTTTAGGGTAAAGAGATAGCCTCCTGAAAAGAAAAATGAAACGTCTAATTAGCTATTGATTGATTCAGTATCAAAGTTGCGGTTCTAAAAAATGAAGATCTAGTTAGATGAAAATATGTTTGGAAGGGAAAAAAAGGAAATAAAAAAACTCACCATTTGTAGCCCCCAGCTTCAAATACACCGGAATCATACTTGTCCAACGTTGATAAAACATCAAATGATTCAATCTTCAATAAATAATGAGCTGGTTGAAGAGCTCTCATGTACTTGGCAGATTCTGCCCAAAAAAAAAAACAACCGTTCGAACACAATTGATATTATTAGGAGATAGAAGCTTATTAAGGCCCTGTTTGGCAACCATCCAAACAAAGTGCTCGATTCTGATTTTTGTTTCCGTAATCGGTTTGGGAACGAATTGCGTTTGATAAATTTTTGTCCAAAACCGATTCCGGGAACAAATTTACTCCCGAGAATCAGTTTTGGACAAGAATTCAGAATCAGAAAAATATGATTCTCCGTCCGAGAATCAAAAAAAGAGAATCAAAAGTGCCGAATCAAAAAAAAAATTATTTCTATATTTTATTTTTATTTCTTCCTAGTATGAAATTTATATTTGTTGTATATAGAATACATATTTAATTTTATGTTATAATTTAGTATTTTTATTTATTACATATTGTAGGGATATTAGTATAGTTTATACTATGGTTTATTATTTACTATATAATAAAAATTGATTAGTTAATATTTTTATTACTTAGTATAAAAATATAATTAATCGTGAATGGTTTATAAAAATTCAATATCAAATTTATTTTAATCTAAAAAGGTAATTAAAAAATAATTGGAATAGAAATTTTATATAGTTACCAAACGCGTTTCTATTATTTTTCTATTCCAGAATCAGAAATTTTATTTGTTACCAAACACGTTTTTTTACTCGAATCGTTCCGGGAACAGTAATCGAAATAATCATTTTCGGTCGAATCGGCCCCGAGAACAGAATCGTTACCAAACGCGCCCTAAATGGCTCCTTCCAAATGGACAGCAATTGACCTTTCCACTTTACGTTTTTTAGACAAAATTTGAAGGATAAATATTGCAGCCAATAAGATGCGATGCAGTAAATTCTGTGGCAAAGTAATTTTCGGGCCACGCCATACCTATCACTTGTGAGCAGAATCTCTTTTAATATATGTGCACAGAGCGATTCATCATTTTTTAGCATAAATATTTACTAATTAAGCCAAAGATTTAGATCCTCATGTTATAAAAAAAATATATAAAAAAGAAGAAAGATAAAAAATGACGAGATAACTGTACTGTGTGTATGGAAATAACTCGAGGAAAAGCCACATATAACTCTGAAGTTAAGTGGTTAATAATCCTATTGACAATTCCATCCTAAAATAGGGAAAAGTACCCAAAAAATCCTAACCCATGGTATCGGTACTAATTCAGTCCTAAACATTTTAATTGGACCAATTTAATCCTAAACATTTTCATATTGGTACCAATTCAGTCCTTCTAGCCAATTTTGGCCAACTGGAGTCACACCGACGTGGTAATTTTTAAATAATTTTATTAATTTTTTTCCTTTTTTTTTTTCCTTTCATCTTCTTCCTCTTGGCTTCTTCTAGCGAGCCTCCCGCAGCTCGCTATCTACTGTGCGATAGCTGCAAAGCCCTCTCTAACCGATGGCGAGGGTCTCAGCCCTAGCCCATCTTCGGTGAGGGCTTCATGGCCCTCACCTGGCCTCGTCCAGGGCAGTGGGGGAGGCGGTTTCACCCAAATCTGGGCGAGGCCAACCTCACTATGGCCTAGCCATGGGTGAAGGCGGCCTCGCCCGCAGTTGTCAAGGCCACGGCAGAGTTTGCTAAGGCTCAATGAAGGGTGACGTGGCCTTGCCAGCCACGGGCGGCGTCGCCTTCGCCTATGGCTAGGCCATGGTGAGGCTTGCCCAGATTTGGGCGAAGCCACCTCACCCACAGCCCTAAGCAAGGCAGGGTGAGGGTCACGACCCTTGCCTAGTGGTCAGCGAGCAAGCTGAGGCTCACCGACCATTGTAGAAGATGAAGCTAGGAGGAAGAAGAGGAAAAATGGGAAAAAAAAAAAAAAAGGAAAAATTTTAAATTTAAAAAATATATATTTAAAAATTGTCACATCAGCTTTTGTCAATCGACTAGCATCCACTTCAGTGCTAGCCAACTAAAATTGACCGGAAGGACTGAATTTGTACAAATATAAAAATATTTAGGATTAAATTGGTCTAATTGAAAGGTTTATAATTGAATTGGTACCAATATCATAGGTTTATGACTTTTTTTGTACTTTCCCCTCCTAAAATATGACTAGGATGTTCAATTTGATTAGATATGTTCATTTTTCATGAGCACTATTGATCAAAAGATCCATATGTGCATATGTATAAATTCATGAATGGTTAGATAGCTTAATATTTCATGAGCGCTGAATTTAGAAAGGCCATATTCAATCCATTTTCTATCCTAGCATTATAGCCAGATAAAACTTGTAAAATTTTGAAAGCAAAAGACACGAATCATTAAGAATAACAACATGGACTTAGGTTAACAAATAAAAAATGAAAATAGAGCGCAAAGACAAGAGATGAAGTGTAGTACCTCTGGCCGTGGCAAAGCAGCACATTGCCATCTCCTAATTTGCTCCTCTCTCTCTCTCTCTGTCTCTCAAACTGATCGGAGACTTTGCTCGTCAACCCCAGCCATGAGGGGCTTTATATGGAGTCCATCCGGACAATAAGAGTTTAGTTTTCCAAACTTTTTAGAAGGGCCCCCGACTTTTGTTCTAATAAAGCTTAAAGATAAGTTTCCGGTGCTCCGAAGGGTCCCCAACCTTTGTCCTTATAAAGCTGAAAGATAAGTTTCCTGCGCATCCTCTAGTGGCCTCTTTTTTAGTGACCAACCCAATAACATGAAAAATTCTTCTTTTCACACCCGAGGGAAGCCAAAGACACGTGGGAGGCCGGTCTAATGAGGCAATCATCAATATTTCCCTCACCCACTTTGTGACGCGTGTAAGAAGTCCTAAAAAAAAGACTTAAACACGAAAAGTCATTGACCGGCAGTGTCACTAGTTGACTCATTGACCAAGACCCACCCGCAGCCCCCCCCCCCCCCGGCCCTCCCCGGGGGCGATATTCATAGAGACCCCGCGTTCAATAGGATCTTGAGCCCATGGCGAGCTCAACACGAAGGGGGTGCTCATTGACCCTTGTCAATGGTCTCGAGTCCACCAAATTTTAAGAGGATAATACTTCTATACAAGTGTACCTTAAAGTTGGCAACCTATATTGTCACACACTTACTGAGAAATGGAGTATATTTCCAGCCTAGAAATTCTTCTTTTCACGCCTAAAATAAGCCAAAAAGACATGTGGGCAGCCCGTGTAATGAGGCAATCATCAATATTTCCCATTCCCACTTCTTGACGTGCGTTAAAATGTCCTTAAAAAAAAAAAAAAGACTTAAACACGAAAAGTCATTGACCGGAAGTATCACTACTTGACACATTGACCAAGACCCCCTAGCGTTCAATGGGCTCACCACAAAGGGGGTGCTCATTGACCCCTTTGACGTCATTCGTCTCGAGCCCACCAAATTTTAAGAGGAGGATACTTCTATGTATGTGTACCTTAAAGTTTGCAACCTAAATCACCACACTTATATGAGAAATGTAGTCTATTTCCAGCCTAAAAATTACAAACTTAAAGTATTCTAAAAGAAAAAAGAAATCGCTATGATCTAAGGACGAATTTGACCTATGCGAATTGCCTTTACCAAGAGCAACTTGCACGCAATTAATAAAATTTGAACAAATCACCTTTGGCTCTTCAGTTAGAAATTTTCCGACCTCCTCACCAATTGTGCCAACCTTCAAGGATTAAAATAAATAAGCAAGTATGTTTGCATTAGTTGTTTCATATCTCTAAAGTGATTTCAAGGATATGCATTTCGTCTGCACAATTGAGGTAATGTTAATTTTGCCTGGCAAGTGTTGAATGATTCAAATTTTCAATCATTTTTCAAAAGTGATTCATCAACTTTTGTCGTTTGATTCACCTTGGCTTTTGAGATTTCTTTCGTTTTTTTTGTCGTCCCGAGAGGGGACACGAGTGGGTAAAACAGTCCTCATTTGGCGGAATAGTTTGAGGGGACACGTAACATCATACAAAGCAAAGTCAGTGGGAAATTGACTGGACGTGGCATCTGTTGACTCGTTGACGAAGATACCAAAAATCATAGAGTCCGAGAAGGTTCACGTGATCCATGAGTCTATGGCGGGCCCACCGAATGTGACGTCACTGGTTGTGACGTCATATGGCGAGCCCACCCAAAAAGTGGCGCTCGTTCACCCTTTGACCGAATGACCTCGTGTTTTTGCGCTCTTCAGCGAATAATGACCGCTCAATCAGAGAAATGAATAGTGGGCTTTGCCCTCTCATATCTCATCTCACATGACTCGTGAAATGCTCTAATTGGCATTATAAATTCACCTTATTTTCAGTCATTTTCGATCAATTGAGAACTTTATAATTGCCTTGAAAATGTTTCTATAACAACACAAATAAGCATAAAAATATAATGATATGACATGATCTCTTGGCCTATATATATTAATAATAAATTAAAGTAAAATCTCTATCTCGTTGTTGCTTTTTCTTAAATCTTACATCTAACATAATTTTATTTTTATTTAGAAAAAAACTAAAACCTCCCCACATGCAAATAATTAAACATGTCAATTCACATTTATGTGTCATAATTTTTGTTCTCAATGTATTGAAAAATAGGGTTGGCCTTTTCTTTAAGTAAATTCAAATAGTCTATAAAATACACATATTTATCTACTAATTCACCCGAAGCAGGATTTCTTCATTACACATTTATGGCTTCATAACATCGTTATTTAATTTTAACTATGATAAAAACATTTGCCCCACAAAATATAAATCAGTTTATCTATCTACTATGTACTTCTTTAACTTGACATTTTTTGTCATAAGCAAGCATTATTATTTTTTTAATGATCCCGCTAATTCTTAGACTAGATATTTGTTAAAACTAGTTGAGATAATTTATAGTCTATTTAACTGCATACTGCATAGTCTATTTAACTGCATACTGCCATTGAGTGCCATATTTGTATGTAAGAATATTATGAAACTGCAGAATCTCAAAATTGACGTGAAGAAGCTTCCGAAAATGTGTTGTAGGCTGCTGCAACTTTTTAAGTGTTACTAATATGAGCTCAGTCTGTGTTTAAGTTTAACTTGGATAAGCCAAAGTTGATCATTGTAACGCAACTATTAATGTAATATGCTATTCATAAACTCCAAATTATGCGTGTATATGTCTGTAATTGTGTATGATAAATTCAATCAAGCATTACAATTTTTCTTGAAAGATAGGCAATTAGGTGTATAATGAACTTTCAATATATATTACTCTTTGGATGTTGTTATTTTCGTTTTGAATAAATTGGAGCATAATCATCCGCTACCTGATGCGCCTAATGTTTTTGTGCAAATAAATTTTTTGGCAAACAATGCACAGTCACTTAAAAACTTATATGTTTGAAATGAAAGACAATTGATTTTGGACTTGAGCTACGATTCGAGTGAGCAACTTAAGTGACCATTGAATTCAAATACTAATTAAAAAGGCCCGACATAATTTGATCTCTCTACAACAGTAAAGATTTAGTATTTTATCCTTCTTTGCTATTAGGAGGATAGTAGATCATTTTACTAAATATTGGTGATAGATACATATTAAAGTAATCAACAAGAATTTTGAAGAGTAGACATCTCATTTGGAAACTAACTTTATCATAATGATAAATTTATATGCACACCTGCCCACACGCATACGTACCTACTTTTAGTGTTAACTGTTCCCTGTTCCCTGCGAAGGGGGATCTTTCTTCAGAAACTTTCGCAGTGGGCAACATATTTTGAGAATTTCTTTCAAAAAGTGGACGATGCCAACAAATTGCTATATTAGCTTTTGAAACATATTCTCTTTTGGGAACTTTTATAATCAAATAAAATTTTAAAAATTTTAAAAGCAAAAGACATAAATTATTAAGACTAACAAATAAAGTGAAGTACCAGGTTCACACATGGCTATACCTACTCTTGCTCCGGAAGTGTTTAAACAATTTGAAAAAGACCCTCCCGACCACTTGTCGCGACCAAATTTTTTCAGGGTTTAAACCACCTAGGGTTTGGCTAATGGATTGTTAAGCCTAGACTTAACTCGGGCTCTCCCAAGCCCATACCAATTCGCGACTTTCGTTTTAAGTTCTTAACATGCAATTGTTTTAATTAGGAGTCGCCACTAATCTATTTTTGGTGGGTCGATTAGAAACCCAAGTAAAGTAATGGGAGATTTACTTTACTCCTACGAACCAGAGATTTATGAGTTCGGGGACTTGGTTACGCTAGATTTCTCTAACGCCCTTTCGGTACCTTTCTCTTTTATTTTGAAAAAATGTTTGGCAAGCAGCTTGAATTGATTTTAAATTTAATTCTCTAACATGCGAGGCGATCATGCGGGTGCGTAATCCATCAGTTTAACACCCAAGAAAGCAAATAGAAAATGCAGGACTTACCTCGTAGCAACGAAAGCATCTGCAATGTTAATTCAAAATTCACATCAACAACTCTAGATATGGTTTCTAATTAACACGCAATTTCTCTTTTTGTTTTCACTTAATTAATGAAAATCATGCAATATGCAATGCAATATTAACTAAATGACCTAATTCTAATGTCATGCAATTTCTAATTAAATGGACCTAGCAAAATACTAAATGACATGCATCTCAATGAATCTAATTCTAATGATGTGCATATGACATTTTTTTTGTATTTTTCATGAAATTCGAAATTTGGTGAAATGTGAAAATTACCTAACTAGATTGAGATCCTATTTAATTCATATTAGGAATTATGTTGAGCCATATCCTAATTTAAACTAAAATATTATCTTAACCTAAATAATCCTAAAATGCAATATATCTAAAAATGCCTAAACTTATAAAAAATTATCTAAATTAAACTAAGTGCAATTCAACCCTAATATGCAATGACATGCAAAATATGCCCTAATTCTACATGACAAGTGTATGATGATTTTTTTATTGTTTTATTAATTTTCGAAATTTATAATTGCCAAATAATTAAACATGCAACTCAATTTAAAATCTAGCAACCTAAATTGATTTTTTTGAAATTTTTTTTAATTTTGAAATAAAATTCCTATTCTAAACATGTAAACCCTAAAATATGCAATATTCTAACTCAAACATATCTCTAGATAAATCAAGTCAAGACAGACTATTCAAAATCACCAAAGGTATCATACATTATTCAGATCAAGGGATAATATCTCGCTAATAAAATCGATAAATTGATCTTAAGCCTTAAAGATCAAAATATCAATTTTACTCCCGCTTGATTAATTATTTCATCTAAAGCCTTATAGATGAAATAAAAAAACTTAGGCGCGGTTGCGAATTAGGCAACAAATCCTAATTGGGGTGCACTTATCACTCAAATTTAGGAATCATGTGATATTCTCAATCAAGTTGAATCGTAGAATATTCAAATTGAGGGCAAACGAGATAATTACCTAATTCCAATTATTGTACAAATAAGCTTCCCAAATTGGAACCGGCAAAATGGATCTTTGATGATGGATCGCAAACCGTGGTCAATGATGGTTCATGGTGCTTAACGGGGCATGATCAATGACACGCATCCAGTAATCCGGAGAAGAACGGTGGCCAAATGTCTTCTCACTTGGTCTTCTTTTGTTCCTTCTCCATATGAACGTATTGGAAGCTACTGGGGACCACCTTTAAAAAAACTAGCTAGCCACCTGGACGCCTGCAAAGACAAATCTATAAACTACCGAGATAGCCCGAGCAAGAAAGGAGATAGTCAGTATTGAATCTTTGTCGGATGTTGCGATTAGGGATAATGAAACTTGGACAACGACTTCGTCAAGAACCGCAACAGGACACGGCGCAAGTGCAGGCGTGGTCGGGCTTGTGAATTTCGGCGCAAGTGCAGCCGAAGCAGCAGCTTCTCAGTGTGATTGTCGCAAGGCTATTGGTTGGTACGGGTGCCATTCGTCGTTACGTAGTTGGAGGGAATCAGCGGCCTGGCCTCATGGTGGATCAACAATGGATCGGCGATGAGTGAGTCGCAGTGTGCTTGCAATGCTATCTTGGTGGAGTTCGTCACAAGCGCCTGCGGTGAATGACACGGCAGCAAGGCGCCACGACTCACGTTGGCTTGAGACAGTGGCTGAATTTTCGAGCGACTTTGCCGACAAATAATCTCCACCGAGAATTCCGAAGTCACGATCCTTTGTCTCCAATCCCTCTGATGCTTCTTCTTCAAAAGTTGACGAGCAATTCTTCAACATTCACCATACAATAAAAGACAAATTTCGCCGTTTTGACCAAAAGCCAAAACAACCCACGATCTTTGATGGTCTGCTAGTCAACGACGAGCTGAGAGCTGGAGACTTCTAGATGCACCTGGACAACGTCTCGTCTTGACTTCACGCCATGGCTACAGGACAAGATGATCTCACCAGGAAGGCTGCGACTTGCGCGTGAGCTTGCTGGTTTTTGCGGCAGGATCACCGGATCTGCAGCAGCGACTGGTCACGGACCGGCGCAGAGGTGCGGGCTACAGGGGACGCCGGGGCATCGGACGGGCGTATGGTGGCTCAGGTGAAGGTGAAGTCCGGACAGTTGCAGGGATGAAGCTGCTGCGCGAGGAAGGCGAGGAAGAAGAAGACCCTCTTTTCTCTTCTTTTTTTTCTTTTTTCCTGCTCTGCTGCACGTCTCTCTCTCTCTCTCCCTTGTCACCGTTCTTGCTGCACTTTTTTTTACCTTTTCCGCCAAAGCAAGACCCTTTGACTCTTACAAAACCCTAAAAACAAAGAGGAATTTTTCTCTTTTTGGCTTCCGTTTCTTTTTGCCGAGCAATCAAGATGAAGAAAACCCTCAATGTGGCCGTATGTATCAATATCTGTGGCCTCCTTTTTTCACAAAATTTGGTCCCTTTTATAGTGGTTCCGAGCACCATCTTCCATGGCAATTCTTGAGCTTTCTTTTTTTCGTTGCCTCAATTTATGATATGCAAATTAGAGCAAAATCTTGCAATTGGCTTGATTTTTCCTTTGATGTTTTAATTCCTTTCCGTTTATCAAACTCATTGCTTTTCTTTTATTCACCAAATTTATTTGATTGAGAATTTGCTTCCACATTTACTATGATTTGAATATTTGCCGGAGCAAAGATGGTTAATCAGAATTTCCACATTCCATTCATAACCAAATCAGACTGATCCTCCCCTCATTTTCCTTTTTCTTTTTATTTGTTCAAAATGCAATTTTATTTTTCCAAAATTAGGTGTCAACACCACTAAAGTGCGGTAACTCCTCACGGCTCGTATTGTCCACTCTCAAATTGGATTTCGATGTTGTTTTAAACATTAGCATAATTTTTCTTCGTTACATGAACTATTCATAATTTTCTTTAAAATAAAATTATATGAATCTAAGATCTTAGGAGTTTTATTGCGAAATTTGTTAGCCCTAGAGTTGCACTTCATGAGTGATGACAAATTTGCCGATGTGAAATCGCAACTTATATGGAGCCATTAACAAAATAGTGCAGCTTCACTTTGGAGGGAAAATTCACCAAAAAGCACTAAACCTATTGTACTTTTGCCAATTCAATTCTAAACCTTTTAATTTTGCCACTTCAGTCATAAACATTTTCACTTCTTACCGATTCAGTCCATCCGGCCAATTTTGGCCAGAAAATGCCGACGTGGACATCGACGGGTGCCACGTAGGACCGCTAGCGCTAACGTAGACAATTTTTAATAATATTTTAATATTTTTTGAATTTTTATTATTTGTATTATTTTCTTCTGTTCTTTCCCCTTTTTTTTTTTCTTTCTTTTCTTTTTGGCTTTCTTCTCTGCCTTTACCAGTGGCCGACCACCAGCCACAAGTGAGGCCCGACCAGGTGAGGAGGAGCCTTGGTGAGGGGAGCTCTCGCCCAAGCGCAGCCTAGCAAGGGTCACTTGGGCGAGGCCAATCCTCACCCAGGCCAGGGCGGCCTTGCCAAGCGACAATCGGGGGATGGCGACACCAAGCAAGGCCGCCCTAGCCTAAGCGAGAGCCAGCCTCACTAGATTTGGCGAGGGGAGCCCTTGCCGAGGCTCACTGTCACACCCCAATCCTCGAGTAATTTGTAATGTCCCAGGACACGTTGCCGACCTATTCATATTAATGCACATGCGGAAGTGAATTACTAATCCCTTGACTACAACAAACATGGAATAGAAAAGTAAGACAACAAAATTCAAATCGATCAACATAGCTTTTACAAACAATCTGGTTTACAAATAGAGGCAAACTCTAGGGTCTAAATAAAGGAGGTCTATCTCCAAAAGAACTTCTGAGCCACACATGCTCCTGACCTTTCCGCCTCAAGCTCCGGTTCTTCACACTATGGACGTAAAAAGTTAAGCCCACAATGAGGTGAGACAATATCTCAACAAGTTCACCCCCTAAACTCTGATTAGAAAGGAAACATGCCTAAAGGTAGTCTATGCACCCACAAGACAGATGAATTACCTTGCCTCAATCACTTCCTACATATTAGTATAATTCATATACTCAACCATTCAATTCAATTCAATTTAAATCATCAATCAGCTCAATTAATCAGCTCAATTCAATTCAACCATCAATCAATCGATCCACTTTAATCAATACTGTCAGTACTATCTATCAATTCGATATGACCACTGCTCACACATGCTGATATAAATGGTCTTTGCTCTCGCAAGTTGCAATATATGGTTATAACTCTCACAAGCTAATATATATATCATGATCCCACAACCTGATAAAACGATCATAGCTCACATAAGCTGATAAGGTATATTGCTTTCACAAATTGACATATCAAGCTCATAGGCTTATATAGTATACGCTTTCACAAGCTAACGATAAATATACTCTCACAAGCTGACAAATCATCGTGTTAAAAATACTCGATAAAAAAAATATTAATCGTGTGTGAGTACACGGTCAGCCTGAGCTAAAAATGCAATATATTTCCTTTCTAAAATCCCACTATTTATAATAGTCCATAAGCAAATTTTTGCGTTATAAACTGATGTCTGGTTTTTTCTAATTAAAATACCAAAATCACACAATTTGGGATAAATACCCGAAATTATAAATTACACTCAATTTGCACAATCTAGCATTCAATTAAATAAATCAAGCATACCATTGCAATCAATACGAAATTCTAATCACCTGGCTATCCTGATATAATTTCCGAAAAACAATAAATAATTAAATAAATACCAAAAATTATTAAATAAATGCGGTTAAATGCCATAAATAAAAACTTAGGCCAGAAAAGCCTAATTAAATACCGAAACGGGCCTGGAAAATTTCCGAACCTATTTAGATAAATAACACAACCTATCTAATCTCTAATTAAGCTGATCTAACCACCTAACATGCAAAAACGAATAATTAAATTGTTAATACATTTTAACTAATCACCTAAACCATACTTAGCATAAACTAATCAACTCTTAAGTATCATTAACTCTCTAAGCAGAGTTTAGTGAGTAAACTTACTGGTTTAGCGATCCAATGAGTCCATGGTGACGGCGGTGCGACGGTGGCTGAAACTCAAACTTATGGCGGCACCAACGGAGGTTTGGACCGAGCTGAAAACAACCCCGCAAGCCCTCAACAAAACTGTTGGGCTCAGTCTACACTTGAAGAAGTTGCTGGTCGGGCCGAGTGGGCTGGCCTTAGTTCGTTCAAGGCTGAGATGCGGGCTGAACTGGAGGCAAGGAGGCTGCTTGATTCTAGACTTGGGCTTGATGTGGGTGGCGCAACAACTAAAATGAGGGGAAGTAGACTAGTGGGCTGGGCTGACTTCGTGCGAAACGGTGGAGACAGAATGCGTGGCTGCAGTGAGGATTTGAGCTATTCGGTGGGGACATGCAGGCAGCAAGGAGAAGCAGCTTCGACAGTGTTGCTGGGGACATGAGGCAGCTGGCATTGGCTGGGTTGCGGACGAAGGAGAGAGACGATTGCAAGGATACTTCAATGGAGGGAGAGACGTGTGGCCGTAGGGGTTGTTTCGGTGGAGGGAGACAAGCGTTGGTGGAGGCGCGTGAGTCTGTAGAGCCAATGTTGGGGCTGCGCTGGACGGGAATTGACTCGAATGTGGCAACGGGAGTGAAGATCGGTGGTGTTGCAGAATTCGAAGGGAGGAGATGGGTTTGAAGGAAAGAAAACAAAAAGCAAAGGAGAAACTCAAGGGATCGGGGGAAGAGGAGAAGCTAGCCGTAGGAAGGAGCAGGGAGGGGAAAGAGGAGAGAAGAATGTTGGCTAGTGGGGGCCCTCCACTCGTGAGTCTTTGAGAGAAAAGAGAGGGAGAGACGTAAGTGAGAGGGAGTTTGAAGGAGGGGGCAACAAACGTGCGAGAGAAGATTGGATAGGGGGGCAAAAGTCAATGGTAAAAATCTAAGCACTTGAGTGTTTATTCACCCCTTATCTTCAGCCAATCTTCATCCAACAATATCAATTGATCATCCAAGACCAATTTCAACACCAACTTACCCTAATTGAAGTCCAAATGAAGACCAAAATGTGATAGCCCTTCTAGCTTACGAATTTCATCCGATGGGACTTTAATTCTTCACCAATTCTCTCCAATTTAGTGGTCAAATTTGTTGGGGAGGAAGCCCATCCCAATTTCCACACTTGTTTTCACAAACAAGTCCCTTTTGAAGGCAAAAAATCCATTTACTTTGGCCCCTCCAAATTTCCTTTCATTTCCGAATCCTTCTAAATTAATTTTCTATAAAAATCTCAGGCTCGCCGAAAATTTTCGGAAGATGAGTCGACGTTCCTAAAATAAATCATGACGTGACTAAACTTTCAATTTTTGAAATCAAGTTTAATTTCGCGGTTAATTTCAATCCGACGCGATTTTAACGTAACCTAACCTACCGGGTAACTTTTAGGAATCTTTAGTGTAATTGACCCGTAGTCGATTATTTTTTAGCCACATTGTATATCTTCGACACATTAGTGACTCTTGGTTGTCGTAAAAATCCCGAGGTTTCAAATATAGGCACAAGGTACCCAAAATAACAGAAAAATCAGTCTAGTGCCGATTGATTAGAATTTTGCAATCAAGTGGAATTACTCACACTTTGATCATATATCTCAATCGAATCGATCCATCTTTGATCTCTGATCGATTTTGATAGTGTCGTAATGACCCTTGCAAATTAGCACGATTGAGTAATCAATTTCTTGTCGAATTCTCAAGTCAGTCGCATTTAGACTCCTTAATGGCTTCACATGATAGGCTAGTTATCTCGTGAGTGGCCAACTTAGAGAAAAGAAGTATAGGCGCGTCGATAAATAGTCCAAATTAGTCAATTGAAAATAGAGCCTAAAAATCAGGATGTCACACTTACCCTTGCTCAAGTGAGTGTTGGCCTCACCCAGACTAGATCTGGTGAGGCCAGCCCTCGCCCATGGTCGGCCAATGCCCGGCAAGGCCGCCCTAGCTTGGGGTAGGGTTGGCCTTGCCAAATTTGGTCTGGGCGAGGGCGAGCCCTAGCGAGGGCTTCCCTTCTGGCGAGGTTGGTCCTCGCCCAGGCCAAGGTGGCCTCGCAAGGCGTCAATTGGCCAGGGGTGAGGGCCAACCTTGCTCGGCATTGCCATCCCCCGGCTGACAGCTAGCGAGGCCACCCTGGCCCAGGCGCAGGTTGGCCTCGTCTAAGCGACCCTTGCCGGGCCGTGCCTGGGCGAGGGCTCTCCTCACCAGGGCTCCTCCTCGCCCGACCAGGCCTCGCCTGTGGCAGGCGAGGCTAGTCGGCTGGCTATGGCCAACGGCTGGCCTCTAGAAAAGGCAAAGAAAGCCAAAAAGAAGAAGAAGGAAAAACATAAAAAAAAATTAAAATATTATTAAAATTTGTCCATGTTGGCGCCTACGGTCCTATGTGGTACCGCTAGAGTGCACACTAGTATTTTCCAGCCAAAATTGGCCGGATGAATTGAATCGGTAAGAACTAAAAAGGTTTATGACTAAATTGGCAAAGTTAAAAGGTTTAAGACTGAATTGGCAAAAGTACAATAGGTTTATGACTTTTTGGACAATTTTCCCACACTTTGAAATAAAGTAAAAAAATGAGTCAAAAAAGAGGTTCCGGCTTTAATATTGTAGAGAGATTTTCCTTAATTCAGGATCACTCTCTCTCACTGTCTTACTTGTTCTTTAAAATGTTCGGTGCCTTCATGTTTCTGATCTTCTTTAGACAACGATTTTCTTAAAAAGTTTAGCTTCGAATTGCTTGAATTCATGTGAAAGAATGAAAACTTGAATGCTTCCAAGAAGAAAAAAGCCAAAAATCCTAACTAAGCGAAAATAAGATACGAGTCATGTGACATTATTTGGATAAACACTAATTGTACCCAAGCAATAAATTTGATTCTTCACTAAAGATTTTCCATTAAACTTTATTTGCAAATAAGGTGACATTGGTGTACATTATATAAATCCTAATTCCGGAATTTTATAATGATGTTCTTATTATCGAAGTGCAAATCCTCTTGGTGTCGGTTGTCAAGGTCGTATGAGTTTTTTTTTTTTTTTTGGTCAAAAAGGTCGTAGGAGTTTGACAGCATTGCTTCATATCATTCCCTTTAATGATGTCATGTTCCTTGATAAAAATGTCTATCCACCAATTTGTCAATGCACTTTTTTCCCCTTGATATGGTTTCTCACTCAATTTGATGGGGGTGGAATTGAACTAATTGATTCATTCGTCATTGAGTAGATTGTAGTAGAGCAAATAAAGAATCCAAGTTTAATTCTCCAAATTCATACAAGTGGGTATTTTCATTATCTGAACTATACCCGGTTCAAGAATCAGGCGGGCAAGCCCGGTTGTTAAACAGAAGGACCACTCCGATTCTGAAGAAAAGCAGGATGGATAATCCAGAAGAGGGGAAAAAAGGTGAGTCTGGACTCGATAACGGCCACATTTCCAAGCATACAGCAACGAAACATGGGCAACAAGTCAATAGATGCATGTTCTGGGAAGACAACCACATCTCCGAAAATTGGAGAACACTATCAAAATAAGTATGATAGCAGTAAATCAACCAGGTAATCAAATTGAAGATCGACTCTGACTGGTTTGGGAAAACTGCCACTGTCTTGAGCTATTCTAATGCTGGTAAGCTACCGAAAGCCGCTCCGACAATGATGATGGTAAAACCAATGGCTACTTCATGGAGTTGAGTGGGAAATGACCATCTAAGTTTCGATGGAATTATATATTCAATCCAAGAGAAGTAGTAAGGTTGGATGAAAACGACCAAGTCAATCTATAACTATTGAGTAGGGGTGATTATCATTCAGGTTGGGCTGATCTAGCACTTAACCTAGGAACCAACCCGCATAGTGTTAGTCCTCAATTTTTGTGATCAAGAACAGACCCTGTTGAGCTCGAGATCAAGGACCGGACCAACCCTATTAGTCTAGCCAGATTCTAGGATCAACTTAGGACCAACAGATTAAACATATTATTTATTTGTTTTATTTTTATATCACTTAAATGGAAAAATATATTATTTCGAATTATATATCCATCAATAATGCAATATTGAGCAATCAAATTATGAACACTAATATGTATAAAACATAAAAATAAGATAATGTCACAACCGAAATTTACACTTAGTAAAAGCAATAGACCATAAAAACAAACATGCGAGGCAAGGAAAAAGAGGTGAGTAACAAGGCAAGTGAACAAAGGCAAGCGACAAGGCGACTGAGTTCAAGGCTGGCGAGCAAGGCTAAGTCAAGTGAAGAAGGTCTCTCTCTTCTTTTTTTTCGATCAAATTAGGACAAGGATTCTTTCTACATTTTAATTTACACAATAAACCAAACTACAAAAAGAACATAGGAGAATGTGATAGAATTTAGAGTAGACAAAAGCATATAATATATAATATATTCATATATATATATATATAGACACATATAAAATTAAGTACATGGTTGGTCCAATTCGAATCAACCATAAACTCTCAAGACTGAGAACTAACCCATGCAGGGGTCCTAAAACCAAGGACCAACCCAATCTCCTTGGGAACTAGACTAGGGCAAGTTGAGTTTTGCCGGTCCAAGGTAAGTTCAAAGTTGACCTTGAACCAATGCTCACCCCTACTTTTGAGTTTTCTTCTTTGCTTTGTTTTTATTGATAGTAGCTGTGTTGCTAATCATATTCTTGTGTAGTGCTACTAAGTTGTAAAAGTAAACAGTCAAGTATACAAGTGTGAGGGGAAAATTGTCCAAAAAGTCCTAAATATATTGCACTTTTGCTAATTTAGTCTAAATGTTTTAATTTTGTCAATTCGTACTAAATCTTTTTACTTCTAGCCAATTGAATTCATCTCATTAATTTTAGCTGGAAAATACTGACATGGACGTGAGTGATACCACGTAGGACCAATGGCAATGATGTGGATAATTTTTAATAATTTTGTAATATTTTTTTTATTTTTGATATTTTCTTTCTTTCTTTTCTTTTTGGCTTACTTCTTTTCCTTTTCCAGTGGCTGGCCACCGGCCCTAAGCGATGGTCGGTTGGTTGGCCTCGACTACCACAAGCGAGGCTTGATTGGGCAAGGGCGAGCCCCAGCAAGGGTTGGCCTCGCTTAGACTAGATCTAGTGATGTCAATGCTCACCCAGGCCCGCGCGGCCCTTGCCAGATATGGGGAGGGGAGCCCTTGCTAAGACTCATCAAACCGATTCATTACACCTTGCAACATATGATATGACAAGGATTTTGACTGCAAATTCCAATTCTTTCTTGTTAACGAACCCTTCATTCAGTTTCTTGAGATCTCCCCATAGCATAAGGTTTGGGCGACATCAATTGTAACTTTTGGCAGAGAGCCAACCACTAACTGCAATGCCCAAAAAAAAAAAAAAAACTTATTAGTTCCTTTTTAAAGAAAATTCATATCATGAAAAATTTCAAACTAGTACACAAGTGAAAAAGTTAACCCAAAATAATTTTTGGATTACTAAAATTCCCAAATTATATATATATGACAAATTTACCTCAATTTTATATGAATTTTTGTGTAAACTTGACATGTGTCATCTAACTCAATAATTTCATAGTAAAATTTAACAGAGGTTAACAAGTGACTAGTTTAGAGTTTTTTCAATAAATTTATTGTAAGTGTACTAGTTTAGAGGTTTTGGTATTAAAAAAAGTAATTTGAAGAATATTTATGTTAGGCCCGACGGCTCCACTGAGCGTGGCGAGTCAAGGCGGAGTCCTCAGTTACCAAAAAGAAAAAAAAATTCCTCTTTCCGAGGGTAAAGGCATCGGAATACTGAGGGTCCTTGCTCGATGTGGAGAACTGTCGGATCTTGCAAGTGGTTTTGTGAGGCGGGTCTTTGACGATGGTGAGAATCTCCTTTTTCCTCTCACTTTTGCTGACCAAAACCTCAGCCCCAAATTTGCGATAATCGCCCTTGCGGAATCCATATTCAGGATTGTTGAAACTTCCCAAGGAAAGGAACTTAGAAAGCCACCATTGGGTCTTTGCTTTAGTGAATGCCCTCAGTTCCTTCCCTGTCTCTGCACACGCAATTCCTCAAGTTGATATAAACTTGGTTGTCAACTCTAAACTATGATGACGTTACCGGGAGTGAGATTGATTATGAAGTACGTGATGATCAACCTTTGAAGGTGACGTACATCCCGTGAATGTTGTCGAATAGTGTTGAGAAAACTCTTACCAAGTTTCGAAGTTGACGAAACTTTTTAATTCTTATTCTCATTTTAAAGAACAAAATACTTATGAAGTTATATCACAAACTTTTGCTAAAGCCTATCCATTTCAAAAATCTTTCCCACTCTGACGCAATCCAAACTGAAATTGTGTCTAGAATGAGGATAAAATTAGACTCATAATTATTGATCTTACAACAACGATTCAGAATGAACGCATTAGAAATCTATTCTTCAATATCTGGTTCTCTAGTGAAGAATCTCACTTTCCTTCTATAAATACATTGATGGAATCAATCACAAATTGATTAAATCAATCTTGAAGACAAGTTTCTTTTTGGGAAGCATCTACTTATAGAAACCTAGATTCTGATTGTGTGGGTGACAAGAATCAACGGAATTCTATCTCAATCTTCAAATGGTTATAAGATTTCTTTAGTCGATTCTATCTAATGGATTGATTAGAAGAAATTCCTTTGAAAAGTGCCAATGGCTAATGAGGCGTGGAGGAATATTTAAGGAGGTCATTCAATTTATTTGAGGTAGAGATGTGAAAATTGAAATTCCAAAGTCTAAAGTTTTTCCAACTACTTGTTCTTCATCGGTGGTCTTTATAAATTGTATTCAAGAGAGAAAATCACCAAAAGAGTGATTTAGTGAGAGAAAATGGATCTTTCACTAAGGGTGCGTTTGGTAATGATTCTATTCCGAGGAATAATTTTTGATGAAAAATGATTTTTTCTATTTTTGTTCTCGGGAATAATTTCTGAGCAACATAACACATTTTGTAACTCCCCAAAATTTCTATTCTCGAGATAGAAATATGTTTGTTAATATTCTTAGATTTTTTTTATTTCTTTTATTTTTTAAATTATTTTATTATTTTTCCTTTTTTTCTTTTTCCTTTTCCTTTTTCTCTTTGGTAGGTTGTCGGCCACGCCGTGGCGGCGAGGCTTGGCGAGCTCATCGAGGGCAGCCTAGCCACAACGAGCCTCAGCCTCACCCAGGCGGCACAAAGTCGGCCTCGCCTTGGCCTGGGAGGCCCAACCTCGCGTCGATTGGAGAGGTCAACGACCAGCCAAAAGGAAGAAAAAAAAAAGAGAAGAAAAAAAAATAAGAGAGAGAAAAATTGATTCTAGAAATTGTTCCCGAAAACGAGAAGCTATTTTTTTACGTTTCTTGTTTCTATTCCAAATCTATTCTCTGAAACAAAAGTTTTACCAAACGCGATTCTATTCTTTTTTTCGGTCTTTGGAACAAAAGAATAGAAATTTTTGTTCCAGGGAACATAATTTTTTTTGACTCTATTTATTTTTTGGAGAATAAATGATTTGGATAATATCTTCCTAAAAATAATCACTTGTATCGCTAACAAAAGTGAATCTTCAACGAAAAAATATATAAATTAATAATAATAATAATAATAATAATAATAATAATAATAATAATAATAATAATAATAATAATAATAATAATAATAATAATAATAATAATAATAATAATAATAATAATAATAATAATAATAATAATAATAATAATAATAATAATAATAATAATAATATTTTTCATATGCTAATTATTTTAAGTGACATAAACAATTATTTTAAAAATATATATATATTTTTTGAATCATTCATATTCCACAAAACAAATAATCTTATGCTGGATTTAGACTCTTGGAGAAATAAACATTATGTTATTTCTAGAGAAGATATTCACATGCACATTCGAATTGCTGCTATGGTCCTCAAAAGGCGAGAAGTCCCGTGGATGGACTTTGAGCCCCTCCAAAAAGCCACTTGGCATTTGCTCATAGAATAAAAGTGATATTTATTTAACTTGAAAATGTTGGCGTGATTTTAAATAGCAAAACTTATATATATTCGCATTAGCCCGTTTGATTTGGATTAAGCAAAAATGAAAAAAAAAATACTTCCTTATATGTTGCCAAAATTATATTATTCAAATTTCAAAAAGTTATTGAAATATATGCAAATTTATTTGCCTGCCAACATATTCATGTTATAAAAGTTTGGGGTGGGTTGTATGACTAAAAAGTCAGAAGTATGTGTCTACTAAGATTTAGATTAAGTAAATATCAATGAAGTAAAAGTTATTCCACCCATGCTTGTTACGATGATAAAAAGAAGAAGAAAAACATACCTTCTCTCCTTCTTGTTAAAATTTGTTGATCCCACGCGCAAATTGGAATCGTGCCTACGTTTTCTCCTTCGGAGGATGGTCTTGCACTTGTAAATAAACGGACAGCGACTTTCCCTTCACGTCCTCATCTTGGTTCTCATGAAAACAGTGCATGATGTACGCAATTAGGGCACGCATGACAACGCTTCTTGATCGGGGAAAAGTTTTTTTTCAGAGATAGTTATTTTCTATTCCTATTACAGGAAACAATTTTTTAGTAAAAGAACCCATTTGATAACTATACAAATTTTTTACTCTTAGAATAAAAAAAAGATAGAAATGCATTTGGTAAAGTAACAAATTCTTTTTTGTATTTATTAGCTTTTAATTCTTGTTCGTGGATCACCACCCACCAATCGCCGCCCACTGCCGCCACCCACGGCAGCAGTGGCGGCGGCGGGCAACCGGCGATGGCGCGTGACGACCGGCGATTGACAGGGGTGGTAACTAACGACCGGTGGCGAGCAATCAATAGCAAGTGGCGGAGGCGGTGTCTCCAAGTGGTTGAAGGTGGCCACGGCAAAAGAGAAGAATAAAAGAAAAAAATTGACTTATTTCTAGAAATTGTTCTCAGGAATAGAAGTCATTTTTTTTTTGTTTCTCGTTTTGTTCCAAATCTATTCTTAGGCTAACTTTCTATTCTCCGGAATAGAAAAACAACTTGGTGTTACCAAACAGGTTTCTATTTTTTTTTTTTTTTTTTTTGTTTCGAGAAACAAAAGAACGAGAAACATAAACGTTACCATGCGCAGCCTTATTTAACCAATTACTTACATGAACGCAGGTTAGAGACAAAAAGCATACGAAAACAGTGCATGATGTATGCAATTATTTACACAAACTTGAATGGAGCAGATTTCATACTAACCTAAAACATGACATCTCGGTTCTTATTCTCATCAAAACAGGGCATAAAAAGAGCAGGAAGATTACCTGGTTCAGCAGCGGTGCTAAAGCTGTAACGAACACTTGAGTAAACAATTGAAGCTCTTGCAAACATAGACGAAAGAAATCAAGGCTAGCGAAGGATTCTTGAGCGAGGTTTAATCACTTCAAGATCCTCCGCCGTGAAGAAGGGAAGAGAACAGAGCACCTTCAGTGCTCTTTCATATCTGAGGCTGGTGGCGACAATGGGGCTACCGGAAAAAGCTGCGGCTCTTTTTTTGTGGGTGTCTCTCTACTTTCGAATGTTCTCAGCATGCTCTCCGTATCGTGTTTGTGGTAATGGTTCTCTGTGATGCGTTCAATGTCCTCCCCCTTGGTGCAGAGTGAAAATGTGCTTTTATATGAGAATCTGAGGTCGTTGTAGATAGAGAAACTAGAGAGAGCCCAGACACCACCGACAGCCTGCACTGATTTCGTTTTACTCATCCTTCCCCCAGCCCATCAATCATTTTGGTCTAAATAGAGTTAATTCAACCAGTGGAAATTTCAAAATTTTGGAAGAAGTGTGCATACAGATTGCAATTTAACATAGAGAAATAACCTCCCAAAGAGATAGCTTTTGAACACCAAGTATTCGGACAGATCCTTACAAAAGATATAGCTGAAGAAGTAAAATATCAAACGGGCAGGAGAGATAGATAAAAAGTATCAATCTCACTCAGTGAAACTTGTGTAGCGGCCCATCTAATCTCAATTACATAAAGCATGGACCCTGTTATTTATAGACTTCTACACACTGAAATACAAAACAGTATCTGAACTTTTGTCTTGACTAATCCCAAAGGAGACACACTACAGCTCACGTAATCATGCAATATCGTAATCAATTGGGCCAGCTTCATCTTCTGTTGAGAGCAGGTCACTCAACAGGAGTTTCTCGCTTGATGCCGATATGAGAGACCAAAGCCCACAAGTGAGTCACGAACTCTCCACCCATCGCCAAGTGCTCTGCATGTTCAATTGCATTCTCCGATGGAGCCACATACACCATCATTTCCGCCCAAAACTCGGCCAATACCTTCCAAATAAAGTTTGGTTCATTTTCTACATCTAGCAATTGCTGCCCTAATCTTGCGCCCTGGATTATCACTTTACCGGTATCTTTCGTTGTCTTACCAATCTTGTTCAATTTTCTGATTCTTTCTTCTATTGTCTTGCAGCCTTTGAGCAAGCGTCTTGCTTCGATAATGACTTTTTTAAAAATATACTCTGAATCAGAAGAGTGATCAGGTAATAATTTTGGATAGAATGCTATCAAATAAGCAAGATATTTGGATAAATTAGTCGCCACAAGAAAGTTCGAACCTAAAATCGGCACCGTGTGCTCGAACATACTCGTGGCGACATGCCACACAAGTATCACTTGAGTTTGCGTCTCAAACTTACATGCCCATGAGAGCTGATCCTCCACTTCGTTTAATCTCAAAGAAGTTTTTCCGTTCTTCCGTGTCTCGGGATTCGCCATTAAAGAACGGAAAACAGCTTTTTTCACTTCCGAGGACAATTCGGTGGTCGTGCTTCGTTTTTGGCCGTTCCTTACAGGATCGATATATAAATATGTGATGCGATTGTACAGCCACCTCGGAGGGGTGTAATCATACGACTCGAGAAGCGAGTATTGGCGAAGTTTCCTTTCCCAAGGCTTCAGGAATTGCGTCCGGCATATTAGTCCTGTCAGCTTCTCCATTAGTTTGCACTCTTGACACCAGTTGTTTAGTACGTAGTTGCATAGCAATATTACTTTCATCCACTCCGAGATGCCCATGACGAAACACTGCACAAGCTCCACACATGTGAATGCTGTTAGAATTATTGCCGTCACGAGAAAGTCGATGCTCAACCCGCCTGCAGTAGCTAGTTGAACTTCACCTTGAGATCTATTCGAGTCGTACCATGGGAAACAAAGTCCGATCATCACCGGAACACCAATGACCAAAAGCAAGAGCTCTATAACCTTTATTTTCCAACCGAATTGCTGGAAGATGGTTGGGTATTTGGTGTAGAAATGATCGAAAAGAAAGGAAAGCTCTAGCTCAACGACCCTAAATGCTCGCTCGTAGCCATTTCCTTCGGCATACAAGTGCTGAATCAACTTCCACGCCTCTTCGTGAGCTTGTTTGGGCAATGAATAGCTGCTAAATCTTAAAAGAAGAAGCTTATAGAGCGAGAACGAGAGGCAAATGTCCTTGAGCTTGCTGTCCTCGTCCCCACCTCCCGATCTCAAAAGCCATCCTTGGCAGTTCCACACCATCTCGATGGTGACAACTCTTTGAGTGATCTTCAATGACTTGCGGTAATTCGGTGCTTCCCATTGTGCTGCAGCTTCTCTTTCTTTCAAGTTCTTTAATGACGTTGCACTTTTCTTAAACCTCTCTACAACATAGTTGTATCCTCCCATTTGGCTAGGATCAAGATTTCCCTCCCACAACTGGTGCTCAGAACTCATGTAGTCAGCAATAAATTTGGCCTTCTTCTGTCGGCCATACCTGCTTGCAATCTTAAGAGATGCTGCTCTATGATTGACCTTGAGTGGCACCATTAACAATAGAATTAAGACCGAAATCATCGGCAACGAGATCCCAGACATGACCAACAGAAACGATAACCCAAAGAACTTGATCACATATTGCCAAACATAGTTCTTCCCCTGCTCGCAGTCCTCGAGACTGTGGACGGAGTACAAGTCCGAGCTGCCGAAGAAGATCATCAGGAAAATGGCCCAAACTAGTAACAGGTCATTTTGGAACGACGCTTCAGTCATGAGACCGAGGGTGTATACGATCAGGTAGCTCGAGAGGGTATATGCTGCCCATAACAGGTTCCTGAGCTTCTGGTGGTTGTGCCGGCGCCTTGACGAGCCGAAGATGGTGAGCAACATTAGTAAAATGGCTGTGAGGCACGCAAGAAATTCGATCTTAGCCAGATTTGCCTTCGAAGTGTGCAGTTTCTTCATGACCGCGGTGGCCTCAGAAAGGGTTTTGTTCCTTGCTCCCATTTGGTGTCTTTGCAAATCCCTCATGTTCGTGGACGACGAAAGAATTTGTCTTTTGGGTGTGTAAAGTGTAAAGAGAGAGCCAAGAAATTTGGACCCTTTCAAACCATGTGCTGGAAACGGAGGGAGGCACTCCGCTATTTACACTTCAAAATTTTCAAGCCCTCGTTCGGTAATTACGAGTACCTGGCTAAAGCACATGTGCATCATCTTGAGAATTCAAGTGGAAAGTAATTGTACGAACATGAGACTCATATCTGGTGGTGTCACCGAAAAATCAGGATGCAATGGAATTTGAAATGAAAAACAGATTTCGGCAGCACAAATTAATCAGAGTGTTGAATAATGAAGGATTAATTTTTTAATATCAATGACGTTAATGATTCATGAACCACATTATTGAAGAGAGAAATCCTCTTCGGCTTTGATTTTCTTGTTAGTATCTTTCTGAGTTGAGACCACCAAATAGTTGTAGTCAATGATAAGCGAAGACATTTTCTCGAGTGATCATGAGCCGAAGGAAGATATTAAAAAAAAAAAAAAAGACAAATGAGTCGGCATGTCCGTGAAAAGGAGACTCATAGACTAGCACGTGGATAGCACTCCAGTGATGATTATCCTATCACGAAGGTATATGTGGACAATTTTTGATAGGTTTTTAAATATTTTTTCGATTTATTTATTTATTTATTATTTTTCTCTTTTTTTTGCTCTTTCTCTTTCTCTTTTTTTTGGTTCTTCATTTCTTCTTTCTCTGGCCGAGTGCTGGATCCTGGTGACCAGCAAGAAAGCAAGATCCTCCCAACGAATTATTTTGAGGATTTTTTTTTTCTTTTGAGGACTCGAGAACCGCCATACAACTAGCAACTGGTGACGCTAGCGAGGGGACCCACCTCCCACGGCACCGCACTTAAATCTCACAAATGCAACTGTAGTGACTTGAACCTCCTCCTAACCAGAAGAGGGAGGAACGTCCGAACCAACGTGTCCACAACGGAGTGGTTTGAGGATTAATTCTTTGAAAAATCCAAAACTCGGTGCACATGTGACAAATTTACCCAAATTAATTTTTTAATTATCAAAAATCCCAAATTGATATACATTTGACAAATTTATCATAAACCGGTACAGTTGTGATAAATTTATCCTCTGTTAATTTTCATTAAATTTTATTGTCAAATTATTAAATTGAATGATATGTGACAATTGACTAATGTACCAATTTGAGATTTTACTCTCCATTTGTCATAGTTATATAATTTTTGTGATTTTTTTTGTGGCATTAATCTAATTTAATGAATGGTATATTTGTTACAAATATATTGGTTTGAGATTTTTTATAGTCGAATAAATTCATTTTGAGTAAATTTTCATAAATGTACCAATTTGGATTTTTTTTTTAATAGTCAGCTAGGGTAAATTTATCATAAGTATACTAGTTTGAGATTTTTCATGATCAAAAAATTATTTTAAGATAAATTTGATACACGTGTACCGGTTTGGAATTTTTAGGATATTAACCCTTATTTATATTGGTTCATAATATTACATATTTCCTTTAACAGCATCTTCCATATTCATGGACCTAACGTGAGAAAGGACTTAGGAAGATATGCACTGAGTTGGTTCATTAAAAAGAGGGCACAGGAGGTCGTTCAAAGTAAAAACAAGCAATCAAGTGAGACTATTCTAGGATACAAATTACCAACTCTCTTCTTATAACAAATGCTTATGGAGAAGTTTCCCCAGCTTTCTTCTAATAAAAAATTGCTAAAAGATAAGTTTCCTTTGCACCGCCAAGAGTGCAATGTTATATTTCTTTGGCCTCTTCACATGTCTTCTTTCAAGTCTTAGAAGTCACAACACTTGAATGAAATGGATTAATCCAAAATGGCAAAGTCTAGTGACCTGTGGTAAAAGCCAGCAGCATGCCACTATCGTCGGTGACCAAGAGTGGAGTCTAGCTGCCAATGACCTTGGCTAGCAACTAGTGGCCTAAGCTAGAGACCAATGGTAGTGGTGGATGTTGTGGTGGCGATCAATGGTGGAATTAAGTTTTTCATAGTATTATGCTTATAAAAAAAGTGGAATGATATCCCAATCCTAACTTTAGCTAGATAATCTAATTTCATATTTTATTAGTAAATATATTTCCGATAATCCAAATTCTAACCCAAATTTTTCTCCACGAATGAATATAGTGGAAATTAGAATCTTATTTCTTAAGGAATTAGATTGCATTGTACTAGACGAGAGTAAGTGCATAGTAAGGTGAGCTCATACTTAATTCTAATGAACAGTGGTGGATGTAAAAGGGTCTTATATTGGTGTTCTAGCTTTACAACCAAATAAAAGTTTAATAGCAAAAGACACAAATTTCTAAAACAACAAAATAGAGTTAGGCCAAGACAAAATGAAAATAGAGTGCAAAGACAATAAATAAAGTGAAAGTACCTAACGGTCTTGTAGCTTGATCTTAGCCATTCGTTGTCTCATAATTTGCTCCCCCCTCTCTCTCGCGCGTGTGTGCACACACACACAACTTGGTCTTAGTCCTATATCAACAGGGATTTCATCCTTTTTATGCACTTGCTCTATTCCTTCCTTAGTAGATTTATTCATCACTCTTCTCAAAAACGAACTCACCCTCTAGTTGCCGTGCTTTGAAGAGAAAGAATCTAAATTTTCTCATCCTTAAAAGCTGCCTTCATTGCCAAGACTTCCTTGCTTCCAAATTGAGTCTAAGCATTGTTGTGGGCTCCTACCCAACTTTCTATATCTTTTATACTAGAAGAATATCATGATAAGACAACTTTATGAACATTTCCTTGGAAGATTTTGAGCCAAGACAACTTTGTGCTCATTTCCTTGAAGAATTTTTGCTTGTTATTTTATTAAGGTACTGGTGATTTTGATTTTGGGTGTAATAAAAAAGTTTTGAGAACATTTAATGTGAAATAGAGTGACTTGAATAAAGGATCTATCGTGTATTTTTTTTTCCAACATAAGATTTAGGAATGTGAGTAATTTTTAGTTAGTATTACATGGATTGCACACATAAGAAAGATTACTATTGTTAGCATTGACACATAAATTTTGCATTTTTACTTATGACTTAATTGTGTAGAAAGTAGGGATTAATTTATAATCACTATTAAAAAATAATTTCCATTAAATCGTGTCACATATAGACATTAGGAACATTTGCATTATTAGTATTAGTTATTTAAAAACCTTTGAAAAAATTATTTTAATAGAAAGGGAGAAAATCGAACAGCCCAGCCCTCTCTTTTTTCTCCCCTTGTTATTTCCCTCACGCGGCCCATCTCCTTTTCTCCTCGGGGCCCGGCCCCCTCTTCCTCTCTTCTCCTCTTCCTTGTCTGTTCAGGACGTTGGCTAACGACAGAAAGGATGGCACGCGACGAAGGACCGAGGACAGCAGCGCGAAGGCAGGGCCGCGCGCGACGCTTAACGAAGGGAATTTCGTGCGGTACGGGGCTAGCTGGTGCCGCCTTGGAGGAGAGAGAGAAGGGACCGAGAGAGGGATAAAAGCACAGAACGCAGCATGAGGAGGAGGGGGGCTGCTCGTTCTTGGAGAGGGAGAGAAGCGGCTGTGTTCTCGAGATCTTCGGCAATGGTAGCGTTCCGGCGGCAGAGGAGGTGACATTCCGGTGGTGAAGGACTGGAGGTGGACGTGGTCAAGTGCGCTCCTCCCTCACGCGGCCGTGAGAATCGCGTGTGGGATTTTCGCCGGGTTTTCTCGATCTGACCTCACTCTTGAATGAGGAAGGTCCGGTTTTGTTTCAAGTCTGTTTTCTCCGGACGCTCCGAATGTAGCTGGTTCAGAGAACAGAGAAAGGACCGAGCGAGCATTGAGCGAGGAGAAAAGAGACGAACGACTATTCCGGTTAAGTATTCTCACGAAGTTTGACTTGTGGCCATCATTCTTCGATAGAAGTGGCAAAATCCACTCATAACTTTCACAAATGGGTCGAACGTGGGTTATGAAGTTGTAATGGGCCATAACCCACATTCGACCCATTTTGAGTTCAGTTTAAATGGGTCACACATTCTGACCTATTTTCGACCCATTTTTAAATCCCAAAAGACATGAACTTCCTCAGCCGCTGACCCTTCAACCTTCACCTTCGACCTTCACCTTCGTCAACCACTGACCCATTTTCAACCCACCTCCACCGCTCACCTCCAAGCCGCCTCCGCCACTCGCCGCCATGGCTCGCCTCTATCGCCCACCTATAAGGCTCGCCTCCGTCGCTCCCTCGAAGGTCACTGACGATTGAGCCTCACTGACAATAGGTGAGGCTTGAGCTCACCAGCGTTGGGCGGGACCTCGACCTCATCAAATCGATGAGATCGAGCCTCGCCTAACACCGGAGAGGTCGAGCTCGCCAGCATTAGGCGGGGCCTCGGCCTCATCAAATCGACGAGATCGAGCCTTGCTCGACGTCGGCAAGCTCGAGTCTCACCAGATCCGGCGAGGCTCGAGCTCACTGACATCCAGCGGGGCCTCGGCCTTGCTAGATCTGGAGAGACTCAAGCCTCGCCCGATGCCGGCGAGATCAAGTCTCGCCAGATTCGGGGAGGCTTAGCCTTGCCAACGACTGGCAAGGCTCGAGCTCACCAATGTCGGGCAGGGCCTCGGCCTCGCTAGATCGATGAGATCAAACCTCGCCCAACGGAAGAAAGCTCGAGCTCGCCGGCGTCGATTGAGGCCTTGGCCTTGCCGGACGCCAAGATCGAGCCCCGCCCAACCCCGGCAAGATCAAGCCTTGCCCGACGCCGCAAGCTCGATCTTGCCTCGTGGTCGGTTGTCGGCCGTCGTCGTGGCCGAAGAAGAAGAAGAAGAAAAAAAAAGATAATAATTATTAAAATAAAAATTGATATTTTAAAAATTAAATTTATATTTTTAAAAAATTAAAAATAATCACAAATTATATTTTAACAAATTAAAATTTCGATTTTTTAAAAATATTTTAAAAATAATTATAAAAAAATTTCCATTAAATTTGTATTGCATAAAAATTATTAAAAATTTTGTATTGCATAAAAATATTTTAATAATAAGTAAGTTTTAGCAATACGGGTCGGGTCGCATGTGTCGAAGTCGGGTATGGATTACTAGATTTACACTACAAGAATATGAGTCAAAACGGGTTAAATTGGTCAAATATGGGTTGACCCATTTTGGACCCGACCTATACCCGACCCAACCCACCCATTTGCCACCCCTATTCTTTGATAACCCGGAGCCCATCTTGGCGGGTGACAGTGATCCGCTCTCTTCCTGAAGCGAGGTTAGCCAAACTCGACCCCCTTCATTCCGCTCTATCTTGGTTATCCTAAGGACCGAGATTTGTCTCTCTATTTATGCGGGTATGAGCCTTGAGCGAATCGTTTCAAATTTTTGGGAACGTCATTTGCTGCTTGTGTTTGATTCTGGACGTGGCTTCGAGTCTGAATGAGCTAGTGTCCTCCCTCTAGCCGATGCACCCTATTCGTTTGATAAAAATGACCTTGAGGCACCTCTGGAAAAGCAGCCATTGCCTTTGCAATATCCGTAGCTCATGCATTATCGTTTTGATCGTTAGTTACTGAGGTTGTCTTGCCTGAAGCCTTATCTCGTTGCTCATGGATAGTGGTCGGTGAGGTTTAATGGCGGCGCTTCTTTAAGAGGGATCTCGGCAATGGTGGTGTTCTCGGCAAAGAAGAGAACGTAGAAAAGGGGAGTTTTATTGAGGGAGAAGACCGCATGCAGGGAAGAGAATTAAATAAAAAATAATTATAATAGAAGATAGAAAAAGAAAGTAAAACAAGATCAGAAAAAGAAGGGATAAAGGTTTCGGTCATAGGAACTGCGGCCTCACTTAGACGTGATGGGCAGGGGCTTATTTGGTCTTTCTCGGACTGGGTTGGGCGAATCGGAGCTTTGGGCTGGGCTTCTCTATTTCTCTTTTATTCTTTTGTTTTTCGGGGCGTGGGACTGGGCTCAATTGATGAGCCCAGTCAGTCGTGGACCCAGACGGTCCAGCGGGTCGAATGTGGAGATCCGACCCGGGTCCTTTTTATCTTTTAATAATAGAAAATTATTTTTAAAAATTAAATTCATGAAAAATTCCAAAAATTTTCAAAAAAATGATTATTAGTTTTTCAGAATTCAGAAAAAGCTTTAGTAAATTTTCTTTTAAAATGTGCAAAAACAATGATTGCGTATCAAAGATTATCACTTCACATATTAATAGATAAATATAAAATCGATTTAGGTCGCTTGATAAAAAGAAATAAACAAGATTAGGTATCGAAAGTGTGCTAATTAGTTAATTAGTGTAATCAAGTCTGCAATCCTAAAATTTTTAATTATGTAGGAAGTGAGACATATTCACATGCCTCACTAGGTTTTTTGCCAACTTTGACAAGTTAGTGGCAACTCCTTATCAGACATTTGTCATAACATCAATTTTCATGAACACCCTAACATCGCATAAGGTATTGGCTTGGGAGAGCCCACATCTAAATTATAGGCCATAGATTCGTCCTTTAGGCAATATCCCTAAACCTAATTCCCTCTTTATAGAGGGGTATAGTTAGGTTCTCCCAACTTCTCATGGACTGAACTTGCTTCTTTTTAGGCTTCGAGTTAATTGTTGTTTTTTTTTTCTTTTTGGTGGGATGATAGAATTTACTTTGAAAACGGTGGCAACTGAGTTCTTGGTAACAAATTAAATTGCTACAGCACTAGGAGGAATACTAAGCAAAATCTTTAGGTTTGTCTTCTAGTGAAAGTTTAAGGCAACAATGCATTTAAAATTTCTATTGCATGAACTTAATTTATGTATTGATTGTTTAAGTGATGGCTCTTCATTAGTTGTTTTCGCAATCTTGAGTTGTATAAATGTGTTTTTGTTTCATGTGTCTTACAGCTGCTGAAATGGAATAATTTTTTCGACCAAAAAAAAAATGGAATAATTTCTTACTATTGTGGGCAAGGTGCATTTGTTGGCAAGCATTGCTGATTTTTTGCTTAAAAGTTGTAACCATTCCTCAAGAATTTGGTAGGTCGCCTCTCAGGACACGTAATAAAGCATAACTTAGTGGAGTACATAAAGGAAAATAGACTGTTAAAGTATTAATTGCTAAATCGAAAGTAAAGGTATCTTGATGATCTTTGATTTCCCTTCATTGCGAAGGCCTCGATAGTCCTACTGGCTGGAGATTTGAGAAGAAGGGTGAAAAAAAAAAAAGCAAAGCAAAAAATCTAAAAAATTTGCCAAAACTACGTCATCTTGAGCCCAATTGGACACGTCAAATTGCTAATTGCATTATGTAGGACGGCTCATGCTAACTAGACCACCACATAAGTGATTTCTATCTCAAATTCGTCGACATAGCTATATTGAAAAACCGTTTGATGACTATTTTTACTAATTTGAAAAGTCTAAAACTAAATTGACGACCATTCAATATATTTGGACTCTTTGGCCATTTTGTTTTAAACCTACAAGTTTCCTAATTCTATGTGGCCATTGCAATTGTTTTGTCTAATCAGTTTTGATTAGGAAGATGATAAGACCATCGTCAACTCATCAAATTATCTTTTCACACATTTCACACAATTTAGCCTAGATGTTTTTTGGTAGAAGTACATTGCTAACATGATAGTTCTACTAAAGTCCACGCAACTCATTACTCTAGAAATGTTCAGCACGATTATTATGAGGACCGATGCCATCTGGTCCAATTAACAACATGTCTTAATTGCTGAACTTTTACGTCATTTCGTTTAGAACATGGAGCAGAAATGAAGCAGTATAGTACTGATGCTAGTGCCGAGATGGAATGTAAGGACTAGAGAATATGGAATGGGGAAGGAAGGGGACACATTGCCATTGTTTTAAGTCCATCTGGGGTGTTGGCTGTTATTATGAGACTTTAGAGCAGATGCATCGATGCAGACTATGATTGAACTCAATTAGGGGCGTAATGTTAGGAGAATGTAAGATACATGATTGGAGAAGGTGTGCATGATCGATGGGACTAATGTAGAGAGAGAGAGAGAGAGAGGTGCATTTAGGATTTGGTGAGTATTTTATATGGTGTCCCTGATCATATGGTACAATGTACAATCAGGTTTCGTTAGATGCAAGAAGCATTTGATGGAGACAGCTAAAAGGATGGCAGATTCATATATTTTCCAAACTGTGCGTAATACACAATCGATGATATCTTTATGAAGGATTCTTTAACTCATTCCAATAGTCTTCAATTATGTTCAAGTTTGTGCCTTACGATAGAGAACTCAATTGGACGTTTGGTATTTCTCAATTCGTTTCCTAACTACTAAGTCAAAGCACAATTTTAAACGACCACACTTCACTCACTGCTTGTTGAATTAAAACAAGCCTTCGGAATCTTGCTTGTGCTATTTTCTTCCCCTCATTTCATTGGTAGCAAGACTGTAAACAAGATGTATAGCCTTTTTCTCTTAGCCGCCTTGAAGTATAAGTTGCTAGGTTCACTGATCCTTGAGGTTTCGAACGGAAAGGGAACTCTCTCTCTCTCTCTCTCTCTCTCTCTCTCTCTCTCTCTCTCTCTCTCTCTCTCTCTCTCTCCATTCTTCGATCAATCTGAGGATGAACAGGTTGTTCTTGACCCTCACTTTAAACCGCTACTCATTCCTTCAACTTTTAATTACTGTTTTCCTCGTCACATGAAATTTTCCCTACTCATTGAGATTTTCTTCTTGAGCAAGTTTGGACGAAGATAAATCGTCGATTCATGGTTTTTTCAGTGGTTTTTGAGTATGAAACCCCACGTGTTGCCCCTTTGGAAACAAGCCCAAATTGATTTAGCTTTATAATTCCGCTGCCTTGACTTGAGCTTGAAATTTGATTTAACAGAAAATTTCAACTAATGATCTAAAGTGGTTATGAACATCTCAAATAAGGTTCTAACCTTGTTGGCCAGCTAAATATTCTAGCCGATAAATGACATTTTCATCCCAAGACAATTTTAACCTGAATTTTAGTTAGATTAGTTTAAAAATAAAAAAGAGATAATTTTTTATTTAAAAAAAGAAGAAGCAAAATATAGGAGGGAGGGCTCAACTAGCCCTCCCACCTATGTAGACCACCACATTGTTGACAAACCTTGCCGACCAAAGGTGAGCACACCCTAGCCAGAACTAGGAAAGGGCAGCTGAGCGAGGATCACCGGCCCTCACCTAAATCTAGTAGAGGGTTGCCGTCCTCTCCTAATTCTAGTGAGGGCTAGCAAGCCCTTGTCAATGCACCAACAACCCCACCAGCCATCTCTAATGACCCACTAGTGATGGGTGGCAACCATAGGCAAAGGGCCGCATGTTTTTTTTTCTTTTAAAATTATTTTTAGCCTTTTTTTTTGAGTTTTTTAAGGATAAAACAAACGAAGGAAAAAAGAAAGAAAAGATCAAAAAACTAAAAGATGAAAATATTAGAGGTTAGATCCCTCTTTGAGACTAACGTAATTTCAAACCCTTATTTAAAATAATGTCTATTTTAGACCTTTATTTACAAAAATAATGGCATTATAGGCCATTGGCTCTTATTTGAAACAAAATTTACTTCGGACCCTTATTTGAAAAAATAAGGGCAATTCGAGCTACTATTTGAAATTTTCCTTTGATTTAATATATTCCCTATGTCCCTTATGGTCCTACTCCACCAATTGCTTTCTAACTTCATCTAGGACCTCTCTCTATTATTCTTCTCGTCATTTTTCCATTATTGGACGTTGACAAACTAAGTGTACAATTTGTGTTAAATTGAATATAATATAAATAAATGATAGACAAATAAACAGAATAACAAAACAAACAAGAAGAGCGAAAATAGGAAAGCTTCAGCTTCGGCCATATTCAATTCGGTTGCTCGGCCTAGATTCACGACGTCAGTGCAGATCCATGCAAGCCGGGCCAACCCACTTGGTCATGCGGCCCAGTCCCCGAACACGGCCCACCGTAATAGATGTTATAATAAAGAATTCGACCTTCCCTGTTAGCTCTGTTCCACGGCCGAGAGCTCTCGACAATAATTTAGCATAGATGCACTAAGACGACGTCGCTACACATGTTTGCCCCAATTTAATAGAACTAGGGACAAATCGGATCAATCTTCTCTTCTTCTTCAAACCCTAATTTAGACGGAACCATTTTTGGGCAAAATGAAGAGCTGAATCTTGCAATTGAGACCATGGGTAGGACATTCGGCTCCAGTTCGGGTCAATAATTCCAAGGTGAAGGTGAATATTACTCGATTTTATGTAAAATTGGAATTCCGGAGCTTAGCGGTGGATTTCTTCCAATGCCAAGGACGGCGACATCGAAGCTGCGGAGCGCCCTTTCGAACGGCTTCAAGGGCACACTCCACCTGGAATAAGTGGTCGTATAACAAGAACACTATTATTGCTTCGTAGCAAGCCATTTCATCTTCGTCTTACATACTCAACATTTGTTCTGGAAAGCTTGTATTTTGCTTGATGATCAGTGAAGGTTTCCCTGTGATGGAGAGAGTGACCAAGTAAAAAGAGAATCACAGAGAGAGGTTAAGTTTTGAAGATGCAGAATTGTTTTGTCATAAGGCCACTTCATTACCTAAGTTGGACTTTCTCTTTTCATAAAAAAATGTCATGTAGGTATTAATATTTTATTTAAAAAGTCACACATAACTTTTTATCGGAATTTATCACTTAAAACACTTAAGTGGAAAAAAAAAATTCCAATATAATACTGAAGTGATTTGGAGAAAAGTTTTAACATTGAAGTAAGCGAAATACAAAAATTATAACATTTCTAATTTTTTTTCTGTTAACACATTATTAATTTTTTTGTTAGTAATTAGATATGACTTGTGATGTAATTTCGTAGCTACCTAGCACATTAATGAAGCCATGTTGCCTTTGTTTCTTTCATTTTATGCACTGTGTATTCTCTCGGCGGTCGAAGGTGGTCGCTAGAGCGAAAATGTCCTGGAGTCAATGTCTCTAATGTTTGCGCATGTTTCCATCTCTCTCTAGTGTCTTCCTTGACCATATCTCTGTTCCATGAAATTCTATGATGATGCAATTGTAAGTCTTGGATGGCGAGTGGTCGACTAGGGTGGACATCCGGCTTATATACATATTATCCAATATGAGAGAAAACCAACCCGAAAACACCTGAAATTTTCAGTTTCATTCGGTTTGATCCAAGTCAAGACAAGCCAGGCACTTTTGACACCCTTGTGACTACCTGGGGACCCATGAAATACCGCCATCTAGACTTTGTGGCTTATTTCAATGGCCTTAACCCTTGCGCATTTGGTCGGACTCATGCATATAACTTCAAGTTCCTAAGTTGGAAATTCTTTTCAATATACATTTGAAGCACATATGTTTAGTTTAAAGACCTTAAGTATAATTTGAGCTCATTAGATAAAGAATTTTGAGCAATTTTCCATTTCAAATTATTAATATACAACATATCCAACTTACTGTGACATATAGGATGGCCGATGACGACTGTATAGCTATGTTAAGAAATTTGAGCGAAATTTGAGTACAAGGACTTGATTGCATCTTCGTTCAAAAGTTTTAAGATTCCACCTAATAATCATATAAGAAGCCAAACTGGAAGCAGAAAATTCACATGGAAGTACACGTACACACTATCCTCAAGGAATTTATTCTGACACAACAAATACGGAAGTAGGTCATCAAACTCCCACGACTGCGATTGTTCGGTGCGCTACTGCGGTGGTACGACACGCTGTTACAATGGCTATGGTACGACGGGCTGCCCCGATGGTACGACGGGCTGCTTTGCTGGTGATGGTATGACGCACTGCTTCGATGATACAACGCAGATCTGGACTTCAACCACCAGAGTATCATTCTTGTTGACACCTATTTTTAGCAAAACTAGGAATATAAAGAAAATAAAAATTGCATTGGAACAAATAAAAGGAAAAAAGGGGAAAATTGATTTGATTGATTATGCATGGAAGTTTGAAATTCGATGAGTATTGATTTTGATAAATGCATAAACAATTGAAAAATCAAGTGAACAAGAGGCAAGAATTTTGCAAAATGGAAGAAATCTGAGCGGGATCGAGCTAATTGCGAAATCACGTTCCGATTTGGGTTTGATTTAATGCAATGAGAAGATAGGAAGTCGGAAATTGCTATAAAAATGGCCATCTGAAAATCACTATAAAAGGAGCCATAATTTTCGTGAGCGGGAGGGGGGAACGAATTCAGAAAAATTTTCTAGGGTGCGAAAAAATTGAGAGAGAGTCCGTTAAAAAAATTTTCGTGCAAAAAAGGGGCGAGTTCAAAAGAGATTTTGAGAAAAATTCGTACAAAAAAATTCGTGAGTGAGTTCTAAATAAAAAAGAAAGGAGAGAAGAAGGAAACCTCCCCTTCACGTCCGTTGAAGAAACCAAAAGCAGTCAATCCTTCTGACAGGCTGCAGAAGGAAAAGAAAAAAGTCAGCAGAGAGGGTACCGAGGGACGTGAGAGAGACGTGAGGGAAGAGAGAGAAAAAAAGAAGAAAAAGAAAAAAAGAAAGGAAAACACTACAATGTCGTCTTCCCCAAAGGAGCCTCCCCGACCGCGCCTGGTGTGCCCCTGCCGTCCACCGCGCCAGCACCGCCTCCACCAATCGACGACCGCGCTCCCAACCTCGCCAACGCCGCGCCGCTGCAACACCCCCGCGACGCCACCCGTCGACCTCCGAGCTCCGCCAAGCCTCCTCACCGCCACCTCGCTGGTTCGCTCACCTCCGCCGCCGCGACCCTCCTCTGCCCCGACGTCCAGCGGATCCGCTACCCGACGCCGCCGCTCAACGACCCGCGAACCAGCTCCGATCTCCGCTGCCCCGAGCTCGAGCCCGCCGCCGTCCATCGTCGATTTACCCCCCCCCTTAGGTAGTTTTTGTTCTCTTTATTTTATTTTGTTTTATTTTTTATAGTTTAGCTTATTTTATTCGTTATGTTATTTTTGCTCATTTCATTTGATGGCATTTTTAGTTTAGCTATTTAATTTGTAATGGTGGATGTTAATATTTGTGAATTTAGTATGCATTATCTATAGGGATTTTGTTCGAAATTAATGTAATTATTAATTTGACCGAGAGACATCGGATCATTTTTCTAATTATTTTTTAATTTCTGGGCTTTTTGATAGAATCTCAATCATAATAATTACTTAATTTGGTCCGTAAGACTGCGGACCAGATTTTTTAATTATTTTAAGTTGTTGTGATGATTAGGGTTAAAATAATTGTTAATTTAACTGTGAGACGCCAGGCTATTTTTTCAATTATTTTGATCCTTTATTTAGTGATTATATTAATTGTTTAGATTTAAGCCTTGTTTAACAATTATTCAACTTTAAAAAAAAAGCTAAAAAAATCAAAAAATCAAAAATCAAAACATTCAAAAAGATTTGCATGAGCATATAGGACATTAAGGTTTAATATAATAGACATGTAGTTTTAATTAATCAAATTTTTAGGATTATATTTCTAGGATTGCATTTTTAGATAATATTTTTAGGACTGCATTTTTAGATATTTTAAAAGAAATAAGTTAGGATTAGACTTAAATAGTCTTTTTAGAGTTTTAGATATAATTGGCACATTTTCATCCTCTTTTTAAAATAAAAAAAAATAAAAATAGTCTTCTAAGACAGAATAGGGTTTAAGTCAAATTAATCCCAAAAATGGATTAGAAGAGATTTTTTTTTTTTAGATTAATTAAGGTTTTCATAAATTCTGAATTTCAATAAAAAAAATGTAAAAATACTAGATGCATGTTAACTAGTTTGCATAATAGAATCATTTAATCAGAATTTGTTAATTAGTGAAATTAGGTCATGAGGTGCATGTTAATTAATTTGCATAATAGGCCCATTTAATTAGAATTTGCATATTAATAAAATTAAGTCATTTAGTTTTAAAATGCATTTTTAATAAAAGAACTCCAATTTTTAAGAAAATCCAAAAAAATGATTGCTTGCTTTGTGTGATGCAATTTATTTATTTGAATGTTTTAAATAATGGATGAGCACCGTGTGGTCACTACATTTGCTTGATAGCAATTTAGGTTAAAATAAATCAGCTGCTTGCAAAAACATTTTGAAAAATTAAAAAAGAAATGGTACCGAAAGGGCATTAGAAAATTCTAGTGTAACCAAGTCCCCGTACCCTTAGTCTCTGGTTCGTAGGAGTAAAATAAATCTCCCTTTATTTTACTTAGGTGTCTAGTCGATCTACCATAAATCGATTAGTGGCGACTCCTAGTTAATAATCTTGCATATTAAAAAATTTAGACTTAAGTCGCGATTCGGTATGGGCTTGGGAGAGCCCGAGCTAAGTGTAAAAACTTAGTAGTCCATTAACCTAGTTTTAGATGGTGCACCCGAAAATTAGGTCGCGATAGCTTGGCGACTCCGCTGGGGACTTGTGTTAAAACACTTAGTGGACTTAGGCCAATTTTTCTTTTTCTTTCAAAATAAAAAATGTTTTGTTTGGCAGCGAGGACACCAGGTACGTCCCTAACATTTCTAAGGTGTTAAATGTTTTTGCAGATGGGAGGTATAAGTGGAGTAGTCTATGCTAACCTTTGTCTTGCAGGTTGGAGTATGTGATTGATGATTTATTTTTTCATAATTAGAAGTGTTGTTTGCATTTAAATTGTTGTGCATGTTTTACTGTTTTTTGCACTACACTATTGCACACACAACCTGTGGCCGGACCTGGGCTGCGATAGGATTTCTAGGATGGTGTTGATAAGGATACTTCCTCCAAAGCGAGACTGCTATGAAGAGGTTGACCTTCTCTTCTCCGAAAGTCTTTTCATGGTGTCGAATGTGTTTGTCCATATCCGCGAGACTGCGCGACTATTAGACATTCCATTCGACTGAGCCGGAGTTAAGGGGACCTGACACGTTAATGCGAGACTGCAACGGTCAGATCATCCTCTTAGCTTCACTTTGTTAAGCCGTTTAGATAGAAATCGAGCCTCACATTTCATGCGTGTGTCTATGTGCTTGTCATCCCTTCCGGTGAAAGTAAGTTATCTAAATTCTTACTTCGCAATTTACTTACTTTATTGCAATTTCGTCGGTCCATGACAATAGGTTTCGTCGCGTCTTGTTTTATATGCTATGGGGAGGACCGACGTACAATTCATTTCCAAAAAAGAGCTCAATATGTTGCTGGATCAGTTAGATCAAGAGGGCCAGAGGTATGTGAAGACTAGGATTGCCCGACTTCTCCCACTATTGGAGATCAACATCCACTCTAGTGTGATACAAGCACTCCCTCACTTTGGTGTCCACAAACTTCCACCTTCATATTTGGTGAGTACGAATTGACTCCAACACTAGAAGAATATAGTGTTGCCATTGGAATGCCCCGGAAAAGGAACTTGTTAGACCGCCTATCGGTATAGATTCTATTTCTGAATTATCGCAGTTTTTAGAAATCGAAGCCGAAGGAGTAAGGAAAATTGTCAAAGCCAATTGTTTTGCATGCCCATTTTCGTTTTTGGAAAATGTTTTGCAAATCAATCAATGATTTCAAAAGCTAGGATCTTCATGTTAGCATTTTTCGGGCTAATTGTTTTCCCTTATCGAAGAAATGCCATTAATCCTTCAATTTCATGGGTGGTTAATCATGTTTGTGACGGCTTTAATTATGTTAATATGGTTTTAGCTGAAACATTTTTGTCATTAAACCGTTTCAAACAAAATGAAGAAAAGACCATGCGTGCCCTCCCTGAACTTTTACAAATATGGTTTTTCTCCCACATAAGAGGATTTGGACACCTCATGAAACAATTTAAGATTGATGATTTTAGGCACCCCATACAAAAATTTGCGGTCTTAGAGCGTTTTTCTCCAAATAAACAGTACGCTCGTTGGATTAATTTTTTGAAAAACCCTGATCCTAAGGCATTCCTATGGCATACTAAATGGTTCCGAGTTGAGGAGGCTCGTTTCTCACACAAGCATGATGAGCCCATCCCGTTGCTGGGTCTTTCTGGTGCGACTTCTTATTACCCATATAGGGTGGCCCGCCAGTACAAAGCTCTTCAGGAAGTTCCTCCACCACTCAAGATAGAGATGTTCCAGGTTCGTTTTGTTCGAACAGACTATAACTACTTCAACGAGATCCAGATGATCATTGCCGCATGGAATGAATGCCACCCAGAGAAGATTTTGGTGCCCAAAAGATTGAAAGAGGAAGAGGAACTCCACCATGCGTCGACATTCTACATTCAACAACACCGGATTCCTGCGACCTTACGTCCAGTGGTGCCAGATGTGACTGAGAAGCCCACTTAACGAGCACAAATTGAGCATCTTAAGCGGAAAGTGGAAATGATTGAAGCTGAAAATAAGAAGCTTCGCAAGGCGTTGAAATCCCGAAAGCATATAAAATGAGATCTTTTGAATTTTGATTCTTAGTCTGATGTCTAGGGAGTTTGATTTCGATTTTCAATTCAATGTTTTTAGTTCAATGTTTAGGGACTTAAATTTCAATTCTCAGTTCATTGTTTGGTTTAATGTTTTTAGTGAATTTTCAATAAAATCGGGCGATTAGACCGTTGTCATGGGCCATTTTCTATCTTGTCATTAGTTCTTGATTACCTCTTTTTCTTAGGTAACAACGGATTCTCCGTGCTCTCCCATTATTACACGATCAAAGGCTAAAATGGCTGACCAAGGGCGAGGGAGGCAAAACCCACTACCCCCGAGCATTCACGAGACATTCCCCAGTCCTCCAAGAATGATGCAGGATGAAGTGGAAGTGATAGACACTTTGGGACAACCTAGTGGCAAGTTTGATTACCTGGTGAAGTATTCGGCCCCTCCTAGCTACTACATTGATCCTAGTGAGATAGTCCCAGATGGATGGGGTGGCATGGATGATCCGACGCCCCCGAAGACCAAGAACCCTGATGATGAGCTGGAGGGAGTTGCAAGCTTGTTTGACGACCTCATCATAGGAGCCATTGATGATGGGCCCCCTGAAGAGATGGGCCTTGGCCCACGAGAGTAACTCTTTTATCGCTTATGCACATTCCCCTGCGTGGGAATTTTTATTGTTTTCTGAGAGATGTTTTCAATTTCCTTTTCTTTTAGTGATTTGAGGGTTGCATTTTTGCATTCAATAAATGTAATTGATTGATAAATTTCAATGAAATTACAAATTTCAATTTGAGGGCATGATGAGGTATACCAAACCAGCCCGGTGATAATATCCAACCGATAAAAGAAAAAAATCCAAGGAGAATTCTGAGGCCTGGGCTTCATCATACTTTCTCATGTCAAAATGTTTTAAAAAAAAATGCTTTTCCAAATGCTTTTCAAAAAAAAAATTCAAAAAATTTCAGAAAAATAAGACTTAATTTACTCTGTTTGTTTTTTTTGACCCATCCACTTTTTGTTTCAGAGACAGTCTTGTAACATGTGAAGGTGTGGAAACGGTCCAATCCAATTCCGGAGCCTAGGGGCAAGTTCGCTCCAAATTATAGTGGCTCGTATGTGGTAAAGAAGATACTTCTTGAATGTGCCTTGATCTTGACAGAAATGCATGGTCATGAGTGTTTCACTCCAGTTAATTCTGATGTTGTCAAGAAGTATTATTTATGATAGAATTTTCCATGTCATGTTTTGAACTGCAAGCATTTCTATGATGAGTAAATTACTTCAATGAGTCGAATCGTTCAAATTTGTGACAAATAAAAAATTTTTTCCTTGGTGAATTGTGTGAGATGAATTAAATGTGTCAAATGGAGTACTTTGGAATGACGAAAGGCAAGCCTTGTTCCATACAGTGTTTCATACACTAACCCTCAGTGAGTTGTGTGAAAAATTCCATGCCCGCAAGGAAGAGGGCTATCTCGCAAATGGTACGTCAACCAAGGTGATGAGAGGCATTCTTTTCTCTATCCTAAACACTATAGGTGATCCATTGCTCAACCCCTTTGAGCCCCATACACTTATGGAGATTTTTTTTTTTTTAAATTATCCCTGTCAAGAATCATCCCACATTGGGACAATTTGAAATGAATGGTAGGAATTTTCTTTCTCCCACTTGCATCAATCTTCGAATATTGCTTTTGCAGTGTGACTCATATGGTAATTTGAAGTGCCTTTAAGATGATGAAGAGCAGTTCTTTCTTTACCCTATACACTTCTATCCATTGCATAGCCCACTTGAGCCTATGAATTTATTTCATATTAAACCCAGTTGGTGATCATCCCCCACACTGGGGCAAGGCAAGAAGAACCATTCAAGTAACATGGCTTAGAATGCTGTAAAGGATGGTTGTGCAAGTTCAAAAAAAAAAAAGGTGCAAAATAATGGGGCATGAAAAAGCAGTATGCCTGGTAAAAGCAAGGCCAATGCCAAGAAAAAAAATCAAACTCTTGATATAGTAAGTTGTATCCCCAGCAAGGTGGTACCAAAAAACTCTTAAATGCTGTTGCAATCAATGGAGTTGTGATAAAAAAAAAAAACTTCAACAGTGGAGAAGAAAAGTGGTGGAAACGTCGAGATGATCACCAACTTTAACCCCCCTAAAACACTTTTTGAGCTTAATGATCCTTTCATTTCTCAACTCATGAACCAAGCCTATGTTACGTCCCTTGCAAAGTCTCTTTTGGTTATGGCACTTGAATTAACCTAGGGGTTCACATGTTTTAAGCATCGCTCGAAGAAGTGCGAGCAAGATTATTCCTTTCTTATTTTGCAGGGTTCTTGACTTGTAAACCCAGAGATGATTATAGAATATCACTCTTTCTTTCAAAAGCCTTGACTCAAAGAGTCCCTTTTGTTAAGCCATTAACCAGGCCCACATTACGGTCCCTATTAAAGACCTCTCAGATTGGTAAGGTCGTACCACTTGCGAGATTGCACAAAACCTTGTTTGGCATGATGACAGTGAGATAGAGTGATTGTCAAAATCCTGCATCAAAGGTCAGGATGAAACGACCCTTTTAATGAGGATGAGCGCAAAGCCCTTTCAGACTGAAAGACCTTTCATTTGACACATCCATAACACTCATGTATCTAGATTGGAATATCCTTTTGAAATTCTTCCCAAAGGAAATCAGGTAATGCAAAAATGATAGGAATCATCACGCATGAACCTTACTTGAATTAATGCATGTCTGTGAATGCATATTGCCTCTCCTACAACTGTGTTTTGCAGGAGACATATCCCCAAGGAACAGAGATGTCATCAGGTAAGTCTATCTCTATCCATACTTTAAATACTTGTCATTGTACAGGTATTCCTTTTCAAGCACCGACACTCAATGGAGTTGTCCCCCAAAGATTTTTCCTCCAGATTCAATCTGATTAAGGCGACCGAAGAATGGTTCGGGTCCTAGTCGGATGATTTCTGTCGCAAGGTTGGGCGACCGAAGAATGGTTCGGGTCCTAGCCAAGCAAAACCTTAGTCTAGGTGACCGTAGAGTGGTACGAGTCCTAGACAACATTTATTGCTCTAACAGGCGACCGTAGAATGGTACGGGTCCTGGAAAGGCAATTACCTTAGTTCAGGCGACCGTAGAATGGTACGGGTCCTAAAAAATCATTTTTTCGTCAAGGCGACCGTAGAATGGTACGGGTCCTAGATAATCTCAGTTCAGGCGACCGTAGAATGGTACGGGTCCTAGACAATCTCAGTTCAGGCGACCGTAGAATGGTACGGGTCCTGGAAAATCTTTTTTCCGTTTAGGCGACCGTAGAATGGTACGGGTCCTAGACAACCTCAGTTCAGGCGACCGTAGAATGGTACGGGTCCTAAAATACAAATCCCCGTTTAGGCGACCGTAGAATGGTAAGGGTCCTAGACAACCTCAGTTCGGGCGACCGTAGAATGGTACGGGTCCTGAAAAATCATTTTTTTCGTTTAGGAGACCGTAGAATGGTACGGGTCCTAGACACAACCAAACAATGCCATACTAGGCGACCGTAGAATGGTACGGGTCCTGGAAAAGCAATCACTTTGTGAAGTCATGTTACTATTCTGGGCGACCGTAGAATGGTACGGGTCTTGGACATGTAACACCAATCTATCTTGAGTTGCTCTACCATCCCGAAGGTAAGTAATTCCGGGTAAGTTAATTTGCATAAGCATTTCCATGCATCATATAAATTTCATTTCAAAATGGGAGTCATTTTCCAAAAAAAAAAAAAAAAACAAAACAAAAACAAAAGTCATTTAGTACATTTGCACGATTAACATTTAGGTCTCAACTTGTCTTTGAAGGCAATCTCTACGAGCTCACCTTCAAAGAGGGGCAGCTGTTGACACCTATTTTTAGCAAAACTAGGAAAATAAAGAAAATAAAAATTGCATTGGAACAAATAAAAGGAAAAAATGGGGAAAATTGATTTGATTGATTATGCATGGAAGTTTGAAATTCTGATGAGTATTCAGATTTTGATAAATGCATAAACAATTGAAAAATCAAGTGAATAAGAGGCAAGAATTTTGCAAAATGGAAGAAATCTGAGCAGGATCGAGCTGATTGCGAAATCACGTTCCGATTTGCAGGCTTGATTTAATGCAACAGAAGATAGGAAGTCGGAAATTGCTATAAAAATGGCCATCTGAAAATCACTATAAAAGGAGCCATAATTTTCGTGAGCGGGAGGGGGGGAACGAATTCAGAAAAATTTTCTAGGGTGCGAAAAAATTGAGAGAGAGTCCGTTAAAAAATTTTCGTGCAAAAGGGGCGAGTTCAAAAGAGATTTTGAGAAAAATTCGTACAAAAAAATTCGTGAGTGAGTTCTAAATAAAAAAGAAAGGAGAGAAGAAGGAAACCTCCCTTCACGTCCGTTGAAGAAACCAAAAGCGATCAATCCTTCCGACGGGCTGCGAAGGAAAAGAAAAAAGTCAGCGAGAGAGGGTACCGAGGACGTGAGAGAGACGTGAGGGAAGAGAGAGAAAAAAAAAAGAAAAAGAAAAAAAGAAAGGAAAACACTACAATGTCGTCTTCCCCAAAGGAGCCTCCCCGACGGCGCCGGTGTGCCCCTGCCGTCCACCGCGCCAGCACCGCCTCCACCAATCGTCGACCGCGCTCCCAACCTCGCCAACGCCGCGCCGCTGCAACACCCCCACGACGCCACCCGTCGACCTCCGAGCTCCGCCGAGCCTCCGCACCGCCACCTCGCTGGTTCGCTCACCTCCGCCGCCGTGACCCTCCTCTGCCCCGACTGTTATTTATTTTTATGTGATCCCACATTTATACCCAATTTTCTCCTAAAAGTTACGACTATTCAACATGAAATTTTCCACGCTTCGTGCCTTTTCGTTGACAACCATTCGTCTTGATGGGAGACGATGTATAAATAGGGACGTACGTTCATTTCGACGGGTGATCAAGGTCTAACACAAAATTCTCACATTTAGAATACACCATCAGTACGTGAGGAGATTTGGTTAGTAGAGTGCGCCCATTATCTTCTTGATTTCAGGCTTTTCGACGAACGCGAACAAGAACAATGGCTGGAGGTTTGTCTTCAATTGATCTGGCTTCCGCATATGAATTATTTATTTCTTACATTTGGTATCGAGCATGTTTATAGCCTCTGCCTTGTTTTGTTAAATTTTGGTGTATTTTCGGTGTGTTTTCGTTGAATTTTCGGCCATTTATGTACATGAACGGTAACTCGGATTTTGAGGCCGAGAGAGAAACTCAACGATTCCGGCAAATCCGCGAGACCCACCCTCTCGAATTCGGACCCATACGTTCGCACCGCCATGAGGAACATTAGCCATGAGTTATTTCGGCATATCGGTGTTCGCCGGAGGCTAATCGGGCGGCGGAAGTCGCGGTGGTTGAGGATTTGAGTTTTTGGGAAATTTTCGTCTGATTTTGGGGTTAATTTTTGCTCATTTTCGCCGAATCTTGGACCCATGTGGTCGTGCCGACGTTCTCTTCAAAACCCATGAATTATTTCGGTCTTAGATGGGCTGCCGGAGGAGAAACGGAGAAGAAATCACAGCTGAAAATGGCGAAAAACCGGCGGAGAGGGCTCGTTCGCGCGAGGGAGAAGGCGCGTGGGCTCCACGCGCGCGCTGCAGTTGCAGGCGCGTGGACCCACGCACCACGCGCCCATACGCGCGCGCAACCGCTGCGCGCGTGGGATCCACGCGCGCGGCGTTGCACGCGCCCGCGCGCTGAACGGCGCGCGTGCGGGGCACGCGCCCCGCGCGGGGTTCTGGCGCGTGCCGAGCACACCCCCGTGCGCTGGACGCGCACGTGCTCGGCACGCGCCTGTCGTCCCCTCTTCCGCGGCTATTTTTTCACTTTTGCCCCAAAAATTTTTAAATTTTTGCAATCTTGCCCTTGGCCAATTTATTTATTTACTGTTCTGCCCTTGATGTATTTATTTATTATGTTATTTCATGCATTGTTATGAATATTTTATGCATGAAATTAAATGTCCAATGATCCATATATTTAATTAATTAGGGAGTAGCCACAGCATCTTTAATTAATTAAATTATATATTAAAAGCCTCCGGATCATATTTAGAAATGGACATTGATTGTAATTAATTATATTAATATGATGAATTTTATCCCACAGGAATTTTCATTATATTAATATGATTAATTGGGATGAAATATCATATTATTTTTCTTAATTTACCCACAGGGATTAAGAAAATGCATATAATATGGTAGTTTCTTCATTATGTAATTATGAATCTATTTAAATTAAAAACTTAGCCCACGTGTAGTTTTTATGTTATGTGATTCATATTGTGACATGTTTACATTGGTAAAACATGATTTATTTATATTTGCCTCAAATTTTGTGACATAAGCATGATTATTTGATATGCGGTTTCGCAACCGGGTGAATTTCTCTGAATTTAAGTTTGATGTTCCCGTCTCGAATGGTGAGAACTATAAAATTTGGAAGGAGTCAGTTCTTCTTCAATTGGGGTGGATGGACATTGACTATGCTATAAGGAAAGACGAACCACCTGCTCCTACTGATTCGAGCACTCCAGCTGAGATAGCTCTTTATAACCAATGGGAGCGGTCCAACCGCGTTTGTGCCATGTTTATAAGAGCTAAGATATCTCCAAGTATTCGTGGTTCAGTTGCTCAGCATAACAATGCTAAGGCCTTATTGGAGGCTATAGATGCGCAGTTTGAAAGTTCTGAAAAGGCGCATGCCATGACCCTGATTATGAAGTTTTCATCATTGAAGCTCACTAGTGTTAGAGGTGTGCGTGAGCACATCATGCAAATGAGGAACATTGCAGCTCAGCTTAAGAACCTTGAGGTTGAGATATCTGAATCATTCCTTGTGTATTATATTCTGAACACTCTCCCACATCGTATGCTCCTTTCAAGATCTCTTATAACACACATAAGAATAAATGGTCTATTAATGAACTCATGACCATGTGTGTTCAAGAGCAAGAAAGACTGGTTATGGAATTGGGAGAAAGTGCTCATTTGGCAACACAAGGAAAGAATAAGGGCTATGGCAAGAATAAGGGAAAAGGTAAAATACCTCCCCAAGCTGACATTAAGAAAGAATCCAAGTGTTTCTTACGTAGACGTAAGGGGCATATAAGGAAGGATTGTGTCAAATTTAAGGCCTCGGCTCGAGAAGAAAGGTAATCCAATCTCTTGTGTTTGTTATGAATCTAATATGACGATGTAAGTCACAACACTTGGTGGATTGATTCTGGATCTACAATCCATATTTCGAATTCCTTGCAAGGTTTTCAAAACCACCGGAAGCCAGTGGGAAGTGAACAAAGCATCTATTCTGGAAACAAGATGCGTTCGCATGTGGAAGCTATTGGGACATATAGACTAGTTCTCAATAGTGGTTTTGTTTTAGATTTGGAAAAGACCTTTTATGTTCCTAGTTTTTCTAGAAACTTAATTTCAGTTTCAAGACTTGTACCTTTGGGATACTCTTTTAACTTTTCAGATTCAAACTTTAGTTTATCATTTAAATCTGAAATTGTTGGGAGTGGTATTTTGTCGATGGTCTTTTTCGAATTAATTTACAAGACAATGCCTATTATGATGCGATGCATGTTCATGATAAAGCTGGTATGAAACGATGTGTTGTGAAAGAACATTCCTCTATATTGTGGCACCGGAGATTGGGACATATCTCCATAGAAAGAATTAAGCGATTGGTAAATGATGGAGTACTTGGTACTTTAGATTTTACTAATTGTGATACTCGTGTGGACTGCATAAAGGGAAAGCAGACTAACAAGTCAAAGAAAGGCGCCAAGAGGAGTACAGAAATATTAGAAATCATACATACGGATATTTGTAGTCCGGATATGGACTCATGTGGTCAGAAATACTTCATCTCCTTTATAGATGATTATTCACGTTATATGTATCTCTACTTGATTCATAATAAATATGAAGCATTAGATGCCTTTAAAGTATTTAAGGCGGAAGTAGAGAAACAATGCAATAAGCAAATTAAGATCGTGAGATCAGATAGAGGTGGAGAATTCTATGGTAGATACACTGAAGATGGACAAGCACCTGGTCCATTTGCAAGATTTCTTCAAGAGCATGGGATAGTTGCCCAATATACTATGCCTGGTTCTCCGGACCAAAATGGCGTAGCGGAAAGAAGAAATCGGACCTTATTAGACATGGTGCGTAGTATGCTTAGTAGCTCCAAACTTCCTAAATTCTTATGGACTGAAGCACTTAAGACGGCAGTGTACATATTAAACCGAGTTCCGACCAAGGCTGTCCCAAAGACACCTTTTGAGTTATTTAAAGGTTGGAAACCGAGTTTACATCATGTGCGCGTTTGGGGATGCCCGTCTCGAAGTAAGAATTTATAATCCACAAGAAAAGAAGTTGGATCCAAGAACCATAAGTGGGTATTTCATTGGATATGCTGAAAGGTCCAAGGGATACAGGTTTTATTGTCCATCTCATACCACTAGGATTGTGGAATCAAGAAATGCTAAATTTCTTGAAAATGACTTGATCAGTGGGAGCGATCGACCAAGGGATCATGTTCCTAAGGAAGATCATTCAGACACTCAACTTTCCACCTCAAGTTTAAGATTGGTTGTTGCTCATAATGCCCCTTCAGTTCAGCCGGCTATTGAACAACCAATTGTTGAAGTTCCACAATCTGCTGATATTGATCCAGTAGATCCAGTTCTTAAAAGCAATTACCCGAAAGCTGTTGAACAACCGGTTGAGCAACATGCTCCTCAAGAGAATATTGATCCAACATTGAGAAGATCTACTAGAACAAGGAAATCGGCTATTCCTAGTGATTATATTGTGTATTTACAAGAGTCTGACTACAATATTGGAGCTGAGAATGATCCTGAAACGTTTTCACAAGCCATGAATAGTGATAAATCCAATTTGTGGTACAATGCCATGAAGGAAGAGATGAGTTCTATGGCATCTAACAAAGTCTGGGATTTGGTTAAGTTACCGATAGTGCGAAGGCTATTGGTTGTAAATGGGTCTTCAAAACTAAGAAAGATTCATTGGGTAACATTGAAAGATATAAAGCTAGACTTGTTGCCAAAGGATTCACTCAAAAGGAAGGAATCGATTATCGAGACTTTTTCTCCTGTATCTAAGAAAGATTCTCTTCGTATTGTTTTGGCATTGGTTGCCCATTTTGATATGGATTTACATCATATGGATGTGAAAACGGCGTTCCTCAATGGAGAACTAGAGGAGGAGGTTTATATGAAACAACCGAAGGATTCTCCTCTAGTAAAGGTGAGCATTTGGTGTGCAAGCTTAAGAAATCTATATATGGCTTGAAACAAGCATCCCGCCAATGGTACTTAAGGTTTCATGATGTTATCTCTGCATTTGGTTTTATAGAGAATGTCATGGATCAATGTATATACCGGAAGGTTAGTGGGAGCAAAATTTGTTTCCTTGTCTGTATGTGGATGATATACTACTTGCAACCAATGATAAGGGGTTGCTACATGAGGTGAAACAATTCCTCTCTAGGAGTTTTGACATGAAGGATATGGGTGAGGCATCTTATGTCATTGGCATTAAGATCCATAGAGATAGATCTCGAGGAATTTTAGGACTATCTCAAGAAACCTATATCAATAAGGTCCTAGAGAGATTTCGGATGAGAGATTGTTCACCAAGTATAACACCCATTGTGAAGGGTGACAGGTTCAATTTGAACCAATGCCCGAAGAACGATCTAGAAAGGGAACAAATGTGCAACATTCCATATGCTTCTGCTGTTGGAAGCTTGATGTATGCTCAGGTTTGCACTCGACCTGACATTGCTTTTGCTGTTGGAATGCTGGGAAGATATCAGAGTAATCCAGGTTTAAACCACTGGAGAGCTGCAAAGAAAGTGTTGAGATACCTTCAAGGTACCAAAGACTATATGCTTATGTATAGACGGACTGATAACCTGGAAGTGATCGGTTATTCGGATGCGGACTTCGCGGGTTGCATTGATTCACGAAAATCAACATCTGGATACATTTTCATGTTAGCTGGTGGAGCCGTGTCATGGAGAAGTGCCAAGCAGACTTTGACTGCTACTTCCACTATGGAGGCTGAGTTCGTATCTTGTTTTGAGGCTACCTCGCATGGTGTATGGTTGAAGAGTTTCATTGATGGGCTTAGAATTGTTGATTCTATTTCTAAGCCATTAAGAATATATTGTGACAATTCAGCTGCAGTTTTTATGGCTAAAAATGCCAAAAGTGGCAGTCGAAGTAAGCATATCGACATTAAGTATTTAGCCATAAGGGAGCGTGTTAAGGAGAATAAAGTGGTCATTGAACACGTTAGTACTGAATTGATGATAGCTGATCCTTTAACTAAAGGCATGCCACCGATGAAGTATAAGGATCATGTAACTAGTATGGGAATAGGTCCCATTATGTGATTTGTCGACATATGAACAATTTTTGTTGTGTGGAACTCTTATTCGGTTGTAATGTTGATTCTCAATTTTTGTGTACACATTTTGTTGTTTATGAGAATAACATTTATCCTTGATTCTGGAATAAACATGAGGTTTATTCATTAAGATATGTTGTCACATATAGGCTGATATTAAAGAAATAAGATGCATTGTGATACATGGAAGGTATTACTCACTCTTAGAGGACATGTCGCCATGATCCATGTGTTTTGTTTCTTTTCTTTAAGCATTAAGTTTTCGTGGAATTAGTTGAATGATTCGTATGATGAAAATGATGGGATCAAGTGGGAGAATGTTATTTATTTTTATGTGATCCCACATTTATACCCAATTTTCTCCTAAAAGTTACGACTATTCAACATGAAATTTTCCACGCTTCGTGCCTTTTCGTTGACAACCATTCGTCTTGATGGGAGACGATGTATAAATAGGGACGTACGTTCATTTCTGACGGGTGATCAAGGTCTAACACAAAATTCTCACATTTAGAATACACCATCAGTACGTGAGGAGATTTGGTTAGTAGAGTGCGCCCATTATCTTCTTGATTTCAGGCTTTTCTGACGAACGCGAACAAGAACAATGGCTGGAGGTTTGTCTTCAATTGATCCTGGCTTCCGCATATGAATTATTTATTTCTTACACCGACGTCCAGCGGATCCGCTGCCCGACACCGCCGCTCAACGACCCGCGAACCAGCTCCGATCTCCGCGCCCGAGCTCGAGCCCGCCGCCGTCCATCGTCGATTTACCCCCCCTTAGGTAGTTTTTGTTCTCTTTATTTTATTTTGTTTTACTTTTATAGTTTAGCTTATTTTATTCGTTATGTTATTTTTGCTCATTTCATTTGATGGCATTTTTAGTTTAGCTATTTAATTTGTAATGGTGGATGTTAATATTTGTGAATTTAGTATGCATTATCTATAGGGATTTTGTCCGAAATTAATGTAATTATTAATTTGACCCGAGAGACATCGGATCATTTTTCTAATTATTTTTTAATTTCTGGGCTTTTTGATAGAATCTCAATCATAATAATTACTTAATTTGGTCCGTAAGACTTCGGACCAGATTTTTTAATTATTTTAAGTTGTTGTGATGATTAGGGTTAAAATAATTGTTAATTTAACCTGCGAGACGACAGGCTATTTTTTCAATTATTTTGATCCTTTATTTAGTGATTATATTAATTGTTTAGATTTAACCCTTGTTTAACAATTATTCAACTTAAAAAAAAAAGCTAAAAAAATCAAAAAATCAAAAATCAAAACATTCAAAAAGATTTGCATGAGCATATAGGACATTAAGGTTTAATATAATAGACATGTAGTTTTAATTAATCAAATTTTTAGGATTATATTTCTAGGATTGCATTTTTAGATAATATTTTTAGGACTGCATTTTTAGATATTTTAAAAGAAATAAGTTAGGATTAGACTTAAATAGCCTTTTTAGAGTTTTAGATATAATTGGCACATTTTCATCCTCTTTTTAAAATAAAAAAAATAAAAATAGTCTTCTAAGACAGAATAGGGTTTAAGTCAAATTAATCCCAAAAATGGATTAGAAGATTTTTTTTAGATTAATTAAGGTTTTCATAAATTCTGAATTTCAATAAAAAAAAATGTAAAAATACTAGATGCATGTTAACTAGTTTGCATAATAGAATCATTTAATCAGAATTTGTTAATTAGTGAAATTAGGTCATGAGGTGCATGTTAATTAATTTGCATAATAGGCCCATTTAATTAGAATTTGCATATTAATAAAATTAAGTCATTTAGTTTTAAAATGCATTTTTAATAAAAGAACTCCAATTTTTAAGAAAATCCAAAAAAATGATTGCTTGCTTTGTGTGATGCAATTTATTTATTTGAATGTTTTAAATAATGGATGAGCACCCGTGTGGTCACCACATTTGCTTGATAGCAATTTAGGTTAAAATAAATCAGCTGCTTGCAAAAACATTTTGAAAAATTAAAAAAGAAATGGTACCGAAAGGGCATTAGAAAATTCTAATGTAACCAAGTCCCCGTACCCTTAGTCTCTGGTTCGTAGAAGTAAAATAAATCTCTCTTTATTTTACTTAGGTGTCTAATCGACCTACCGTAAACTGATTAGTGGCGACTCCTAGTTAATAATCTTGCATATTTAAAAATTTAGACTTAAGTCGCGATTTGGTATGGGCTTGGGAGAGCCCGAGCTAATGTAAAAACTTAGTAGTCCATTAACCTAGTTTTAGATGGTGCACCCGAAAATTAGGTCGCGACAATTCTGAATGAACCCTTTCGCCGATTTCTCGAGATCCTTCAAAAGCATAAAGTCTGCATCGCCCCCTTCGGGATGTGAGGCACTTAGCCAGTACTTAACTGCAATATACTCCTACTCAGTACGGACTCAAGAGAAGAGAGAGCATTATGTTCTTTCAATAGAAGACATACATGTGTACGTGAATTGTTGCCATGGTATTCAATAGTTGAGAGTTATATAGATGGGCTTCGAGCCCTTTTCAAAAAGCCATTAAAATTTTCTCATAAAATCAAAGTAATATTCATTTTATAAAAAGATCTTGAAAATTTTGTAGTGATTTTAAATAGTAATACTAATATATATTTGCATCAGCCCGTTTGTTTTGGATTAAGTAGAAATAAAAATAAAATAAAAAATATTCTTTCTTTCTTGCAAAATTTATGACATTCAAATGTCGAAAAATTATGAAAATGTTATATTCAAATTTATGTGCCAGCATCTGCATGTTTTAACAGTTTTGGGTGTCTTGTGTAAATAAAGAGTCAAAATAATGAATCCTGTAATATTTAAAGTAGGTAAAAACAACAAAAGTAAAAGTCAATCCAGAAAAACATACATTGCTTCTCCTCATGTTTCTTGTTGCGTGTGTTTTCGCGTTGGTCCACCACACGCAAAATGAAATCTGCATAAACTTGCTTCTCAGGAGGGTCTTCCACTTTTAAGTAAACGGACAGCGACCTTCCATTGACTCTGGGATACACCATTAACTTCCTACACACAACAATTGCAGGTAAACGAAAATAAGTTTTAGCGAATTCTATTTACAAACATAAGCAACGAGAATAAATAAATTTAGAAAGGTGAAAGGCGAGTAGCTAATTTCATTTTCACAAAGAAAAAAATTCTCGGAACGTACCATTTCCTTTTTCGCATTCAAAATCTTTGGACCGAGGATCCGTGCCCACTTTGGACCAGTTTTCGATCGTCAATTGGTTTTGAGTCGGGTGTCTGATCAAGGTAAGAGACTCCTCCATCTCGGCAGGTTGGATGACAAAAACTTCAGCCCCAAATGTCCAAGAGGACTTTTCATCAAGGTATCCATTTGAACGTTTTTCGAATTCTTTCAGGGAAAGAAACCGAGGAAACCCGTGTTGGGTCTTCGCGCCATGGAAGCTGCTTATCGCCTCATCGGCATCTACAGGGATTTCCACAAATTGGTATAACTCTGTTGTTAATTATAAACAATGATGATGTAATTGGAACTGTGACTTTATAAACATTGATTATGAATAAAGTGATTATCAACCTTGAATGGTCAAGTAATTGTTTCGTGATTTGTCATGCACAAAAAGCTTGTAGGTGACGTCAACCGTCTTAGTGAGAGGAATGTCCTCGATTGACAAATAGAGGGAAATATATCCTGAACCATTATCATCCTTGTTTCCTTTGGGGTAAAGAGATAGCCTCCTGACAAGAAAAAATAAACGTTTAATTAGCTATTAGTTGATTAAGCATTAAAATTGTTGTTCCGATAAAGAGCATTTAGTGAGATGAAAATAAATTTGGAAGGAAAAAAAAAAGGTAATCAAAAACTCACCAATCGTGGCCCGCAGCTTTAAATACACCGGAATCATACTTGTCCAACGTTGATAGTGCTTCAAATGATTCAATCTTCAATGAAAAATGAGCTGGTGGAAGAGCTCTCTTGTACTTGACAGTTTCTGCTAAAAAAAGAAAACAACCATTCGGACACAATTGATTATTTTAGGAGATGCAAGGTAATTAAATGACCCGTACCAAATGGACAGCAATTGGCCCTTCCACTTTAGGTTTTTAAGACGAACTTTAAAGGATAAATATTGCAGCCCAAAAAGATGCGAAGCGGTAGATTCTGTGGCAGAATAACTTTAGGTTCACACCACACCTATCATCCTATTAGGAAAGTCTTTTTTAATATACGTGCACATAGCGGTTTATCATTTATGAGCATAAATATGTATTAACTGAGCCAAAGATTTGGATCTCGGTATTATAAAAATTTAAAAAAGAAAAAAGCTTAAAAAATGACGAGATAATCGTTTTATGTGTACAGAAATAACTAGAGGAAAAGCCTCATATGGCTGTGAAGTTAAGTGCTTAATAATTCTATTGACAAATTCATCCAAAAATACAACCAGGATGTTCAATCAAGTTAGATATCTTCATTTTTCATGAGCACTATTAACCAGAAGATTTGTATCTGCATATGTATAAATTCATGAGTGGGCGTGAATGTAGAAAGGTCATATTTGATCCATTTTATATCCCAGCATTATAGCCAAATGAAATTCATAAAAGTTTGAAACAAAAGGCACGAATCATTAAGAATAACAACGCGGACTTAGGTTAACAAAAAAATGGAAATAGAGAGCAAAGGTGAGATGAAGTGAAGTACCTCTGGCCATGGCAAAGCAGCTCATTGCCATCTCCAATTTAGAAAGCGTGATCTCTTAACTTGCTCTTACCTCTTTGCTGCTTCCTAGTTTGCTCCTCTCTCTCTCTCTCTCTCTCTCTCTCTCTCTCTCTCTCTCAACCTGGTCAGACACTTTGCCCCCCAACCCCAACCATGATGGAGTATATACAGAGTCCGTCCGGACAATAAGAGAGTAGTTGCCCGAACTTTTTAAGAAGTATCCCTGACTTTTCTCCTAACAAAAGCTAAAAGATAAGTTTCCTATGCCTCCAACGTCCTGTGGTGGCCTCTTTAAGGAACCAATCCAATAACATGAAAAAATTCTTTTTTTTTTTTTTTTGGTATTGGAGGAACCGGCTTGCAGCCGACAACCGCGCCGTAAACCCCAAAATGACACTTAAGTAGGAGGACCCACTACCCCTGAGTCACACTTAATACACTTAGCGCTTTTCCTGGGTTTTGAACCCTTCATCTCTTCGTTGAGGATCAGCAGAGTCTTATCTAGTGGAGTCACCGCGGCCGGTGGTTAAAAAAAAAAAATTCTTTTTTTCTCACCTGAACGAACCCAAAAAGACCCGTGGGCGGCTGGTGTAATGAGGCAATCATCAATATTTCCCTCTCCCACTTCTTGACGCGTGTAAAAATGTCCTGGAAAAAGAAAAGATTTAAACACGAAAAATCGTCGACCAGAGGTGTCACTAGTTGACTCGTTGACCAAGACCCCCCGATATTTGTAGAGACCGAGCATTAAATGGGATCTTGACCCCATGGCTAGCTCATCACGAAGGGGGTGCTCATTGACCCCTTGGACGTCATTGATCTCGAGCCCACCAAATTTTAAGAGGAGGATCTTTCTATGCATGTGCACTCTAAAGTTTGCAACCTAAATTACCCCACACCTATACGAGAAATGTAATCTATTTCCAGCCTAGACCAAAAAAAAAAAATCTATTTCCAGCCTAAAAATTTAATGTACTCTAAAAAAGAAAAAAAAAAAAGAAATGGCTATTGATCTCAAGATGTGTTTGGCTTGTACAGATTATCTTCACCTAGAGAAGTTTGCAAACAATTAATGAAATTTAAACGGATCACTTTCGATTCTTAAAAAGATTAAAATAAATTGTGTTAACCTTAGAAAGTAAGTACTTTTGCTTTAGAAAGTAAGTACGTTTGCTTTAGATTAAAAAGATTAAAATAAACTTAGAAATCTTCTGACCTTCTAACCAACTGTGTCAACCTTCAAGATTAAAATAAATAAGCAAGTACGTTTGCTTTAGTTGTTTCATGTCTCTAAAGTGATTTCAAGGATATGCATTTTGTCTTCACAATCGAGGTAATGCTAATTTTGCCTGGCAAGTGTGGAATGATTCAAATTTTTAATCATTTTTCAAAGTGATTTATCAACTTTTGTCTTTTGATTCATTTTGGCAATTTGAGTTTTTTTTTTTTTTTTTTTTTTGTGTATGAGTAGCTTGGAGGGAAACAGAACCATTCGAGAGGGGAGAGGAGTGGGTAAAACAGTACTCATTTGGCGGAATAATTTGAGGGGACAAGGAACATCATACAAAGCAAAGTCAGTGGGAAATTGATTGGAAGTGGCATTTGTTGACTCGTTGACCAAGATACCAAAAATAATAGAGTCCAAGAAGGTTAACGCGATCCATGAGTCTATGGCGGGCCCACCGAATGTGACGTCACTAGTTGTGACGTCGTATGGCGAGCTCACCCAAAAAGTGGCACTCGTTGACCCTTTGACCAAATGACCTCATGTTTTTGCGTTCTTCAGCGAATAATGACCACTCGATCAGAGAAATGAACGGTGGGCTTTGCCCTCTTGTATCTCATCTCACATGACTCATGAAGTATTCTAAATTGCCACTATAAATTCACCTTGTTTTCAGTCATTTTCGATCAAATGAAAACTTTATAATTGCCTTGAAAATGTTTCTATAACAACACAAATAAGCATAAGAATATAATGATATGATATGATCTCATGGCCTATATATAACAATAATAAATTAAAGTAAAGTCTCATTTTCGAGATCCTTCAAAAGCATAAAGTCTGCATCGCCCCGTTGGGGATGTGAGGCACTTAGCCAGCACTTAACTGCAATATACTCCTACTTAGTACAGACTCAAGAGAAGAGAGAGCACTATGTTCTTTGAATAGAAGACATCCATGCATAGGTGAATTGTTGCTATGGTATTCAATAGTCGAGAGTTATACAAATGGGGTTCGAGCCCTTCCCAGAAAGCCATTAAAATTTTTTCATAAAATCGAGGTGATATTCATTTTATAAAAAGATCTTGAAAATTTTGTAGTAATTTTAAATAGTAATACTAATATGTATTTGCATCAACCCGTTTGTTTTGGATTAAGTAGAAAAAAAAAAATTCTTTCTTTCTTGCAAAATTTATGACATTCAAATTTCGAAAAATTATGAAAATGTTATATTCGAATTTATGTGCTAGCATCTGCATGTTTTAACAGTTTTGGTTGTCTTGTGTAAATAAAGAGTCAAAAGAATGCATCTTGTAATATTTAAAGTAGGTAAAAACAACAAAAGTAAAAGTCAATCCAGAAAAACATACATTGCTTCTCCTTAGGTTTTTTCCTTTTGAGTTGGTCCAACACACGCAACTTGAAATCTGCATAAACTTGCTTCTCAGCAGCGCCTACCACTTTTAAGTAAACGGAAAGCGACTTTCCATTGACTCTGGGATACACTATTAACTTCCTACACAACAATTGCAGGTAAACGAAAATAAGTTTTAGCTAATTCTATTTACAAACATAAGCAACAAGAATAAATACATCTAGAAAGGTGAAAGGCGAGTAGATAATTTCATTTTCACAAAGAAAAAATTCTGGGAACGTACCAATTCCATTTTTCGCAATTAAAATCTATGGACCGAGGATCCGTGCCCACTTTGGACCAGTTTTCGATCTTCAATGCGAATGTGTTTTGAGTCGGGTGTCTGATCGAGGTAAGAGACTCCTCCTTCTCGGCAGGTCGGATGACAAAAACTTCAGCCCCAAATGTACAAGAGGACTTTTTATCAAGATATCCATTTGAACGTTTTTTGAATTCTTTCAGGGAAAGAAACCGAGGAAACCCGTGTTGGGTGTTCGAGCCATGGAAGCTGGTTATCGCCTCATCGGCATCTACAGGGATTTCCACAAATTGATATAACTCTGTGGTTAATTATAAATAATGATGATATAATTGGAACTGTGACTTTTTAAACTTTGATTATGAATAAAGTGATTATCAACCTTGAATGGTCAAGTAATTATTTCGTGATTTGTCATGCACAAAAAGCTTGTAGGTGATGTCAACCGTCTCATTGAGAGAATAGTCCACGATTGACAAATAGAGAGAAATATATCCCGCACCATTATCATTTTTGTTTCCTTTGGGGTAAAGAGATAGCCTCCTGACAAGAAAAAATAAATGTTTAATTAGCTATTAATTGATTAAGCTTTAAAATTGTTGTTCCAATAAAGAGCATTTAGTGAGATGAAAATAAGTTTGGAAGGAAAAAAAAAAAAAAAGGAAATCAAAAACTCACCATCCGTGGCCCGCAGCTTTAAATTCACCGCAATCATACTTGTCCAACGTTGATAGTGCTTCAAATGATTCAATCTTCAATGAAAAATGAGCTGGTGGAAGAGCTCTATTGTACTTGACAGATTCTGCCAAAAAAAGAAAACAACCATTCGGACACAATTGAGTATTTTAGGAGATAGAAGGTTATAAATGGCTTGTACCAAATGGACAGCAATTGGCCCCTCCACTTTAGGTTTTTAAGACAAACTTTCAAGGATAAATATTGCAGCCCAAAAAGATGCGATGCAGTAGATTCTGTGGCAGAGTAACTTTAGAGAGCCAAGCCACACCTATCATCCCTTAAGAAAAGTCTTTTTTAATATACGTGCACAGAGTGGTTTATCATTTATGAGCATAAATATGTATTAATTGAGCCAAAGATTCGGATCTCTGTGTTATAACAATTTAAAAAATAAAAAAGCTAAAAAAATGATGAGATAACTGTTTCATGTGTATGGAAATAACTAGAGGAAAAGCCTCATATAGCTGTGAAGTTAAGTGCTTAATAATCCTATTGACAAATTCATCCTAAAATACAACCAGGATGTTCAATCAAGTTAGATATCTTCATTTTTCATGAGCACTATTAATCAGAAGATTCATATCTGCGTATGTATAAATTCATGAGTGGTCATGAATGTAGAAAGGTCATAGTTGATCCATTTTCTATCCCAACATTATTGCCAAATGAAATTCGTAAAAGTTTGAAACAAAAGGCACGAATCATTAAGAATAACAACACGGACTTAGGTTAACAAAAAAATGGAAATAGAGCGCAAAGACGAGATGAAGTGAAGTACCTGTGGCCATGGCAAAGCAGCTCATTGCCATCTCCAATTTAGAAAGTGTGATATCTTAGCTTGCTCTTAGCTCTTTGTTGCTTCCTGTGTGATCTCTTAGCTTGCTCTTAGCTCTTTGTTGCTTCCTAATTTGCTCTCTCCCTCTCTCTCTCTCTCTCTCAAACTAATCGAAGACTTTGCTCGTCAACCCCAGCCATAATGGGGATTATATAGAGTCCATCCGAACAATAAGAGATTAGTTTCTCTAACATTTTGAAAATTACCAAAAACGTTATGAACTTATTACAATTATGCCAATTCAGGCATAAACTTATTTTTTGGCTAATTGAGTTATAAACTTTTTGAAATTGTGTCAATCTTTGGCCAAAATTGGTTAGCAAGCATTGGCATGACCATTGGCCGGCACCAACAACAATTTTTTTAATAATATATATTTTTTTCAAATTGTTTAATTAATTTTTATCCTTTTTTTCCCTCCTCCCTCCTTCTTCCTTTGGCTCTAAAAATCAACCAAAGGGGAGGGCTTGCTGGTTGCTGGACTAAGGTGGCTGAGCAAGCTTGCCTCACTATCACTAGACGAGGACGAGCTCACCCAGCCACTAGCGAGGCAAGCCCACGCCAGATCCAGTAAGGGGCTCGCCTCATCAGACCAAACAACGATGAGGCAAGCCCTCATCAAATCAGACAGGGGCTCGCCCAGCTAGTGGTTGGGCAAGCTTGCCCTTGCCCAACGACGACGAGGCAAGCTCGTCTTACCGCCTCAATATAATTAGCTAGCCCTCCCCTCCGGCTAGTCATTGGAGCTAAACGAAGAAGGGGGAGGAGGAGAAAAAAAGATAAATAATAATAATAATAATAATAATAATAATAATAATAATAATAATAATAAATAAATAAATAAATAAATAAATAAATAATATAAATTTTAAAAATAAAATATTATTAAAAAAATTTGTCGGCAGCCACGTCGGCACCGATTGGCCAATTTTGGCTAAAGAGACTAAATTGCCACAATTTCAAAAGATTTAAGACTCTATTGACCAAAAAAATAAATTTAAAATTGAATTGATATAATTATAATAACTAAAATAATTTTTTGATAATTTTTCCTCCCAACTTTTTAGGAGCGTCCCCGACTTTTCTCCTAATAAAAGATGAAAGAAAAGTTTCCTGCTCTTTGAATGACCTCTAGTGGCCTCGATGCTAGTAACCAACCTGATGGATTTATGAGGTGGGCTTAAGGCCCGTCCGCCCAAGTTGGGCCCAAAAAGGCCCGGCCCACAGGAATAGAGCCCGTGGATGGGGGAAGGTATAAAAGGGAGGAGAGAGAGAGAGAAGACACCCTTTGGCCATTCTAACGTACGCTTCTCACTCTCTCTTTCCCTCCAAACGCTTAAGGCACGTTGTTTCCCTTTTCAAGGCAAATTGACATCATCGAATCAGAATTTCTTCCTCGGTCTTCAGCATTGGTGTTTAATCTGTGGCTAATAAGGTACGCTCGAATCCGAGGTGAGCTTTACGATCGGTGATACGTGTTATTCCCGGGCTTCGTCTTCCGCATTGATTTAGGGATTCGATTTAGTGTCGAATCCGATTTTCGGGGATCCGTAATTCCCAACATTGGTATCAGAGCCCTAGTTCATATTTTTCTCGATCAATTTGATGTTTTTTGATTGATTTTTCGCGAAAAATTTTTGGCCGTAAGGATCGGGGCGAGAAATCCCGACACCCGAGCGTTGTTCGGCCATTTTTCTGAGTTTTCGTAAGTCAAAATCGTTTTTTGAACACATGGGGAAAAAGGCGACGTCGAGAGGAGTCCGGCGACATGTTGCACGCCGCCGGGAGACACCGCACGCGCCCACACGTGAGGCCAGAAGCCGCTGCGCGTGGGCGCGACGCGCCGGCAATGGCCGGCGCGTGCGCCACACACGCCGGTGACGAACCAGCACGTGCATGCCGACGATCAGCGAAACGGCACTCGCTGATTGGCGAACCGACGCGTGCTGACGTCACTCGCTGACGTCATCGTGACGTCACCCCACGGTCGGTAACCGTCGAGATGACGTCATTGATGACGTCAGCGACGACAACGGTTGGCCGGCCGGTGACCCGACCCGACGGCGACCAACCCGACCCAATCAGCCTGGCGCATGCCGCGCACGTGTCGGCTGACGTCTGCGTGACGTCAGCACGCTCACGCAAGAGGCACGTGCCGGCTGACGTCTGCGTGACGTCAGCCATCGCAAGTGCGCGGCACGTGCGGTCGGTTCGTCCGACCCCCACGGCCGGTCCGATCGGCCCGACCGGTCCGTCCGGCCCGACCGGTCCACCGACCCACGCGCTCGTTGACCCGACCCGTTGACCAGCTGTTGACCGTTGACTTTGACCGTTGACCCGGAAAAAAGAAAAAAGAATTTGTTTCTTTTTTTATTTATGCCTATGTGGTTTATATGTAATCAATTATTTATTCTGCATTTGTTGCATGAATTTTGGAAAATTATGTATTTTCCCTTATGTAAATTATGGATTATGAGTAATATATTTTTAGTTCCGCATTTGTTGCGGGAACTATGATGCATTTTGCAAGAATACCTGCAATCCCGAGAACGGACGAGGGAAATGCAAGACTTAAAAGGCTGATGTCAGAATTAGCTAATTATCGGTGGCATGATGGTGTTTAGTATCACATGTGGTCAGGGTCAATCAGATGATATAGGAAATCATCTGGAATGGTTATCTTATGCCGGATTTTGAGAAGGTGCCGGCTTTGATGAACACTCTTCCACTTGAATGGCAAACAGTGTTGGATCGGTTATGGGAGGTCAACGTGGTCCCGGGTTATAGGAGGCTAGTGAAGCTTTTGTAAGAGAGTATTATAGGATTGAGTTGGCCAAAAATTCAACCTTTAGATTGAGCGCCACATGGCGCAGAGTAAATGCGCCTTGGTGGCGACATGAATGCTCTCCAAAAGTTTTTCCATGATTGGCAAATGTGCCTTCAGTTTTCTCAGATGTTTTGATTGATAGATTAGAAGGAACTTTCCCATTAATTTCCTAGATTAATTATGAAATGTTTTATGGGTGTAAATATCTCTTTCCATGTTGATATTTTTTTCGGTATATATTGCTTAGTGTAATGTATAGTTGTATTAGATGAAAACATTGTTATTCTATTGGATGTTAGATATTGTTGCTTTTTGTTATTGCTAATCGTTGTGGGTAATTAGCTGTGGGTAGTTTTAAAAGCTTTTGTAGCTTCATAGAATTGATTTTGCATAAGACAATTATATTAATGATAATTTTAAGTTAGGATTTTTGGAGAATGATTGGAAACATAGTGACTTTTTGATTCTAAAACCTTACTTGAAATTATTCATTGATATGATGGGTCTATGCAAAAGTAGATGCATAAATGATAAGTATTAATTATTCGTGCATATATGTATGATGTGTTCAGATCGATGGTTTCAGCAACTAAGAACGTGATTGCTGATATGAACGGTAACAATTGTGAAATATTGAATAAGAAGATTCAATATGTGCTGGAAAAGCAAGAAGCACTAGAAGCTCTTGACCATGTTATGGAAGATCTTAAGGATGCCATGCGCCACCTTGAGCTAGTAGAGGACCGCCTAACAGTATTTGAGCCGAAAATTGACATTTGCTATGCTGGTTCTAGCTCAGAAAGGGCTTTGTGCTCTAAGCGCGAGCGTATTGATTCGTTCAATATGTGGGAATGCAAAGGATCAAGTCCTTATTGCAAGAAATCAAGAGTTAACCAACACAAGAGAGGAAAACGTCATCAAGTGAAGAAAATGTCAAGGGTGAGGTGTTACAATTGTGACAAGAAATGTCACTATGCTTGCAACTGTTGTGAGTCAAAAAAAGGTCAACACATTTTGTACATTTGAGAACTTTGCTTATGTGTCAAGTTCAATATTATTAGCTGAATCCAATCCTTTGTGGACTGTAGATTCAGAAGCGACAGACCATAGAGGGAAGGATAGAGAATCCTTCGTGGAATTCCAACGAGTACCAACTAGAACTGAGTGGATCCATATAGGAAACAACTCTAGAGCTGATGTAAAGGAATTGGCACCGACCAATTGAACATGAGTGGTGGACGCACATTGATGTTCTATATGCTCCGGAGATTCGTCGAAATTTTGTGTCTGTTTTTTGATGTTGGTTAAGCTTGGTTTTAGCGTGAACTTCCATAATAGAGGTGTAGATTTGTATTTGGATATAAACTACTATTGTTGTTGTCACTTTCGAGATGGTTTCTTTGTACTATATGTTGACTGTGGTGATGTCAATATTTGTTATTCCCTTGTTTCACGTCTTCTACTTAATATGATAATTATGTGATTATGTGGCATGCTAGACTTGGTCATATTGACCAACAACATATGAATAGACTAGCCAAAGAGGGTTGTTGGGCAATATTGAAAAAGTCGATTTGTCCATAAGTGAGCATTGCCTAGTAGGGAAATTGATAAGGAAACCATTTGGAAAAGGTAAAAGAGCTAAATTTCCTCCGCATTTAGTCCATTTGGGCGCCTGTGGTTCAATGAATGTGAGAGGAAGGCAAGGGGCTGTTTATTTCATCACATTTTTTTATAGATGATTATACTCGAGTCGGATATGTCTATTTGATTTCTCATAAATCTGAAGCATAAGTTATTTCAGAAGATTTATGAACCTCGCAGAAAATCAATTAGACAAGAAAATAAAGGTATTTAGATCCGATCGAGGTTGAGAATATTTATCTGATAAGTTCAGAAAATTTTGTGATGAAAAAGGAATAGAAAGATAGTTGTCTATTCCATATACTTCTCAACAAAATGGTGTTGCGGAGAGAAGAAACAGAACCCTACTGGAATGGTTAGGTCCAAGATGGCGCATGCTAACTTACCTATCACTTTTTGGAGTGATGCGTTGTTAACTGCTACCAATATACTTAACCGGATGCCTTCTAAATCAGTTATTTCCACTTCATGTGAGTTATAGACAGTTAGAAAACCGGACTTAAGTATTCTTAAGCCATGGGGTTGTGCTGCCTATATTCAAGAGTCCTCTCACAAGTTTGGGAAATTGGGTCCCAAAGAAAATAAGAGTATTTTTATGAGATACTACGAACACTCAAAATGGTATGTGTTCATAGGTGAGCAGGAAAGTGGGAGTATAACTGAATTTGAATCACGGAATGTCACATCTTTAATGGATGAATTTCCTAAGAGGGGCGAAATAGGGAAAATTACTCCCTATTTGAAACCTTGGATCAAGATAATGATGTCAGTGGAGTTTGTCTAAGTGAGAGTAATATGAGATGTGGTGAATTGAATTCAACTCATTCTCAATTGCAACCACCTGATGTGACGACATCATCATTACCTAATCTAAGTGGAAGCATGATGAGGAATGATGTGCTAAGTGTACAATCTCCCATACGGTGAACAAGTCGTCAAAGTATTCCCCGTCGATGTTTTGACATTGAAAGGGAAACTTTAATTGTTGCTCTACAAGATGAGGATGAGTCAAGAAATATTAATGAGGCTTTGAATTGCCCTAGTAAGGAAAAATAGATTCATGCAATGAAAGAAGAGATATAGTCAATGAAATCAAACCAAGTTTGGGAACTGGTTGATCTTCCAAAAGGACGTAGAGCTATTGGGAACAAGTGGGTTCTCAAAATAAAGCGAAAGATTGATGGCTCGAAAGAAAGGCATAAGGCTCACCTTGTGGCGAAAGGGTATAATTAACAGGAATGAATTGATTATGAAGATACATTTTCTCATGTAGTGAGATTTACCTTGATTCGCATTATTCTGGCAATAGTGACTAGTATGGATCTTGAGTTACATCAAATGGATGTAAAGACTGCTTTCCTCAATGGAGAATTAGAGAAATAAATATATATGGAACAATCTGCTGGTTTTATAGTGAAAGGCCAAGAAGAAAAGGTATGTCGACTTTGGGGGTTGATATATGGCCTTAAGCAGTCGTCAAGACAATGGTATATACGTTTTCATAATGCCATAATAGCATATGACTTTACAATGATAGACGAGGATCATTGTGTATATATCAAAAGATCCAAGGATCAATTTGTGATCATATCATTATATGTTGATGATATACTAATTGCCAGAAGCAATATGGAGTTTGTTAATACTGTCAAGAGTTGGTTGTCTTCCAACTTTGAGATGAAGGATATGGGTAAGGCTGCATACACTCTTGGAATTAAGATTCCAAGAGATCGTTTGGAAGAGATCGTTGTCTCTTTCGCAAGAATCATATATAAATAAGATTCTTGAACGATTTCGTATACAAGATTGTAAACCCATAGACACTCTTATTGCAAAAAGGTGAAGGATTGAGCCATAGTCTGTGTCCAAGAACTCCACAAGAGAATGAACAAACGAAACATATTCCTTATGCTAGTGCTGTTGGAAGCTTGATGTACATTATGATGTGTACAAGACCTGACATATGTTTTGCAGTTGGAATGGTGAGCAGATACCAATCAAATCTAGGTCAAGCACATTGGAAAGCCGTTAAGAGAATACTAAGGTATCTAAAGGGGACTGCTGATTATACGTCGAGTTATTAAAGAAAGGATCTACAACTCAAAGGCTATTGTGATACTAATTGGGGAGGAGATTTAGATGAAAGAAAATCTACCTCTGGGTTTGTTTTCTTACTGAATAACGGCACCATATGTTGGAGTAGTAAGAAACAAAAGTGTATAGCCTTGTCCACGATAGAAGTTGAGTTCGTGGTATTATCAGTAACAGTATAAGAAGATGTTTGGCTTAAGAGATTTTTTTGGATCATTTAGGTGTTATTGGAAGTGCTGTAGTTTCATTGTTGGTTAACTGTGATAGCCAAGCAGCAAAAGCGTACACCAAAGATCGAAAATATCATGGCAAGACCGAACACATAGATACCAAGTATAATTTTGTAAAGGATATGGTTGCACAAAAAGATGTGAACTTAGAGTACATACTACGCATAGAATGGTAGCAGATCTTATGACAAAGCCAATACCTAGAGATGTGTTTTGTGGCCATATGAAATATCTAGAATTGCGTAGAGACTGATGTACTGAATATTGTATTTTCCCTAAATGTTCACATTTGATGAATTTGTGTTTTCATCATTAATGCCTATGAATCTTTGTTTGATCTTTACGCATCTTAATGCTTAGTGCATTACTTTAAGTTGAGAAGTATGTCGGACAGATATAGGATTAGCCCACTCATACGGGTAATTGCCTCTATTTACTATGTGATAAATAGAGATGAGACTGTTTTTAAGCTTATTATCTAGGTGATAATCGAGAGCTCAAGCTTAAAACACGTATGTCGCCTTAACTAGGTGTTAAGATGATGATATAATACTTACTATGTCCGAAAGTAAAATACCCCACATATTTTACTTTATCTGTCTAAGATGCCAGATGTAAGTTCTGATGAATTTTGTGAATGTGTAGATACGTGAACTCAAGTTAGATATTGGGTATGTCTAAACTATCATCTATACGGTATTGAAAGGTGTAGACATACGCTCCATGGGAAAGGAGTTAATACCGTAATACGTATTTCATACTACGTATGCATGAGACGACCAATAAGAGTGGCAAAATTTTGATCTCAACTTTTATGTCGTGTGAGACTCTTGAGAAAGAGAGTTCCTCAATTTCTTAATCCCCTCATGACTCTTTACTTATTCTCAAGATTTTTATTTAGTGTTTGCTATCTTAGGATGTTGCCAATGGTCATGAGTGATTCGATCTAATGGGACATTTCTAGAAAAGCAAGTTGAACTGAAATTGAGAGTTTGAAGGAAAGAGAAAGATCGATTTTGGAGAATCACATTGTAGTTTTGTATTCACCGGTTAACCAATTATGACTGTCTTTGTGATAATCATAATTGTGAATACAATATATATATATATATATATATATATATATATATATATATATATATCATTGTTTGAAAGAGATCAAGAGAGATATAAATGTAATCAATCGATCTAGGTAACTGCATACTAAATCTACTCAAGATGTGATGCCCATTATGAGCTGCTATATATTCCTAACAGATGTATAGCAACGAGCTCTCAAAGTATGCTGGTCGTACGGATTATTCATCGGTATGAATGTTGAAGAGAGGAAAAGAGGATTCTGTTCGGCCCACCATGTTAAGTGAGAGTTTATGATGGATTTTTCTCTGATGGGGTTGAGTAGGGCCTGTCCGCCCATGTTGGTTTTGGACCACCATGTGCGAGTGGGAGATGATGGATTTATGAGGTGGGCTTAAGGCCCGTCCGCCCAAGTTGGGCCCAAAAAGGCCCGGCCCACAGGAATAGGGCCCGTGGATGGCGGAAGGTATAAAAGGGAGGAGAGAGAGAGAGAGAAGACACCCTTTGGCTATTCTAACGTACGCTTCTCACTCTCTCTTTCCCTCCAAACGCTTAAGGCACGTTGTTTCCTTTTTCAAGGTAAATTGATATCATCGAATCAGAATTTCTTCCTCGGTCTTCAGCATTGATGTTTAATCTGTGGCTAACAAGGTACGCTCGAATCCGTGGTGTGCTTTACGATCGGTGATACGTGTTATTCCCAGGCTTCGTCTTCCGCATTGATTTAGGGGTTCGATTTAGTGTCGAATCCGGTTTTCGAGGATCCATAATTCCCAACACAACCCAATAACATGAAAAATTCTTACTTTCACACCTGAAGGAAGCCAAAAAGAGACGGGGGCGACCGGTGTAATGAGGCAATTGTCAATATTTCCCTCTCCCACTTCTTGACGCGTGTAAATGTCTTGAAAAAAGAAGAAGACTCAAACCGGAAAAGTTAATGATCGGGAGTGGCACTCGTTGACTCATTGACCAAGATCCCTTAAAATCATTGAGTCCGAGCGTTTAATGTGCTTGAGTCTATGGCGAGCTCAAAGGGGGTGCTCGAGCCCACCAAGTTTTAGGAGGATCCTTCTATGTAAGTGTACTTTAAAGAAGTTTGCATCCTACATCGTCATAATATTACGACAAAATCAATATAAGACGATCACTATAATATATGAGAAAAAGTAGTTTATTCCCAGCCTAAAAATTACAAACTTAAAGTACTCTAAAAGAAAAAATAAACTATTATTGATCTTGGACTACATTTGGTCTCTCTTATTGTCTTTACCAAGAGTAGCTTGTACGCAATTGATAAGAATTACACAAGTCATATTCAATTCTTGAGTTAGAAATCTTTCGACCTCCTGACGAACCAAGCAAACCTTCGAAGGTTAAAAAAAATGAACAATTATATTTGCTTTAGTTATTTCATGTTTTTAAAGTTATTTCAAGGAGATGTATGTCATCCAGCTAACGCAATTGGGGTAATCCTAATTTTTCCTGAAAAGTGTGGGAATGATTCAAATTTCCAATAATTAACTTTTGTCGATTGATTCATGTCGCTGTTTGAGTTTTCTTTCTTGTTGGCGTGTGTGAGTTGATTGGAGGAAGGAAACTGGGAGTGGGCAAAACAATCATTCGGCGTAATAATTTGAGGGGACGCGTGACATCGTATGGCGAGCTCACCGAATGCGACGTCGCTAGTTGTGACGTCATATGGCGAGCTCCCCCAGAAAGTGAGGCTCGTTGACCCTTTGACCGAATGACCTAGCGTTTATGCGCACTTCCTTCGGTGAATAATGACCGCTCGACTAGAGAAATGAACAGTGGGCTTTGCCCTCTCATTTCGACTCGTGAAATACTCTAATTGCTACTGCAAGTTCACCTTATTTTCAGTCATTTTCGATCAAATGAGAACTTTATAATTACCTTGAAAATGTTTCTATAACGATACAAATAAACATACGAATATAACGATACGATGTGATCTCACAACCTATATATAAAAATAATAAATTAAAATGAAGTCTCTATCTCGTATGAATTTTTTTTATTGTGTTGTTTTTTCTTCAATCTTGCATCTACCGTAATTTTATTTTTATTTAGAAAAAAACAACAAAAACCTCCCCATATGCAAATAATTAAGCATGTCAATTCTCATATGTGTAATGTAATTTTCATTTTCAACATATTGAAAATATATGGTTGGCCTTTTCTTTAAGAATTTCATCTTTTTTCTGCACATGCTCTATTCTTTTACAAATTTATTGATCCACAACGTGGTCAATAGTCAGCTTTGATATCATTTGTAAGGACTCGAGCCTCTGTAATATTGTCCATTTTGAGCCTTCGACTCTCACGGCTTTAAAACGCGTTACACAAGTTTAGAGAATCTAAGCCTTATAAACTAACCCAGTACTCCCATCCCCCCAAAGTGATATGGGATAGAAGACGTGCCCTCTCCCTACACACATCTGGGGATTGAGGCGTGAATGCACCACCATCCCTCCTTATCGCGCATCGCCGCCTAGGCCTTCTCAATCTCTCATGTGTTTTTTTTCCAACATAAGATTTAGGAATGTGAGTAATTTTTAGTTAGTATTACATGGATTGCACAAATTAGAAAAGGTTACTCTTATTAGTGTTGACACGTAAATTTTACTTTTTTACTTAGGACTTAATCGCCCTTAAAATATGGATTAATTTTTAATCACTATCAAAAATAATTTCCATTAAATCGCGTCACATATAGACATTAGGAACATTTGCATTAATAGTATTAGTTATTAAAAAAACTTTGAAAAAAATATTTAAAAAAATTAAAATTAAAATAAAAGAAAGGGAGAAAATCGAACGGCCCAGCCCTCTCTTTTTTCTCCCCTTGTTTATTTCCCTCACGCAGCCCATCTCCTTTTACCCTCCGGGCCCGGCCCCCTCTTCCTCGGCTGTTTTGGACGTGGCTAAGGACAGAAAGGACGGTACACGACGAAGAACAGAGGACAGAAGGGCGAAGGCGGGGCCGCGCGTGACGTTTGACGGGGAATTTCGTGCGGTACGGGGCTAGCTGGCGCCGCCCTGGAGGAGAGAGAGAAGGGATCGAGAGAGGGATAAAAGCAGAGAAGGCAGCGTGAGAAGGAGGGGGCCTGCTCGTTCTTGGAGAGGGAGAGAAGAGGCTGCGTTCTCGAGATTGTTCTCGAGTTCTTCGGCAATGGTAGCGTTCCAGTGGCAAAGGAGCTGACATCGCGGTGGTGAAGGACCAGAGGTGGGCCTGGTCAGGTGCGCTCCTCCCTTGCACGGTCCCGAGAATCACTCGTGGGATTTTCGCCAGGTTTCTCGATCTGACCTCACTCTTGAAAGAGGAAGGTCCGGTTTTGTTTCGGATATGTTTTCTCCGGACGCTCCGAATGTAGCTGGTTCAGAGAACAGAGAAAGAACCGAGCGAGCATTGAGCGAGGAGAAAAGAGACGAACGACTATTCCAGTTAAGTATTCTCACGAAGTTCCTCGCTCGAAGATCGACTTGTGGCCATCGTTCTTCGATAACCCAGAGCCCGGCTGTGGCCGGTGACTTTGATCCGCTCTCTTCCGGAAACGAGGTTAGCCAGACTCGAGCCCCCTTCGTTCCGCTCTATCTCGGTTAACCTAAGGACCGAGATTTGTCTTCTCTGCTTATGCGGGTATGGGTCTAGAGCGAGTCGTTTCTGATTTTTGGGAACGTCATTTGCTGCTTTTGTTTGATTCTGGACGTGGCTTCGAGTCTGAATGAGCTTAGTGTCCTCTCTTTAGCCGATGCACCCTATTCGTTTGATAAAATGACCTTTAGGCACCTCTGGAAAAGCAGCCATTGCCTTTCCATATCCATAGCTCATGTATCATCGTTTTGATCGTTAGTTACTGAGGTTGTCTTGCGTGAAGCCTTATCTCGTTGATCATGGATAGTGGTCGGCGAGGATCAGTGGTGGCGCTTCTTTAAGAGGGATCTCGGCGATGGTGGTGTTCTCGGCAAAGAAGAGAACGTAGAAAAGGGGAGTTTCAGTGTGGGAGAAGACCGCATGCAGGGGAGAGAATTAAATAAAATAATAATAATAATAGAAAATAGACAAAGAAAGTAAAAAAATAATAAAAAAGGGATTAAGGTTTCGGTCAAAGGAGCTTCGGCCTGACTTAGACCTGATGGGCACGGGCTTATTTGGTCTTTCTCGGATCGGGTTGGGCGAATCAGAGCTTTGGGCTGGGCTTCTCTATTTCTCTTTTATTCTTTTGTCTTTTTGGGGCGTGGGACTGGGCTCATCAATTGAGCCAGTCCAGTCGTGGACCCAGACGTTCCAGCGGGTTGGATGTGGAGATCCGACCCGGGTCCGTTTAAAATTATATTATTTTAATATTGAAAATTTATTTTTAAATTAAATTGATTAAAAATTCCAAAAAATTTCAAAAAAATTATCATTATTATTTTTTCAGAATTCAGGAAAATCTTATAAGATTAATTTTTTAGTAAATTTTCTCTTAAAATGTGCAAAAACATTTAATGAAAATGATTGCGCACTGTGTAATCATCTCACATGTTAGTGAATCAATATAAAATCAATCCAAGTTGCCTGATAATTTTTTTTTGAAATAATCAAGATTATATACCGAAATGGCACTAATTAGTTAATTAGCGTAATCAACTCCTCGATCTTAAATTCTCTAGTTGCTTAGGAAGTGAGATACATTCCCATATCTCACTTGATTTCTAGCCGACCTCAACAAACTAGTGGCTACTCCTTATTAGACATTTCTCATAGTATCTAAACACCCCAACATCGTGTGAGGTATGGGCTTGGGAGAGCCTTTGTCTAAATATAAGCTGTAAGCTTGTCCTTTAGACAATACCCCTAAACCTAAGTCCCTCTTTACTGAGGGGTACAATTAGGTTCTCCCAAACTTCTCGTGGACCGAACTCTTTTCTTTTTAGGCTTCAAGTTAATTGTTTTTTTTTTTTTTTTTTTTTTTTTGGCCGGGGGGGGGGGTGGTGTAGGATGATAGAATTTTCTTTGACAATAGTGGCAACTGAGTTCTTGGTAACAAATCAAATTGCTGCAGCACTAGGGGGAATACCAAGCAAAATCTTTAGGTGTGTCTTCTAGTAAAAGTTTTAGGGCAACAATGCATTTAAAAATTCTGTTGCATGAACTTAATTTATGTATTGACTGTTTTGGAAGTGGTGGCTCTTCATTAGTTGTTTTCGCTGTCTTAAGTTGTATACATGTGTTTTCATTTTATGTTTTTTATAGACGCCGTGGAATAATTTTTTGACCCAAAAAAAAAAAAAAAGGAATAATTTCTTACTATTGTGGGCAAGATGCATTTGTTGGCAAGCATTGCTGATTTTTTGCTTAAAGGTTGTAACCATTCCTAAAGAATTTGGTAGGTCACCTGTCATGAAACATAGTAAAGCATGACTTAGCGGAATAAATAAAGGAAAATAGAATGTTGAAGTATTAATTGCTAAAATTCGAAAGTAAGGATATTTTGTTAATCTTTCATTGCCCGTCATTGTGAAGGCCTCGATGACCCTACCGGCTGGAAATTTGAGAAGAAGGAAGAAAAAAAAAGAAAGCAAAAAAAAAAAAAATCTAGAAAATTTCTCAAAATTATGTTGCTTTGAGCCCAATTGAATACGTCAAATTGCTAGCCTCATCATGTAGGATAGCTTGCACCGACTAAACTGCCATATAAGTGATTTTTGTCCCAAATTAGTCGAAATGACTATATTGAAAAACCATCAAAATATTTATGACTACTTTACCTATTTGGAAAGTTTAAAACCGAATTGACGGCCGTAGAATGAATTTGTACTCTTTGGCCAATTTGTTTTAAACCTACAAGTTTCCTAATTCTACGTGCCCAATGTAATTATCTTGTCTAATTAGTTTTGAATAGGAAGATGATAAGAACATCGTCAACTCATCAAATTATCTTTTCACTCATTTCACAAAATTGAGCCTATATGATTTTTGGTATGAGTACATTACTAACATGATAGTTCTACTAAAATCCACGCAACTCACTACTCTAGAAATGTTCAGCACGATTATTATGAGGACTAACGCCATCGGGTCCAATCAACAATGTGTCTTCATTGTTGAACTTTCACGTCATTTCGTTCATAACATGGAGCAGAAATGGAGCCGTGTAGGACTGATGCTTGAGCAAAGATGGAATGTAAGGACTAGAGAATATGGAATGTTGAAGGAAGGGGACACATTGCCATTGTTTCAAGTCAATCCGGTGTGTTGGCTATTATTATGAGAATTTAGAGCAGATGTATCGATGTAGACTATGATTGAACTCAATTAGGGGCGTAATGTTAGGAGAACGTAAAATACATTATTGGAGAAGGTGTGCATGATTGGTGGGACTCAATGTGCGGGTATTAAAGAACGAGCTTCTTTACCGGGAAGAGAGAGAGACAGAGGTGCATTTTAGGATTTGGTGGGTATTGTATGTGGTGTCCCTAACCATATGGTACAACGTATGATTAGGTTTCATTAGATGCAAGGGGGCATCTGATGGAGACAGCTAAAGGGATGGCAGGTTCATATATTTTCCAACCCGTACGTAATGTACAATCCAAGATATCTTTACGAAGGATTCTTTTACTCATTTTATGTTCAAGTTTGTGCCATAGGATAGAGAACTCGATTGGACGTCTGGTATTTCTCAATTCGTTTCCAAGCTACTAAGTCAAAGCACAAGTTTAAACGACCACGCTTCACTCGCTGCTTGCTAAATTAAAACAAGCCTTCGAAGTCTTGCTTATGCTATTTTCTTCCCCTCATTTCATTGGTAGACGTCACCAAGACTGTAAACGAGATGTATAGAGAGTTCATCATGAGTAACCAAAAGTAGCAAATTAAGACTAAGGGAAATTCTAACATTTTGGAAGAAGTTTGCTCCCATGTTGTGGACATGTTCTCTCGAAGCGTGCATGTAGATTCCTATTTGCATAGAGAAGGAATCTCCCAAAGGGATGGCTTTTAAACACCCAGTATTCTGACAAATCCTTAAGAGAAATATAGCTGAAGAAATAAAACATTGAATTAGAAAGAGAGATAGATACAGAAGATATTTTGATCACACACATTGAAACATGTTTGGTAACCCATCTCATCTTAATTGCACAAAGCATACTCCTGTTTTTGGACTTCTACGTAGTAAAACCACTCCAAAAACAGACTAGCCAAACTTTCGACTCAACTCTGACCAAAAAAAGTAAACTTTCGACTCGACTGAAGACCAGAAGCCAAATTCGGAACACAAAATTCACATGTTTTTGAAGGTACCGATTCCAATGTTGGTTGGTCAGTACGCATTATTCTCAAGGAATTTATTCTGACACAATAAATGTTGAAGCAAGTCATGGAGCTCCTACAAGCTTTAAAGATTGCTTGGCTGATACGGCATGGATCTGGACTTCAACCATCAGTGTATCACTGCAAACAAACCCTTTTGCCTTTTTCTGGAGATCCTTCGAGGGCATGAAATCTGCTTTACCGCCTTTGGGATCCGAGGCACTTAACCAACATTCAACTGCGACGCCCGCAAAAAAAAAAAAAAAAAAGAAAACTTATTATGCTCCTACTCAGTACGGACTCAAGAGGAGAGAGAGTTATGTTCTTTTGAAAATGTACTCATGCATATGTGAATTGTTGCTCTAATACTCGAAAGTTGATAAGTTTCATACATGGGCTTTGAGCCCTTTCCAAAATGCAATTTAGGACGCGTTTGGTAACGTTTCTGTTCTGAGGAATAATTTTTGAATAAAAATAATTTTTTTTATTTCTGTTCCCAGGAAGAACTGCTGAATATAAGAGCGCATTTGGTAATTGCAAAAATTTCTACTCTAGGAATAAAAATGTATTTGGTAAACTTGTATAATTTTATTATTTCTTTTAGTTTTTCGATATTTTTTATTATATTTTTCTTTTTTTTTTTTTTTTTCTTTTTTTTTTTTTTCCTTCTTTCTCTTTGTGGCCGGTCGCCGGCCACCGGCTAGGCAAGCTCCGACAAACTCACCGAGCCTCACCGGTGGCCTTGCCTGTGTGGCGAGGTCGGCCTTGCCCTAGTCTGGGGAGGCCGAGCTTGCCCAGCCACGGTGAGGCTCGACCCGACGAGCCTCACTGTGGCTTGGCGTGTCCAGGCTGGCGACGCTTTGGCGAGGTCGCCGGCCATGGCCAAGGCCGGTGACCAGCAAAAGGAAGAAGAAGAAATGAAGAAGAACATAAATTTTTATTCCGGGAACGGAAACAAAATAAACAAATAGGTCCTTAGAATTTCCTCATAAAATTAAAATGATATTCATTTTATAAAAAGATGTTGAAAAAATCGATGTAATTTTAAATGGCAATGTTTATATGTAATTTGCATCAACTCGTTTGTTTTGGAAAAATGAAAAATGAATTCTTCTTTCTTTCTTTCTTGCCAAACTCATAACATTCGAATTCATAAAATTATGAAAATGTTATATGCGAATTCACATACCAACATTTGCATGTTGTAATAGTTTTGGGTGTTTTGTGTAAATGAAGAGTCGAAGTATGTGTCTTGTAAGATGTAAATAAAGTGAAAATAAAAATAAAATAAAAGTCAATTCAAACACACGTGTGACAAAGATAAGAAGTAAAACATACTCTTTTCCTCCTTATTATTATGTTTGAGTTGGTCCAACACACGCAAATGGAATTCTGCATACACTTGCATCTTCCCTGTGAGGCGTTGCAGTTCCAAGTAAACGGACAGGGACTTTCCCTTGCGGGCCGCAATGCCATTGGGATACACCAATAACTTCCTACGCACGACAATTACAAGTAAAAAAAATATGAGTAGTTAATTCTATGTATGAACATAAACAACAAAGATAAATAAATTTAGAAAGGTAAAAGGAGAGTGGCTAATTTCATTTTTGCAAACTTTTTGTTCTGGGAATGTACCATTTCCTTTTTCCGATTTCAAACTCATCGGAATAGCAATGCGCGCCCAATTGGGACCAGTTTGTGAAACTCCAACGGCGGGTGTTGTTATCCGGGTTCCTGATCAGGGTAAAAGACTCCTCCCAAGGTCGGATGACAAAAACCTCAGCCCCAAATGTACAAGACTGGTCCCTAGGGCTAAGGTATCCATTTGAAGGGTCTTTGAATTTTTTCAAGGAAAGAAACCGAGGAAACCCCCACCGGGTCTTCGAGCTGTCGAAGCTGCTCACTTTCCCAGCAGCATCTACACAGATTTTCGCAAATTGAGATAACTCTGTTGTTAATTCTAAACTGTGATCATGAAATTGGAATTGTGACTTTATAAACATTGATTATGGATCATGCGATTATCAACCTGGGAAGGTCAAGTACTCGTGTCGTTTCTGGTCATACACAAAAAGCTTGAAGTTGACATCAACTTTCCAATCCTTCCGGCCATTGGAAAGTTTATCTCTTTCCTCTATGGACAAATAGAGGGAAATGTGCTTCGCTCCATTATCATGCTCGTTTCCATTAGGGTAAAGAGATAGGCTCCTGAAAAGAAAATTAAATGTTTCATTAGCTGTTAATTGCTTAAGCATTTAAGTTGTGGTTCCAAAAAGGGAAATCAACACAAATAGTCCCTGAACTTTGGCCTAATGTATAATTTGATTATTAAACTTTTAATTTGTTCAATGCGATCCCTAACTTTAATCTAATATGCAATGTAACCTTTGAACTTTTAATTTATTCAATGCAGTCCCTATATTTTTGGTATATGTTTAATCCAGTCGCTGAATTGTATGAAAATTTCAGGAACTAGATTAAATATGTATCAAAAGTTTAGGGATTACATTGAACAAATTAAAAATTCAGTAACTGCATTGCACATTGAGTCAAAGTTCAGAGAACACATTAAACCAATTACAAATTTATGGATTAAATTGCATATTTGGCCAACATTCATGGACTATTTGTGTCATTATCCCTTCCAAAAAATATGAGCATCTAGTTAGATGAAAATTTTTATGGAAGGAAAACAAAAAAAATCAAAAACTCACCATTTGTAGTCCCCAGCTTGAAATACACGGGAGTCATACTTGTCCAACCTTGATAATTTGTCAAATGATTCAATCTTCAATAAATAATGAGCTGGTGCAAGAGCTCTGTACTTTGCAGGTTCTGCCACACAACCATTCAACACAATCGAATATTTTAAGAGATAGAAGGTTATTAAATGGCTCGTCCCATGTGCAGCAATTGGCCCTTCCACTTTAGGTTTTCTAGACAAACTTTAAAGGATAAATATCGGAGCCCAATATGATGTGAAGCAACAGATTCTCAGTTACAATTACAAAGTCAATGCTGCAGAATAATCTTGGGTCGCGCCACACCTATCACTTTATGAGCAGAGTCTCCTTAATAAACGGGCAAGGAGCAGTTTATCGTTCTGAGCATAAGTGTGTACTGGTTGAGCCAAAGATTTGAATCCCCAAGTTATAAAATTTTATGAAGGAAGAAAGCTAAAAAATGATGAGATATTGTTCCATATTTATAAAAATAATTATAGAAGAAGCCACATATGGTTCTGAATTTAAGTGCTCAAATTAATCCTATTGATAAATCCATCTTAAAATACAATCGGAATTTCAATTTGATTAGGTAATTTATTTTTTTAGCACTATTGACAATACAATCCATATCTATGTAACACAAATACGTAAATGTCATATCATTTATGTCATAGATCCCAAATCACTAAAAAGGTCTTGTTTGGAGCCATAACAAGAAATTTTAAAATGAATTCCAATTCCAAAGAATCTCATTCTCTCCTTTTTAGTTGTTTAGATTGTAAAAAATTTTGGTCACAACGAGAGAATACTTCTTATCGGCAATGGCAAATGGCAGCGAGGATGGCAAGATCGGCAATGAACAATAGAGGACTAGTGGCAAAGTCCAGCTTCTAGCAACAAATTCCAGTCACTGGAGATGACAACCGATGGCAGAGTCCAGCTGCCGGTGACCTTCGCCACTGATTGGTGGTGGAGGCCAGTCACCGTAGTGGTGGCAGGGGTCGCAGTGGCGGGAATTGATGGTGGGAATCGACTTTTTCACAATTTTGTTCTTATACTTGAATGAACTATCATGAATTATAAAAAGGCTTTGTGCATGACAAGCTTCATGGATATAGAAAGGTTTTATCTGAACCTTTTGCTTTTCTGGCATTACAACTAAATAAAACTTGCAAAGAAATTGAAAGCAAAAGAGTAACAACACCGACTTAGGTTTAGAAAAATGAAAATGTAGAGCGTAAAGACGAGAAATAAAGTGAAGCACCAGATCGGATATCCGTGCCGCGCGAGCAGTTTGCAGTCTTCAATTTAGAAAGCATGTTCTCTTAGCTTTCACTTCGCTCTTTGCTGCTTCCTGATTTGGCCCCTCTCTCTCTCTCTCTCTCTCTCTCTCTCTCTCTCTCGCTCTCAATTTTGGCCGGAGACTTTGCTCATCAACCCGAGCCACAATGGTGTTTGTATAGAGTGTGACAATAGACATATGAAATCATTTGTTTATTCAATCATGCCTATAACCTACTCTTGCGTCGGCAGTATTTGAACAAGTAGAGAAAAGGACCACCCCCATGAATTACATTCATTGGTTGACTAAATAATATATTTTCCTTTATTTCCTTTTCCACTATCAAAGACTTATGGTGTGAAAGGTATTAGGAATATCTACATTGGATTGGTACATAGAAAAGAGGGGCAGATGGGGTCGTTCGATTAAGACTGTTATAGGATACAATATACCAATATTCTTCTCGAAGAAAAAATCCTAGCAAGAGAAGTTTCTCTTCTAATAAAAAAAGGCTAAAAGAGAAGTTTCCTTGGCACTGCCAAAAGCGCAACGTCTTCTTTTGGCCATTATTTTCTTAAGTTGGATGACGGAACTTAATTAACAACTATTAAACATCACTTTCCCACTTCTCAATTTAATTATTTGGCTAATCAAGTCCTCACATGTGTAAATATCATATAAAAGGATTTACGCACGGTGCCAAGAAAAGAAAACAACCATTCAGACACAATTGATTATTTTAGGAGACAGAAGGTTGTTAAATGGCTCGTCCCAAATGGACTGCAATTGGCCCTTCCAATTTAGGTTTTTAAGAGAAGCTTCGAAGAAAAAATATTGCTGCCCTATAAGACGTGACGCGACAGATTCCATAGCAGAGTAACTCTGGGGCCACACCGCACCTATCATCCTATGAGCAGAGTCTTTTTAATATGATTATTATTTTGAAAAATCCTAAATTAATATATTTATAATTAATTTACTTCAAATTAATTTTTGGATCACTAAAAATTTCAAATAGGTACACTTTTAACAAATTTACCACAAACTAATATACTTGTCACAAATTTATCCTATGTTAATTTTTGTAAAATTTTTCAGTCAAATTGTTAAGTTGGGCGACAATTGACTAGTGTACTTGGTTTGATATTGTATTTTCTGTTTGTCACAATTGTATCATTTTTATTTTTTTTTGGTGATAATAATCCAATTTAATGGAGTATATATTTGTCATAGTACCAGTTTAGAATTTTTGACAATCGAACAAATTATTTTGGGGTCAAATGTATCAGTTTAGGATTTTTTGTGATTATTTGAGGTAAAATTGTCATAGGTATATCAATTTAAAGTTTTTCATTGTCAAAAAATTAATTTAAGAAAAATTTGTCATAGATGTATCGGTTTTGAATTGGGAAAATTACCAAAAAAATCTTAAACCTATTGTAAATGTGTCAATTTAGTCCCAAACTTATTTTTTTGACCAATTGAATCATAAACCTTTTACAATTATTCATAATCAGTCCATTCGGCCAAAAACGGCCTGTTGGCGCTGACGTGATAGTAGGCCAACGTTGGCGACATTTTTTTAATAATATTTTATTAATTTTTTTTTATCTTTTTATCTTCTTTTTTTCTTCTCCCTCTCCCTCCTTCCTCCTCCTCTCCTCCTCCCTCCTTCTTCCTTTGACTCCGGTGACTGGCCATAGGGGAGGGCTAGCCAGTCGCTAGACTGAGGCGGCTGAGCTAGCTTGCCTTGCCGTCGTTGGGTGAGGGCGAGCTTGCCTAGCCATTGGCGGGGTGAGCCCTCGCCGTCACCGAGTCTAGCGAGGGGGGCCTCGCCGTCGTCGGGTTTGGCGAGGCGAGCCCTCGCCAAATCCAGCAAGGGGGGCTTGCCGTCATGTCTGGCAAGGCCCTCCTCACCAAATCTGGCGAGGGCTCGCCTCACCCGACGACTGCGAGGTGAGCCTTCGCTAGATCCGACAGGGGCTCATCCCACCGTCACTAGGCGCGAGCTCGACGACTAGCTAGGTGAGCCTGCCAGAGCCAAAGGAAGGAGGAGGGAGGAAGAAGGAAGAGGGAAAAGGGGGAAAAATAGAGAGAAAAAAGGAAAAAAACATATAAAATATTTCAAAAAATAATATATAATTAAAAAAAAAAAGGTTGTTGGTGCCAGCCAGCTAATTTTGGCTGGATGAACTAATTGGAAACAATTGTAAAAGGTTGATAATTCAATTGGTCAAAAAAATAAATTTATGATTGAACTATCACAATTGTAATAGATTTATGACTTTTATGGTAATTTTCTTGTTTCGAATTTTTTAGGATATTAACCCTTTTTAATATATGTGCACAGAGCAGTTCATTATTTTTTAGCATAAAATATGTACTAATTAAGTCAAAGATTTGGATCCTTGTGTTATAAAAATATATTTGACAAAAAGAAAAAAGCTAAAAAAATGACGAGATAACTATTACATGAGTATGGAAATGACTAGAGGAAAAGCCACATACAGCTCTGAAGTTATGTGCTTAACAATCCTATTGACAAATCCATCCTATATTACGATCAGGATGTTCAGTCTGATTACATATCTTCATTTTTCATGAGCACTATTAACCAAAAGATCCACATCAGCATACGTATATTCATGAATGGTTAGAAGATAGCTTAATATTTCATGAGCACTATTAACCAGAATATCCATATCTGCATATGCATAAATTCATGAGTGGTTGTGAATGTAGAAAGGTGTTATTTGAACCATTTTCTATCCTGGCATTATAACCGAATAAATTTGTAAAAGTTTGAAAGCAAAAGACGCGAATCATTAAGAATAACAACACGGACGTAAGTTAACAAAAAAATGAAAACATGGCACAAAGACAAGAAACAAAGTGAAGTACCTTTGCCTGTGGCAAGCCAGCACATTGCCATCTCCAATTGCTCTTGGCTCTTCGTTGCCTCCTAGCTTGCTCCTCTCTCTCTCTCAAACTGGTCGGAGACTTTACTTGTCAACCCCAGCCATAATGGGGTTTATATAGAGTCCGTCCGGACAACAAGAGACTACAGAGTAGTTTCCCGAACTTTTGAGAAGTGTCCCCGACTTTTCTCCTAATAAAAGGTCAAAGATGAGTTTCCCGTGCTTCGAACGTCCTTTAATGGCCCCTTTTCTAGGAACCAACCCAATAACTTGAAAAATTCTTCTTTTCACACCTGAAGGAAGCCAAAAAGCACCGTGGGCGGCCGGTGTAGTGAGGGAATCATCAATATTTCCCTTTCCCACTTCTTGACGCGTGTAAAAAAAGTCCTGAAAAGAAAGACTTAAAAACGAAAAGTCAATGACCGGAAGTTTCGCTTGTTGACTCATTGACCAAGATCCCCTAAAATCATCGAGTCCGAGCGTTTGATGTGTTCTTAAGTCCATGGCGAGCTCACCACGAACGGCGCGCTCCAGCCCACCAAATTTTAGGAGGAGGGTCCTTCTATGTAAGTGTACTTTAAAGTTTGCATCCTAAATCGACATAATATTACGACAAAATCAATATAAGACGATCAATATAATATATGAGAAATGTAGTTTATTTCTAGCCTAAAAATTACACACTTAAATTACTCTAAAAGAAAAAAAAAAATTGCTATTGATCCTAGAGTATGTTTGGCCTATATAGGTTGCCTTCATCAAAAGCAATTTGCATGCAATTAATGAGATTTGAACAAATCATCTTCGGTTCTCAAGTTAGAAATCTTCTAACCTCCTAATCAACTGCGTAACCTTCGAGGGTTAAAATAAATAAACGAGTGTGTTTGCTTTAGTCGTTTCATATTTCTAGAGTCAAGGACATGCATATCATCTACACAATTGAGGTAACGCTTATTTTTCCTGGGAAGGTGTGGAATGATTCAAATTTCCAATCATTTTTCAGAAGTGATTTGCCAACTTTTATCGTCTGATTCAGGTTGGCATTTGAGTTTTCTCTTTCTTTTTTGTGTGTGTGGGTAGCTTGGAGGAAAACAGTACTCATCTGGCGTAATAATTTGAGGGGACACCTAACCGCGTACCAAACAAAGTTAGTGGGACATTGACCGGACGTGGCACTCGTTGACTCGTTGACCAAGGGTTCACGTGATCCTTGAGTCCATGGCGGACCAACCGAATGTGACGTCATATAGCGAGCTCACCCAGAAAGTGGCGCTCGTTGACCGTTTGACCGAGCGATCCAGCATTTATGTGCTTTTGACCGAATAATGACGGCTCGATCAGAGAAATGAGAAATGAACGGTAAGCCTTGCATTTCATATCTCATCCACGTGATTCGTGAAATACTCTAATTGCTGCTACAAATTCACATTGCTCTCAGCAATTTTCGATCAAATGAGAACTTTATAATTACGTTGAAATGTTTCTATAACAACACAAATAAGCATACAAATATAGTGATATTATGCGAATTCACGACCTATATATAAAAATAATAAATTAAAATAAAACTTCTATCTCGCAAGAATTTTCATGATTGTGCTGCTTTTTCTTGAAACTTGCATCTATGGTAATTTTACTTTTATTTAGAAAGAAACAACTAAAACCTCCCCCTCATGCAGATAATTAACAAGTAAATTCACATACATGCGACATGATTTTCATTTTCAACATTTTGAAAAATAGAGTTTGCCTTTTCTTTAAGTAAATTCAATGCACATATGTATCTCCTAATTCACCCGCTGCAGGATTTCTTCTTTTCACATTTATGGCTATAAAATATTGCTTGTTTATCTTAACTAGGAATATGATGGAATCTCAATAACTTTTACTTTTTGGATGAGGTTATTTTCGTTTTGAATGAATCCGAGCTCAATTAGGTGTTACCTGATGTGCATAATGTTCTTGTGCAAATAAAATTTTTGGTAAACAATGCACAATCGCTTAAACACTCATATGTTTGAAATGAAAGAGAATTGATTTTGGACGTGAGTTATGATTCGAATGAGCAACTTAACAACTATTGAGTCTAAACACTTATTAAAAATGGCCCGATAGAATTGGATCTTTCTACAAAATTAAAGATTTAGCATTTAATCCTTCTTTGCTATTAGGAAAATAGCATATAATATTACTTAAAAATTGATGATAGGTACATCTTTAAAAAGTAATCTAGAATTTTGAAGAGTAGACATCTCACTTGGAGACTAATTTTATAATAATGTTAAATATATATGCACACCTGCTTGCACGCGTATGTATATACATTTAGTGTTAATTGTTCCCCACAAAGGTGGATCTTTCTTGAGAAGCTTTCACAATGGGCAAAATATTTAGAGGATTTCTTTCAAATGATGGACAATGCCAACAAATTGCTATATTAACTTATGAAACATATTCTCAATTGGAGTCTTTATAATAAATAAAATTTGAAAAAGTTTAAAAGCAAAAGACGTGAATTACTAAGACCAACAAATAAGTGAAGTACCGGGTTCACACATAGCTATACCTACTTTTGTTTAGTATTTGAACAAGTTGAAAAAGACCCTCTCGACCATTAAAGTGCGGTAACTCCTGGCAGCTCGTATCGTCCACTCTCAAATTGGATTTCGATGTTGTTTTCAACATTGGAATCAGCATGATATTTTCTATGTTTCATGACTCTTCATAATCTTATTAAATATTTTATTTTTTATCAGAATCTAAGAAATTACGAGTTTTATTGTGAAATTTGTTAGCAATGGAGTTGCACTTTTTGAGCGATGACAAATTTGCTGATATGTAATCACAACTTCTAGGGAGCCAATAACAGAATAGTGCAGCGGCACTTTGGAATAATAGTGTTAACATGCCAAATGGCATGCTAACACTGCTGTAGGCATTTTACCTGCCTCAATTCACCCCAGGCTCAGGTGGGCTTATTTAGGCCCAACCTACCCGACGGTAGCTGGAGTTGCCCTCGACACAGCGTTTACTTTCATTGCCATTGAGCCCCCTAATCCCCTCTCAATCTTATTCTTCCCAAGAAGGAGGGAATACAGAGGACAGCATGAGGTCTCTCACATGTTTCCTTCTTAAGTCTTTTAAGGACTTGCCCAAGTCCAAATACTTTAGAATAATATGAAAAAAGTGAGTTTAAAAAGAGGTTCTAGCTTTAATGTTATAGAGGGATCTTCTGTAATTCATGATCACTCTCGCTCACTGTCTTACTTATTCTTTAAGATGCTAATGGGCCAGCGAGGCGTTTAGTGCCTTCATGTTTATGATCTTCTTTAGACAACCATTTTCTTAAAAGTTTAACTTCGAATTGCTTGAATTCATGTGGAAGAAGGAAAAGGTGAATGCTTCCAGAAGAAAAAAGCCAAAAATCCTAACTAAGCGGAAATAAGATACGAGTCATGTGACATTATTTCGATAATCACTAACTGTACGCAAGTAATAAATTTCATTCTTGACTCAAGATTTTCCATTAAACTTTCTTTTGCAAATACGGTGACTTTGGTGTACTTTATATTAAACCTAATTCAGGTATTTTATGATGATGTTCTTATTATCGAAGTGGGAATCCTCATGGTGTCGGCTGCCAAAGTCGTAGGAGTTTGACAGCATTAACTTCATATCATTCCCTTTAATGGTGTCACGAGTTCCTCGAGAACAATGTCCATCAACCAATTTGTCAATGGACCTTTTCCCCCTAGTATGGTTTCTCACTCAATTTGATGGAGTGCAATTCAACCAATTGATGCATTCGTTGTTGAATTGTACTAGAGCGAATAAAGAATCGTCCAAGTTCAATTCTACAAATTCATACAAGTGGGTATTTTTATTTTCCAAACTACACCCGATTCAAGAATCGGATGGGGAAGCCTGGTTGTTTAACAGAAGGACCACTCCGATTCGGAAGAAGAGAAGGATGGATAATCAGGAAGAGGAGCAAAAATGTAAGTCTGGACCAGATAACGGCCATATTTCCAAGCATTTAGCAATGAAACATGGGCAACCAGTCAATAGATGCATGTTCTGGGAAGACAACCGCATCTCTGAAAATTGGAGAACACTATCAAAATAAGTATGATAGCACTAAATCAACTGGGTAATCAAATTGAAGATATAGACTCTTGACTGGTTTGGGAAATTTGCCACTGTCAAGAGCCGTTCTAACACTGGTAAGTGACAGAAGTTGCTCCGACGCTGATGATTGTAAAACCAAACGGCTACTTCATGGAGTTGAGTGAGAAAAGACCATCTAAGATTCGAAGAATTTATATATTCAAACCAAGAGAAGTGGTAACAATGGGTGAAAACGACCAAGTTAGTCTATAACTTTTGAGTTTTCTTCTTTGCTTTATTTTTATTGATAGTAGCTGTGTTGCTAATCATATCTTTGCATAGTGTTACTAAGTTGTAATAGTAAATAATCAAGTGTACAAGTGTAAGGGTAATGATTGTGTCATGATAGTGTGATCCATCGGTTGATAGGAGCAACACTGATGATTTTAATTTGCTTTAATGTTTACTAGTGGATTTCAATCTTGTTGCAACTATTAGTCTGGAGAATGTACATATGCTTTGGGATAAAACCGAACTACTATAAATCTTAGTATGTTATCTTCTATCTTTTTAATATTAGCATCACTTGCCGATTATTAGTAACTGTTCATCAGCACCCCTTCTGATAACTTAGAACTGTTTCTGCTGATGCTGAAATTTAACTTGTTATATTCCGTAAAAATTCTTCATAGTTCTCATTGATTTGTTTTACACCTAACGCCACAACACCGCGCTCGTTGTGAACGGTCAATGGCAATAAGGAACGACCTATGCCACTCTTTCCTGGGGATCCTCAATGTTGGAACCCTACCGTCCTTCCAAAGGATACTCACAGAGAGAGCTACGAGCAGACATGTCAGATAGCACGCATGCAAACACCCTGGCTCTACTAAAACACAAGGAAAGATCGCGACAAACTATAAAATGGCTCACAAGGATTTTATTATAAGCATAGCTACGATTACACACAGTTTGGAAACATAGAATATACTAAGCAAGCCCCAAAGAAATTACATACTAGGTATCTTCCATACTCAAATCTGGAGCTTTGGGTGCATCAAACGCTCCATCTAGTAATCAGATAAGAAACCAAATCAGGAAGACGACATTCCCACGGTTTCGGGGAACCAATGTCAATGCTAATTTGGTACCCACACTTGCTTTCGAGGAGTAAATTCTGACCCAATAAGTATTGAAGTTAAAGTCATCAAACCGATTGATTACACCGCACAACATTTGATATGACGAGGATTTCGACTTTAAATTCCAGTTCTTTCTTGTTAACGAACCCTTTCTCGAGATCTTTCCACGGCATAAAGTCGTAGGTACCGCATTCGGAATGTTTGCCACGGAGCCAACCACTGACTGCAATGCCCCAAAAGAAATTCTTATTAGTTTCTTTTATTTTTTGAACTTAACATCACGAAAAAGCTTCAAACTAGCATACAAGTAACAAATTTAGCCTAAAACTTATTTTTGGATCACTAAAAATCCCAAATTAATACATATGTGAGAAATTAACCTCAAATTTATGTGAATTTTCATGTAGACTCATCATGTGTCATCCAACTCAATAATTTCATAATAAAATTTAACAGAGGCTAACAAGTTAAATTTGTTGCTAGTGTACTAGTTTAGAGGTAATCAAAAAATTAATTTGAAGAAAATTTATCACAGGTATATCAATTTAAAGTTTTTTGTAGTATTAATTTTTTTTTTTTTTTTTGAAATTATAGACGAAGCCATGTCTAATTAGCATACTCGTAGTCAATGTGGAACAACGAAGAGACATAGCATTGTTCATTCAATAGGAGATATGCACGTGCTAATCTGGATTATTGTTGTGATACTCAAAGGTTAGGAAGTCATATAGATTGGGCTTTGAGCTCGGAAATTTTCCTTTAAATAAGAATGATATTCATTTATAAAAGATCTTGTAAAAAAATTCTGCACGGCTTTCTTTTTTATTTTTGCAGGATTTATATATGGTAATGCTTACATATATATGCGTCAGCCCATTTGTTTGTTTGCTTGTTTTTTTTTTTTTTTTTTTGGTAAAGAGCGTCAGCCCGTTTGTTTTGGATTAAGCAAACTGAAAAAAAAAAAATATCATTCAAATACTAAAAAGTCGTGCAAAAGTTATGTGCAAAATTACCAGCCAACATTTACATGTTGTAAAGTTGGATTAACAATAAGTAGAAGTGTGTGCATCGTAAAAAATTGATTTTGTAAAAAAAAAAAAAAGTAAAGCTCATCTAGACCAACAGCTGCTACAGAGAAAAAGAAAAAAAAAATACCTGTTTTTTCCTTATAGTTTGTAGGGTCGTTTTTTTTCAACACCTGCAATTTGGCTTCTACATACATTTTGATCCTCTGATGGAGTTCCTCCGCGTGTAAAAAAACGGACAGTGACGTCTGCGCCCCATTGCGCCGGCGATACACCTTTAACCTCCTACACACGATAATCACAGTTAAACAAAGATGAATTTTAACTAATTCTAAAACTTGTCACAAGAGTGTAATTAAGTCCTAAAATTTTTTAAAAAGTACAATGAAGTCTTAAAATTTATCAAAAAAATGTAATTGAGTTATAAAATTTTCAAAAGGGCACTCAAGTCCTAAAACTTATTAAATTGGTACAATCAAATTTTAAAACTTATTAGCATTTTCCATTTATCAAGCTCAACGAAGTTGATGAAAAGACTCAATTGCACCAACCTGGAAAGATTAAGGAGTTGATCACATTTTTTGAAAGATTTAAGGCTTAATTATATTTTTGTGACAAGTTTTAGGACTTCTTGTATACTTATTCTCTAAATTTAAAAAGAGGCAAGAGGCGAGTAGCCAATTCCATTTCCTCACCATTTTTTTTCTGGGAATGTACGAGAGTCAATACAATTATTCATTCCGAGAGTAAAGACGTCGGAGCACTGACAGTCATTGTTCGATGTGGAGAACTGTTGGATCGAGCAAGTGGTTATGTTGTTGCGACGCGGGTCTTTGATGATGGTGAGGGTCTCCTTTTTCCTCTCACTTTTCCTGACCATAACGTCAGCCCCAAATTTGCAACAATTTCCATTGCGGAATTTACATTTAGGATTGCTGAAACTTTCCAAGGGAAGGAACTTAGGAAACCCACATTGGGTATTTGATTTATAGAATGCCCTCAGTTCCCCTTTCTCTGCACACACAATTCCAAAAGTCGATATAAACTTGGTTGTCAATTCTAAACTATGATGACATTACCGGGAGTATGAATTCATTGTCATTGATCATGAATTATGTGATGATCGACCTTTGAAGATGTCGTAGGTCCTGTGACTGTAGTCGAATACGAAAAACTTGTAGTCGACCACGAAATTCCCATGGTCTCCAAGCTTATTTGGCTCCTCAATTGACAGATATAAGGACATATACACCTTCCCCTCTCGGTCCGTGTATCCCTTGGGCCGAAGACGTAGGCTCCTGAAAAGGACAGATTAAACATTTAATTTAGCTGTTAATTGATTGACCGTTATATCTCTTAATTGAGTTCATTGGGTTTCCAAATGATACGAACTTTGAGTTATATGAAACAAAAGGGAAATTCGAGAACTCACCATTCGTAGCCGCCAGCTTCAAAAACACCGAATTTATACGTGTCGAATTCTAATAATTCTTTAACCGAATTTATCTCCACTACATAATGAACTGGTCGATGGGGGAACTTGTCGTCACGTTCTGCCCAAAAAAGAAAAACATACGAGCACAGTTTATTGTATTCTAGGAGATAGAAGGTTATTCAATGGCTCACCCCAATGGGCATAAATTGGCCCTTCTACTTTAGACAAAATTTAAAGGTGGCGTATTGAATCCTAAAAGACTTGAGAATTGAAATCCTATTTCTTGAGAAATCCGTATCTCACACATGAAAATAGTGGGAATAAGTATCCTATTTCTTGAGATATCCGATTGAAGCAAACGAGACTAAATTCATGGCAAGGTAAGATCTAACTTAACAATCATGAACAATCATGGATGTAGAAAGGTCTTACCTGAATCTTCTAAAATGGCATTACAACCAAACAAAGTTTTGTTGAAAAGTTTAAAAGCAAAAGCATGACTTATCAAGAATAATAACAAAGACTTAAGGTTAAGAAAAAATGAAAGTAGAGCGCAAACACAAAAATTGAAGAGGAGTACCAGGGTCACAGCCCTTGAGAGCCATGGCTTTTGGCTGCTCCACTTTAGGCGGCATGTCTCTTAGCTTGCTCTTAGCTCTTCGTTGCCTCCTAATTTACTTCTCTCTCTCTCTCTCTCAAACTGGTTGGAGACTCTGCTTGTCAATCCGAGCCATGATGGAGTTTATATAGAGTCCGTCAGGACAATGACAGAGTAGTTTACCTAACCTTTTAAGAAATATCCCCGACTTTTCTCCGAATAAAAGTTGAAAGAAGAGTTTCCCGTGCTTTGAACGTCCTCTTGTGGCCTCTTTCCTTGCATCCAACCCCATAACATGAAAAATTCTTCTGTTCACACCTGAAGGAAGCCAAAAAGACGCCAGGGCGACCGGTGTAACGAGGCAATTGTCATTATTTTGCCCTCCCACTTCTGGACGCGTGAAATAATTGTCTTGAAAAAGAAAAAGACTTAAACAGGAAGAGTCAATGACCGGGAGTGGCACTCGTTGAGTCATTGACCAAGATCCCCAAAATTCATAGAGACCAAGCGTTTATTGGGATCTTGAGCCTACGATGGATCGCCACGAAGAGGGTGCTCATGGACCACTTTGACGGCATTGGTCTAAAGCCCACCAAATTTGAAGAGGAGGATCCTTTTATGTAAGTGCACTTTAAAGTTCGCATTCTAAATCGCCACAATCTTATGACAAAATCAGTATGAGACTATGAATATAGTGTATGAGAAAGGTAGTCTATTTCCAAACTAAAAATTACAAACTTGAAGTATTCTAAAAAAAAAAAAAAAATTGCTATCGATTTTAGAATGCGTTTAGCTTGTGCAAGCTACCTTCACCAAAAGTAGCTTACACACAATTGATAAAACTTGAACAGGTCACATTCGGTTCTTGAGTTAGAAATCTTTTGACCTCCTAACCAACCACGTCAATTTTCGAGGGTTAAAATAAATAAACAAGTATGTTTGCTTTAGCCGTTTTATGTTTCTAAAGTGATTTCAAGGGCATACATATCATCTACACAATTGAGGCAATGCTTATTTTTCCTAGCAAAGTGTGGAATATTCAAATTTTCAATCATTTTTCAGAAGTGATTTGCCAACTTTTATCGTTTGATCCAGGTTGGGGTTTGAGTTTTCTCTTTCTTTTGTGTGTGTGTGTGTGAGTAGCTTGGAGGAAAACAGTACTCATTTGGCGTAATAATTTGAGGGGGCACGTAACCGCGTACCAAAGAAAGTTAGGCGGGAAATTGACCGGACGGCATTCGTTGACTCGTTGACCAAGATCCCCAAGAAACGCCGAGGGTTCACGTGATCATTAAGTCTATGGCGGGCCCTCCGAATGTGACGTCACTGGTTGTGACGTCATGTAGCAAGCTCACCCAGAGAGTGGCGCTCGTTGACCGTTTGACCGAGCGACCCAGCGTTTATGTGTTATTGACCGAATAATGACCTCTCGATCAGAGAAATGGGCGGTAGGCCTTGCCTTTCGTATCTCGTCCCAAGTGACTCGTGAAATACTCTAATCGCTGCTACAAATTCACATTGCTCTTAGCAATGTTCGATCAAATGAGATCTTTATAATTGCGTTGAAATGTTCTATAATGACACAAATAAGCATATGAATATAGTGATATTATGTGAATTCATGACATATATATATAAGAATAATAAATGAAAATAACCGCTATCTCATAAGAATTTTTATGATTGTGCTGCTTTTTCTTGAAACTTGCATCTAGGTAATTTTACTTTTATTTAGAAAGAAACAACTAAAACCTCCCCCACGTGCAAATAATTAACATGTGATTCACATACATGTGACATGATTTTCATTTTCAACAATTTGAAAAAAAGAGTTCGCCTTTTCTTTAAGTAAATTCATATAGTCTATAAAAAAAAGCACATATGTATCTCCTAATTCACCCGCTGCGGGATTTCTTCTTTTCACGTGTATGGCCATATAATATTGCTTCTTAATCTTTACTAGGAATATAATGGAATCTCAATAATTTTTACTCTTTGGATGAGGTTATTTTCATTTTGAATGAATCCAAGCTCAATTAGGCGTTACCTGATGTGCCTAATGTCCTTGTGCAAATAAAATTTTTGGTAAATAATGCACAATCACTTAAACACTCATATGTTTGAAATGAAAGAGAATTGATTTTGGACGTGAGTTACAATTCGAATGAGCAACTTAGTGACTACTTAATCTAAATACTTATTAAAAATGGCCCGATAGAATTGGATCTTTTTACAAAATTAAAAATTTAGCATTTTATCCTTCTTTGCTATTAGGAGGATAGCAAATAATATTACTAAAAATTGATGATAGATACATATTTAAAAGTAATATGGAATTTTGAAGAGTAGACATCTCACTTGGAAATTATTTTATAATAATGTCAAATTTATATGCACACCTGCCTGCATGCGTATCATACATTTAGTGTTAACTATTTCGCACGAAGGTAGATCTTTCTTCAGAAGCTTTTGCAATGGGCACAATATATAGAGGATTTCTTTCAAATAGTGGACTATTCCAACAAATTGCTATATTACCTTATGAAACGCATTCTCAATCGGAATCTTTATAATGATTAAAATTTCAAAAAGTTTAAAAGCAAATGACATGAATTACTAAGATTAACAAACAAGTGAAGTACAGGTTCACTTGAGAATTTTTTCAGATTGTAGATTAGTCTCTCGAAATGTAGAGTTCTCTCTACCCTTTGGTAGCTTCTTCTCCATTCAAACCCTTCTGTCATCTGTTTCCTCCATAGCCATGGTTCCTTCACTCACACGCTCCATCGTTCAGTTCTCCTCCGACCATCTCCCCATCGCTTTCCATGTCCAAATTCTTCACTACCTCCCCATTTTGTTGCCCAATTTGACTTGACTCCTCCACATTCCCATCTTCGACATGCATGCCCTCAATTATGTTCTGCATGTGTTTCCTTGACGACCCAATTCACCCGATCCATCGTCTCCTCTGCTCGCGCCTCGTCCCTCCCCATCTTCATCGCCGACCATCTACATCGCTACTTCTTTGACTGTTTCCTCTTTGCGAACCTTTTCCCCATTCCCAGTGTAACAGTATGGACCTTGAGAATGATGCAAGACTCACAGCTCTCTGCAAAAGAATGGGTAGATTATGGGATAGTCAGGAAATCGAAGATTGGGAAGATGCTATTCCAGAAGACAAATTAGCTGAATGCCAACAAACCTTAGTCGGTAAACTCCATTTAAACCCTCCAATTAACTTTCCGGCTTTCCAATCTACTATGAGACGTGTGTGGCATATAGACCATGTCGACATATCTCAAAGGGATGCTGGATTGTTTGTGTTCAAGTTTAACTCTGAAGCTGATAAACAGAGGATTATGGATAATAGCCCTTGGCTTTTTTCAAACCACCTCTTAATCTTACAACCATGGATTCCTAATACTCCTCTCCATTGTTACGATTTTACGACATGTGTGTATTGGATCCAAATTTTTAGCTTACCTTTAGAAAGATGTACTGAATCTATGTTGTGTAGAGTTGTGCAGCATGTGGGTAAGGTCTTGGAGGTCAATAGTGCCGCTCAAGAAGCCACCTCCACTCGAGCTTGGCGAGTTAGGGTTACCCTTCCTCTACATGAACCTTTAAAGCCTGGAAAACTGATAAGAATTGAAGGTAAACCCTTTTGGTTAGATTTCAGATACGAGCGTCTATCCCATTTCTGTTATTCCTGTGGGGTTATCGGACATCATGCTTCGTATTGCCCTCTAATTCCTTATGATGATGCCAAACTGGAAGGCCGTGACAATCTCTATTTTGGTCAATGGCTTCGGGCGGAAGTTAAGGAAGTTAGTCCTTTCTGGCAAGCTTTCTATGACACTTCAATCAATGTAGATACTGAGATTGACATTGTACCTGAGACTCCTTCAATGGCCCCTCTAATGCTGCCTGCCATTCCCAAGAATATCGCTCAGCAGGCTCCAGTAATGGAGGATAGTTCAGATCCGCAACGTCATTTCAACTTGAATGTTTCTCAGGGAGGTTCATGGAAAGAGTCCCTTCAGAAAGAAGCTGCATTGCACAATATGAAATCCCCTGTTTCAGCTGGACCTCTTATTATCAGTAATATCGATGCTGAATCTTCCAAACCTGACAAACTACGAAGCCCTAGGAAACTTACCAAAGGCAGTCCGCAAAAGAAGCTGAAGAGATATGCACCTTATGACTCGTTTGCTCTTGGATAAGTACCACTAGATGATAATCAATTACTGGATACCCCTATCCTTGAGGTGGAAGGGGTCGGCAACTGGGCGATGGTGGCTTGCCCTAAAAAGCCACCACAGGAGAAATGAAAATCATTAGTTGGAACTGCCAGGGGCTGGGCAACCCCCTGACAATTCAAGCTCTAAAGGACATTGTCGTCCATGATCGGCCCGATCTCATTTTTTTTTTATGGAATCTAAAAACCAAGACTCCGTTTTAGATAGAGTGCAAAGGAGATTACATTACCAGCATCGTTTTTTGGTAAGCCCCTCAGGCCTTGCTGGAGGTTTGGCTGTTTTTTGGAATGATCCTCTCTCTGTTTCTGTTGAGAACTTCTCAGCCAATTATATCGACTTGACTTGTACCGTTAGTCACAATGGCACCTCTATGAGACTCACTTGTATCCATGCGCCTACATCTTTCCATCAAAGACAACAGTTATGGACAGTTATTAAAGTGATCAGCAGATCAAATATAATGCTGTGGGTATGCATAGGAGATTTCAACGAGATCTTAAACCACTAGGAAAAGGTGGGTAAAAGGTCTGCTCACTCTTATAGGATGCGCTCATTCCGGGACTTCGTCAACTATTGCTCACTCTTAGAGATTGCTAGCAAAGGGTGTGCCTATACCTGGGTTAACACTAGGGAAGGTGAGGATTTAGTAAAGGAAAAGCTTGATAGGGCTCTGTGTAATATGGACTGGAGATTAAAATTCCCTGCTGCTGAAGTTTTCGCCTTACCTGCCATAGGCTCTGACCACAGTCCGCTGTTGTTATCACTTCAGCCTCCTGCCACAAGACAACGAAAGGCCTTTACCTTTGAGGCCTTCTAGGCTGATCATTCCGAGTGTCGTCAAGTCATAGCTGATGCCTGGACATCTCTCTCTCTTGGTAATGCCTCTATCTCCCACAAGCTTCTGCTAACTACCACAGCACTTCAAAGATGGAGCCTTCATAAATTCAACAACGGCCAGCTTAGTATTAACCTGTTGAAACAGCAACTTCAAGATCAAATCAACCAGCCAGCAAGCCATTCTACGATAAACAACATTTTGATCAAATGAAAGCTGAGATTCATAAAGTTTGGCAACAAGAGGAGCAATACTGGGCTATGAGATCGCGGGTTCATTGGCTGCGTTGGGGAGATAAAAATACCAGGTTTTTTCATGCCACTACAATTCAAAGACGGCAAAGAAATCATATCAGCATGCTGCAAGATGTAAATAACCTCTGGATTCGTGAACCTTCACTTTTGAAAATCATGACGATGGACTTCTTCCAAAACCTATACACATCAGTTGGTCCTAGGAACTTTCGCCCTATTCTATCACAATGCCCCCAAACAGTTACTGCTGAAATGAACCTCGACTTAACAACGGAGGTAACCACGGAAGAAATTAAACAAGCAGCTTTTCAACTAGGAGCTACTAAGGCCCCCGGACCCGATGGTTTCAATGGTCTGTTCTATCATCGTCATTGGGATATCTTGGAAGCTGATTTAGTCACTACCGTGAAAGATTTCTTCTCAACCGGACTACTACCACCAGCTTTAAATAAAACCATTATCATTTTGATCCCTAAATACTCAGCCAGAGAGATTATATCAATATAGACCCATCAGTCTATGCAACTTTCTTTATAAAATTATCTCCAAGATTCTGGCTAACCGTCTCAAACGATGGTTCCCTAACCTCATTTCCCAAGAACAAAATGCTTTCATCGCTGGCAGACAAATTCAAGACAGTATTTTGATCGTGCAAAAGGTCTTACATCAGCTGAGAATAAGGGAGCAAAAGAAAAATTTCAAGGGATCTTAAAGTTGGATATGCTCAAGGCATATGATCGGGTTGAGTGAGATTTTCTGGATGAGTATCTTCATCACCTGGGGTTTGATCCTAGATGGATACAATGGATAATGCAGTGTGTTTCATTAGTATCAAGCTCAATGGTGAAACTCTCTCTTACTTTCAGCCATCTTGGGGCCTCCGGCAAGGTGACCCATCTCTCCTTACCTATTTATCTTGCTGGCTAATCTTCTTTCTACTCTAATTACACAAGTAGTAGAAATGGGAAATCTTACAAGTATTAGACTAAACAGATGGTGTCCCACTCTATCTCACTTACTTTTTGCTAACGATGCCATCTTTTTCCTTGATGGCAAGTTGATTGAATGTCAAAATCTGTCCAATATTCTATAGCAATACTGTCTAGCCTCTGGTCAAGCTATAAACAAAAATAAGTCAGGGCTTTTCCTTAGTAAAAAGTGCCCCCTAAGCTTACAAGAGAATATGTCTCTAGAATTGAGAGTTCCTTTAGTGTAGAAAATTGGGAAATATTTAGGGATACCGTCTGATTGGGGAGCTTCCAAAAAAGATATGTTTTCATGGATTCTGGCTCGAGTCAATGCAAAGTTAGCAGGATGGAAAGAAAATCTTATTTCCAAAAGGGGTAAGGAAATTCTATTGAAGACAGTGGTGCAAGCCCTTCCCCAGTATGCCATGTCCATATTTAAACTACCTATTTCTATTTGTAAAGCTATTGAACAGCGGATGGCAAAATTTTGGTGGCAGAATAGCAGAACAACATTTGGGATACACTGGAAAAGCTAGGAAGTTTTGAAAGAATGCAAACATAGCGGAGGTATGGGTTTCAGAGATCTAGTTACCTTTAACAAAGCCCTCTTGGGCAAATAGGCGTGGAGACTTTCGCAGCACACCCCTTCTTTGTGGACTTCTCTTTTTAAGGGCTTATATTACCATTCCATGGATTTCTGGCATGTCGATAAGGGATAGCGACCTTCCTGGGGTTGGCAGAGTATACTCCTAGGCAGAGAATCCATCAAAGAACATATGAGGTGGCAAGTGGGTAACGGGAAATCAATTAGAATAAGACAAGATAGATGGTTGAAAAAAGGGATCATTGCGAGACCAGCACCCAGCTATGAACCTGAGACAGTTGATGGTTTCATCTCTTCATCACAGCACAGTTGGGATATTCCAAGACTAGCATTATGCTTTGATACACAGACGGTGCAAGAAATTGCAGCTATTCCACTTCAACTAGATGCTAACCCAGACAAACTACTCTGGAATGGATCGCATAACGAGCAATATTCTATTAAGAGTGGCTATTTTCATATCAGACAATTAGAGACCACACCAAACACTAATAGGGCTTCTTCATCCTACACCATTCCTCTTGGTCTTTGGCAACAAATATGGAAAATAAACACGGCTCCAAAAATTCGAATCTTTCTATGGTCTATATGTCACAATGCATTACCCACAAAGGAGAACCTTTTCAAAAGACATGTCATAGAAGACCCAATATGTCCCCTCTGTACATCTCGAGTCCCAGAGTCTATGGAACACTTATTCATCGCTTGCCCTACATCTCAACAGGTTTGGGCTCATTCTGAACTCAACATCTCAGTTTCTACATATCGAACACACCGTATGGATGCATGATTGGCTAATCTAGTTCAGAGTACAGCATATTTACCTCGGTTGGAGACGATTGCAGCCACTCTTTGGTAGCTGTGGAAGGCGCAAAACCTCTACGTTTTTCAACGTAAGCGTTTGAGCCCTCAGCATATTGTCGATTCCGCACTCACATCAGCAAGGTTGTATCTCTCCTCTGCACCGGGGCCTCTGAATCCATGCATACCCGCCCCGAATCCTCATACATGCTGGATTCCCCCCGCTCCTGGCTTCGTGAAAGTAAATATGGATGGGGCCTTTCCATCTGGCCCCCTCAAGGGTTCAATCACTTATCTTTGCCATGATCATAATGGCTCCTTAATCGATGGCAGCTCCCAACTTGTCGATGCCTCCTCCCCCTTTCAAACAGAAACACATGCTCTCTTATTCGCTCTTAAATCTCTGTTAGGGAAGGGAATGGCTACTCCTAACCTGATCCTTAAATCGGACTGCTTGGAGCTTGTAGAGGCCGTGAATCTCCGCCAACGATCATCCCCGAATGTCGATCGCTCATCGAAGACGCCATTGCTCTGTTTCGTCGATGCCCTAATTTGCGACTTCTTCACTGTAGGCGTGAATCCAACTTGCCGGCTGACTAGGTTGCCAAGGCTCAGGGCCTGTGGAGTATTGGGCTCCAATTGGGCTTCTCTCCCACCCCCCCTTTTTAATTTGCTATGTAACGATGCCCTCTCTAAGAGTTGTAATCTTTTCTCCTCTTAATGTTAAGTTATGTTTCCGACCAAAAAAAAAAAGTACAGGTTCACACATAGCTACACCTACTTTTGTTTTGGAAGTATTTGAACAAGTTGAAATAGACCGTTCCGACCATTAAAGTGCAGTAACTCCTGGCAGCTCATACCGTCCACTCTCAAATTGGATTTCGATGTTGTTTCCAACATTGGAATCAGCATGATGTTTTCTATGTTTCATCAACTCTTCATAATTTTCTTAAATATTTTATTTTTTATCCGAATCTAAGAAATTACGAGTTTTATTGCGAAATTTGTTAGCCATGGAGTTGCACTTTTTGAGCGATGACAAATTTGCCCATGTGTAATCGCAACTTAAAGGGAAACAATAACAGAATAGTGCAGCGGCACTTTGGAATAATGTAAAAAAGTGAGTTTAAAAAGAGGTTCCGGCTTTCATGTTATAGAGGGATCTTCCGAAATTCAGGATCACTCTCACTCATTGTCTTACTTGTTCTTTAATATGCTAAGGGCACATTTGATAACGCGCCCGGAAATAGTTGATTCTATTCTTTTGTTCCCGAGAACAAAAATGCTTATTTTTATTCTCGAAAATAGATTTGGAATACAATCAAGAAGTAAAAAAAAAAAAAAGTTACTTCTTGTTTCTAGAAACAATTTATGGAATCAAGTCTAATTTTTCATTTTCTTTTTCTTTTATTCTCTTTCATTTTCTTCTTCTTCCTTTTGGCCGGTTGTGGGCCTCGGCCATGATCAACAACCGGCCGACGAGGGCCGGCAACCTCATAGGCTCGAGCCTCGCCATGGCTGGGTGAGGATGTTCAATCAAGTTAGATATCTTCATTTTTCATGAGCATTATTAACCAAAAGATTCGTATCTGCATATGTATAAATTCATGAGTGGTCGTGAATGTAGAAAGGTCATATTCGATCCATTTTCTATCCAATCATTATAGCCAAATGAAATTCGTAAAAGTTTGAAACAAAAGGCACGAATCATTAAGAATAACAACACAAACTTAGGTTAACAAAAAAATGGAAATAGAGCGCAAAGACGAGATGAAGTGAAGTACCTCCAATCATGGCAAAGCAGCTCATTGCCATTTCCAATTTAGAAAACGTGATAGCTCTTTGTTGCTTCCTAATTTGCTCCTCTCTCTCTCTCTCTCTCTCTCTCTCTCTCTCTCTCTCAAACTGATCGAAGACTTTGCTTGTCAACCCCAGCCATAATAGGGATTATATAGAGTCCATCCAAACAATAAGAGATTAGTTTCGCTAAGCGTGGGTAAATTACCAAAAAGTTCTAAACTTATTATAATTGTCTTAATTCAATTATAAACTTTTTTTTTTGGCTAATTAAGTCCTAAACCTATTGAAATTGTGTCAATTCAGTCTCTCCGGCTAAAATTGGCAGTGGCGTTGACGTGGACATTGGTCGGCACCAACTACAATTTTTTTTAATAATGTATTTTTCAAATTATTTTATTAATTTGTATCCTTTTTTTTTTCTCCTCCCTCCTTCTTCCTTTGGCTGTAGCAATCGACCAGAGATGAGGGCTGGTTGGTCGTTGGACTAAGACAGCCGAGTGAGCTCACCTCACATCACTGGACGAGGGCAAGGTCACCCAGCCACTAGCAAGGCAAGCACACGCAGATCCAATAGGGGCTCGCCTCATCAGACCTAACAATGGTGAGGCAAGCCCTCATCAAATCAGGCAAGGACTTGCGCCACTAGTGGTTGGGTGAGCTCGCCCTTGCCCAACGACGGCGAGGTGAGCTTGCCTAGCCGCCCCAATCTGATGACCAGCCAACCCTCTCGTCTGGCTAGTCACCAAAGCCAAACAAAGGAGGAAGGAGGAGAAAAAAAGATTTTTAAAAAAATTAATAAAATAATTTAAAAAGATAAAATATTACTAAAAAATTGTCACCGGCGGCCACGTCAACGCTAATCGGCTAATTTTGGCCAAAGAGATTGAATTGGCACAATTTCGAAAGATTTAAAATTCGATTAACTAAAAAAAATGAGTTTAAGATTTAATTGACATAATTATAATAACTATAAGAATTTTTTGATAATTTTTCCTCCTAACTTTTTAGGAGTGTCCCCGACTTTTCTCCTAAATGAAAGCTGAAAGAAAAGTGTCCTGTTCTTTGAATGACCTCTAGTGGCCTCGATACTAGTAACCAACCCAATAACATGAAAAATTCTTACTTTCACACCTGAAGGAAGCCAAAAAGAGACGTGGGCGGCCGGTGTAATGAGGCAATTGTCAATATTTCCCTCTCCCACTTCTTGACGCGTGTAAATGTCTTGAAAATAGAAGAAGACTTAAACAGGAAAAGTCAATGACCGGGAGTGGCACTCGTTGACTCTTTGACCAAGATCTCCTTAAATCATTGAGTCCGAGTGTTTAATGTGCTCGAGTCTATGGCGAGCTCACCACGAAGGTGGTGCTCGAGCCCACCAAATTTTAGGAGGAGGATCCTTCTATGTAAGTGTACTTTAAAGTTTGCATCCTAAATAGTCACAATATTACGACAAAATCAATATAAGACGATCAATATAATATACGAGAAAAGTAGTCTATTCCCAACTTAATAATTACAAACTTAAAGTACTCTAAAAGAAAGAATAAATTACCATTGATCTTGTAGTGCGTTTGGCCTATACTAGTTGCCTTCACCAAGAGCAACTTGTATGCAATTGATGAGAATAGAACAAGTCATCTTCAATTCTTGAGTTAGAAACCTTTCGACCTTCTAATTTGAAGGTTTAGTTGTTTGCTTTAGTTGTTTCATGTTTTTAAAGTGATTTCAAGGAATGTCATCCGGCTAACACAATTGGGCAATTAATAATAATGATGATGATGTAACTACATAAATATCTTCCACCTCTTGTCCTAGGTCATTTAAATATATTTTGGCAGATCTTAAATTTTCTAAGTACAATCTTATCCCACGAATCTCTCATCAAAACTTTATTACCTCAGCAAAGGCCAAGAAAGCCAATAATAATAAATAAATAAATAAAAGAAAAAATTCAAAAAATTCAAAAAATTCAAAAAAATATTAAAATATTATTAAAAATTATCCACGTCAAGCACCGGTAATCCTACGTGGTACCGCCGACGTCCACGTCAGCATTTTATGGCCAAAATTAGCTGAATGGACTAAATTGGCAATAAGTGAAAATGTTTAGGATTAAATTAGTAAAATTAAAAAGTTTATGACTAAAATGACAAAAGTACAATAGGTTTATAACTTTTTGAATAATTTTTCTTACGTCAGCATTTGAGTTTTATTTCTTTCTTTTTTGTGTGTGTGAGTAGGTTGGAGGAAAAATAGAACTATTCGAGAGAGGACTGGTAAGTAAAACAGTACTCATTTGGTGTAATAATTTGAGGCGTAATAATTTGAGGGGACGCATAATGTCGTACAAAACAAAGTCAGTGGGAAATTGACCGGACGTGGCATCCGTTGACTCGCTGACCGAGATACCAAAAATCAATCATAGGGACCGACAGGGTTCACGTGATCCTGAGTCTATGGTGGGCCCACCGAATGTGACCTCCCTAGTTGTGGCGTCATATGGCAAGCTCACCCAGAAAGTGGGGGCTCGTTGACCCGTTGACCGAATGACCTAGCGTTTATGCGCTCTTCGGTGAATAATGACCGCTCGATCTGAGAAATGAATGGTGGGCTTCGCCCTCTCATATCTCATCCCACATGACTCGTGAAATACTCCAATTGCTACTATAAATTCACCTTGTTTTCAGTCATTTTCGATCAGATGAGAACTTTATAATTGCCTTGAAAATGTTTTTATAACGGCACAAATACGTATACGAATATAATGATATGATGTGATCTCATGACTTATATATAATAATAATAAATTAAAGTGTCTATCTCTTATGAATTTTCTTGATTGTGTTGTTTTTTTCTATAATGCATCTACGGTGATTTTATTTTTATTTAGAAAAAAACAACTAAAACCTCCCCACATGCAAATAATTAAGCATGTCAATTCACATATGTGTGACGTAATTTTCATTTTCAACATATTGAAAAATATGGTTGGCCTTTTCTTTAAGTAAATTCAAATAATCTATAAAATACACATATTTATCTACTACTTCACCCGATGCAGGATTTCTTCATTTCCCATTATGGCTTCATAACATTGTCACTTAATCTTAACTATGATAAAAACATGTGCCCCACAAAAAATAAATCTATTTATCTATCTACTATTTACTTCTTTTACTTGACATTTCTTGTCATAAACAAGCATTATTTTTTTTTATATTTTCCCACTAATCCTTAGACTAGATATTTGTTAAAACTAGTTGAGATAATTTATAGTCTATTTAACTACATACTGCCACTGAGTGCCGCAATTGTGTGTAAGAATATTGAAAAACTGCAGCATCTCAAAATTGACGTGAAGAGGCTTCCGAAAATGTGTTACTAATATGAGCTCAGTCTGTGTTTAACTTGGATAAGCCAAAGTTGATCATTGTAACACAACTATAAATGTAATATGCTATCCATAAACGCCAAATTATGGGTGTATATGTTTGTAATTGTGTATAATAAATTCAATCAAGCATTATAATTTTTCTTGAAAAATAGGCAATTAGTTGTATGATGGACTTTCAATATATTTTACTCTTTGGATGATGTTATTTTCGTTTTGAATAAATCCGAGCTCAATCATGTGTTACCTGTTGTGCCCTAATGTTTTTGTACAAATAAAATTTTTGGCAAGCAATGCACAGTCACTTAAAAACTCATATGTTTGAAGTGAAAGATAATTGATTTCGGACATGAGCTACAATTCAAATGAGCAACTTAAGTGACCACTGACTTCAAATACTAAGTAAAAAGGCCCAACAGAATTTGATCTCTCTACAACAGTAAAGATTTAGCATTTTATCCTTCTTTGCTATTAGGAGGATAGTAGATAATATTACTAAAAAACTGATGATAGATATATATTTAAAAAGTAATCTGAAAATTTGAAGAGTAGACATCTCATTTGGAAACTAACTTTATAATAATGTTAAATTTATTTGAACACTTGCCCGCACACATACGTACATACATTTAGGGCGCTTATGACAAAATTTCTAGAAGAGAAATCAATTTCTAGCCAAAAATTGATTTTTTAATTTTTATTTTCTGGACGAGTTTTTGAGCAAAGAAACGTGTTTGATAACGATTCAAAATTTCTATTTTTGGAATAAAAATTTATTTAATAACAAAACAAAATTTATATTTCAAGGGTTGGCGACGGTTGGTGTTGGGGCCGGCGTTGGAATCCAACCGATGACCGATCGGGGGGGGCTAGAGTCTAGATGCGGTGAACAGAGTTTGGTGGCCTACGTCCAGTGTCCGGTGGCGAGCGAATGGAGTCCAGCAGCCGACGGCCAATGGCAAGCGACCAGCGACTAGCAGTGGACGTCCGGTGGTCCGGCATCCCACGAGTGGCGGATGGGCAACGGGTCATGACAAGAGTGAACAATAAGAAGAATTTTGATTTCTCACTTTTGTTAAAATAATTGAAAAACTAAAACTTTTAGCTTTTGATTTTTGCTCTAAATCTATTTGAAATAGAAATCTGTTTTAGAAATAAATAAAAAAAATGAAATTGCGTTATCAAACAAATTTCTATTTCAAACATGTTTCGAGTAATAGAAAAACAAAGAAATAATGAAATATAAATTTTGTCATGCACGCTCTTAGTTTTAACTATTCCATATGAAGGGAGATCTTTCTTTGGAAGCTCTCGCAATGGGCAAAATATTTTGAGAATTTCTTTCAAATAGTGGACAATGCCAAAGAAATTGCTATATTAGCTTATGAAGCATATTCTCATTTGGAAACTTTATAATCAAATAAAATTTTAAAAATTTTAGAAGCAATAGACATGAATTATTAAGACTAACGAATAAAGTGAAGTTCTGGTTTCCACATAGCTATACCTACTCTTGTTTTGGAAGTACTTGAACAAGTTGAAAAAGACCTTTCCGACCACTAAGGACGTGCATGATGAAATTTATGAAATAGAAATAAACTTATGGCCTGAAATTGATTTTTCAATTTCAATTCATTTGACGAGTTTTTAAGCAAAGAACGTGTTTGATAACGATTCAAAATTTATATATCTAGAACAAAGATTTGTTTGATAATAAAATAAAATTTCTATTTCTAGAGGGGCGGTTGGCATTTGACAACCGGCGTCTCATGGGCAGCGAGTGGGTAGCGGGTGGTGACAAGAGTGATGAACAGGTTTGGAATAGAAATCTCTTTAGTAACGCAATTTCAGTTTTCTATTTCTAGAGCTAATTTCTATTTTAGAAATATATTTTGAGTAGAAATAGAAGTTAAAATTTTTAGTTTTTCTATTTCTAAACAAAAGTAAGAAATGAAAACTATACTCATGGTTCACTCACTTTGGAATGTCGGATCCGGAATGTTGGATGCTTTGGCGACGTGGCCACTGCCCCTCTAGAAATAGAAGTTTTATTCTATTATCAAATGAACTTCTATTCTAGAAACATAATTTTTGAGTTATTATCAAACGTATTTCTTTAGTCAAAAACTCGTCCAGGGAATATAAATTGAATTCTGGAATATAAATGTTGTCATGCGTGCCCTAAGTGAGGTAACTCCTAGCGGCTCATATTGTCCACTCTCAAATTGGATTTCAATGTTGTTTTCAACATCGGAATCATCATAATGTTTTCTATGTTCATAAACTCTTCATAAGTTTCTTAAATTTTATTTTTTTTGTCTGAATCTAAGAAATTACGAGTTTTATTTCGAAATTTGTTAGCCATGGAGTTGCACTTTTTGATCGATGACAAATTTTCCAATGGGTAATTGCAACTTATATGGCGCCAATAACAGAATGGTGCAGCTGCACTTTGGAATAATGTAAAAAATTGTGTCAAAAAAGAGTTTCCGGCTTTAATGTTATAGAGAGATCTTCCATAATTCAGGATCACTCTCACTCACTATCTTACTTGTTCTTTAAGATGCTAATGGGCCAGCGAGGCGTTTAGGGCCTTCATGTTTTTGATCTTCTTTAGCAACCATTTTCTTAAAAGTTTAATTCGAATTGCTTGAATTCATGTGGAAGAATGAAAAGGTGAACGTTTCTAGAAGAAAAAAAGCCAAAAATCCTAACCAAGCGGAAATAAGATACGAGTCATGTGACATTATTTGGATAAACACTAAATGTACGCAAGTAATAAACTTGATTCTTCACTCAAGATTTTCCATTAAACTTTCTTTTGCAAATACAGTGACATTGGTGTTCTTTATATTAATCCTGATTCCGCTTTTTTTTTTTATAATGATGTTCTTATTATCGAAGTGGGAATCCTCATGGTGTCGGTTGCCAAGGTCGTAGGAGTTTGACAGCATTAACTTCATATCATTCCCTTTAATGGTGTCATGACTTCCTTGAGAACAATGTCTATCAACCAATTTGTCAGTGGACTTTTTCCCCCTAATATGGTTTCTCACTCAATTTGATGGTGTGCAATTCAACCAATTGATGCATTCATTGTTGAATTGTACTAGAGCCAATAAAGAATCGTCCAAGTTCAATTTTCCAAATTCATACGAGTGGGTATTTTCATTTTCCGAACTACACCTAGTTCAAGAATCGGATGGGGAAGCCCGGTTGTTTAACAGAAGGACCAATCCGATTCGGAAGAAGAGAAGGATGGATAATCCGGAAGAGGAGCAACAATGTAAGTCTGGACCAGATAACGGCCACATTTCCAAGCATTTAGCAATGCAACATGGGCAACCAGTCAATAGATGCATGTTCTGTGAAGACAACCGCATCTCTGAAAATTGGAGAACACTATAAAAATAATTATGATAGCACTAAATCAACCGGGTAATCAAATTGAAGATAGACTCTGACTAGTTTGGGAAATTTGCCACTGTCAGGAGCCGTTCTAACACTGCTAAGTGATAGAAGCCGCTCCGACGCTGATGATGGTAAAACCAACGGCTACTTCATGGAGTTGAGTGGGAAACGACCATCTAAGGTTCAATGAATTTAAATATTCAATCCGAGAGAAGTAGTAAGAACGGGTGAAAACAACCAAGTTAGTCTATAACTTTTGAGTTTTCTTCTTTGCCTTATTTTTATTGATAGTAGCTGTGTCGCTGATCATATCTTTGCATAGTGCTACAAAGTTGTAAAAGTAAAGAGTCAAGTGTACAACTATAAGGGTAGTGGTTGTGTCATGATAGTGTGATCTATCAATTGATGGGAGCAACATTGCTGATTGTAATTTGCTTTAATGTTTACTTGTGGATTTCAATCTTGCTGCAGCTATTAGTCTGGAGAATGGATATATGCTTTGGGATAAAACCAAATTACTATAAATCGTAGTATGTTATCTTCTATCTCTTTATTGTTAGTATCACTTGATTATTAGTAACTGTTCATCAGCACCACTTCTGATTACGTTAAACTGTTTCTGTTGATGCTGAAGTTTAACTTGTTATATTTCGCAAAAATTCTTCATAATTCTCATTGAATTGTTTTACACCTAACGCCACAACACCGTGCTCCTTGTGAACGGTCAGTGGCAATAAGGAACGACCCTTACCACCCTTTCCTGGGGATCCTCACTGTTGGAACCCTACCGCCCTTCCAAAGGAAGCCCCGAAGAAATTACGATTCCACAAGGTTGTGGACATACTAGGTATCTTCCATACACAAATTTGGAGCTTGGGTGCATCAAACGCTCCATCTAGTAATCATATAAGAAACCAAATCAGGAAGATGACATTCACAAGGTTTCGGGGGAACCAATGTCAAAGTCAATTTGGTCCACACACTTTGCTCTCGAGGAGTAAATTCTGACCCAATAAATATTGACGTTAAGTTATCAAACCGACTCATTACACCTCGCAACATCTGATATGACGAGGATTTTGACTGCAAATGCCAGTTCTTTCTTGTTAACGAACCCTCCATTCGGTTTCTCAAGATCTCCCCACGGCATAAAGTCCGAGCGACCGCAGTTGTAATTTTTGGTAGAGAGCCAACCACTAACTGCATTGCCCCAAAAGAAATACTTGTTAGTTCCTTTTTTTTTTTAAAAAAAAAAATTAACATTAGGAAAAACTTCAAAATAGTACACAAATGACAAATTTAACCAAAAATAATCTTTGGATCACCAAAAACCCCAAATTGATACATATGTGATAAATTTATCTCAAATTTATATGAATTTTGTGTGGACTTGTTATGTGTCATCCAACTCAATAATTTCACAACAAAATTTAACATATGCTAACAAGTGACCAGTTTGGGGTTTTTTTAATAAATTTGTCGCAAGTGTTCTAATTTAGATCTTTGGTAATAAAAAAAGTAGTTTGAAGAAAAATTGTCGCAAAAATATCAGTTTGGAGTTTTTCGTGGCATTAACCTTATTTTTTTAAATTATAGATGAAGCCATGTCTAATTAGCATACTCATACTCAATGTGGAATGATGAAGAGACATAGCATTGTTCTTTCAATAGGAGATATTCACGTGCTTATCTGGATTGTTGTTATCATACTCAAAGGTTGGGAAGTCATATAGATTGGGCTTTGAGCCCTTTCCAAAAAGCCACTCAGAATTTTTCTTTTAAATAAGAATGATATTCATTTATAAAAGATCTTGGAAAATTCTGCATGGTTTTCTTTTTTATTTGTGCAGGATTTATATATGGTAATACTTACATATGTGTGTGTGTGTGTGTGTGTGTTAGCCCGTTTATTTTGGATTAAGTAAACTGAAAATGTGTGTGTGTGTATATATATATATATCATTCAAATACTAAAAAGTCGTGCAAAAGTTATGTGCAAAATTACCATTGTAAAAAATTGATTTTGTAAAAGAAAAAAAAAAAAAAAAGAGAGAGAGAGAAAGTAAAACTCAATCTAGACACACAGCTGTTATAGAGGAAAAATAAAAGAAAAACATACCTGTTTTTTCCTGATTGTTTCTAGGGTTGTTTTTGTTCAACACCCGCAATTTGGCTTTTACGTACATTTTGATCCTCGGAGGAAGGCCCTGCGCTTGTAAGTAAACGGACAGTGACTTCCCCTCCTGCGCCCCATTGCGCTGGGGAAACACCTTTAACTTCCTACACACAATAATCACAGTTAAACAAAGATGAGTTTTAGCTAATTCTAAAACTTATCACATAAATATAATTAAGTCCAAAAAATTTCTAAAAAGTGCAATGAAATCCTAAAAAATTATCATAAAAGTGCAATTGAATCATAAAACTTTCAAAAGTGTATTTGAGTCATAAAACTTTCAAAAGTGTATTCAAGTCCTAAAACTATTAAATTTGTGCAATCAAATTCCAAAACTTGTTAGCATTTTTTCCGTTTATCAAGTTCAACAAAGTTGGTGAAAGGACTTGATTGCACCAACTTGGCAAGATTAAGGACTTGATCACACTTTTTAAAAATTTTAGGGCTTAAATGCATTTTTGTGTAAGTATTAGGACTTCTCGTACACTTATTCCCTTAATTTAAAAAGAGGCAAAAGGTGAGTAGCCAATTCCATTTCCTTGCCAACTTTTTCGTTCTGGGAATGTACCAATTCCTCCTTCCGAGGGTAAATGCGTCGGAATACTGAGGGTCCTTTTTCGATGTGGAGAACTCTCGGATCTTGCAAGTGGTTTTGTTATGAGGCGGGTCTTTCACGATGGTGAGGGTCTCCTTTTTCCTCTCACTTTTGCTGACCATAACCTCAGCCCCAAATTTGCAGTAGTCGCCCTTGCGGAATCCATATTCAGTATTGTTGAAACTTCCCAAGGAAAGGAACTTAGAAAGCCCCCATTGGGTCTTTGCTTTACTGAATGCCCTCAGTTCCTTCCCTTTCTCTGCACACACAATTCCACAAGTTGATATAAACTTGGTTGTCAATTCTAAACTCGTTACCGGGAGTGTGATTTCATTGTCATTGATCATGAATTATGCGACGATCGACCTTTGAAGGTGACATAGGTCTCGCGAATGTTGTCGAATACGAAAAACTTGTAGTCGACCACGACCTTCCCATGGTCTCCAAGCTTATTTGGCTCCTCGATTGACAGATATAAGGACATATATACCTTCCCCTCATGGTCCCTATAGGCTATATCCCCTGGGGTGAAGACATAGGCTCCTGAAAAGGACGGAATAGACATTTAATATAGCTGTGAATTGATTGACCATCGTATCTCTTAATTGAGTTCACTGGGGTTCCAAATGATAAGAGCGTCGAGTTATATGAAACAAAAGGGAAATTCGAGAACTCACCATTCATAGCCCCCAGCTTCAAAAACACCGGATTCATACGTGTCCAATTTTAATAATTCGGCAACTGAATTTATCTTCACTACATAATGAACTGGTGGACAGTTTCTCCGGGGCAACTCATCGTCACGTTCTGCCCAAAAAAGAAAAAAACATCTGAGCACAATCGATTGTATTCTAGGAGATAGAAGGTTATTCAATGGCTCACCCCTATGGGCATAAATTGGCCCTTCCACTTTAGGTCTTTTAGACAAAATTTAAAGGTGAAGTATTGGATCCTGAAAAATTTCAATCAGATTAGGCCGCTTGAGGTCGCGACCTCAGACGACAGCGACCTCAAGCGACACCGTCGTGGCGACCTCAAGTGACGCCATCATCTGAGGTCGCAGAGGCCAAATCTGGCCATCGGACTCTCGGGCGGTGGTCATCGGGGACATGCGACCCCTAGGCGGTGGTGGCGACTGTTGAAGAAGCCCGACTCTCAGGTAGGGAAGAAGAAGATGAACAGTGACGTGATGAACAATGGAAATTGCATCTCCAAAATGCCAATGCTCAAATAGTGGGAATCAGTATCCTATTTCTTGAGATATCCAATTGAAGCATACGAGACTAAATTCATGGCAAGGTAAGCTCTAACTTAACAATTGTGAACAGTCATGGATGTAGAAAGGTCTTACCTAAATCTTCTAAAATGGCATTACAGCCAAACAAAGTTTTGTTGAAAAGTTTAAAAGCAAAAGCATGACTTATCAAGAATAACAGCAAAGAGTTAAGGTTAAGAAAAAAATGAAAGTAGAGCGCAAACACAAAAAATGAAGAGAAGTACCAGGGTCACAGCGCTTGATAGCCATGGTGGTACCCTGCTCCACTCTAGGCGGCATGTCTCTTAGCTTGCTCTTAGCTTTTCGTTGCCTCCTAATTTGCTTTTCTCTCTCTCTCTCTCTCTCTCTCTCTCTCTCAAACTGGTTGGAGACTTTGTTTGTCAATCCCAGCCATGATGAGGTTTATATGGAGTCTATCGGGACAATAAGAGAGTAGTTTCCCGAACCTTTTAAGAAGTATCCCCGACTTTTCTCCTAATAAAAGTTGAAAGAAGAGTTTCCCGTGCTTCGAACGACCTCTTGTGGCGTCTTTCCTAGTAACCAACCCCATAACATGAAAAATTCTTCTGTTCACAACTGAAGGAAGCTAAAAAGGCCCTGTTTGGTTCAGCATTTGGAATGCTCATTTGGGCTCTAAAGTTCCTTGGCCAAATGCAAAGCTGTTTGGTTCGTTTTTTAAGCGACTTTGGCAAGATACTGATTGCATCTCCAAGTGGCTCTAAGGGCCTTTAGCCTAATGCAGCTCTTGAGTTCCTTTGGCAAGTTGCATCTTCGGAATGCAACTTTCTGTATTGTTCATCTCTCCCAGGTGAAGAAACCAATTGGCCGCCTAAATAAAAATAAATATAAAAATAAATATGTTTATATTTTTATATAAAAATATATATTTTATATTTTATATAAATATATAAACATATCTATTTTTTCTCCAATTTTTTTATATAAATATATATTTATATAAAAATATCCATTTTTTATATAAATATATTTTATGTTTAATAAATAAATAAATAAATATATATTTATAAATATAAACATATCTATTTTTTTCTTCGATTGTTTTTATATAAATATATATTTATATAAACATATCTATTTTTTATATATATTTTATGTTTAATAAATATATTTTATGTTTATACGTTTATATTTTTTATATACAAATATGTTTATATAAAAAAATAAACATATTTTTGTTTTTTTAATTTAATAAAAGTTAATTACAAATGTAAATTTTACCAAACGGTATTTGGGCCAAAGTTTTTTTTTCAACGCAAATTTTACCAAACGATATTTCGATTTTAAAACTTCCTTCACCCAGGTATTTGCATTTCTACAAACGCATTCCCCAAAAGTTCGAACCAAACGGGCCCAAAGACACATGGGCGGCCGGTGTAATGAGGCAATTGTCAATGAGAAAATATTAGATGGTCGGGCGCACCAGCTCAGTGTGGTCCCGGACCAATCATGGAGCACCACGTTGGTCCACATGCGACGATGGAATTTCTGCGGGTAAAATAATCTTCTTTCTCTCTCCTCTAGCCTGCACGCTAGCCCTGCGCTCTCTCTCTCTCCTCTGAGGGAGAAAATATTCGGTGGTTCCAATAATAGAGCGAAACGTGTTGGATGAGGTGGAATAAAAAATGAAAATCTTTTTTTTTTTTCAACTTCCTGCACCACCCACTCTTCTGCTCTCCTCTGCAAATCGTTTCTCGGCCATGGATGACACGGCCTCCTCCTCATTCCGGCCACCGCCTGCCCGCCACTTGAGAATCCCGTTCGGCTGTCTCCACCACACAAGCCAGAGGGGACTTGGAACAGTCATGGAGTCTCTCTCTCTGGTGTCTCCTTCCATTGTCCTCCCTTCAAGTTCCCTTCCGTGAAGCCCAGCCATGACAGATCTGGAGCCATGGCAGGATCTAGATCTGGAACCGCAGAGCCATGGCCGCACAACAGACCTTAGACCCAGATCTGTCGCGGTTATGGCTTCACAGACGAGGCCGGCCCTCGCCAGATCTGGGCGAGGGATGGCCTCGTCAAGACTTGTTCCATCATTTTTTAAGGCTCAGCCATGATGGCTCGACCGAGATCTGGAGGAGGAGTTGCTCGGCCATGGATCGGTCGAGATCTGGTGAAGGTTTAGCGCTCAGCTTTTCTGAAGCTCAGTGATGACTGGAGGAGGGAGTCGCCGAGATCTAAAGGTTGGTCAGGTCTGTTGCGGCCATGGCTTCGCGGTTCCAGATCTGGATGCGGCCAAGTGACACCGGAAGGGGCGGAGATGGTGGCCGGACGGGTGTTCTCCGTCAGGGAGGAAGATGAACAGAGAAAAAAAGATTTTTATTTTTTTTATTCCACCTCATCCAACACGTGTCGATCTATTATTGGATATAAATAAAAAGTGCGCCACGTCATCAATTGACGTGGCGCTTTGGAACCACTGCATATTTTCTCCCTCTGCAGAGTCTACACACATTTATTATATTCTCATTCCTCTTCCCTCGTTCTTCTGAGAAGAAGAAGAGCCATTCCAAGCAGAGCGAAGCTTCCAAATTTTGAATCTCTGGTTTCGCTCTCGTTTGCTACTCCGCGCTTGTTGTTGCTGCTCCGGCATTGCGTTTGTCAAGCGGCCGTTCTCCGCCGTCGCCCGGCGCTCACTGGTCCTGTCGCTTCCTCCGACTCTGCTTCGGCGCTCCCTCTTTGCTCCGTTGCTCGCTCCATCTCTGTTCGGGCGCCGCTTTCCTTCTCGCATTAATCTGCTTGGGCAGCCTAGATTGGGGGATCCCATTTCTGCAACCACCTGCAGAGCCGCGTCAACGCCTTCCAGGCCGGTTACGAGATTTGTGGGATGTGTACACGCAGAGCAAGAGAAGTAGATTGCCCAAGTTCTGGCGGGACGCCTTCCAGGCCGGTTATGAGTTCTTGACGAGTGACGTGCCAGGCGTTTGTGACGTCGCCGTTTCGGAGATCGCAAAGATGTCCCTTCGCTCCTTCACCTTCTCCGACCCTCTCGCTGCTCATTCTCGTCCTGCAGTAATCCATCCTCGCCCTTCAAAACCCCCTTCTTCTATAATGCTTTCGTCGCTAGCTTCATTTGCTTGCAGAACTTTTAGTGCTGAGAAGTCGGGCATTTCTTGTGAAATTTTGGGAGTTTGGTCGCTGACTTGTCCTTTCAGAGATTGGATGGAAGTCATGAGTTTATGAGGTCTTGGTTCTTGTCATTGAGCCCTCTCGGGACAGATGAATTGAGGGCTTGTTTTTTATTGATACGGATTTATGATGACTTAAGTGTTAAGCTGCAAAGCCGCCCTTTTCATCACCTGGCAAATGGTTGAGAAACTGAGATGTTTTGATGCTTGAATTTGGATGATTTTTGTCCGAATTCAGCAACTATATCTCTGCCATCAAAGAACTATACTCGTGTCTCGTCCGTGCCCAATGGGAATTTGAATACTAAGAAGCATGCGGTAGATCTAATGATTTTCATAGGTGTTCAAGAGCGTATGAGAATTACTAAATCAATTTTTTATTCTTTCTGTGGGTAGGTCAAACTCTTTTGGGTGCAGGGCATTCATGTTTTTGCGGGGCTTGTGATTGTTATACCCTTCAAGTGCCAACTGTCTCATCCTTTTTCCTATTCCTATTAGTTTAGTGTTCCTTGAAATTCTCTTGAATATGCAAAATTTACGTCGGAATCTGACCTTGCTGATGTGCACAGGTTACGCTTTTGAATTGGCTTTCTGTTTTGGCTTCTTTGGCTTTTGTATTTTGTATCATCCCAAGGGTGTAATAGAATAAAACAATAAGTGGACTGGAAGATTTTCTTGTCCTTTTTATCATCTACTGGTGTTGTAACTCATTATTTTTGTTACAATTGAAGTTTTAAAATGTAAGACTGCCAGCTACTTGTTTATGAACTTGATGCACGAGGTCCCTGTGAAGAAGCAAGATCTTCCGACATCTGGACCTGGATAAAAGATCAAGCAAATTTTTGTTTTGGCTTGATGCTGGGAACTTCAGCTCTGCTGCTGTTAATATAAGATCAGCATATGCCCGTAATATATGGGCTACTACTAAATGGTCAACGTGATTTCCATGTCTTTTTTATTGTTTATATCATTTTTCATTCAAGTACTTTTTCTTGAAGATTATATGGTGGGAATTTAGTAATTATTGGGAGATTTAGGGCCTTAAACTGAAGAATCTGATCTTGGTTGCACATGTTATGTTTTTTCCCCTTTGGAAAGCAACAAACGTTTTCTTGTTATTCTTTCTTAGACAACAAGGTTAATCGTGGATCATAGTAATGACTATTTGTAAAGTTACTCGATAACTGTTGAAACAATGCCTCGTTATTCTTAATAATCGAAGGACAGTTACAAGAAGATGCATGTTCTTGATGATTCTGCTTCTGAATCAATTTGATTCATAAACTGAGTGATCTGATTCTCGATCGTCTTGTCTTATGCAGAATGACAACAACCAAAGAGAGACTTCTACGACAATGCTCAAAGGACAGGGTGCTCGTTTTGTGAGGATGCTATAACTAGAATCTCTCTTCTGCACAATGCACCTCACCGGAATGCCTGGTTAACTGCTTCTGGTTTTTACTGAAGATGGCTTGATTACACACATAAAATCCATTGTTTGGAGGTAAATAAACCACATGGAATACATTACACCTATTTCGGAATCCCGTGTTCTTGTATTGTACTTCCGTTCTCTCAGTTGGAAGGCAATAACATCGAGGTATGTACAAGCTTATGGTGAACTGGAAAGCCCATGAAGATATGGGTTTCAATTTACATTACATGTATGCATGAGTGACTCTCTCAGGAGTTTCATCTGGAGATCAGATGTAATACATACTTATGTTTAGTCCATCAGGAAAAAAAAAAAAATCAAATTTCAGAGCTTAATGGAGGTTTGAGTGAATGGTTTTTCCTTTTTTTTTTGCCAGGAGCATTGAGTTGTCTTTCCCTCTCTTTCTAAAAGCAACTTAAAGTTCCATGAAGAGATCACTGGAGTTGAAAATTCGTTATTTAGATTGAGCACTGGAATGCTTCAATCGACATTCTCCTCGTAAAGCTAATCTTTTGACTAGAAAAAGAGGAGATTTTAAGAATCAGGATCGGCACCGATACTCATGAGTCGCCCCTTTCGCATCATGCATTGCCATCCCCTCTGGCAAAGCATTGTGCAATCTCTTCTTCTTAAGCCACACTATCCTCCATACTCCTTGATGATGACGAGTGTAAAGCTAATTAGGCGGAAAAGTTAAACGTCTCATTTGATCAAGTGTTCACTTGAAAAGAAAAGTGCGTTATATTTCAATTCGCTAACGAAAGGGGAAACGGAAAAGAGCAAAGTAACAAATTGCTTTTGACAAAAGAGACCATGGCGTCAAGAATCAACAGAGATTAACATCAATCGCATTGACAAAATTTTGTGGAGAAGCTGATACATGCATCCCCATGAAATGTCAACAAGCATTAAAATTCATGCCAACAACTTGGCGAGTTCATCAACCCTCAAGCTTCCTAGTGGTGATACATTCAAGTGTTCATCCAACTCTTTTTTCCTTTGAATTTTCGTATCTCTCTGCTTGTTTCCCCTCTCCGTAAGTGTAGAAGAAGGTTCGCCTTTGGCATCTACATTTCCATCTTCTTCCTTCACAATCTTCTTGGACACAACTCTCCTAGGTCGGTGCCTGAAAATGGGGCCAGGTGGAGCAGTCTTTGCAAAAGCAACCGCCCTTTGGTAAGCAATGTCAGCATCCAATGAATTAGTATCCAAGATAAGTGCACTGCCGTTTTCGGCAGCCTGCCTTAACAGTAAAAGCACTTGTTCTGAGCAAGGTGGCATTGACCTAGTGGGTTGAAGTTGATCAGGCAAAGCTTCTGAAACATCGTGCAGTTTCTCTGTTTCCACCATGGTCTCGGATTCTTCCGCAACAACATCAGGCATAGCAGCAGCTACATTGATGCTCTTTGCATCTTCTGATTCTTCTGCTTCACTGCTTTTGCCGCCTACAGTGATTTTATTTCCATCAACCTCCCCCAAAATCGAATATGCATCAGTAACTCCATATACCTCGTTTTCTTGAACAGAAGGAGGACTGGTTTTGCCAGGAACTTCCTGTTTTTCATCCTGTTCTGAGATTACTGGAAGAGGGGATCCTTCGCATGCACGATCAACACTAGATGGATAATCCTTGTAATAAACTTTAGGAGTTGGAAAGGAAGACTTCCACTCTCTTCCTCTCCACATAAGTATGTGCTCATCTTCAAATGAGATCAACACACATGGGACTAGGTCCTGGAAGTGAGGAACATTGAACAACACATCTTAACCATCAATACTATGAGACAAAAATATATAGAATTTATCCTACTAGAGATCACACAGACCTTGAATTTCGCGCCAATTTTCCTATAATCACTGCCATTCATCCCTTTGCAATTTATTCTGACCAATTCAAACTCTTCAAATGCCTCTCTAACATTTCGTAGCAGATCACAATAGACACCATTTTTACCTGTAAAACATATGTATCTATTGAATAGTTAGTCTGCTGGTGCATAAAATGATACTATTCAATCTTTTTTAACTAGTGCCAACAGCCCAATGGTTTCCAAAGGAAATACTTCCCCCACCAATCCCAACAAGGTTTAATGAAAGTATTGTCGCGACCTCTTTTTTTCTTTCGGCGCCTGATCGGGGCGGGCACCTTGCGGAGGCTAATGGTTCGGCTAGGTTTATTAGGCATAGCCCGGACTCTCCCAAGTCCACCAATTCACGACTTAATGGTTTGAGTTTTTAACCTGTAAGTTGATTTTAAAACGGAGTCGCCACTAATCGATTTGGGGTGGGTCGATTAGAAACCCAAGCGAAGTATCGAGAGAAATACTCGCTCCTACGCAACCAGAGAAATTAGGATCGGGGACTTAATTACACTAGTTAATCACTAATCCCCTTTCGGTACCTAATCTTGTTTAAACACTAAGGAGTTTTGGATTTTTTAGGTGTTTTCCATGCATTTGTGGAAGAAAAACATTTCTTGGGTCCTTTTCTCATTTTTTGGACATAAAAAACATTTTTTTTTAAAAATTTTTTTGGTCTTTTTTCTGAAAATATAAATCATTTTTGGCTTTTTCTGACATTTTTGGAAAATAAAAGTCTTTTTTGGCTTTTTCTGAATTTTTTGCCTTTTTTGGGAAAATATAAGATTTTTTTTATTTTTTTGATTTTCTGGGAAATAAATTATTTTTTGATTATATTATTTTTAAATATTATTTTATATTATAATAATATTTATTTATTTAAAAAAAAAAAAAAACGAACCGGTCGGATCCCTGGGTTGGTCCGACCCAAGCCGTTTGCCCAGAATGCAAACGAGCCTACAACGCAGGCCCGACTTACTTTTTTTTTTTTTTCTTTTACACGTAAAAGCCCAAGCCTATTTTGGCCCACTTCACAAAAAATTGCAGCCTAACACTACCCAGCCCATGCGCATAGGCCTAACACAGGGAAACCCTACCCGGATGGGGGTTTCGCTCAACCCAACTCAGACCCAATGGCACCTCTCTCTGCTCAGGTCTTCACAGCGCTGGTGAGGGCAGCTAAGGCATCGAGATGCAAAGGGGAACAGCGAACTGGGCGTGACTGGAGGTGGCGGTTGGCGTCTACCGTTACTTGTTCTACGGCGGTGGTGTAACAAGGTGGCGGATGGAGGCAGTGACAAGGGGCTACAGGTGCGGGTGACAACGACGAGGAGCGACGGCAGCCCTTCGCTTCCAGATCTGGCGTGGCGAATCGATTGCGGCAATGGAGTCGGGCACAGCTCGAGGCGTCTGGGGGTTTCGGCGGAGCTTGGTCGATGGCGTCAGGAGGGACGGCAGTGACGGCGGGTCCTCGGCTTCTCAGATCTGGCACTAAGAAGACCTCCTTCTCCGGCCGACCTCACTTAGTCCCAAACCTCCTCCTCTCCGACCGACCTCCGATCAGATCTGGGTTCGCTTGCTCTCGGACCTCCTCTGAAGTCTCTCGATGGGAAGCTATCGAAGCTTGCGTGCCTTCGACCTTCCTCAGTGTGCCCGTCCTCCTCTGGCCTTCGTCAGGGGGCTTATTTATAGGCGAAAGGGGTGCCGGTCCACAGAGGTTTGGCTGCCGGTTGGCGTGTGCCGATCGACCTTGGGTGCAGCCAAACCGGTGTCCCATCGCTGTCTCACTTCGTCGCGCGTCGTCGTCATAGCACATGGTCTACAAAAGTAGAGGAGGAAGGAGGAAGGAAGAAGAAGAGGGGGAAAAGGGCCTCCTCTCATGGGCCAAGCCAAAAGGGCCCACGCAAGAGATAAGGAGGGGTTGGGCTCGCAGGCCCAGCCCTGATGGGCTGCTCTTTATTTTTTTTTTTTTTTTTTTTCTGTTTTGTTTTATTATTATTTATTATTCAAGAAAGAGGACAAACTAAAAGAAATTACAACCTAATTAAAACCTAATCAAAATTTTAGGTGTCAACAGCTGCCCCTCTTTGAAGGTGAGCTCGCAGAGGTTGCATTCAAAGACAAACTAATACCTAAATTTTGTCCGTTCATATGCAGTAGATTATATCTTATTTAGGACCTATTGTCCTATGCAGAAAATGAGCAATATAACATTACACATACTAAGATAGATAAGAAGATACCTGTAGTTACTTACCGGGAGTGAGTGAGATAGGGTATGAACCCCGAGTTGTGGCAAGTATCAATGCGTCATCTTACCTGCTGCGTGAGGAGATTGCTTCTCTAGGACCCGAACCATTCTCCAGTTGCTTATTGGAGTAATAAGTGGTTTGTCTAGGACCCGAACCTTTCAGTCGCCTTGACGGGGAATTGCTTTTCCAAGACCCGAACCTTTCTTCGGTCGCCTTGATGGGAGATGCGCCGACCTTTCTCAAGGCATCTGTTTGTTGGGAAATAGTACTTGGATGATCACAAGTACAAACTCTTAGAGGATATCTAGATGATCACAAGTATCGAATGGGGTACTTGGATGATTACAAGTACAAACTCTTGGAGGATACCTGGATGATCACAAGTACAAACTCTTGGAGGATACCTAGATGATCACAAGTATCGAAGGGGGTACTTAGATGATCACAAGTACAAACTCTTAGAGGATACCTGGATGATCACAAGTATCGAAGGGGTACTTGGATGATCACAAGTACAAACTCTTGGAGGATACCTGGATGATCACAAGTATCGAAAGGGGTATATGGATAATCACAAGTACAAACTCTTGGAGGATACCTGGATGATCATAAGTATCGAAGGGGTACCTGGATGATCACAAGTACAAACTCTTGGAGGATACCTGGATGATCACAAGTACAAATTCTTGGAGGATACTTCGATGATCACAAGTATCGAAGGGGTACTTGGATGATCACAAGTACAAACTCTTGGAGGATACCTAGATGATCACAAGTATTGAAGGAGTACTTGGATGATCACAAGTACAAACTCTGAAGGAAGAATCAATGGCATACTTGAGATATTCGTGAAGGTCTCTCACCTCCTAGTAGTTGGAATATCGAGGACGTACCTTGGATATTCATGAAGGTCTCTCACTTCCTGGTAATTGGGAATATTGAGAACGTACCTTGGATATTCATGAAGGTCTCTCACCTCCTAGTAATTGGGAATATCGAAGACGTACCTTGGATATTCATGAAGGTCTCTCACCTCCTGGTATGGGGAATATCGAGGATGTGCCCCACATATTCATGAAGGTCTCTCATCTCCTGGTAATGGGAATATTGAGAACGTACTTTGAATATTCGTGAAGGTCTCTCACCTCCTGGTAATTAGGGAATATCGAGGATGTACCTAGGATATTCGTAAAGGTCTCTCACCTCCTGGTAATTGGGAATATCGAAGACGTACCTTGGATATTCATGAAGGTCTCTCATCTCCTAGTAATTGGGAATATCAAGGGCATGCATCGTATATTCATGAAGATCTCTCACCTCCTGATATTATAAACTTGAATGTGGTATGAGGCTTACCTAGATTGCTGTAGGTACTTAAAAGGGCTGGAATACCTTGGTAGCCGTAGGTGTACAAAGTACTGGAATGTTTGGATGAACACAAGTATTTAATGATACGATCTGTGACCACTCAGGCTACTCTAAGTGTAAGAAAGCATCCCTGACAATATCTCTGATCTTTGAGAGTATGTCTGCTATTTGCACAATAAGCACACATGATTATATATGATGTAAATTCATACGTTCAAGTGGGATTCATGCATGACAACTTTGTCAGTTTTGCATCATCCGAATTCCACTAGGGAAGACTTTGAAAGACAACATTCATTTAGAATGTATATGTCTTGAGCATGCCAGATGAGGGATTTTCAGTCCGAAAGAACTTTTCACTCACTCTCATGGAAAAGGCTACCCTGACCATTGATGCAGGATTTATAAGGACCACATTTCTCACTATCATCATGTCAACAGGTGTCCGAGTATTCTCGCAAGTGGTACGACTTTACCAATGTGAGAGGTCTTCGTTGAAATTGTGATGAAGACTTGGTCTGGCTCATCAAATGGGACCGTCGAGGTCAAGGCTCATGAATGAAGTGCCGCACAATCATCTCCGGGTTTGCAAGTCAAGATCCCTACGAAAAGAGATAGAGTAATTTTGCTCGTACTTCTTCGAGCGATGTTTATGTACATATGAAATCCTACGTTAATTGAAGTGCCCTAGTTTGAAGAGACTTTTACAATGGGACGCAATGTAGACTTAATTCATGTGTAAGAGGATGAGAGTTGGTAATTGTCTTGGCATTTGTCACTGGTCTTTCTTCTCACTGTCAGATGGAGGCTCTATCAATCGACCACAACAACAACTTCTCTTGGGAACACAATTGATTGTATTTTTTTTTGCTGGGGACATTAGCCTTACTTTTATTAAGCACACTGCTTTTTCATGCCCCTATTTTTTATCCCAACTTTTCATTTATGGGCATTTGATCTTGCTTTTACTAGGTACACTGCTTTTTTATGCCCCTAGTTTTTTCAATTTTGTTGCTTGAGGAACTGATCTAGGCAAGTTCAATCGAAGCACCGTTATTTAGACTCTTGAATCTTCATCTTCAGCCGGCGCTCTAGGTTGTGGCAATAACTTCTACTTTGTCTCAATGAGACGGTAAAGTTATAGACTCACTTGGGTTGTACAATGCATACAAGTGCATAGAGAATGAATTGCTCTTTGTCATTATAAGGCACTTAAATTAACGCGAGTGTTTATGTACAATAAAGACACCCAAAGATTTTTTTTTTTTTGGTAAAAAAAAAAAGATTAATACAAATGCAAGCAAGAAAATTTCTATCTCTCTTCTCACCTTGTGATGCTGCTTCGCCTCCGATCTGCCCCAGTGTGGGGGTGGTTCTTAACGGGGGTATGAGAGAAGCTTCACCATTGTATGGGGCTCAAGAAGGGGGTGAGCAATGAAATGCCTCTCACTGTTTTGGTTATCATACCATTCGCGAGAGAATTTTTTACCCTGCAGCCATGGAATCTTTTGCACTCATCTCACAAGTATATAGATGAGGGACTGTATGTTGGATATAGCTTGCCTGTCATTATTCTAATACGCCTCATCCAGCATGCTCAATCAATCTTGTATTCTTTACTTAGCTATCTATTCTAATAATCCTCAGCGGAATTAGTAATCTAGATAGACAAAATCATCATGCAAAAATCCATTTAGAAAATGCATGCATCATTTTAAACATGAGAGAGTTTGTACTCTCAAAACAAGTGAATGATTTTTGCTCAAAAAGACCTTGTTGGCAACTTTAAGGGTCAACAAAATGGTGTTTTCAAATATGTTAAATCTTGAATATCAAAAGGGTTATTCACAAAGGGGGTGTCGATGGTTGTCCCTATTGATTGGGGATATGACACATGAATGATTAGCCAAGAATTGGGAATCTGATCGGGCATCTTTGCTTTTGCCCCTGTAGAAGAGAAGATGTACAAGCAGATCAATTAGTATGGCCAAAATCAAATATGAGTTGAGGCCTGAAGATTTTCTGTCATTTGCTTTGGTGATTGCTTAAGACGCCATTTCGCTTAGGAGAACTTATCAGAGTTTGACATGTCTTTCCTTGATTTGTTATCCGCATTTTTTTACGGTCAAGTGATCCCTTCACTAGTTTGCAGATGATTGGATGGACCAAAAGGGCGAGTGGGACATGGAGTTCTATGTCTCTTGCTTCGTTAAATCAATTATTCTCCCGCACTAGGCTAAGGCACCGGTGGCGTCAGTAGTGCGCTTCTTTTTTCATTTAACCAAACCGGCTTCCGGACGACACGCCCTTTTACATGAAGTCAGGTGAATTTGATACTGGTCATTTCCATGTACTAGCTTGGCCAATATTGATTTGCCAAACCTAACCATCAAGTTTGGCTCTTGAATCCTGATGCTTCCTACCAATAGGGGGAATATGTCAAAAGTGAATTTAGAGAGGGGGAGTATTGGAAACGATACCAAATTACTCTTCTCCAGAGTTTGTATTTGCTGACTCCTAGAGATACTTGAATGTCAATGATGGCATCTTTGTCTCAACACAGTTCGACATTTCTTTCGATTGGTCTTCCTCATTTGTGGCCATGTAAGTATGATTGATGGTCGTTGATTCATCTTCAACGCCTTCCTTCTATGGAATTTTCTTTTGTCTTTGACTAAATGACCATTAGCAGCATTGAGTAAAATCATGTACTTCAAGCTTCTATGGAATCTGAGATGGACAATCAAAACCTCAAATTCTCTTATGGCAATTACTTCTTAGGAGAACATGTGTCTGGAGCACGAAGTGAGGTTTCTAGGCTCTAAGTCATCGTCTGAATAGGGGCTAGAGATCGTTTCAACTATCTGGATTAGTAGTCAATTCAAAGGAAGATAAGAAATTTATTCTTTGTGCTTCTTGGCTCGTTGAAGCTAGAAGTCCCATCAATGAACTCGCAACATCCTGCCTTGAGCTATCATGTTATGCATGCTTCAAGTTCGATAGTATGCATGTGCCTATTACGTCCCATCCTTCGTCTCCTGTGGATAGAAGAGAGAGGACATCATTTTCGATATTATGTTCAGGGAATAAGACTTACCCTTTTGAAACGAGATCTTTTCTGTTTGCCCTTGCTTTCTTGAAATGGTGTCTTTGAATTTGGTGAGTTCACATGATGTGCCAGCTTCAAATGCTTCCTGTCTTACTAAGTCAAAGGGGATGATATTCTAAAACACGAAATGAGTGAGTCAGAAAGACAAACATGATTAAATTTAACATCTTGTTTTGACAAAAGCTTTTGGTAATGAGATTTTTTTTTTTCAAAAGTATATATCTTTGTGGGGAAGAAAGCATGAGGAAGCCCAGCCCTCAGTATTCTCCTTGGATGATATTTTCTTTTCATGGTTAGATAGCATCAATGGGCTAGTTTGGGATACCACCTCATGCTTTTCAAAACAAAATATTAGAACCGTACATTAGATTACTAGAATGGAAAATGCAACAGTAGCACACTAGGATAGGATAAGAAACATGAAATTATTAAAAAAAAAAAAGCAACACCCATGAAAACTCCTATAAAAAGGAGTACTTTGATAGTGCTGGTTCTAAAATCAAGCGCCTTTGAGTTCCTTCCCTCTAGTAGACTCGAAGTATTCGCATGAGAGGACTACTTCATTGAAGCTACGGAAGTGCAACCCATGTAACCAACAACGATGCTTGCGAGGTAAAGCTCCTATAAACAGCTTCATCATTTCTTCTTTGGCCAGTTGAGGGTAGGTTTGCATCATAAAAGCCTTCCACCTCCTTGCATATGCTCAAAAATCCTCCATTAGTCTTCTTCTAAAATGAACCAAGTTCTCACAAGGCAGTTTAGTTCCAATCTGGCTTTGATATTGAAGCAGGAATGCAGAAGATAGCTCATTCCAATCTCTCATGAGGTAGATATCTGCTGTGATGAACCATTGCAATGCAGGCCCTTGTAAGACTTTCTTGGAAGGTCCGAGTTGCGAATGACATCGGGCTATAGTACCGACTCATTTCAGCGTGGAGATATTGCAAATGAGCCACGGGGCAAGTCGTGCCATTATACTTGCGAAGATTAGGTATCCACATCTCTCCAGGGGTCATGATCCTATGAGTGCAAGACGGGCTTGATGTATCCTAGTTAGACCATTGGTTTTCCCATTGCATATTCGTTGCAGTGGTAAACTTTGTTGCTTCGGGAAAACTAGATTCTCCCGAGTTCATCTCATTACTTTCTTCCGGGTCAAAATTACCAAATGAAGATAAAGCGTTTATGTCATCCTCATGGCTAGGTGACAAGCTTAGCAATTGATTGGGGGACAAGTCATGGCGGACAAAGACGAATGCTCCCTCTTCTAACGAGCTTAGGATCCTCAGGGGATGCTCGAAGTGCGGGTGTGGCGACTCATTGATTGCTAGGTTTTGCCTACGTTTAGTGGTAGGCATTGACTCGTGTTGCTTAGGTTTTCTTTTCTTGACTCCTGGTCCGGACCTTTTGAGTAAAGTTCTTCATTTTGCTAGCTGGACTTTGTCAAGGGAAGTGGGAGATGGTGGAGCTTTGCTCCCTAGGTTGATAGGGGTCGGTATTCTTTGGACCCTAGCTCTTGTGGTAAGCCTGAGAAGCCGTTCCATCATGCTTCGGCTCTGAGTAGTGTTGACTTCATCTGCGAGCTCCTTACCTTTCCTAGTGGGAAGCTTCTCGGTAATAAGATACTGCTCGGTCGTCCCTTTATCGTGCAATGCTTTATTGACATCTTCTTCTCCATTCTCTACGACTATTGGCTCCTCGTGCTCTGCAACTATCGGTTCTTCGTAGGGCAGGGCGATGTTGGGGCTGATGTCAACATTATACTCTTGATGAAAAACATCAATTAGTTCCTCCCTGGTTTTAAGGAGATTAATCTTCCTTACAATGTACCACCACAAGACAGGGCCGGTGAAGTTTGGTTGGTACGATTGAATCATCATTCGGACCAGGTAGGCTTGCAAGTAGGTCTCTGGGCAAGAGGTATCAGCATACTTTTCGCATTTAGGTGCCTTGAGCTCTTCAGGGATCTTAATGCCGATGTAATTAGACAAGTCCATGGGATCCTGCTCCTGCAGCTGGCTTAGCTTTTTCATGATCTTTTCAAGCTGTCTATCTTGTTGGTTATCTTCTAGAAAATTTGCAGGTGCCAAGAGTATGCTTAAAGCAGCTACCAAGTTGGGTTTGGCTTGAGTAGATTCCATTTGTTTTTAAAGTCGTTGAAGGATAATGGACATCTGTCCTACGCCGTCTTCAATGCTGGCAAGGCGATTTTGTACATCATTCTGATAAGGCCCTATTATGTGAGGCCATTCGCGGGTGGTTGATAGTCGATGATTCATAATTACCTGTTATTGCAAAAAATCATGAATAAGCGTGAAAATAGATAAAGATTGACACATGGCAATAGTCTAACTGCTTTTACTTATCAAAAGAGGATTTTATAGACCGCCAACTTCTGACATCTAAAACTTGGAATTGAAATGACATAGTGAAATACTAGATATTAAACAAAAGTCCCTAAATAATGGGATAAAACTTTCACAGTATTAACACTAAGGGGCACATGATTGCCATTTTATATGCGACGGGGAGCCTTGTTCTTGCGCAGATGCTTGCTTCCTTGAACTGGCTCTGAGATATGTATCCAGCCTATTCCCAAATCTCTTTGTATAAGCTCTGCTTGCTCGTGCCAGTTGCCCTTGCTGATTGGGTGAGGGATTGATGGCTTCAATTTTGTCGGGATATGATGATTGTGGATGTAAGACTCAGAGGCATGGTGGGTTTTTTCCTGTCCCTCAAGCCTTTTAGGAACCACGATTCTTTTGTGATGGCACTTGCTCCATGTTTCCTCGATAATGGCAATCTCGAATGCGTAGTCACGGCTTTGATGGGTAAAATGGAGTGGATGTATTTTCCTCTTATAAAGCGGCGGGATCTCCTGAATGGCTCCATACTGTCGGGTAACCCTATATGGGTAATAAGGGGTGCCGCCGGTGAGATCAAGCAACGGAATTGGATGGTTACGTTTGTAAGTAAAGTGAGCTCTCTTTTCATGAAACCAACTAGCACACCATTGGAATGTCTCAGGAGTGGGGTCTCTTAAGAAATTTATCTAGTTAAAGCAGTTTTGGTTGGGAATATACGGTTCTAGGATCACAAATTTCTGTAATGGATTTTCGAAATCATTTTCGGATGATTGCATGAGGCATCGAAACTTGCTTAGGTGAGAAAAGGACCAAACCTGCAAAATTTCCGGGGAGGCTTGCATGATTTTTTCCATGTTTTCTTTAAAACGATTAAGAGACAAAAACGTTTTAGCTAAAATCATGTTGACGCAATTTTGCCCTCTTGAGACCTGATTAACCACCCATGCGATTGAGGGACTTATGGCGTTTCTTTGATGGGGAAAAGTGATAAACCTGAAAAAAAAAATATAGAAGGAAAATTTCACTTTTTTGGGTCATGGGTTGATTTTCAAAACAGGCAATCAAAAATGCTAGTGGGTAGGTGTTATTGTTGTTTTCAAGAGTTCGCCTCACAACATGGACTTTAGTTTTTAAAAGTCGTGCTAACCCACGCAATGGGTCAATGCCTGTTGGTGGCCTAACAAGCCGATTCTCAATAGACTTTCTAGTGATGATGCTATATTTCTCCAGAGTTGGGGTTAGCTCGAACCCACCAAACATAAAAGCGGATGTCCTCGGGCACCAAAAATGTGCCATGGCCTGCAGGACTTCAGGATGAACAGAGATTTGGAACAATGATAGGAGGTGACCGATTTTGCCTTTCACATGCTCTTAGGCAAATTGGTCCAATTGACCCCACCATCTGAAGAGCTCCGTTTTGGGAGCGAGAATAAACTGGATATTGTCTTCTCCCATAGCATATAAACTAGGACTCAAAAAACCTACCCTAAATTGCCATGGGCCAATAAAAAAGATTGAGTAAAAGTAAAGAAATTACTTTACTTTTAAAGAAAATGGCAAACCCAAGAACATGCGCATGGGATGTGCGGCTCGATTTCTAATTGAGAAGGTTTGTTGAAATTAAAAAGGTATCCGTCCATCACAGTCTCGCGTTGGCAACGTACCCTCTTAACCTCGGCTAGAGAAATTTAGGGAAAAGAAAGGCAACCTCTACAATGCAATCTCTCGTTGAAAGCCGTATCTTTCTTAACACCATCCTAGATTTCCTATGGCGGCCTAGGTCCAACGGCCGGGTTGTGTGTGCCATGTGTAGTGTTAAAATAATACAGCATGCACAACAATTTATAATCACAAAAATTTTTATTTTAACATAATAAAATAAAAACTACTAACCTACACAGAAAGAAAACCACATTAGCAAAGCATTTAAACAAGATAAAAAAGGCCTAAGTCTTCAAGTCCCCAGCTGAGTCGCCAAGCTATCGCGACCTCTTTTTTTCTTTCGGCGCCCGATCGGGGTGGGCGCCTTACGGAGGCTAATGGTTTAGCTAGGTTTATTAGGCGTAGCCTGAACTCTCCCAAGTCCACCAATTCACGACTTAATGGTTTGAGTTTTTAATCTGTAAGTTGATTTTAAAATAGAATTGCCACTAATCGATTTGGGGTGGGTCGATTAAAAACTCAAGCGAAGTATCGGGAGAAATAGTTGCTCCTGCGCAACCAAAGAAATTAGGATCAGAGACTTGATTACACTAGTTAATCACTAATGCCATTTTGGTACCTAGTCTTATTTAAACCCTAAGGCTTTTTGGATTTTTGATGGGTTTTCCATGCATTTGTGGAAGAAAAACATTTCTTGGGTCCTTTTCTCATTTTTTGGACATAAAAAGCATTTTTTTTTTTTTTTTGGATCTTTTTTCTGAAAATATAAATCATTTTTGGCTTTTTCTGACATTTTTGGAAAATATAAATCTTTCTTTAGCTTTTTTTTTACTTTTTTGCCTTTTTGGGGGAAAATATAAAATATTTTTGATATTTTTGATTTTCTAAAAAAATATATTATTTTATATTATAATAATATTTTAAAAAAAAAAAAACGAACCGGGTCGGATCGTCGGGTTGGATCCGAACCGGGCCGTTTGCCCAGAATGCGGACGGGCTTGCAACGTAGGCCCAACTCACTTTTTTTTTTTCTTTTAAGCGTAAAAGCCCAAACCTATTTTGGCCCACTTCACAAAAAATTGCAGCCCAACACTACACAACCCACGCGCGCAGGCCCAACACGAGGAAACCCTACCCGGATGGGGGTTTCGCTCGACCCGACTCAGACCCGATGGGCACCTCTCTCTGCTTAGGTCTGCGTGGCACTAGTGAGGGTGATTGAGGCGTCGAGATGCAAAGGGGAACGGTGGACTGGGCGTGATTGGAGGTGGCGGTCGGCGTCTACCGTTACCTATTCTACGGCGGTGGTGCGACAAGGCGGCGGACAGAGGCGGTGACAAGGGGCTGCAGGTGTGGGTGACAACGACGGGGGAGCGACGGCAGCCCTTCAGCTTCTAGATCTAGCATGGCATGGCGGATCAATCGCGGCAACGGAGTCGGGCATTGCTTGAGGCGGCTGGGCATTTCGGCGGAGCTTCGTCGATGGCGTCAGGAGGGACGGCAGCGATGGCGAGTCCTCGACTTCTCAAATTTGGCACCAGGATGACCTCCTTCTCCGGCCGACCTCACTCAGCCCCAAACCTCCTCCTCTCCAGCCGACCTCCAATCAAATCTGGGCTCGCTCGCTCTCGGACCTCCTCCGAAGTCTCTCGGTGGGAAGCTATCGGAGCTTGCATGCCTTCGACCTTCCTCGGTGTGCCCGTCCTCCTCTAGCCTTCGTCGGGGAGCCTATTTATAGGCGAAAGGGGTGCCGGTTGACAGAGGTTTGGCCGTCTGTCGGCGTGCGCCAATTGGCCTTGGGTGTGGCTGAACCGGTGTCCCATCGTTGTCTCACTTCGTTGCGCATCGTTGTCGCAGCGCGTGGTCTGCAAAAGCGGAGGAGGAAAGAGGAAGGGAGAAGAAGAGGGGAAAAAGGGCCTCCTCGTGTGGGCCGAGCCAAAGGGGCCCACACAAGAGAGAAGGAGGGGCTGGGCTCGCAAGCCCAGCCCTGATGGGCTGCTCTTTTTTTTTTTTTTCTGTTTTGTTTTGTTATTATTTATTATCCGAGAAAGAGGAAAAAATAAAAGAAATTACAACTTAATTAAAACCTAATCAAAATTTTAGGTGTCAACAAGTATTGCCCTAGCCCTTGTATTGCAAATAAAGACATTTTTATTTGATCTATCAGAAGAACAGCTATAATAGGTATACCAAGTCTGCATATTGGTGCTAGTGTCCGTCCCTTCCTGCGCATCTCTGTTGCTTCTTCTAGTGTTAAACCTTCTGGAACCCTCTTGATCAACCTTGGATACACAGGAGTTTCAACGTGTTTCCACAGCATCAGTGGAAAGCGGGGACGAGTTTTGTAGTTATAGTTTCTGCCCCTAAAAAGGTATATTACCCCACCTTTACTGTAAATGATCTTCCCTCCAGTTCGCTCCTGTCCATTCATGAAATTGAGGAAAAATATGTCAGAGTGCACATTACACAAAAATGCACTAGGTATCATAACATACAATTCCAACCCACAAGTCGTAAGTGAGACGTATTGCCTTATAAAAAGATATAGTAAACAATTGAGAACAGAAGGTAGAATGAGTCCCAAAATGAAGGAATATCTGATCACTGAAAACTTTTTAATAAAAGAAAAACTTCAACATACATATAAAAATAGAATGGCTAATAGATTGCACTAAAGGAAAAGATAAGTCTTTGTCACATCACGATCATCTTGAGTCTTTGCATATGAGTTTCAGAAGCAAGTTTAGTGCTATCTTCAATCTGAATATGATGCATCAACCTCTATATCAGCACAACTCGTCACAAAACAATCTCAACTTCAAATAACTTATTCATAAGTTCATCGTCTAAACCGCATACTCCAAACTCAGCAAAGAAAAACAGCAAAAGATTATCCAGCTTCAGTCAATTCCATTGAGGTCAAGGACGGCGGGCACCAGATTCATACGTGTTCAAATTTAATAATTCAGTAACTAAATTTGTCTCCACTACATAATGAACTGGTGGACAATATCTATAGGGCAGCTCGTCGTCATGTTCTACCGAAAAAAATTAAAAACATTTGAGCATAATTGATAGTATTCTAGGAGATAGAAGGTCGGTCAATGGCTTGCCCCGAATGTACATAAATTTGCCCATCCACTTTAGGATTTCCATGCAAAATATTTGGGCTAAATATTGATTCCCGAAAGGCCTGAGACCTATTTCTTGAGAAATCTATATTCCACACATGAAAATAGTGAGAATCAAAATCCTCTTTCTTGAGATATCTGATCGAAGCGAATGAGACAAACTTCATGGCAAGATAAGCTCTAACTTAACAATCATCAACAGTCATAGATGTAGAAAGTTCTTACCATAATCTTCTAAAATTGCATTACAGTCAAGCAGAATTTATTAAAATGTTTAAAAGCAAATGCATGACTTATCAAGAATAACAACAAAGACTTAAGGCTAAGAAAAAAAAATGAAAGTAGAGCGCGAAGACAAAAAAGGAAGAGAAGTACCGGGTTCACTGCCCGCGGGAGGCCCAGTGCATGGCTGCTCTACTCTATGAGGCATTTCACTTGGCTCTCTCTCTCTCTCTCTCTCTCTCTCTCTCTCTCTCTCTCTCTGACTGAAAACAGAAATCTTTGAACAAATATAGGAAAAGACCCACCCCCAAAAAAAGAAAACAAATAAACATTCTATAGATGAAAATTGTTGGAGATATGCTGGGATCAATTAAGAATCGTGATTGATATTTAGGATCGTAATCGATCGATCAAATCAATTCAAGATTGGATTTGATTTCATGTATCTTACTTTATATTGTCCTTAAATTGTTCATATATTGTATACTAGATAGAGGCTAATACATGCAATGAAAAACAAGTTGAATCAATACGAATTCATATTCTATTCTTTTTTCTATTTCTCCTACTTTGTGACAAAAATCACTACAAGAGATCAAACTTTCTTTCACATTGAAAGATTATAGATTGATTGTGTGAACCTTGTCTTGAGGTCCCAAGCACGATAGGGACAAAGTGAACTAATTCGCTATGTGCTTCTTATCTCATTTCTCGATCAGTTATTTCTAAACTCACTCTAGATATTTATTCTCTATGCAACCAAACCTCTAAAAGACATGGATTAACTAAAATCACGTCACTCGTGTATCATACTTGACCTTGTTCGCCACTTGCATAGAACTTAAAGCAGTCGTGCAATACAAAATTATTGCACGAACAGGACTAATTTAGATTACAGAATATGTTGATCTATTTGTGCAATTTGTCGAGATATTCATTTTTCTCAAGTTTTTGAATGAGTTACCTTTCTAGACACTAAAAATCTCACGAAAAGCCAATGATACTGTTCAACGTTTTGGTGGCATTAATGGATAGTTGATTTCCAAGGCAATGGCCTCATGTTCACTGTTGAGAAACTCAATATTGAGCAATGCGGTAGACTTTCATACGTTCCTAGATATGGTCAACTTGTCTAAATGTCTACCTACATTTTAATATGATACCATTTATTGTTTAAAAAATAATAATTCTATATGTACCTAGCATTAGCCAATGCTGTATTTGTTTCTTGATTTTAAAGATTCTCGTAGAAGGAGGGGAAAAAAAGTGCTAGTAGTTATTAATTACACATTCGAGTAATAACACTATTACGAATATGGAGCGCAAGCAAATAAGATAAAATAGTCGAAAAAAAGGAAAGAAATCGGATACCTAATTTACGAGGTTTAGTCCAAATATCGATACCTATGTCCATGAGAAAAGCAACACGGAATTCCACTGTAAAAATAAAAGACACAATGAGATAACAATCACTAAAGCACTCAACATATTCTTGGTGTTTCCTCATCCTTAATTATACCCAATAACTCACACAATTTTTAGGCTGTACATCTCACTCAATGAATTACACAAATTCTATTAATAAGAATTTAACTTATTAAATCACTCAAATGTAATTGTAATGAGAAAATCCTTCTCAGGAATAACTCTCTGCACACTTCTCTCTATGCACTCTCATGGTTCCCTCTCTCTAGCCACCAAGGACTTGGCTCCCCTTGGCTCCCTCTCTTCCCCTTTTATTAGGATTAGCCAGTAGACAAATCAAGCTGAAACTTCGGCGCCTCCCACATTAATTCCTCCTAGACGTGTACATCAAGACAAATGATTACCTTTGACTTCCTCTTCTTCATCTATCTTTATGCTCAATGTTCGCGTTACCTTTGACTAAGAAGACAAAAGGCAAGAAGGGAACACATTTAAAGCAAAGTAGAAAGAGACAAGCAAAGCCCACATTCCCTTGTATTCTTCAATTTCTCTTGCACCTAACATGTCAGGTCTTCCATGTGTGACAACATGAAAGTCTTCTTCCTACGTCCCTTCTTTTAACGAGGATGTATAAATCTATTGTGCAATATAATCTCTAAATTTTTAATGTATTAAATGTGATTTCTAAATTTTCGTCTAATATATAATATTATTCTTGAACTTTTAATTTGTTCAATGTAATCTCTGAACTTTTGATATATATTCAATCTAGTCATAAACTTATGATATAATTCCATTAATTCAAGTTCAATGATAATATTAAATAAATTTAAAGTTTTGAATGGGCTAAAGTTTAAGGACCACTGAAAATTGGGGAAAGGATTTGATTTGATCATTGATTGCGATTCTAATTGATACAATCAATCAGGAATATGGAATATTGATAGGATATTCCCAAAAAAAAAAAATAGGAAGATAAGGACATGTATATTCTTTTCTGACTTCCTTTTGTATTATTATGTACAATTTATTCTTTGAAGTATACAAATCATATTCTCCTCAAAGCTACTTTTCAGTTTTTGTCATTGAAAAAATTTAAAATTTAAGGACCATATTCTATATTGAGTTAAAGTTCAATGACTATTTATGTTAGTATTCTTTATTATATTTCAATTTCCCACTTGTTAATTCTTAATTATTTGGCTTGTCAAAACCTCGCACGTGTGAATGTCGTGGAAAAGACTTGCGCGAGATGGACCCCATGTCCTTAACCGCTTTTGCTGATGGATTTCTTAGCCCATATTACTTCCCTCAATAGCCTTTTTGATCTTTCAAGTATTTATTCTCCACCGACGCCAAGTCGCCGGGTCATATATCCTTCAGCCAAGGACACATTAAATTTGAGGTCATTCTCTTTTTTTTCTTTGTTTGGTCGAATGGAGGTCATTCTCAAGCACCCAGTTTGTGACCAAAATCGCTGTTCCATATGACTGTTTCTAACATGTCATGCAGAACCACACTCAAATTATTTCTAAAGAATAGTCAACCCAAAAATAATAGCAATAATATAAAAAGGCGACCTAAATAAAGAAATTTTTTCCATGCCATGATTTACTTGTATTAGATATAAACAAGATTCTTAGAGAAAAATCGTTGTAATGACCCGATCCATTTTACATGAGGCCAAGCCTTCATAAGAAAAACTTGAAATGACAACACGAGGTGATGACTAGGTGAGGGTGGATTTAATTTATGAATAAATATCACACTGCATCATTCCTTCGACGTCAAACCTGAGGCGTCGGAAGCTTTCCTACTTCAACACTAACGACATCATTAGTGTCGGCTTGTGCCGCTCAACAATACTCCCCTTTTCTAATTTATGATTCAATCCACTCTCATCCCTTCAACATCCTAGAAGTCTACTGGGAGCCACATCTTGTTTGGGCTTGCTCGCCTAGGTAATTACTTTCCACCATAGTCGAACCGGATATTTACAGACCCATTAACTTCTGCATGATTCAAAATGATGTACAATCTATCAGGATTATGCCATATAATTTCGCCAATCTATTTTGTGTTTGTTCATCTAAGACCATTACTCTTATTATTGTTATCTAATAACAATATTTCTAGACAACAAAAAGGTGATAAATAAATTAGGAATGTATGGTTTTGTCTATTAACATTTGGCCATCCTTTCAAATTTTATTTTTTTATTTTTGTATATATCACCCACATAGGCGAAGTGTTGGAGAAATCTTTCCAGAATATTTTGAAGCTGACAAAACGTTTCTATCAGTCTTGTCTGGAGCATTGTAGACCCTTCTATTTAGAGTCTGAAGACCTTCAGATCACCAGACTCAGCACACAAGACTCAAGACTATTCTCATTGACAGTTTCTAATCCAGCGACGAAGACGATCCAGAGCTAAAGTGTTTGGTTGAGGATTTGGTCTTATCCACTGGAGAAGATCTCTTGGCTGGATATGATATAACGGATTCTTTTATTCTGAAATCAAGATCATTTGAAGATCCGATAATTGACGAAATATTCTTGGAAGGTTTTATTATTGGAAACCAAGATCCTGATTGTATGGGCGAACAGGATTGATGGGCTATCGACATGTTCCTTTAATAGCTCGAATGATCTTCTTAATTGATTCTGTCCAACGGGAAGATTGGAAGAATTCCTTTGGTAAGTGCCAACGGGTATGATGGCATAAAGGAGCATAAAAGGAAGATATTCTAGTTGTTCTAGAATATGCACGATAGAGAAATTCCAGAGTCTGAAGCTCCTTGATTATTAGTCGATTCATATTGAGCAAAACTGTATTCACAAAAGAGAGTCTATACTTGGTGATACCTTGAGGGAGTGTGGTAGATCTTCTACACCGTGAAATCAAGGGAGAACAGTGCTGTAACATCTCTTTGTTCATAGTGGAATCTAGCCAGTGGGCTGTCAATGCAAAAGAGTGGACGTTGGCTTGAAATAAGCCGAACCACTATAAACCTTGCGTTCAATTTTCTCTTCCCTACTCTCAGTCTTATTTTGATTGTTGTTTGTTTATTGACGAGAAAAAATTGTCTCAATTCTATCAACTGTCTAGTATTGTGCGATTATCGTGAGAAATTACTCTTTATACCTATTCACCCCCCTCTAGGTACTTTTACTAGCCATATCAATTGGTATCAAAGCTCATGTACTCACTTTATTTGAAGTGTTTTACTTCAGAGTAAAAGATCCATGGCTAGTATGCTAGCTCCAGGGCTGGTGGAAGGGCAAAGCAATACCAAACCTCCTTACTTTGATGGAAAGGACTACAACATCTGGAAAAACAAAATGAAAGCGTTTCTTCGATCAAAGGATCCTCTGGAATGGGACGTTGTAGAAAAAGGAATCACTCCTAAAGTTGCATCTGTCTCAGAAAGAGGGAAAGAAACTGTTGAGACCAGCGGAATGACTCAGGAAGAGATAATCAAGAGACAAACTCTTGATGCAAAAGCTATTTATTCTTTATATTGTGCCTTGTCACCTACTGAATATAACAGATTATCTTCTTGTGTTACAGCAAAAGAAGTCTGGGATATGTTACATATCACTTATGAAGGAATTGATCGAGTGAAAGAGACCAGAATCAACATCCTTCTCGGTCAATAAGAAGCCTTCAAAATGAAACCTGGAGAATCTATAACTGACATGTTTAGCCGTTTTACAGAAATTATAAATGGTCTTGAAAATCAAGGACAACCAATTTCTAATCCCATGAAGGTAAACAAGCTACTGCGTGGACTCTCAAAGGATTGGAATCACATAAAGACTTCAATAAGAGAGACGCAAAGAATCATGCCACTATCTGTCGACGAGTTGGTTGGAACTCTTCATTCTTATGAAGTGGAACGAATTAATGAAGACGAAGATCCAAAAGGTAAGAAATCCATTGCATTAAAATCAAATGATGATTCTGATGTTATAGATTCTGAATATGATATGGACGATGAGGAGCTTGCTCTCATGATAAGAAGATTCAGAAAACTGAATAGAAAAGGAAGAAAGTTCAACTCAAAGAAACAAAGTTTTCAAAGACAACGGACCAAGTCTGTCGATGATGATGAATCAAACAAAGATGTAGTTTGCTTTGAATGTAAGAAAAATGGACACATCAGACTCAACTGTCCTCTTCTGAAGAAAAAGAAAGGAAAAGCTGAAAAGTCTCGAAAGGCTCTCAAAGCCGAAATCTGGAGTGATACAGAGTGTGAAGAAAGTGATGATGAATATGCCAACTTATATCTGATGGCGCAATCAGACTCAAACTCAAACTTTGGATCAGACTCAGACAGTGAATTTGAGGTAAGTAATTTTAAAATTCCCGTCAAGGTTTCTAAGGGCCCGTTTGGTTTGGCTTTTGGGGAATGCATTTGCAGAAATACAAATACCTTTGGGTGAAGGGGGTTTTCCGAAATGCAAATATCGTTTGGTAAAATTTGCATTGAGAAACAACTTTGGCCAAAATACCGTTTGGTAAAATTTACATTTATAGTTAACTTTTATTAAATTAAAAAAGTAAAAATATGTTTATATTTTTTTTAAGTCCAACCACCGAACCGCGAATTCGGCGGCCGATCGCCCGAATAAAAAATATAAACATATAAACATAAAATATATATATAATAGATATGTTTATATAAATATATATTTATATAAAAAATCAAAGAAAAAAGTAGATATGTTTATATTTATAAATATATATATTTATTAAACATAAAATATATTTATATAAAAAATGGATATGTTTATATCTATATAAAATATATAAATATATATTTTATATTTTTATAAATATATATTTGTTAAAAATAAAATATAAAAAATAGATATGTTTATATTTTTTATATAAAAATAAACATAAAATATATGTTTATATATTTATACCGGACCGCCAAATTCGGCGGCCGAACCGCCTAAATAAAAGATATGTTTTTATTTTTTATATAAACATATTTTTATATAAAAAATATAAAAATATAAACATAAAATATATATAAAAAATAGATATGTTTATATAAATATATATTTACATAAAAAAATTGGAGAAAAAAATAGATATGTTTATATTTATAAATATATATATTTATTTATTTATTTATTAAACATAAAATATATTTATATAAAAATGGATATGTTTATATCTATATAAAATATATATAAACATAAAATATAAAAAAATAGATATGTTTATATATATTTATATAAAATATTAAAAAAATGATATGTTTATATTTTATATAAAATATTAAAATGTATATTTTTATATAAATATTAAAATGTATATTTTTATATAAATATTAAAATATATATTTTTATATAAATATTAACATATATATTTTTATATAAATATATTTTTCTATATTTTTATTTTTATTCAGGCGGCCGATTGGTTTCTCCACCGGAGAAATGAACAATACCGGAAGTTGCATTCCGAAGATGCAACTTGCCAAAGGACCTCAAGAGCTGCATTGGGTTAAAGGCCCTTAGAGCCACTTGAAGATACAATTGCATCTCGCCAAAGTCGCACTAAAAAACGAACCAAACAGCTTTGCATTTGGCTAAGGGACTTTAGAGCCCAAATGAGCATTCCAAATGCTGAACCAAACAGGGCCATAGTCTTTTGAAAGAAAATGCTCTTTTAAAAACTGACTCATCAAATATCTCAAAGAAATTTTCAATAGGATCCGAGAAACTTGAAAAAATTCTTTCAGCTCAAAGACCTTACTTCAATAAGTTTGGTCTAGGTATGACAGCAGAAACTATTCCCTTGATTGATTTTCCTAAAGTAAAAGAAAGAATTAAGCAAAGACCCTCGAGAGAGGCTTACAAAAATAATTTCAAGAAGGTTTTTGTAAAGTCTATAGGTCGAAATGCCCTCAGGTGTTCAAAGTGCAATAGCCCAGATCACTTTGAAAAAGAGTGTCCTATGGTTTGGAAACCTGTTAAGAAAACATGGGCTAATACTATTTATCTTACTAACACCAATGGACCCAAGAAAATATGGGTACCAAAGAAAGCTTGAGACCCTCTTTTAAATGCAGGTCTCCATCAAGAAAAAGGTAAAGTGGTATCTGGACAGTGAATGCTCAAGACATATGACAAGAGACTCAAATTTCTTTATAAAGATCGTTCAAGTAAATGGTGGAAAAGTCTCATTTGGAGGAAACGGCAAAGGAAGAATTGTGGGATTTTGAACTGCGAAAATTGGAAATCTCACAATAAGTAATGTTTCCCTAGTGGAAGGACTCAATTACAATCTTCTCAGCATCAGCCAACTGTGTGATACTGGTTTTAAGATCTTCTTTCAAGAAGGAATATGTTCTGGAACCAATAAAGACTCTACTCAGTTGTTCATGGGTCGAAGGCATGGAAATATCTATCTCTTGGATGTGAAACCGGATGAATCGCAATGCTTAATCTCAATTCAAGACGAAGTAAGCTTATGGCACAGAAAGCTTGGTCACATCAATATGAAGCAATTAGCCAAAATCTCAACAAAGCAACTTGTTCGTGGTCTACCCAATTTATCATACCAAAAGTCTGATCTATTCACTCCATGTATATTGGGAAAGCAGGTAAGAAATTCATTTAAGCCAATAAATCATGTCTCTACTAATCATGTACTGCAGCTGCTGCATATGGATTTCTTCAGACCAACCAGAACCAGAGCATTGAAGGTAAGAAATATTGCCTAGTAATTGTGGACGATTACTCCCTTGCAAGTAAGTCTGAAACCTTCTCGTATTTTGAAAATTTTGCTAAAAAGGTTCAAAATGAAAAAGGATGTGTTATCTCAAGTATAAGAACAGATCATGGAGGTGAATTTGAAAATCAAGATTTTACAAAATTTTGTGATAAATCTGGCTTTAAGCATGTGTTCTCCTCTCCATATACACCTCAGCAAAATGGAGTTGTGGAAAGAAAGAATAAATCTCTTCAAAAAATGGCTAGAACTTTTTTAATTGAAAGTAAGATTTCTTCACGATTTTGGGCTGAAGCTGTTTCAACAGCGTGCTATATCATCAATATAGTCTTTTTAAGACCTATTCTAGAGAAAACCCCTTATGAGTTATTCAAAGGTAAGAAGCCTATTATTTCATACTTTCATGTGTTCGGTTGGAAATGCTTTATACTGAAAAATGCAAAAGATCGAGTTGGTAAGTTTGAAGAAAGATCAGATGAAGGCATCTTCCTTGGATATTCTACATCAAGTAAAGCCTACAGAGTCTACAACAAGAAGAGTCAATTTGTGGAGGAATCAATGAATGTCAAATTTCAAGATTCTATGCAAAATGAATCTAATCAGACTCATTATGAAGAATCTGAACCTGCTCCAGACTCTCCAAAGCTTGCAACTCAAGAAGCATCTCAGACTCTGGAAGACCAGCATCAAGCTGTTCGTGAAGATTCAAGTAAAGAAAGAGATCATCAACCTGACGAATCAACCAGTAACTGGAAGCATAAGTCCAGTCATCCCAAAGATCTTATTATTGGCGACATTAATGAAGGAATTCCCACAAGATCCAAAAGGCGTGAAGAGTCTAGTACTGTGGCTCTCATTTATGAAATCGAACCAAAAAGCATAGAAGAAGCTTTATCTGATGAAAGCTGGATTGAAGCTGTGCAAGAATAGCTCAAACAGTTCAACATTAATGATGTCTGGGAATTGACATCTAAACCAAAAGGTAAAACTGTTATTGGAGCTAAATGGGTATTCAGGAACAAGATGAATGAAAAAGGAAAAGTGGTAAGAAACAAAGCAAGACTCGTGGCCAAGGGTTATACGCAAGAAGAAGGAATAGACTATGATGAGACTTACGCACCAGTAGCAAGGTTAGAAGCTATTCGATTATTACTTGCGTTTGCTTGTTATAAAAATTTCAGGTTATTCCAAATGGACGTCAAAAATGTCTTCCTAAATGGTTTATCCATGAGGAAGTTTATGTGGAACAACCACCAGGGTTTGAAGACCCAAAGAAGCCATACTCAGTCTTCAGACTGAAAAAGGCCTTGTATGGTTTAAAGCAAGCACCTCGAGCTTGGTACGACAGACTAAGTAAGTTCTTAATATAGAATGGTTTTGTCAAAGGTAAAGTAGATACTACTCTATTTATCAAAAAGGAAAACAAAAGCTTTTTACTTATTCAAATATATGTGGATGATATTATTTTTGGATCCTCTAATGAAAGTCTGTGCAAGAAATTCTCTAAGTTTATGCAGGATGAGTTTGAAATGAGTATGATGGGAGAGTTAACCTTCTTTCTTGGACTCCAAGTAAAACAATTGAAGGAAAGAACTTTTATTCATCAAGAAAAATATGCTAATGATCTTATCAAAAAGTTTGGACTGGAAAAGTGCAAAAAGACTGACATACCGATGTCAAGTTCTTTTAAGATAGACAAAGATGAAGAAGGGAAGAAAGTTGATCAAAAGCTGTACGGGAGTATCATCGGTTCACTTCTTTATCTTACTGCCTCTAGACCTGACATTTTGTTGAGTGTTTACATATGTGCTAGGTTTCAATCTGATCCTAGAGAATCTCATCTCAGTGCTGCGAAATGTATTATTAAATACGTTGCTTCATCTTCAAGCATAGGTCTTTGGTATCCTAAATAAGGAGACTTTAATCTTCTTGGATATTCAGACGCAGATCTAGCCGGTTGCAGAGTTGATAGAAAGAGCACCTCGGGAACTTACCAGTTGCTTGGAAGCAGGACAGTGTCTTGGTTTTCAAGGAAACAAAATACTGTGGCTCTCTCTACAACAGAAGCAGAGTATGTAACTCTTGAAAGTTGTTGTTCGCAAATTCTGTGGATAAAACAACAGCTACAAGACTTTGGAATTGAAGACTCATGCACTGAGATTAGATGTGACAACACCAGCGCAATCAATCTCACTAAAAATCCAATCCTTCACTCAAGGGCAAAGCATATAGAGATTCGACATCACTTCATTAGAGATCATGTTTAAAATGGAGAAATCTCGATTCAATTCGTTGATTCAAAGAGCCAACTAGCGGATATATTCACAAAGCCTTTGGAGAAAAATCAATTCAATATTATCCGTTCCAGACTCAACATTTTGAAGATTGAGGAAGTTAAAGTCTAGAGCTCTCAAACCCTCAGACTCAGACATTCATGGCTATAGACTGTAAGTTGTTTTAATATTCAATCTCGAAAAGGTACGATCATTCGTTCAGTTATAATTGATTTATATTATCTTTAAAAATGGAATTTTATCTTTTCAAAAAGGATAACTTCTCTTTAAAATGGCAGTTTTCTTTAAAAAGGGCGGTTATCGTTTTTTTAAAAAAAAAGGGACGACTATTCACTTTCCTTTATGTCGATTGGCTTTTTCCTTTTTAAATTGGGTTATATATATATATATATATATACAAGTCAGTTGTTTTCTTCACTTAACTCCAAAACCCTAAAAAGCATTCTCCTCCCAATCCTGTCTCGACTTCGTGTTCATCTTCGAGAAAGTTGTCATCTTTTCTTGGGAAAGCGAGTCAAGGAATCTTTCAACGACAAGGAACGATGTTTTCTTCGAGAAAGTCTTCAAGAATCGCAAGCATGGGACCACAAATAATGAGGGAGGGTCCTACCCATTTCGATCTCACCGAGGAGGAAGAGTTACCGAGACAGCGACAGAGCCCGATTCACTCTCAACCACGTCACTCTCTACCATCTACCCCACATGGTGTGGGTCAACAATCGGAGGAAGAAATAATCGAGGAAGTAGACCCTGTAAGAGTTCAAAAACCCTCTTTTATTTACAAGCTCTATCGTGCTTTGAAGAGCACTGGTACTCCGCTGAACTATGTAGATGATTTCCTTAAAAACAAGGGTTATGGAAATGAGTATGTCTTTTTGCGATGAATGGAGGATTTGGGAATTGCTCACAAAGGAAAGGTTGAGGAAGCACTTGCAAACATTCCAAGTGACCCTCATGTAGGAGGATTGAATCCCACTGACGGGAACGATGATGATAAATTGTTTAGTGAATTCCAACCTAGGATGGGTGTTGCTGCGAAGGTTAAAGGAAAAAGAACGGAGTTGTTCAAATCGAAGGAACATGAGGATCTGTTCTTCAAATTATTGAAACGTGGGGTGATAAACCCCAGGAGCGTTGATTTTGACTTTATGGATGCTATCAATGTGAACTTGAGGGAAAAGTTCAATCTGCTTCAACTTGAGCAATTTTGCTCCGACACCATAGACGGCTATGCACAATTGACAGCATATTTCTATTCAAATTTCAGTTTTTTATATGCGAATAGAATATCCTTCAGTGTTCGAGACTAAGACTATGTGGTAGATGTGGACATACTGGCAGATATAATTGGGGTTGAAAGAGGACGATATCAACTGGTCAAGGTTTCAGTTGCTCGTACCTCACTGGAGCTTGTCAAAGACAGGAATGCAGAAGGGAGAATTACCTACGCAAGAATGCGTGCCATCAACATCTTGCTTCACAAAATTGTGATCAATTGTCTCAGGCCAAAATCGACATCCAAGACTGACATGTCTAACTCTGAGGCCAAATTGATGTACGCGATCAATTCAGGGAGAAAGTTCTCTCTCCCTCACACCATTCTCTTCCACATGTACAGAGCGATGGTAAAGGAAAAGGGCCAGTTGCCTTACTCAGGTCTTGTGACCAAGATCTTCAGATACTTGAACATTGAACCTCCACAAACTCTTTTGTGTTCGACCATGCGACAAAATGGTGGTGGGTTTAAAAATGCTGACAAAAATGCGTCTGAAAGAGCTTGATAAGGCAATGGAGAAGTTCAAAGTGAAAACTCCAATCAAATCTCATCCAGTATCTTCTGCATCAAAAAGGAAAGGGAAGGAGCCCATGGGTGCTCCATCCAAAAAGAAAAGAACTCTTATCTTAGAGGATGAAGATGAAGAGGATGAACTCACTATCTCTGCCTTGGCATTGAAAAGGCTCAGTCGTTTGGCACCTGAATCAACGGAACGACAGGAAAAAGGAAAAGAAGCAGAGGAAAAAGAGTAGAGAGAGGAAAAGGGAAAAGAAGAGAACAGAGAAGCAGAGGAGAAAGAAGAGAAAGAAAAAGAAGAAGAGGAGAAGGAAGTTGAAGAAGAAGAAGAAGCAGTCAAAGAAAAGTCTGCAGATGAAGCCGGAGAGAAAGGCAATCAAGACGCTGACGAGCATAACCATCACTCTTCCCCAATTGAGGCCTTAGAAACAGGGGGAGATGGCAAGCAAGGAAGGACTACACCATATCCTGTCAACAGTGAAGGTGTGAGTCACTCACCAGCAAATCCAGAAGATCTTCAGGCTTCTCAAATGCCTGAGGAAGGACATGATACCTCAACGCCAAATCTGCGCGATTACACCGAAGTTCCATCATCTGCCTTTACTCCATCCGATAGAGCAAATGCTAGCACACAGACGGACACTACAGCAGATTTCGCCGCATCCTTGATCTTCTTCTGGAAATGTAGGGTCAAATATATGCTTTGGAATGTGAACTTCAAGTCTTGAAGAATGCTGGACAAGCGTCTTCTGTTACCCTGTCGGATCAAATGCAAGACCTCGCTCTTCAAATTCAAGCAAATGCCAAAGGGGAAGAGGTGGCACATCTACGGGAAGACTTGAAGAGGCTGAAAGGCATCGTACAGTCGATGGGAGATTTCCAGCTTGTGCGCGTTCCCAAGCAGACTTGACTTTTTTTCTCACCTTTTTTAATGATGACAAAAAGGGGGAGAAGTGCAATCTTTGAACTTTGACTTTAAATTTTTTACTTTAGTTTGTTTGGATATTTGTTTTGAATATGACTTGGGTGTGGATTTGAAATTGACTGTTGCATTTATATCAAGTGTTATTGTATGGCTTTACTCATGAAAGACTAACCTACCTATTTTCTGTGGATGCGGAGTCTAGTTGAATTGTTAATCTTTATGAGATATCCATATTGCTTGAGTAATGTTTTGCAAGTCAAAGTTGTTCAAATTTATAGGAAAGTTTTGTCACCATCAAAAAGGGGGAGATTGTTGGAGAAATCTTTTCAAAATATTTTGAAGCTGACAAAACGTTTCTATCAGTCTTGTATGGAGCATTGCAGACCCTTCTATTTAGAGTCTGAAGACCTTTAGATCACTAGACTTAGCATACAAGACTCAAGACTCAAGACTATTTTCATTGACAGTTTCTAATCCAGCGACGAAGACGATCCAGAGCTAAAGTGTTTGGTTGAGGATTTGGTCTTATCCACTGGAGAAGATCTCTTGGCTGGATATGATATAATGGATTCTTTTATTCTGAAATCAAGATCATTTGAAGATCCGATAATTGACGAAATATTCTTGGAAGGTTTTATTATTGGAAACCAAGATCCTGATTCTATGGGCGAACATGATTGATGGGCTATCGACATGTTCCTTTAATAGCTCGAATGATCTTCTTAATTGATTCTGTCCAACGGGAAGATTGGAAGAATTCCTTTGGTAAGTGCCAACGGGTATGATGGCATAAAGGAGCATAAAAGGAAGATATTCTAGTTGTTCTAGAATATGCACAATAGAGAAATTCCAGAGTCTGAAGCTCCTTGATTATTAGTCGATTCATATTGAGCAAAACTGTATTCACAAAAGAGAGTCTATACTTGGTGATACCTTGAGGGAGTGTGGTAGATCTTCTACACCGTGAAATCAAGGGAGAACAGTGCTGTAACATCTCTTTATTCATAGTGGAATCCAGCCAGTGGACTGTCAGTGCAGAAGAGTGGACGTAGGCTTGAAATAAGCCGAACCACTATAAACCTTGCGTTCAATTTTCTCTTCCCTACTCTCAGTCTTATTTTGATTGTTGTTTGCTTATTAAGGAGAAAAAATTGTCTCAATTCTATCAACTGTCTAGCATTGTGCGATTATCGTGAGAAATTACTCTTTATACCTATTCACCCCACTCTAGGTATTTTTACTAGCCATATCACGAAGCACCGCATTAATTTTAAGTTCATTAGGAGCATCTCAAGCACTCAATTCGTAACCACGTTCTGAATTATTTTGCGAAGGAAAGTGAACCAAAAAAATATAAATATATCTCACTGATATTGATCTTATGGCCATGCTTAATTTAGTTTTTCCTTACTAAAACATTGCAGTTGCTTTGGTCACGGAGCGATTTCATCGCTCTAGCCTACAGAACGATCAATCTAGTATAGTGATCCCCGAATAGTAACAAATCGAGTTGTCAAGGTTCTATGATATTGCGCACTTTTGATTCTTCATTTATGTGGTGATTGTTCATTATTACTCTGATTGCTTTAATTAGCTGCAAGCATGCACGGATCAAGATAATTAAACAGGAGGCCGTGAGACCCTGATTATTTGATTGTCGTGAATTTCATCTTTCCACTTCAGTCAGTGAGTTTAGTGAATGGAAAGTCTTTTCCGGCCAAAAGATAAAGAAATTGTATCAGCATAGATGAATAAACTTTTCTTTTCTGTAATCTAATGGCATGAGCATAGAGATCCGGCTATCTATAAGTCCTTAAAACACCCTGTAAGCCCCATAAACCGGTTAAGTTTGGCTTTTAGCCTATGCATGTGGCTCTAACCAAGAGTAATTTGCACACAATTGGTGAGATTTAAGTAAGTGACCTTTAATTCTTGAGCTGTTAGTCTTCTGATATTCCAACTAACTGCACCAATCCCTTAAAGGTTATAAATAAACAATATATTATATTTACCTAAGTTGTGTCATGCTTTAAAAATGATTTCAAGGAGACCAATGCCATTCATCTAACCCCTGATATTTAGATCTTAGTGCAGCAAAACACATGAATATCTAGATTTTTTGACCAAATATAAATATCTTGTGCGGCTTGGCATTACAGCTGCTGCAGCATATGCTGTTTTCAATGAACTCATATTCCAACCAAAAGGAGTAGGAAAAATTGTCTTCCTTAATACGAATGTTTGGTTTTGAATTTAGAGAACGGAGTTCTTACTACGTTGTTCGTCAAGATATTGCTCTCCTCTGGCAGGTACAAGATCTTCAACATGGCTCTGAAAAAAATTCAAGATGACGGTTAGGTATATATGCATGTAAGTGAGAATAAAAGCCCTTCATGCCTCGTTACTGGTACACTGGTGTGGCAGGCCCAGAAGATGGATGGATTTTCGCTTTGGGAGCATCAGTCAAATTGGATAGTTGTAGCTATGCCGCCCAGCAATCAATTATCAATCACTCAATGAGCTCAGACAGCTCCTCTGTGGATGTAAGATTGGTGCTCCTAGTAGCTTCTACTTAGATTTGGAAAAGCCATTACCTGCTGAATAAGGCATGGCAGTGGACCAGAAGTTCCAAGTAAACTAAATGAACCCTTTCATAACATGAAGAGCCTAAATTGCTGGCAGAATCTTAGTCCATGTTTGCTTGTGCATGTGCTTTTGAGAGTTAACCTTTCGTGGCAGCCCGGTGGCTTTAGTCACCTGAGCGAACTTAAGACCATGTTTCCCGTCTAAATTCCTTTAGCTCAGTTTATTGACATCGTCTATTCACAATTAGTTTGGAGACAACAATTTCAACTCAAGGAGGTGCTGCATCCGATTTCAGATTCTTTCCTTATGACACTTTCTCTCGAAAGATATCTCTTCTGCCTTGTGGCTGAATATGATGGATCGTCTTGAATCAGCTTCAGGTAAGGATTGAATCTCCAGCTACTGGATACGTTCAAGGAAGTAGGAATCGAGCGGACTGCCAACGTATTCCACACAGGGTCTGGACCGATGGAGATGGTGTTGATCATTGGTGACTCAGTTTTCTGATCTAATTTTTATGTCTCTAGAATTATTCGAATCTGCATGAACTGTCATCATTCTCCTAATGACACAGGTCGATGATTGGAACAATTTTTAGTCATCGTCTATGGAGAGAAATACAAAACAGATGAATCCCTTGACTACATGTTGTGAAGACTTATGAACAGAAAGAAAGAAACAGAGATGATGGATTTTCTGTATTCAATGAGGAGTTTTTTCATCTTAGAGTTTGCAGACTTGCTTGCTCTTCAATTCTATTTATATTACAAGCTGTAAAGTTCAACTAACTAAGAAAACTGACTAACATAAACAAAACAAAATGTGCACTGTTACATGCTCAAAACCAAATATTGATTCTGCAATGAACATGTGCTACAAATTTCATTGCTGACTTCATCACTTTTATTCCCTGTCGAAATAGTAGCAGTAGGTTCACCAGGCTTTCTCGCTTTACTTCCTCTGTTCTCGAGAATGGTCAAAACAGCAGCAGTAGGCTCACCAGGCTTTCTCGCTTTACTTCCTTTGTTCTCAGCAATACCAGATTCTCCAACAGCATAATATGTATTCATCATATAGCTCTTAACATCCCCCTACAAATTAGGAAGGGGTGAAGAACCCATACCCAATTTGACTCTAATAGTAAAGTGTGCCAGTCATGATAGTGCTTTAGTAAAAATATCAGCAAGTTGATGAGTGCTTGGAACATAACGCACACTCAGAGATCCTGAAGAAACTTTCTCTCGAACAAAATGAAAATCAACTTCAATGTGTTTGGTGCAAGCATGGAAAATAGGATTGGCAGTAAGTGAGATGGCAGACTAATTATCACCAAATAAAAGTGGTGGGGAGGAGAGACATAGACCAATGTCACGAAGAACAAAGCTAATCCATGTAAGATCAGCAGTAGTAAAGGCAAGTGCTCGATATTCTGCTTCGGTGGAAGAGTGAGAGACAATAGGTTGCTTCTTCGCTACCCATGAGATGATATTAGAACCAAGATAGGTGCAGAAACCAGTAGTTGAGCATCTGGTTTCAACACAACCAGCCCAATCTACATCAGAGAATCCATATAAATTCATAGAATTGTGAGAATGAAGAAATATGCCAAGATGAACAGTTCTTTTAACATAGCAAAGAACCCTTTTCAACTTATAAAAATCTCCAAGCTGCATTTTCTAACATAACAAGTTTGTCGCATATGTAAGATCAGGACGAGTTATGGTCAGATATTGAAGTCCACCAACTAAACTTCTTTATTCAAGTGGATTGGAGAGTAGAATGTCATCATTCTTCAAGATGACTGGTCTCGGTGACAAAGGAGTTGAAATAGGTTTACAAGTAGTCATGTTGGCTCTTGTAAGAAGATCAAGTGCATACTTTGTTTGACATAGGAACAGATCAATAGTTGTGCGTTTGGCTTCAATGCCTAGAAAGTAATGAAGATGTCCGAGATCTTTCATGTGAAATTAAAGACTGAGAGATTGAATCGGGTTAGTGAGTAACTTATCTGAGCTGCCAGTCAATACAATATCATCCACATAGAGTAACAGAAGCACTGTTTCTGGTCCATCATGAAGTATAAAAAGTGATGGATTAGTCGTACTACAGAAGAAACCAGTTTCAAGAAGAAAATTGATGAACTTGTCAAACCAGGCACGTGGTGCTTGACAAAGACCATATAGGGACCTTTTGAGAAGATAGACATATTGGGACTTTTGAGGATGTATAAAACCAGGAGGCTACTCCATATACACGTTTCATTCAATGCTCCATGTAGGAATGCATTTTTAACATCAAGTTGATGTATTGGCCATTTCTTGATCATTGCCACAGAGAGTACTATACGAATGGTGGCATGTTTGACAACAGGACTAAAGGTTTTTGTAAAATCAACTCCTTCCTCCTAGTGAAACCCCTTAGCTACTAATCGAGCCTTCAATCTATCAATACTTCCATTAGGTGCAAGCTTCGTTTTAAACACCCACTTACATCATATGACATTGATTTGATTAGTTCGAGGAACTAATAACCAGGTCTGGTTTTGATACAAAGCATCCATTTCTTCCTTCATTGCTGTATACCACCCTTCATCTGCTAAAGCTGATTTAACTGATCGTGGTTCAGGAGGCACTTGATATTCAGCAAGACATGCATATATGAAATTTAGCTTTACGATGCCAAATTTTGATCAAGTTTGCATAGGGTGAGTAGAAAGTGTACCTTGTGAGGTAGCTTGAGAATTTTGATGAGCTTGGTCGATAACAATTTCATCTGGTGTTTCAGTTGTGGAAGTAGGAACTTCGTGTTCTGCAAGTTGCAGATGTAAAGGAGATGAAGTTGATGACATTGCAATAGGATGGAGAGAATCGAAGTTCTCTGTAACCACGATTCCACTATCTTGTAAATATCCTGTATGTGTATGTGAGGGAGATGGCACTTGATCTGCACTTGGAGAGTCTAAGAGTTTAACTTCTTCTGTCCATAGTCTATACAGAGTTGTATACTGATGATACTCTGTTGCTAGTTTCTTAGTAAAAGGAAAGAAACTTTCGTCGAACATGACGTGTTAACTAATGTATATATGACCAATGGTAGGAACAAGACATCGATATCCCTTATGGCGGTCACTATATCCCAGAAACACACGTGTGAGAGATCGTGGATCAAATTTGTGCTATGCATATGGTCTGAGACAGGGGTAACATGCACATCCAAAGACTTTGAGATGTTTATAACTCGGTTCTTGCTAATAAATTTTGATGTAAGGTGATTGCATTTGTAACTTTGGAGTGGGAAGTATATTGACAATGTAATTAGCTGTCATAAATGCATCAACCCAATATTTCAATGGAAGTCTAGCATGGTAGAGCATGGCTAGACCTAGTTCAACAACACGACAATGTTTTCTTTCAGGAATCCCATTCTGTTCTGGTGTGTAGGGACAAGAAACATGTTGTGTAATGCCACAATTCTGTAAATGAGTCTTAAATTTGTGGCCGATGAATTCTCCTCCACCATCGCATTGAAATACCTTGATTCTACAATCAAACTGATTTTCCACTTGTTTCTGAAACATGACAAAGATGTCATAGAAGTCTGACTTCAATTTCATTGGATAGATCCAACTAAAACGAGAAAAGTTGTCTACAAAGATGACATAGTACTTGAAATTTTAAAAAGAACTAACTGGTGCAGGACCCCAGATATCACAATGAATCTATTCTAAAGGTGTAGAAGTTGCAGAATCTTATAAAGAAAAAGGTAAAGCAGTACTCTTAGCAACTTGACAGCTTCTACATATAGTTTGTATTCTCGTATCGCAGTGAATCAACTGCTGATTCTACAAATATTTCAGGGTTTTCAGGTTGGTGTGAGCTAAGCGCTGGTGGCACACATCTTCTCCTACAACTTTGTGTCTCTAAGTAAAAAAGGCATCTATGGTTTGAGGATCCACTTGGTAGAGTCCTTTAACTTTCCTTCCGAGCATCATGGTTGTGTTGGTGTAATTGTCCTTTATATAGACCCCAGTTTTATCAAAAACAAATGAACATGGATAATCATCTGTTAGTTTTGATATTAACAGAAAATTTTTCTTGATTTCAGGAACAATCGGCACATCATTTAGAGGTAATGAATCAACTTCAGTATGTAATAACGCATCACCAATATAGGCAATAGGTAGGCATGAACCATTCCCAATCATAACTGTATCAGTACCATTGTATCTAGAAGAGTTATGAAGAATACCAGAGTTTGCAGTGATGTGAGCAGTCACACTGGTGTCTAGATACCACTCATTGCCGTTTGAATCTTCAAGATGCATTGCTGCTAATGCTATTGGAATTTCCTCAGCTTGATATGAGTTGTCGAATTGATACCAACAATGAAGTGCATCATGTCCTGGACGTTTACAAATTTGACACTCCAATCGAATATTATTTGTTGTTTTCTCAACCTGCAAATTTTTGTGAAGTGTTAGATTTGAGGATGGATATGATTTGGTATCTTGATACCTTTGTGAAGAACTAGCATATGGTCGAAATCCTTGACTGGAACCAAAACCAGAGAAGTTATTGAACTACTTAAATCGCTGACCCTCCTGTTCATGATTCAAGTTATTTGGCCTGTAACTCAGATTTCTTCCAGGATATCATAGCTACAATTTCTATTATTGAAAGGACGTCCTCTTCCATAACTACGTCCTCCGTGATTACTCCCTCTTGAACCTCTAAAACCAAATTTTTGCTAAGCAGGTTCTCTGTCAAACTCCTCCTTCTGCAGGACTTCAGTTTTTCTTTGACCATAATAGGCTAGATTAGGATTGTATTGGCTTAAGGAGTAATTCTGTAATCTTGCTTCAAACCTCTCTAACTGTGATATTACTTCATCATACTCTGGTTGAGGTTTCAAGCAATATATGGTAGTTTTAAAGTTCTCATATTCAAATCATAATCCCTCCAAAACACCAAACATCTTTGTTATCTCATCTATTGGCTTCCCAATTGCATTTAGTTGATCACAAATTGATTTGTATTCTCTAAGATAAACTGATAATGCTCGATCTCGTTTTTGGCAGGCTTGTAGCTTTCCTCTTAATTCAAACTCTCTAGCTACAGATTTTTGTGTGAATTGATTGAGTAAAGTTTGCCATACCTCATATGAAGTTTCCAAGCCAATGATCAGACTCAGTATATTTTCAAATACAGCTCAACTGATCCATGATGAAACTAATTGATCTGTTCTTATCCAATCCGTATAATCAGGATTCGCAACTTCTGTATCATGTCCTTCAACTTCAACCTATAATGATTGAGTAGGTGATGGAGTTTCTCCATTAACGAAGCCAAATAGCTCTTGGCTTCGCAAGAATTTGTGGAATTACGCTTGCCAAAGAAGAAAGTTGTCTTTAGGTAGCTTGATAGTAACAAAGTTGGAGATGTTAATATGGACTGGAAATGGATATTTCTATGTTCTTGCTGCCATTTCGTGCTCTCAGGCCCTAGATGATGCGTGATTGCAGTCACAATCACCTATTGGACTTACACGATGGAGTCATGGATGTGTCACCAATGATGATTAGATCTTGACAAAGAAGAACAACTCACAGAGCAGAACAAAGAAAAGCAAGTGATTCGCAAATCTGCAATCAAGGGAGAACGACACCATGAGCAGTAGAAGAAAGCGATCAGTGAAGCTCGAGTGAGGCTTCAATCTGCTGCAACTTCGGCATCTTTGATTAGATTTTGCGAGCAAAGGGTTGCTGGAATAGAGCAATCAACAAAGATGATATGTGCTCTCAGGTAGGCTCTAATACCATGTGAAGACTTATGAACAGGAAGAAAGAAATAGAGATGATGGATTTTCTGTATTCAATGAGGAGTTTTTTCATCTTAGAGCTTGCAGACTTGCTTGCTCTTCAATTCTATTTATATTACAAGCTGTAAAGTTCAACTAACTAAGAAAACTGACTAATAGAAACAAAACAAAATGTGCACTGTCACATGCTCAAAACCGAATATTGATTCTGCAATGAACAAGTGCTACAAATTTCATTATTGACTTCATCCCTTTTATTCCTGGTCGAAATAGCAGTAGTAGGTTCACCAGGCTTTCTCGCTTTACTTCCTCTGTTCTCGGGAATGGTCAAAACAGCAGCAGTAGGCTCACCAAGCTTTCTTGCTTTACTCCTCTGTTCTCGGCAATACCAGATTCTCCAGCAGCATAATATGTATTCATTATATAGCTCTTAACACATGTGCCATGAACTTAAAAATTCTCGTAAAATGAAAAAAAAAAAAAAATCCAAGGGCTTGGACTTTCATGTAAATCGAACTCAAGTGACCCCGGTAATGTTACTCGTTCTTAATGCGCCAAATGAAGAATAATCAGAAGTCTTTCCTCATTAGGTAGTTTATTCATTGGGGCCTTTCCCAAACTTTTAAACCCCGTTATTCATGTGATTAGTTTTCTTTAAAATGGCGAGTTCGTCATGTAAGACTGGATAATATTTTCTCGCATACGGTGAATACCCTAACAAACTTTAGATACGATTGCTTTCAGGTTCAAGAGTATACCTAACTTTAGGTTGTCGAGAGTCATATTTAAATACAAGTCCAAGTCATTAATTATAGTAAAAAAGACCCATGTTGTTGAAAAGGAAATACTAAAAAAAAAAAAGGTTAATACCAAATAACCGATACACCTATAATAATTTATCCCGAACTAATTTTTTTATCATAAAAAAAAATCCTAAACTAGTACAATGTAATAAATTTGCCTTTCATTAGTTTCCGTTAAATTTTATCATCAAATTACTTAGTTAAATAACACGTAACAATTAACAAGTGTACCAGTTTGAAATTTTACCCACTATTTATCAGGGGTGTACAAAAGAGAGAGAAACCATGATCATGAGTTACAGTGCATGTGTATCTTCTTCTTTCTCCATTGGTGTTCTGCAACTTTTGCTGGGATCCACGGAATTCTCTATTTGATGATACGGCTTTTTCTTGCGAAGTGATCGGTTTGCCTTCTACAGGATCTTCTCATTAAGAAAAAGGCAAGAAAGAGCTACGAATTTATGTCGCTGCGTTGCAAAGGTAAGACTCTAGAGAAGCTTGCAATTCAAATCCACAGTAACCGAGCCATGGGAATAACCTCCCAGAGTGCGACGGATGTCAGATACAGCTCGCCTAAGTTGATATTTCATAAAATCTTGCCGTAAGGGTTTTCGATGCCACTTATACATATTCATCTAATGTTTGTTACAAGTGTGGACTACATCCACCCGTGCCAGTCTATATTCACATATTAAGGGGAAATGTTAGTGCATTTGAGCAGTTCTCCTTTTGTATTGGAATAATGAGAAACGGTTCATAAATTTTGATTCAATATGTAATGTGATATCTGAAGTTTTAAACTTTAACCTAATATTCAATATAGTTTTTGAATTTTAATTTATTCAATATGGTCCTTGAACTTTTTGTTCTTACTCAATGTGGTCCATGAATTGTATGAAGATATTCAATGTAGTTCTTCCATTATTTCTTGATCAGGGATAATATTGAACATTTTTTATAATTTGCAAACTAAATTGAACATGTATCAAAAGTTCAAAGATTCTATTGAACTAAGTAAAAGTTCATGCACCATATTACACATTGGTTTAAAGTCTATAGACTACATTGAATAAAATAAATGTTTATAGACAATATTGCGCATTGAGCCAAAGTTCAGAGATCATTTGTGTATTTTTTTCTTTCATTTTAGATGATAATTTATTTGACTTTTTGGAAGTGTAATATATTTGTTGAGATTCGATTGTAATTTGCAGGTTATGAGAGGAAGACATTTCTATCGGAATACCGGGTTTTGAAGAGCTTTAGAAGCTTTAGTCAGGGTTTCGGAATATTTTCTCTTATTTGATATGGTTAGCTGCTTTTATCCTTTCCTTCTCTTTGCAAAAAGAGTACTTTGATGCAAATCAACTTTTGAGCCTCGAAAAAGTGGAGTTAAAATAATCGATGTGTTACTATTATTATAGTGCTGCGTAAGCTTTCGCTACTTATAGGTAATATTATAAACAGGCCGTGTACGGTGCATCTCAATAATTTGGTATAGGAAATTGCTTGAAATTCTTTAACGAATGAATTTAAGTTATACTTATGGTCTTTAGACCAAATAGAAGTACTTCAAATGTACATTTGGGCGCCGGGGGATTTCCAATGAGGAACTTTTTGTTTGAGTCGCACATATTGCTTCGAATTAAGACCACTTGCACAGGCTAAAAGCATGTATTTATGGTGCGTTTGGGAAGACTTTTGGGGAAAGTCCTTGAGAAAATGTAAAGGCGCTTGAGCTAAAGGAGTTTTTCAAAATGCAAATTATGTTTGGCAAATCATACTTGTGAAAGTCCATTGTGAAGTATCTTTGAGCAAAATACTATTTGGATAAATTAAATTTGTAAAAAGCTTTTGTTATTAAAAAAAAAAAGGGAAAAAGGAGAGTTGGCCAGCCAAGGGCTTCGTCGATTACCACCGGCAAAGGGTAGGCGGTCCAACAAGGGAGAGGCGGTGCGGCAAAGGGTAGGCTATCTGGCAAGGGGGAGGCAGTGCGGCGAAGGGCCGCGTCTGGCTAGGGTCGCACACAATGCGGCGAGGGTTGCAACGACCGGGTGGGTCACGGCGACCTTTGCCGAATGGTCACCTCGACCCGCCGCGCCGCGACCTCTGTGCGGAGGTCGCCGATGCCACTTGATCTGGTCGCTGCGAACCAGATCACAAGATCCTAGTCGCCACAACCCTTGCTGCGCCATGTGCGACCCACCACGCCGCAAAGGTCGCCGGCGCCTGCCATCTGGTCGCCACAACCCAGATCTACGCACAATATGGGTTGCCAGTGTCCTCCGCACAGCGACCCTCATCGAAGGGTCGTGAGACCCTAGCCAAACCACCTGTCCTTCACCGCACCGCATGTCCTTCACCGGACCACCTACCCTCCTTCGGCGACCGCACGTAGATGTTGGCCGTGTTCTTAGTAAAGAGAAGGGAAGGATGAAGATGATGAACAATTGTCGGGATAAAGCCAGAAAAATGAAAAATTAACGAAGACAATTTCGAAACAAAAATTTCGTTGCCTTCAAAGCCGGCATGTTGAGAATGCCCAAGGCAGCCCCCAACCTGCCTTGGGCTTTTAGCCTTGAGAACTTTGGCAAAGGCAAGTGAAAAAAAGATTGTCAAGCACTACATATTTGACCCAAATGCCTTTAGGCCCCTAAAGACCCTTGGGAAAGCAATTCCCAAACGGAGCCTTAATCAGTTTATGGGACGTGCAAAATGTTTCATGAGCCTCTTACCCACTCCATAGCCATGCCTTTGGATTATTAGAAAAATAATTGCAATTGATGATTACAACTAGTTCATTAGATAGAACATAATTTTTTCATTCGTTAGTGTCTTATTACCATCTTTCTATGTTTTTTCTTCCTCTATTGCTTTGAATGTACAAATCGTAAGTGTATAGAGGGGTATGTATGTATTGAACAAGAGTAGGTAAAGGGTTAGTTTCTTAGTTTTTTTTAAAGATCAATGTCCTTCCGATCGATTTATATTCATGTTTAATGATCTTCTATGTAAACGGGGATATTACAAACTAGCCTTTACTTTGTATTTATTATTATATGATAATGCGAAATAAATTTCAATGTAACGAAGCGTGAATTATCACCGATCACTAGATTTCACAAATGTACACATGCACCTTATTTAGGGACTCTAAACTGAATTTTTTTTTCTTGAAGTTGAAAGATATGCTATTACTCGATTGCAAAAGGTCAGCTTAATTCAACATGGGAAAGATTATTCACGATCCCCATTCCATAGTAAGAAAGAAAATATTTTGAATGGACCTTAGACCATTGGAAAAGCCAAAGTCAAAAGAAACATGGACGACTCAACTGGTTTTTTTTTCTAGCGTGTAATAAATTGTAAATACCATGAAAAACATTCACCAATCAGAATTCAAAAACTTACCTTTCTTTACTAGTAGGCATCGCCTTTCTAAAAAATAAACATTTAAAAAAAAAAAAAAACCTTGTACGAGAGGAAATCTGCCAATAGCAGATGGGCCCCTCTCTTCAATCTTCTCCTTCTTTGTCCCGATAGGCTTCTCTCTCTCTCTCTCTCTCTCTCTCTCTCTCTCTCTCTCTCTCTCTCTAGAGCTGCATCCCTCGCTTTCGCTCTCTTCCTGCCTTGGTGGATTCCTCGCTCTTCTTCTTGCTGGCTAACCTGCCGGTCGTCTAGGTATGGATCTTTCTTTCTATGCTTGCTTGTGTTAACTGGGTTCACTCTTATGTGGAAGAAGCCCAATGAGTTGCAAGCCCAAAAAGGACTTGAGCCCATATGATAAGTTATATAGAGAAATAGGATTTCTCACTATCTAAAGTGATAGCCGCAAAAGGAAATAGTAACAAGAGAAAAAGAGAAAGCAGAAAAGCTGGGGATTGGGGGTAATATCTGATTTACATCAAGCTGGCATTAGATGTCGACTTGTGATCCGATTGAACTGAAATTTTGTCAGCGTGTTCGTGGCGCAATTTTCTCGAATCTAAACGGTTTGATTTTCATTTGAAACTCCATACATCAGGTTTTTCGTGGATTGATCAAAACTGCATTTTTGTCAGATTTATCATTGATCTCTTATGAAATTCATGTGTATCGTCAAGAATTATGTTCTTGAAGTCTTTGCTGCTATGTACCTCTAGTATTTGCTAGAGAAGAACATTGATCACCCAATTTTATTGATAGTGAAGAATTTCAAACCACTCACATTGAGGAGGTTTTCCACTTTAAAAAAAAAGTCTTGTGTTGGCGTGCTTGGTATTTATTTTACTCTACTATATCGATTCCTATTAGGTTTACACAAGAGAGGAGATTATTTTATTCCGCTGATTCAATATTGTTCGAATTGTTACTGCTCTCCCATCAGCTTGTTTGGTTCATGCGTCGAAATCAAGATTGCTTGTGGTTTCGGTTTAGCGTGTGAAGATCCGATTTTGAGCGCTCCGGCGTTGGTTTTGGTACTTTTTGAGGCTGGCCATGATCGATCGCCTCCTTGTTTTTCGGTGGAATCGAGTGTCGCGACTGTGCGTATGTGGAGGCAGTGGTTGTTTAATCTTTTCGCTTGATGAATTCAATTCGTTCAGCGGGGAATGTTCTGGGTTCTGCTTTCTAAAAGGGTGATATGTATAGGGTTGTGTGATTTACTGGCAGTATGTGGACGTGACCGCTTCGAGTAGTCCCTGATCTTGGTGGTGGCGAGTGAGAGGATTTGCTGGGTAGGTCGGCTCTTCGTGTTTTGCGGAGCTGCTCTGGTGTTGTGAGCTAGTGGATGGAGTGTTGTAGAGATTACTGAGGCGCTGTTTTGTATGCTGAGATGTGACAAGTACGAGATTTTGTAAGGGTTAGTCGAGGAGTGTAGGCAAGTGAAGAAACTAATGCCTGTTCTGTTTCTTCGCTCTGAATTTTAACTATGGCGGATTGAAGTTGAACCGGAAGTTTTATTGGAAAGTTTGGTTTAAAAAGAAGTTATGTAGTTGATGGCATTTGACAACTTGATTATGCTAGTATGATAAACGCCTTTGTTTTCCATGGGATTGACACTTCATAGTATTTTCTAGTGATAGCATAGAGAGAAGAAGCTTATTTATAATTGCATAGGAAATGCGACTTTTAGCCAGGACAACTTTATGCCCATTTCCTTTCAAGATTCCTTTATCTATTGTGCATATGAAGTTACGACCTTTTTTTTTTTCGTTTGTTGTTTTATTCTTAAAATGGCGATTTTAATTTTGAGTGAGGGATTTGTGGGTATGCATACCGGTTTAGGATATCCTTCTAAATCGAGTCATTGGCTTTGTAGGTGAAGACATTACCAAGGGAAGAATTTTAATAGTCTTGTCACCAGATATTGTATCATGACCATGATAGGATATTGAGTAATAGATTGGTCGATGAAATGGACTATCGACATGCAATTTGATGAAATTAGTAAATGGAATAGATCATTGATATGTGAGTTATTGATCAATGGATTGAACCATTGATATTATTATTTTAATATTACTAAGGAAGTGAGTATTTTTTTTTTTTAACAAAGCTTTGTTGAAATGAAATAACTCATATATAATTTGATATGTTTTTTATACCTTGAGTTTGGATTACAAGTTTTTGGTATCACTTTGTACACATGCATAGTAGTTGTTCGATCTACTTAGAAAAAATATACTATTCACCAAGTTATGGTTGTTCACTCCTCTCTTTCCCAATATTTTTAGGTTCTTTGGCAAGTGACGATAGTACAGAAGTGCTAACGACAGGGACTTTTGGGTGTTGGACTTTTGAATATAATTTGAGGTTGCATTTTTCGAAGGGAAAGATGGTCAGGTCATACCCTTATCTTTATAGAATTCAGGGTGTGACACTTGTTACCTCCCTACAAAGTCCTTTGATTATTAGGTATATATCCTCCACTTACGCCAAGATATATATACTTCATCCAGGCCGCATTAATTTTGAGGCCATTCGTTGCACCTCAAGCACCCAATTTGTGATCAAAATTGCTCCTCCTAGTAATTGCTTCTAACATGTCACACTGAACCACAGTCAAATTATTTGTAAAGAAAAGCGAACCCGAAAGCATCTCTCGCAATACTGATCTCGTGGCCAAGTTAATTCAGTTTTTCCTCAATAGATTCTGTATCAATTTCACCTTAAAAGGCAAGATACCTTTCCAAGTATGAATCGGTCAGATCTAAACTAACAAAAGTTGTGAATGGTCCTGTGATTCCTTGGACAGAAATTGTAAATGATGAGAATTTTAATGGTACTCAGACAGGGAAAGTTCGTGACTATCCTGTGTACAGAGGTACTGAAAATGTAAAAATAAACTGGAAGTGAATATAAACAGCATATATTCTTTAATTGATTAGCGGACCTTTGCACAAATTACAATTCAAATACTTATACCACCTATCGCAAGTTTACAAATTGCTCACATTCGAGAATTTCGATCCCTAGTAGAGGCGCATCCCGTCACTTCCTCCACAGTTACCACCTTAAATGGCTGTGTCCATATTGCCCACTAGTACAGGACAGCTCTTTTAATACTGGACTCTCTTGTTGATGGATTGTACTCTATCGTCACTTGGCCATTTTTGCTTTTGTCGTTATTGGAGTAAACCCTAGTCAATTAGGACATTTTTTTGGTAATAACACAGGCCCCATTTTAGAAGAAGTGAATAGTTTCCGGTTCTTTTATATTTTCGTGTACCATCATTATTTAAAAAAAGAAAAGACGCTTTTGATGATCGCATCTTTTTACCTCACACTTTTCGCCAGTAATTTTGCACGTTCTCTCCGGCTTCCTCGCAAGAGACGCCACGTTATACTATTTTAGAAAACCTATTTCTTTAGACCGCGTGACCTAAGCCAATGGTCGCATCTTTCCTCCGTTTCTTCTACAAATCCAAATCTTCTTCAACCTTGGGCTTTCGAACTTCTTTCAAACATGGCGCCGGTCGCCAGATCTTCAGCCTTTTCCTCTTAGCCACCCCGGAGTAGACGTTGATTGATTCACTAATCCCCGAGGTTTCAAATGGAAAGGCGAACTCTCTCTCTCTCCACAATTCTTTAACCCTTACCTTAAATCGCTGCTAGTTCCTTCATCTTTTCATCACTATTTACCTCATCACCATGAAGTTCTCCTTGTTCATCGAGATTTTTCTCCTTGAACAAGTTTGGACAAAGATGAATCCTCGATTCGTGGCTTTTCCAGTTTCTGATGCAAACCCCACGTGCTACCCCTTTGGAAACAAGCCCAAATTGTTAGCTTTAGAATTATGCTGTCTTGACTTTGATAAAACTAGTATAAACACCTAGAGGGGATAAATAGGTGTAAAAAAAATCTTAAACAAATAAATACGAAATAAAATAAGTTACTTGCAATGTCTGGATGAGGATCAAAATCAGTTTTGCGGAACATCAGACTTATGCATTAATGTGCAACGGACTTAAATAAAGAGTGTTAAAGGAAGAGAAGATTGCATACGAAATTTATAGTGGCTAGGCTTAGATTAAGCATACATCCACTTTACTATATTAACAACCTATTGGCTGGATTTCACTAAGAATCAACAAAAGATTACAACTTGTACGTGCAAATCCTTAGTGATAGATCACTCTATCTCACTAAGACATTTTTCTTGTATTCTCTCTCCTGATCATGATTTGAAACATTCATAGACGAAGACAAGTAATTGAGAGCAATTTCAAACTTTGGAATTTCAAATTCACATTCATTATTTTTCTTGACTGAATGACCTCATTAAATATCCTTCCATGCAACACTAACCGTTAACATTCTCTGAAGGAAATTCTTCCAATCTACTTGTTAGATAGAATAATTCAAAAAGATCTTGTGGCCATTGAAGACAGGAATGGAACTTCCACTTGATTCTAGTCGTTTATACAAACAGAATCTCAGTGATGCTTCATTATATAAAACTTATCTTCAAGATTGATTTTGTCAATTTGCAATTGACTCAATCAATATATATAAATATGGAAAGTAAAATCTTTTGCCAGAAAACTAGTCGTTGTAGAATAGTATCCAAATAAGCATCATTCTGGATTTGTGTCGCAACTTTGTTAAGTCTGGTTCTAGACTCTTCCAAGTTCTAGGTTTAACACGATCTCAATTTGAACTCGTCGAGTTCAATAAACTTTGACAAAAGTCTTCAATAGAAACTCAGGAACATACTCATAATCAATTTGTTCTAAGAAAAGGCATTAAAATCAGAATTTTTTGTTAACTTCAAAATCTGGTGAGTTTTCTCAACAAACTTCAGTTTGGAATTTGATTTAATATGTTCTTTTTGTCCCTTTCGGTCCTCCTCCACAACTTGTTTTTTTTCCTTTCATCTAGGACCTCTCTCTATTACTTTTCTCCAATTTTTTGTCATTATAGGACATTGACACCTGAATTTTAGTTAACAAATTAAGTAGACATTTTTTTTTGTTAAAATAAAAACAAAATAAACAAAAGTTAACACCACAAAAAACTTCACACTAGTATAACCCCAAAACTATTTTTTCTTATCACCAAAAACCCTAAACTAATACACTTGTGACAATTTTATCCTCCATTAATTTCTCTTAAATTTTACCCTCAAATTGTTGAGTCAAATGCTATGTGATTGTTGATGAGTATAATGATTTAGGGTTTTATCCTCCGTCTACCAATTTGTGGTTTTTTGTGGTAGTTTGTTGTTTTTTATGGTAAAAAAAAAAATAGTTTGGTTAAACTTATCATGGGAATATTAGTTTTTGGGGTTTTTTGTGGGAAAAAATTAATCTACGATAAATCTGTGATAAATATATCAATTTAGGGTTTAGGGTTTTCTGTGGTGTTAACCCAATAATAAATAATAGAGAAATAAACAAAATAACAAAATGAAGTGCCATCATTTTCTCAAAAAAAAAAAAAAAAGTAGAGTTGACATTGTTTCGAATAAGGGTTTGAACTCACAATTTAGTAAGGGCAATTTCATCTTTTAAATTGTCTCCTTTTTTCTTTCTTTTTTTTTTTTTTTTTTTTTCATTTCAAAAAAAAAAAGAAAAGGACACACGTGGCAGGGAGGGCTCCCCCTTGCAATGGCCGACGACTGGTGACCCTCACTATAAACAAGACAGGGCTTGCTTTTTTTTAAAAAAAATTATTTTTAAATTTTTAATATAATTAAATTTAAATTTAAATTATGTTTGGATGAAAATATTCGTAATAGACTAAATTCTTTTGCCGACAAACGAAGCTAGGCCCTTTTTGAAATAGTCATAATTACTTCAAATCCTTCTTCGAGACTAATATCTTATTTAAAATAAAGCTCATTTAGAGCTCTTATTTGAGAAAATGAAGGTTCTCTATGCTCTTATTTGGAATTTTTCCCAAAAACAATAAAGAAGAGAGAAAAGAGGAGAGCTTTGGCCATATTCAATTCGGCTGCTCGGCCTAGATTCACGACGTCAGTGCAGATCCATGAAAGCTGGGCCAACCGACTTCGTCATGCGGCCCGGTCCAAACACACCCACCGTAATATCCGTTATAAGAATGGGCTAGTTGGTATTAAGAAGAAGGAAGGATTGGACCACCCATTAGATCAGAAGCCCACAATAGATAAACCCGACCCGTTTCTCTTTCTCTCCCCCTCTACTCTCTCCTTCGTCGTCTCTGAACTAAATGCAAGAGATGTGCTCATGGAACAGAACCGGGAGCAGGGGACTGGTTTACACACGCACCGCACCGAGCTTTGAAAGCTCCCCTCACCATAAGCGATTTCCTTCAGACTCATCTTACGATTTCTGACATCCTGAGCCAGTTCTGGCGGTGTCGCCATCTGTGCGATTCACCTCCCCTGTTAGCTCTGTTCCACGCCCAAAAAGCTCTCAGGTGTTCAGATTATGCTTGAAGCTCCTCCTCCGGTTCAGGTTTCAGTCATCAACACATCTTAGAGCCCTACTGCTCTGTTTCACTCTGTTCTCATGAAAGAAGGAACCGAAATAGCACGTTCTCTATTAAGATCAATCGCCCTGGCAGGTTTTACAAAATGATTCTTGCTATTGTTGAATCTAATGATGCTTTGAAATAGTTTACTTGGGCAAGAGCCTACTAGAGGTATTGTAACTTCAGTACCACGCTTACTTTTTCGATAGATCATTTTAGTGCTATTTCGATGAAAAAAAGATCACTATGCACGTCTCCACATGTCTCCCTCTTTCTTTATTTTTATTTTTTCCGTATGTTGCTCTCACAGAATGAGTTCTAAACAGTAAGTTCCCATATGCCGAAGCTACCAAGGGAAAGGGAGGACCAGGAGGGTGTGAAATTGTATGCTTTGGTTTGTGTCGAGAGACTTGTGACCTTATTTGCTTGGTTTCGACTCGCGTACGACCACAAAGACTATATGTCTCATGTCTTTCGGAAGCAACAAATTGCTCCAATCCATGAAAAGAGAACGATGCGTGGATGCTCAAAAAAGAGGCGGTAATACTCATCACTGGTCCGACGTTCGGCGCCGACACCATCGAAGCAAATCGCCCTTTCGGCAACCGATCTTATTCAATCAGAATCATGCTTCTGGCAACACTCAGTCTCGACACTTCCGGTTCAGGCTTTCTCAAGCACCAATTCGAGTTCACAAGCAAAACTACAAGCAAAACTAGGAATTCGAGAATTCTGTTGAACTGGTTGAATCGCATGAACAACATCGATACGTCCAATAGATTTGCTTCTTAGTTAAGGAATGTAAGTAAACAGGCAGCTAATTTCACCAGCAAAAACATCTAGCATGTCAAGATCATTTCTCAGAGGAACTAGGATCCTCTTGCCCAGTGGATTGACAGTGGCCAAGAAAAATTCTGATTTTTTGTTGCTGGGCAATGATACAGAAAATTAGTCGATGATATATGTTTTTATATCGATGAATGCTTATACTTGAGTTATGGAAAAATGGTGTTTTATTGAAATATCTAGAGTCATGAATCATAGGGACCCATGTTATCGGACGGAACACTTCCTTTGTTATAACACTCTCTTAGTGGTATGTGTCGCGACTTTAGCGCTTGGACACAAGTCCCCAACCTTTGAACCCGAGACCGCAATGCCCAACATTGACTCGAGTCCTCAACTATCAGCCCATCAACCTATGATCGAACCCATCCGACTTGTCTCCTTCGATCGGGTTCTGATGCCTCAACCTGCGAAATCAATAGCCCAACCCAGGACCTAACATGAGACCTTAGCATCCCGACCTAGTCGCCCAACCACCAAGACTAAGATCTCAGCCGTCGAACTCGAGTCCCGGGTGCCCCTATGTTTAGATTCAGATCACCGGCACTTGAGCTCGGGTCCTTGTGTCAATCTAGGGACCCTAGTGTCATGGCACCAACTTCGTTGCCCCCGGCAGCTCGAGGTCCACATTCTTCTAGACTAGGGATATTAATATTAAAGTATCATTGATATCGATAATGACATACTGACAAGTGATTTTTTTAAAAAAATAGAGAATTTCGATACGTTAAAATACGTTGTATGTTAAATGTATATTTTTATATATACATGATAAATCATCACTTTATGATTATTTTAATCAAATTAACTTGATGCAAATTCACAAATAACTAAATAATAATAATAAAAGATCCTAGAATGAATTTACCCTAAAAACATTAATTCACCATTTATTAATATCATTCATTATTTGAATTTAACAAATTCAACTCAATTTCAATAATACATGGAACATGGAAAAAAAAAAAAAAGAAACAAACAATCCATATTCTTGATTCATGTGTTAGTGAATGTCAAAAGAGAAGAGAAAAAGATAAATTTGGGAAGTGAATTATGTGTCACAAAAAGTGAGAGTCGGAAAATAAGGGAAAATTAGATTTTTCTTCTTTCTTTATTATTTTTATTATTTTTATTATTATTATTATTTATATATATATATTCATTTTAGCCTCTCGTTTATTAAAAAAATTTTTAAAATTGACCACATTCATGTCATGTCGGAATGCCAAACTCACATGTCAAAATTCCAAATTCGAGTGTCGGAGAGTGTCGAAAAAGTTGACAAAGTGTCGGGTTTTTTAACAAATGTTGATTGAGTGTCGAAGAGTGTTGGAATATTTGATACAACATGAAAGCTCTTAAAGAGTTTTGTTGTTTCATAGATTACCAATAGCCAGCCTTGAGCCACCATCAATGGGTTATGTCGAAAATCCCTCCTATTTAGGAGCAATTCGATTATACACAACATCACCCGATTGTAAAAAATAACATATGGCTAGAATAAGGAAAAATTACAAAAAAATAATAAATCTATGGTAATTGTATTAGTTCGGTCCTAAACTTTTTTTTATCGATTAAGTTTTAAACACTTTGCAATTATACTAATTCAATCCATTTAGTCAATTTTGTCCGGCCGATCGATGTGGCAATTTTTAAATAATTTTTAAATTTTTTAAAGTAATTTTACCTTAATCATTTCTTTTTCCTTTTCTTTTTTCTATTCTACCTTATTTGCACAAAGTGCTCGCTAAGGGCTGCGGGTGAGGTGACTTTACCTAGATCTGGGCAAGACCAACCTTGTCATGGCCTCGCCCACGATTGGTGAGGCCATGGCAGCCTTCGCCTAGGCCCTGGTGAAGACTGGCTAGATGAGGCAATGCACAAGGCTTTCGTTGGAGGTGAGATTAGAGGTTTCATTATAAGTGTTCCAAAACAGCGAGACCAAACCGTAGGTGAATTTGTAGGGCATTTCATAGACGTACCCCCAAAGCGGCAAATCGAGCAAGTAGTACAGATCTTCGCCGAACCTCTCACCTCCGACGCAAAAATCGAGTTGTCGAACTTCCTGACGTTGTCGTCCGTGGTCAGGTTGGTCATATCTTCGGGATTGCAAGAGAGCGTGGAGGATGAGCGGCGAGCGAGGAAGTGCTCTAAAGAGATCAAAAACGAGGTCTCGGGCTTACTGGAGTAACGAAAGGCAGCGTCGGATGATGGAAAGAAGTGGAGAGAGAGGAGAAGAAGAAATAGAAGAAAAGGAAGAGAAGGACAAGGAGCAGGGGGCAGAGGACCACCGGGGGACCTAAACCGTTGGTGAAGGAACGACAACGGAAGCTGTTTGCCCGCCGTGACCAGATTATTGCCCCTCCTTCACTTAGTTGTGGGCGAAGACGCAAAAGAAGGAAGAAGAGAAAAAGAGAAAAGGAAAAAGAAAAAGAAATAGAAAATAAAAAATATAATAATTTCTGGCATCCACATCAACACCAACCAGCCAAAATTAACTGAATTGACACAATTACAAAAAATTTAAAATTAAATTAATAAAAAAAATACTTATGATTGAATTGATATAATTACAATAAATTTATGACTTTTTCTAATAATTTCATCACCAGTGTGTCCATGAAGCATGTGAAATTCTCTCCATTCTCGTCCAATTTCGTAAGTACAAGTTCTTTTTCCATAAAACTCTGTGGCACCAGCCAAAATAAAGTTCCAAGTCAAAAGGAAAGAAACAAAGGATTACAGAGGATTGGGAAAGCCATCAGATACCAGCAGATAACAAGCAAAATATAGACTACAAAGAACAACAACCACACCATCCAAGACATCATGCTGGTGCTATACAAAACCCAAAACTGATTCAACAAGATCTAAAATTACAATATCTCAATTATCAATCCTTCTTAGATCAGGACTCAGAGGCAGCAGATACATTCCAATCATCAACTTCATCTTCAAGCTTGTACTTACTGAAGTGCCTGACCTTAAACTTCCACACTCCTTTGACAGGGTCATACGACACAAACTCAGCACCTTGATCCTCAGCTTTCTTCTTGAGCATCTCCTTGTACTTCTCAATTTTAGGCCCTTCTGTCCACTGTTGTCCAGTCTTCTTGTCGGAACATTTGATGTTAAGAAGTGTAACTTCAGCGGGCTTATTGAGACCTTGTCCAATAGGAGGTTTCTTGTTGTCGTCCGGGTAAACAATCACCTCTCGGTTGTTAAACTGGACAAGGGCTTCAAGATCAAGCCGTCGAACATCAGTCTCACCCATGAACTTGATACTTCCATAACCATGCCGCCCCACAACAAAGTCCTTGACACGGCGGCAGAACCCTGGCTCAAACCTTTCCTTGGCAGCCAGCTCCTGGATTCTAGGCTCAGTGTAGTAATCGGAGTGACGGAGCTTGGGCATTAGTGCCTCAATGTCTGCACCATGCTCATACACTATTGCAGCCTCACCAGCCCTGTGTCCATTGAGCGTCATTGAGGAGTCACCTTTCAGAACAGAGTGATCATCATGGTCTCCATTTGATTTGTGGCTGCCTCTAACATGATCTGTTTGATCCTTCACACGACCATTTTCAACTGGACCTCCTGTTGCAAGTTGGAAATAATAATTAAGTTAATCATATAAGGTCTTCGGATCTACAATATTAACCAAGATAATTTACATATTTCACAACTTCTAATCGAAACTATCTCTGCATATTTGCAAAACAGGAACATCTCCATGATTGGAGTCACCTTTGAGAGATTACTTTGTCATCTCGAATTAGACTCGAGATTGTTAGAGAAAGTAGTATCAAACACAAAAAAATCGGCTTTGTCAGGAGAAGCTTTTCACTTATCAATAGAACAAGATGTTACTTCAAAAAAAAAATAATAATAATAACCATCCAATAGTTACTCCTCAGGACTTCACTTTTGAGTAAAAATATATGTAACAACGATAAAAAGAATTCTAATGTGAAACATGAGAACATTGGAGTCCTTTGTCTATGCTCTTACAATTTCCTCAGCAAAAGCTATAACTTCAAAAGTCAAAATACCCAAAGACTGGCATCAATTTCCTCAAGAAACTTGAACAGAAAAGGTGTCAGACAGAGCAAACGCCAATGAACATAGACAATTGCATCGTGTTCACTTTTAAGTCCAAAATGGCAAAACCAGAATTTGGACACTAAAACAATAACACAGGATAATGAATAATCAAGAAATATGGAAAAAGAGAGATGTGTTCAAGGGCTAGCTATGTATTTTCACATGTTACATTTTGTAATAGTGTTAAGTTGTGTCACTGGAAACACTACTTTTTTATCATGCCATAAAACTCAAGCATATATTAAGAATTGGAGACAATCTGTGTCACTTTAAGGTTTGCTATATAATCTTGTATAAACGTGTTAATTCTTATCAAAAATTATTTCAAGAGAGATGAGTTATATAAAATCACTTCGTCAAGCATAAAGGGATGACAAAAGCTAATCATATCCGAGCAATTTATGATGAAATTAAGATGTCGTCACAAGCAATGAAAATCACCAGTCATTATTTGTCGAATTTACAGGACTATACAGCAAGACCAAGACATTAGAATCTCACCGTTTTCCTGCCCGGTTCCAGATGTGTCCTTCAATGGAGATGGCTTTTCTGTGCTAGTTCTTGAAAGCCACTGCTCAGATGGACGGATAACCAGAGCCCTCGGATTTTCCCGAGGAATGAAAAGAGCATCAGCCTTTGGCGTGCTAGGTGTTTCTTCATCCTCACTAAAAAAGGGAACCTGGAATGGCAATCCAAAAAGTGAGGTTTTCATTGTAGCACATGAGAAAAGAGTTATTGAGCAGAAAGTGCATATTCCCAGTCAATGTTCTAGAAAACATAACAAGTATAGCGCACATCAGTTAATTAATCCACTTTTACCTTTGGCGCATCACTTTTAGGGTGATATTTCCTTATAGGCAACCTAATCCGTCTCTGCGACAAATGTCGGGATGTCAATAAAGAGGATATACGGACAGGAGCAGGTTTTTCCACCACCTAGACAACAGGATTTAAAAGATTAGATCACTTTCTACACATCATAAGCTTACCAAAACAGAAGGCACAAAATTAGCAACTAAAATGGAAAGTAGTCTTCCGTATTGAAGAAACCAAAAAAGAAAGTCAAACAGGTCAGCAAGCTCGTAATCGTCTCATGTAGCAAGATCATCTTTACTTACTGGCATGCTGGAAATTCCATATTGAATAGAAGAACTAGTCCCAGTTCGGCCAATTGATACTTGAGGCATTGCAGGAAGGGTTCCGAATGGATTAGTGACAGCAACTGGTTGCATGACAGCAGGGGTCAGGGTGGCCGACCTGTTAAGCATGGGCATCACATCATTAATTAATTGCACAGTGCAAAATCCCCTCTTACTGGCCAAAGAAGAATAAATAAGCAATAGAAAGAACGAAAAGATAACAGGTAGCACCAAATTGGGCGAGGCAAACCCAATGCAGTTATGCAAATAAAGAGCGAGTATAGTGTAAAAGGACGCACGGATTTCCAAGGTTGCTCTGGCCAAATATATTTTGGGTACCAAAACCACCAGTAGCAGCTGACACCACAGAACAGAAATAAAATCAGCGTTATATACATACAAATTCATCTATTGACACCAAAAGAAAAGACAGAAATAATTTAACAAGCTCAAGTAACCTGTTTGTGTCTGACCCCCGTGGCCAAAGCTAAAAAGACTGGTTGTTTGGGCCGGTTGAGATGATTGAAAGGGAGTCGAGAAGGACTGCTGCAGACACAACACATCAAATGTGATTAAAAGAGGAGAAGTGAACCCCACTAACCCACCCCCCAAAAAAAAAAAAAAAAAAAAAAAAAACTATAAGTTCACCTAAATATCAAGAGGAGGAGAAAAACTTAACAATTATACAGGAAGAAATAAAACTGCAAAAAGCAGAAGCTACACATAAGATGCTGCAATAAGTTTTTATCAAAACCAACTTACATTTATTGGACTGAATCCAGTGGGAGTTGTAGAAGGAAGCTGTGAAGTGCTTGGGAATGAACTTCCGCCAAACCCACCAGTAGGTGTGCTGAACATGTTTGTTTGACCCAAGGAAGGAGTAGTTGTCTGACCAAAAGGAGATGTAGTCTGTCCAAAGAGAGACCCGGTCTGTCCAAAAGTAGAAGTGCTCTGTCCAAAGCCAGTCTGGCCAAAGGATGGCATAGTAGATGAAAATAATGGGGTGGACTGAGAGGTAAAACTAGAGGCGAATGGAGAGCTCCCCATAGTCGGAGCACTAAAAACTGATGGTGATGAACCAAACGCAGAAGGGCCTGATGTTGGAAAAATGGATGATGATGAACTGGCACCAAATGCAGGAGTTGGAGTCGATCCAAACAAGGAAGGTGCAGTCGATGCGGTTGAAGAACTGAAAGGTGAAATGCTAGGTGTAGCCGAGGATCCAAACCCAGTACTGAAGGGTTTAGAAGCGAAAGGATTGGAGGTTGTGTTGGAAGCAAAAGGAGATGATTGACCAAATCCTGGTGAAGGAGTTGAAGAAGAAGCACCAAAGCCAATAGCACCAGTGGACTGACCAGCAGGATTCGGTCCACCTAAAAATTATATCTTGTTAGCATACAGTCAATGCAGCTAAAGCCAATACTTACATAAAAAGAACAGTCTGAGGGCTGCACCTTTATCTCCCGCTTGATAATCCTCCCATCTAAGCTCCTCATGGCTCTTATCCTTATATACAGACATTGCCGATATTGACTCTAGCTTACCAGCTCCTTGAGTCCCACTGCCATTATCTGCCTCAGTTGTTGGTGTGTAAGGAGCCACTCTACTTCCGCCACGCTGACCTCCAAAAGGTGACTGTCCGAAACCACTAGTTCCAAAAGTTGGTGTTGTGGCCTGGCCTCCTGCATGAAAAATAATGTGAGGACCAAATTCTTACAGTACACTGCAGTGAAAATTATTCATAAGTTATAGTAGCAAGCCACAACCCAAAATCTGTTAGACCAGCCTTTTTTTAGGCAGGCTGGATATTCCAAGTGAGAACTGGGAAGACGATAGTAGTCCAAAACATTCCTGAAGCAAAATTAATTCATTTTACAAGACTCACCAATCTGGGATCCAAAGGGGATGATGTAGCTCCAAATGGACTGCCACCAAATGCAGAGTTTGATTGGCCAAAAGCAGGAGAAGAGCCAAAACTGAAGGATGGACTACTAGAAGCCCCAAAAGCTGGAGCACTGGAAGCCCCAAAGGCTGGAGCACTGGAAGCCCCAAAGGCTGGAGCACTGGAAGCCCCAAAGGCTGGCGCACTTGATGCACCGAAGGCTGGAGCACTTGAAGCACCAAATATAGAAGCACTGGATGCGCCAAATGCAGGGGTACTTGAAGATCCAAAAAGTGGTGCACTGGAAGTCCCAAAAGCTCCCCCAGTGCCGAACCCTGGGGTGGTTGATGAGCCAAAAGCAGTGCCTGTGCTCCCAAATGGAGTGCTTGAACCAAAGGCAGGAGTGCTTGCTTGTCCAAAGGCAGATGTACTAGCTCCAAATGAAGGGGTACTGGTAGAACCAAAGGCAGGAGTACTAGTACCACCAAATGCTGACTGACTTGATGCACCAAAAGTGGGGGAGGACCCAAAAACATTGCCCCCAAATGCTGGCTGTGATGGCTGACTTGTGCTTCCAAATGGACTTGTTTGAGGGGTCGAACCAAACCCACCAAAAGAAGGCTTTTGTCCAAAAAAAGAAGATCCTGTTCAAAATGAAGACCACTAGTGAAGAAAAATTCTCAGCTTGTAAGCCAGATAAATGGAGAAACAACTGCATTCATACTTTGGAAAGGAAAAAATCCAACTTCAACTACTATTTCAGTAGGGAATATAACTCCTGAAGTACAATAGCCAGGTGACTGAGTATTGGAATAGAGGAACAGGAAGAGAATTAAGACTAAAATGCAAACTTCCACCAAAGAAAGGTAAAAGGATTATCAATTGGGAAGTGGACATTGATTGAATGAACTGACTAAAGTACTATAGATCCTGCCGCAATCAATGCCACCTAGGATAACTAGTGTCAGAAAAGATTAGGCAAGGTGCATAAGAAGCAGGCAGTTGAAAGTAAATTCAAAATTAATTTCGTTAAGCTTAAGGCTAGCTACAGTCAGTTGCTCATCTATTCCAGAGCTGAATAATATACCTTAATGTAACACAACGGGAGTTACTCACGGTGGATAAAAAGGAAAACAAATCATCATCAACAAATAATTTGCAATGGTCCAATTCTAACAAGTCAACATTCTTTCAAGGCAAAGCTTAAAAAAAACCTTATGCTCCAATTAAAACTCAAAATAAACAAATAAATAAATCTTGGACACATTTAGGAATAACATTGTTCAACACTTTGCAAGCTTGAAACCCTCATTTGTACTGAACAAATCCTCTCCTTTATGACTGTTTTTCAACTTCCACAAAAGCATTAGTTGACAATGAGTTTGTACATTAGACATTTAGAATTTTTTACCACTATGCTTGACCATCATTTTTTCAACTTTTGATCAAATGTCATCATGACACAAATGATCATGAGAAAAAAAAAAACTTCAAAGCAGATCATAAAACGAACATGAGAAAGGAAATTCTTTGGTATGAGATATTTAGTCAAAATGACAAAAATGGAAACTGTTCAACTTGCGTCCAATTAAAAAATTTTGACCCTCAGTTCACTAAATCTTTTGCCACATTTCAGGAAAATCAGTAAGCAGATCACATGCCCAAATCATCTTAGACAAGTTCTCATCGTGATTGCACTCATTTCGTTCACAGGTACATAAAACATAAGAAGCATGCCTGCCCTCCATAGACCCTTGAATTTCCTTGAGCTTCTGTGGCATTTTGCATTCCTAGAAGATCCTAATTGCACTTTAAATTTGATAAATTCGGCTGATTCAAATACGGCATCTCCAAACCCACTAGATCACCATTTTACAAAAGAAACATAACTTCAGTCGCTTCCCTTTTGGCTTCTGCTCTATTTGAATGGCAGACCAACTACTATCATTCTTGCCTCTCAACTTGCCAAGCAAAAAAAAAAAAAACCTCTCGAGTCAAAGGATAAATTCAACATACTCTTCAACTTGTCCCATGATCTGTTGGAAAACTAGCCTATCAAAATCCAATTCCAAATATTTTTCCCATATCAAAGAAACAATAAGCACCCTATCAAATGCCTATTTATAAGTTCACTCTCAGAGGTTCCTCATGATCACAAGGGTAATAACTAATCACTTACCACCAAAACCTGAGGAAGAGCTCCCAAAAGCGGGAGTTGATGATGCACCAAAAGCGGGTGTTGAAGTTCCAAAAGATGGTGAAGATGAAGCACCAAAGGCAGGCGTAGTAGAAAAAGGCGAAGAGGGTTGAGTAGCACCAAAAACACCAGTTGAAGTCCCACCGAACATGGAGCTCCCCGTTTGAGTGCCAAAAGGGTTTGGGCTACCAAAAGGTTTTGGGGCAAAAGGATTGGTTGGGTTACTTGCCTGCCCAAAGACTGATTGGGTCCCAAAAGGACTGCTAGATGATTGCCCAAAAGCTGTAAAAAGCATTCCAATTAACATAACCAAAGAAGGTGACAACAAAAGGTTGGAAATCGGCAATATGTAAGTTAAGGAAGATGTCATAATCCATCACACGAGGGAACTTTCACGTCACACAAACTGACGAGAAATCCCTTAAAAAAAAAAAACAAAAAGAAGAAGAAGAAAAAAACAGCATCATCGCAGGGAATAGGCATGGGCAACCAAATTTAAAAAAAAAAAAGATTCAACAGTTCAATTAAGCAATGTAACCTGCTGAAGAAACTAGAAATCTAAGAGCAAATACTCACGGTTCGTTCCGCTGAACATCCTCGCTGCGCGGTTCTCTACACGGGGCAACGTGTAAGGACTTCCGAAATCCCCCAAGCCGGATCAGAAGCTGCAACATCATCCCGAAGAAATCAGCAAACACAGAGACCACGAAATCTTTCGCCTACCTATCGGCAATGAGCCATAGACTAGAGATTCCACAGCTACGAACGGCGAAGCTAATCTCAATGCCAATGCGGAAAAAGAGATAACAGCTGAGGCCAGGCCAGGCCTGGCACTAACAGAGCCTTCAGCTCATCCGCCCCAACCGCCTAGTAAACCCTAGGAAAACGCACACCGGGAAAGCAAAGAGACAACGGCCGACGAGGAGAGGCGATCGGAACCCGGACGCGACCGGTCCCTCGCGCCGGGGACGAGCAAGCGAGCGAGCGCGCGCGTTGCGGATCAGATAGAGCTTAGGGCTCTTCTCGAAAGCGAATCGCCGGAAGCGACGAGAGGCGGCGGCGACGGCTAGGGTTTCCGTAGTTACCTCGATCGATCTGAAGCTGCTGCTGCGACGGCGGCGGCGGCGGAGCGGAAGGCGGAGAGAGACGCCGGAGCCTCCCGGGGCGAAGGATGGGGGCGGAGACAATGAGTGAAGCCTTGCGTGAGGACGGGGAGCGGAGAAGAAAGGCTGTGTGGGGGGATTTTAATGAGCGCGTGCCGCGTTGCTCCCTCGCTTGGCGCGTCGTTTTGAAGCTACGGGGGCTTAGCGAGCCTTCTGCCGTAGATGTGGCGCGATGATAATGGCTATTCTTGTTAGTATTAGGACATTGATTTTGATTCCATACTTGATGACTAATCAAAGATATTTCTAGAGAAAAAAAAATCAGATTATATAAATTATATTTTAAAAATTTTAGTGATTTTTATTATTTGTTCTATTAAATAATGCATTGTCCATCTACAACAGATGAAACATTATACGACAAAGTTATTTATATAGATCGAGTGTATCGAAAAGTACCTATTGATATAAAAGAGGGTCGAAAAGGAAAATAAGAACGAGACGAAATGGAAAATAATTCTTTTACTATCGGAGATTTTTGGACCTACTCCAACGCAAGAAATATTCACATAATCTAAATAAGAAATCACCATTTGAATTGAAAATTAAACTATGCCCGTTTAAATCGCCATTCAATTAATATAAATAACTATTTAATGTTTACAAGCCAAGGTGTTTAACAAGCATTTTGAAATATCTTTCGATCAATTGCTGGTCTTGGAAATGCTGAAAGCCCAAAGTAAATAGGAACCAATCTTCCTGAGTAGTATTTGTAGAATTCTAAAATTAGGATTAAAAATATCTTTGTTTTCTTCTAAAACTATTCTCACTAATTCTTGAATTTTCCGATTTTGCCGTTATACATTAATAACATTGGGCGAATGGAATAATTGGCAATCATCGGTAACTAGCCAAACCGCTAAAGTAGCCCTCCTTGTTATTGTATATCTCTTTCTATGAGGACAACTGGCGAGGGCTAGCAAAGGGCTGACAAGAGGCTGGTGAGACCGCACAACCTAGCGAACATTGCCAAAGGTTGCCCGGCCTCAAGCGACCTTCATCTCGATCTTGTGACTCTCGCCAAGAGTCTTACAACCTCAAGTATCCCTCATCTTAGTCTCACAACAATTGCCCTAGGTTGAGCAGCCTTAGTCAATGGCCTGAGCCGTTACCCTCTAGTGAAGGGTTTGAATGTTTTTATAAAAAATATATATAAAAAAAATGTAGCCAAAGCCCCTCCTCGAAAAGGTTTTTTTGCCAAACAGTACTTAACCCCAAAGTCCTTTTGCAAAGAGTCCTTACTAAATGTAATTTGCATTTCCCAATAGGACTTTGGCTTTTTCACATTTATATTACACCCAAAGCTCATTTTCGAAGCTGAATCAAACTCACCCATAAGCTTTGCATGTACTACATGGAAATTCTACATGGAGCTAGAAGAAAACTTTATAATCTTTTGGCTCCGTTTGTTTCATGTAGAATAAATGATCTTGAAAACAAAAATTGAAGATTTGTATCATTTGAAATAATTAGTCAATGAAAAAACTTTTAATTATCGACAACAATTCATGTTTAAACATTTTTCATGAACGATGAAAATTATTTTTGTTCATTCGTTTAAATAAGCAACATAAATTGTTGTTTTTAGAAAAAAAAATATATAAAAAAATATATATATTTTACAAATCATTTACTTTTCATGAAACAAATGAAACCAAAGTGATTAAGAGATAGCTAAATGTATTACCATTATATGTGTCACTAAATTAATAATAGTTTTGGAAAATATTAAAATTTTAATGATGTGGTGTGTCACCACACAAGTATCCATATTCAAGCCAAGAACGTATTTTAGATGAATTAAACTATTATAGATACACCGTGAAAACGATATAAATCACTCCATATATCCTTTTGTGCACCGGCTGCTTTGATGGTACCCGTGCGATATGTAGATGTTGAACAGCTCATTTACGCTTGACACCACCTTTCGTTTCCTCTTCAAGGCGTCATTGTATCCTGGGTGGGTCAATACCCTCCGTCGTAGTGTAATTTATCATAATTCTTAGAGATAAAAATATCCTAATTGTCAAAAAAAAACTTGGCACAAATAAAAAAAAAAAGTGTTAAAATTTCCAAAAAGTACACTTAAGTGTCACTTAAAAAAAAAAAAAAAACTGGACACTTAAATGCCAATTCTGTTCGACGTTGTGAAATCAATCTACATGGTTTGCTAGAATGTCCGCTTAGCAATTCTGTCCCAAAACAATGTCGACTTGCCCCCAAATTTGAATTTTAATATAATATTAATTAAATTAAATTTTAAAACTAAATTTAAAAAGCAGCAAATCAGCGATGACTTTTTTTAAGTTTAATTTTTAAAATTTAATTCAATTAATATTTGTATTAAAAATCAAAATTTGGACCAAACGACATTGTTTTTTTGACTTATCTAACAAATCGTGTAACATGGATTTTTTTTAAAAAGAAATGCCACATCATTTAAAATTCTCGCTGGAAAAAAAAAAGGTACATCAATTGTTTGGTTGAAAATTCTCGTTATTGACACTTAAGTGTTTATTTCTTATCCAATTTTGGCACTTAAGTGTACTTTTGGAAAGTTTGGTACTTATATATCCATCCTACCTAGTTTTGGCATTTGAAATGTTCTTCACCTATTTTCATTAATTTCATATCATGACTTGAAAAGGGCGACAAATTCCCCACCCCATTCCAATCCTGAACTTTTGGACGCAAATATTTGTGAAACAGACAATTAGCCACCTTGTTGACTAAGGCCCTGTTTGGTAACCATCCAAACAAGGCCAAATTCTAATTCTTTGTTCCAGAATCGGTTTCGGCCTAGAATCGCATTTGGTAAAATTTTTGTTCCGGAACAAATTTGTTCCCAAGAAAGATTGGGAACGAGAATCAAGAATAAAAAAAAAGTTGATTCTTGTTCCGAGAACGAATTTGAGAATCAAAATCAATAAATTTTCTTCTTCCCTTCGGCCATCTCGCGACCGCCATCCACCACCGCCCGCCACCGTCCGCCGTCCGCCACCACCGTCCACCGCCGCCGCCGCCCGCCGCCGCCGGTCCGGCAAGCTCACCGGAGGCTCGCCAGACCAGGGCGAGGTCCGGCGAGCTCGCCGAAGGCAAGCCCAGCCACCGAGCCTCGCCAGATCTGGGGAGGCCGAGCCTCGCCGGTGGCCAGGCAGGCCTCGCCAGGGCTGAGCGAGGCCTCGCCGGGATCGGGCGAGGCTCGCCTCGCCGGGACTGGGCAGGGGCTGGGCGAGCCTCGCGACGCCCAGCCCCACCGGTGGCCAGGCGAGGCTCGCCCAGCCCCGCCGGTGGCTGGCGGGAGCCTCGCCCAACCCGGCAAGGTCGGCTCGGCCACCGGCGGGGCTAGGCGAGCCTCGCCCGGCAGCCGGCGAGGCTCGGCCGATGAGGGGCGGCCTCGCCGAGGGCCGGCGACGCCCGGTGAGGTCGCCGGCCCTCGTCCCCGGCCGCCGTCCGACCGGCCGAGAGAAGAAGAAGAAGAAGATGAGAAAAAGAAAAGAAAAAGGGAAAAAGAAAAGAAAACGAAAAGAAAAAAGGAAAACGAAAAGAAAAAATGAAAAAAAGAAAAAAAGAAAAGAAAACAAAGGAAAAAAGTAAAAAAATTATTTAAAAATTAAAAGAAATTGATTTGGAAAATGTAATTAATGAACACGGTACCAAACGCAATTCTATTCCGAATCGAAATTTTAAATAGTTACCAAACGGCTTAAAATGCTTAGAATCGGTTCGGGAATAAAATCAAAAAGAATCAATTTCGATCGAATCAGCTCCCGGAAACAGAATCGTTACCAAACGCGCCCTAAGTTAATCTACTCCCCCATCTTCTTTAGAAGATGCATCAAGAGTTGCTATTTATGATTTATGACTATCACATTCATAACAATAACACAGATGCAAAGTAGTAGAAGCCTCATAACCTTTGAACCCAGTATCTTTGGATTATGTGCATTCAGCTCAACCTCAAAAGCAAGATCAAGAACTTGTCTCTCACCGTCAATTCGACTACAAGTATATCATATGGTAGTTTTTTTAGGTTAAAAATCACATAGAAGTTCTTCTACGAGGTGAATCGAATGCACCACAGACTCCAACATCCAAGCATTTGTTATATACCTAAAAATTTGAACTTGGACCAGATTTGAGTTGCCGATAATGTTAAAAAAGTGAACTTAAATTAGAGATTAGAACAAGAAGTGATTTGTTCGTACCAGACGTGGGCAGCTTTCAAAAGGTACCTCATGGTCCAAAATGGCCGCAGATCTAAGGACGGAGCTTCGTCATTACTGCTCATGGACATGCTTCCATCACAAAATAGGAATTTGAACATGACATAGGGAGGATAGTGCAGAGACAAATTTTTAAATCTAGTTTGGATTTTAGTTACATCTCATGATCATACTATTTTACTAAGATTAAACACTTCAAAACAAAAAAAAAAAGGAGATGAGTCCCCATTCTTAGTCCCCAACTTTTGAGCACTCAAGTGATCAAAAAAAATTTTATGGCATTTAAGTGAGTACCGCACATAAGTATTAATTGTTGGGTCATTTTCCCTTTAACGTAGCAAGGTTGAGAACTTTCTACTTTAGAAGTATGTGGTGTGTGTTTGGTCCAATTTCCAAAAATTCTCCATCCTATTTTGTTTAAATCAAATTATATTTTTTGGACAATCAGGTCATGAGCTTTTCGTTGATGTGAAAATAGAATTAATGGAACTTTAGAATCTTATCCCCAATCATACTTTGGTCGAATTTATGTGTTTTGAATATGTGCATGCTTCTGTCCGTGGGATTGCAACAAAGGTTTTCCCCCACCTATAATGATAGTATATATTTTGAAGATACCACACTTTGTTGTGTGTATGAAGTAACATATATATTATTAACTTTTGAACAATAAAGCTTCTTAGATGTGTTTAGATTTCTTTTTCCATAACATGCATTATAGGAATATGTATGATGATAAAAACATTCGTTTTCAAATATGTGTACATCATCCCTAGGAGAAGAACACATAAAGTGCCAAAACTTAACACAAGTGAATAAATAAGTGCCAAAACTTTCAAAAGATATATCTACCCAACTTTTTTAAAAAAATTGGATACCTAAAGTGTCAACTCGGTGAGGCTTGCTAGAAACCTGACGTTAATAAAACGAGTCTATGTGGTTTGATGGAATATCCACTCAGCAATCATTGTCCTAAAATGTCAACTTGTCCAAATTTGATTTTAATATAAATATTAATTAAATTAAAATTTAAAAACTATTTAAAAAAAAAAAACAGCAAACCAACGAGGGCCTCCACAACCCTCGTTGCTGCTGGCCTACCATCGTTGAAAAGGGCTAGCAACTAGCAACAATGGGGCAAGGGTCAATCATGGTCACCAAGCCTCAGCTAATGGTGTGACATGCTGAATTTTTGACTCGTCTTGATAAAACGAAATAGGCTTTTCGTCGGTGTGCCTATAGTTTTTTTTTTTCTCTAAGCTGATCGCTCGTGAGTTAACCAATCTATAGGTGGGTGAAGCCTTCAAAGGATATAACCGTGGTAAAATCCCTAAAAACTACTTGGTAGATTAGATTAAACTAAAATCACGTCCGGTCGATTTTAATAACAAAATTAAATTTGATTTTGAGATTCGGATGTTCGAGCGTATCACAATTTATTTATAGGATGTCGTCTTGTCTTCCAGAAAAATTTTGTCAAGTTTGAGATGTTTATGGAAATTCAATTCAAACAATTTGAAAATGAACAAAAATTCGAATTAGCCAAATTAAAGGGATTTGTGGCCTTCTTACCGAGCCATTTGGTGAAGGGGACTTGCAAAAATTATGTGGGTTTTTTTCTTAGCAAAATTTGGACATCAAATTGAGAGATTGAGAAGAAATTGAAGTCCCAAAATTGAAGAAATTCGGAGCTTGGATGGGGGCTTCAACATTAGCATCAAAATTAAATTATTTAGGATTAAATTGCAAGAAAGAATTAGGGGACAAGACTTTAATTGAATGGACTTTCTTCCTCTTTTTCCTTAGCTTCCTTCGCACGCTGGCCGGCTCCCTCATCCACTCGCTGCTTCTGCTTCGATTCATTTCCCTCCTTCGGTCTCTCATTCTGGCACGTCTCTCTCTCTATCTCTCTTGCTGCCCATCTTCTACACCGTTCGAACGCCACACAAGCCCCACTTCTCCCTCACGCCTGCTTTGCCGAATCCTGTTGTTCCGCTGCCACAAAGCCACTGAGTAAACCTCATCCATCGTTGACCGCATGCCTCCAAGCCAGTGAAGCCAGTGAAGCCAGTTACTGCCGTGCGTCCTCCTTCTCCCCCAGCAGCGACGCTTGCTGCTTCCCCACCAAATCAACGCCACGACGCCAGCCCACGGGTCAACACCAGCGAGCTCTCCCCCCCTTCGTTGACTCCCCCTTCGTGCTCCACCAGTCGACCCCACGCCAGCAACGCACGAAGCCAGCCCCACCGAGTCAATTTCCCTCGCCGAAGCTGCTTCCTCGCGATTGCTCTTCTCATGCGGCCCATCTACTCCACCTCGAGCCCAGAAGCCCCGCCCGAAGCTGCTCCTTTGTCCGCGACTTCACTCCTTCGGCCAACCCGTCTTCAGCCGCTTCTCAGCCCGCAAATTCCAACCGCTTCGGCCCAACCTTGATCCAGCTTAATTCAAAAACAAATCTCAGCTTAGGCTGAGATTTGTTGGGCCATTTTCAGCCAGTTTGAGCTCTCATTGGCGTCGCCGTGAGCCCAAGTCTCGGCCATCATCACGCCGCTGTCGCGGTGAACCGGTTTTCGAGTTAAACCGGTAAATTTATGCACTAAACTCTACTTAGTAGGTTGATGACATTTATGTGGTGATTAGTTTAAGTTAATTATGGATTAGGTGGTTAGTTAGATTATATTAGCGATTTAATTATCTAATTTTGCATGTTAGATGGTTCGATTAGATTAATTAGAGACTAAACAGGTTGTATTAATTATCTAGATTGGTTCGGAAATTTTCCGGGTTCATCTCGGTATTTAATTATGTTTTTTTGGCCTAAGTTCATATTTATAGCATTCAATTGTATTATTTAATTAATTTTGTTATTTAATTAATTATTAATTATTTTCCAAAAATTAGACCGAGATAGCCAGTGACTAGAATTTCGTGCGATTGTAATGGTGTGGTTGATTTAAGCAATTAGATGTTGATTTGTGCAAATTGAGTCTGATTGGATTTTTGATAATTTATTCCAAAATTTAGGAAATCCCAATATTTATTCGAGAAAATCTCGAGTATCGGGTTTTAGTATCGAAAATTATTTTATATATTATATAAAAAAGTGAGATTTTAAAAATGAAGATATCAATTTTTCGGGTTCAATTTGACCATGTATCCACATACAATATTTTCACCAAATGTTTTTAATAAGAACAAAACAGGCCAAGGTCATTATCTTAATTAAGGCATGTGAGTGCAAAGCACAATGTCCTTGGTAAAAATTAAATGATCATGTGCTGGTTAAGAGAACCTATCCCCGGCGTGTGTCGATGGATATTACCTATCCCCGGTGTGTGTTGACAAATATTACCATCCTCGGTGTGTGTCGGTGGACGTCAACTATCCCTGGTGTGTGTCAGTGGATAGAGGACCGGTGTGTGTCGGGTAAAACTCCCCGTGCGGGTAGTAATAATTAATTGGAATACATGTTGAGTGAAATTGATGCGCCGGATTATAGGACAAAATTGTGTGACATGGAATAGGACGTGTCATAATGATTTGGCCCTATAATCATGACCCCTATGATTGAATTGACGGACCGATGTGTGTCGGTAATTCTTGCTTGTGTGAGTAGTGATTGATTTAGATGTTCCAATTGATGTGTGAATTTGCTATATGCATGTGGTTGTGATATGAACTGTGCTAACCTATAGGGAGGATCTGAGACAAAGTAAGTCTATGTGGTTGTATGATTGTGTGGTTAGGATGTCCTAGGCATATTATCTTCCTAATTGGGGTTTAGAGCGTGAAATCGCTAAGATTTATATCTCACCCCGTCGTGGCTTAACTTTTCAGAACCATAAGGTGGAAGATCTGGAGCCAAGCTGAGATGATCTGAAGTGTAGGTCAAATAGAATAATTTCTTTCGAGAGTTGATATTTTTAAATCTTTTGAGTATATACTCTTGTATATGACTCAGTATGTTTATAAAAGTATGTTCTATTTGTAAATCTATTGTCCTGCTTTTCTATCCTGAGATGATTACTATGAGGGGATTTGTTATTCACTTCCACATGTGCATTAAAATGAAAGGGGTCGACGACTTATCTTGGGAAGTCACAAATTTTATCAACCATCGAGGGATGGGCACGCGCTCGAAAATCAGGGCGTGACGAATGATTAATAACTCGGGTCAATCACATGCAAGGATTGCATGCGATTTGGGGCTAAGGGTCGTGACCCTCCCCTAGATCAGGTGAGGGCCAGTGCCCTTGCCCAGGTAGGGCCAAGGGCTACCACTTGCTAGGGTGGGGTTGCCACCTAGCTCCATCACATCTAGTGGCGGCCCTTGGCCCCTCTAAGCAAGGGCCAACGATCCTCGCTTGATCTAGGAAAGGGCCACGACCCCTCGCTTATAGTAAGTTAGGGTTGTCGGCCTTTGGCTAGAGCCCAACGACGGTGGGGGTAGTAGCAGCAAGGGCCATGAAGGCCCTCATTGATTTGTTGCCTTTTTTAGTTTAGTTTTTTTAAAATTTAATTTAATTACTATTTATAAAAAAAAAAAGTCAAATTTAGACCAAAATGATATCATTTTTTGTTTATCTAGCTATGTGGATAAATTTTCTTTTTTTAAAGAAATGCCACATCATTTAAAATTCTTACCAGAAAAGTCACTTAAGTGTTTGATCGAAATTTCTCATCGTTGACATTTAAGTGTTCCATTTTTATCCGATTTTGGCACTTGAGTGTACTTTTTGTAAATTTTGACATTTATGTGTCCACTCATGCTAGATTTTGGCACTTAAAACATTCTTCATTTTAATTCTATACATGCCATAGCATGCAACATCTACTAAAAGGATCTCTCAAAAAAGGGTTACTTATGGGATTGTAGAAGCTCTCCTCGCAATCTATCTTGACTTGTGGGTCGAGCCCATTAGTAGAATTATGGTAAGACTAGGTAGAATTCTGCTTTATTCTTTCTTTTGTTTAGACGTTTATGCTCCTCAATAAGAAGCAACGATTGTGCGCATGGAAGTTATACCGAGCATTCTTCGTCTGAGAATGTTGCAAGTCCTCATGGCAAGGCAAGTTTTACTTCTCTTGAATCTTCTTTCGGTTTACAGGAACATCTTTGTTGTCATTTGAGCGACCATCTTATATCTTCGTCGTCCATTTTACTTTTAAAGCTGTCAAGCTAAAAGATCATTAGTCTGCCATTGTTGACTCGAGGAACTAGATGCCTCAAGGGTTGCATACTAGTGTGACATATGTCCGCGAGAGAAGACTAACGGAGCAGAAAGTGCATATTCCCAATATCTTTGTGGCCCAAGAAGAATAACTTTGATATTGTCCAGTGGATCGATGTTGTAGAATTTGTATAAGGTATATAGAGCATATCGAGTAAGTGGATCCACTTTCACCCTTGGCACATCACTGTTAGGGTGGTATTTCCTTACAGGCAACCTAATCTGCCTTTACGACAAAATGTCGAGATGTCAATAAAGAGGATATGCAAACAGATTGCAGGTCTTTCCACCACCTAAATGAGAGGATTTAAAATATTGAATCACTTTTATACGCAGCATACAGTTACATGAAACAAGCACAAGATATGCAACCAAGTGGATCAGATTGTAGTCTCGACATTAGAGAAGTCAACAAAGGAATTCAAACGGGTCGAACAAGCTGTTAATCATCTCAGGTAAGATAGCAAGATCATCTTTACTTACTGGCATGGTTGAACTAGTCCAAGTTTGGCCAGTTGATACTCAAGGCATCGCAAGAAGGGTTCCAAATGGGTTAGTAATAGGAACCAATTGCATGACGGCAGGGGTCAGGTTGACCAACCAATTGAGCATGGGCACCTCAACACAGTCATACAAATAAAGAGTAAGTATAGGGAAAAAGGTCATGCAAACTTCTGACATTGCTCTGTTCAAAAATATTTTGGGTGCCAAAGCCACTAATACCAGTTGACACCACTAAATAGATATAAAACTAGCATCCTAATGTCGCACCCCCAACTTTACAAGAACAGAGGCCATGACTCACCCGTCCTTTAATCCAAAGTATACAGTTTTAAACGTAACCATAACTCAACCTAATACCGAGAGATATATAAACATATCCATACATATATATATGATAAAAATATATATGTTAAAAAAAAAAAGCCATCTAATTATAATACGAGAGTTTTCACAATCCATCAAAAAGATGTATATACATCTCCAATGAACAACTAACTCAAAAATTCATCATAGTGATGATACCCAAAAATTTCCGCTATGTGTTTCGTTGAGGAACCTGAAAAGCAAGTAAGCTAAATGGAATAAGCAATCACAACCTAACAAGTTTAAGCAGATCGAACATTCAAGATGTATCTTCATAAACCGATGTCAAACGCACCAAATCAAAATCCATAATACAATATGCATGAAATATCAAAAGAGAATGATATATTTCCAACAAAACTTTTTACGTATAAGATCAATCAATAATATCAACAATGATTTATTCCGTTGATCAATTTCAATTAAATTAACATCAATGGTCCATTCTATTGAATAATATATTACTTCCTTGGTTAGGTTTCTGCCTATATTAGCAGGTGGTTCACCCATAAGTACGTCCTAATAATAGTATTCATACTTACCCCTAATAGGCTCTAATCATAGCAACATGAGCATGAACTATCAACCTCAATCTCCAATAACCCACAATAGAAAATCGAAAACCATCTCAAAACATAAGTTTATTAACCAAATCATACAACTTTTTGTCACTATTCAATAAACACTAAAGTACCTTTCATAAACCATATTCATAAATCACGACCATTTCATAAAATCAAACAGTAACCAAAAGATATCTTGCCAAATGGCAATAAATGCTCAATCTAGTTTTATACAATAAAATGTTATTTCATAACTCATAATATATCTAATTCATATCGCTTTTGAAATATGAATTTACAACTCAAAAAATAGATAATACCCTTCACCGAGAAAAGCTGAAAATCAACCTACGAAGGTAATTCGAGACAGCACACTAGAATTCCTATCGATTAATTGAAAAATGATATCAAAATCCAAGTAATACACTACTCTAACAAATGACACTACGCTTATTTGTTGATAAAATGACTTCTACGCGCTAACGAAGAAACTTATTTTTAGCGAACATTCGTCTTTGTTTGTAGCGAATATTCCTCTTTGTCCCTTAAGCATATTATTTGTTACACGTGCGACTTCGGAATTTTGTTCTAGTCAAACCTTAATTTGGAGTCGATTTTCATCAAACCACACAGCTCCACAACGCCCTTATCTATCATTTCCATATAAATCTAAAACTTAATAACTCCAAAATTAGACTCCATAGCTCAAAATTCACATAACTCCAAATTTACGATCTAACTTCAAAAATTACTCTAATTAGATGAATAATGAGCTTGAGTACTTACCAACCGTTGTAATTCGAAGTTGATTCGGTTTGTCAAGGTATCCGGATGGGCTACATGTGAAAATTTTTCTCTCTCCTCTCTTTTCCCCTTTACTCTTCTTCATGGATGAGCTCACGCTCTTTTTCCCTTGTTTTTGTTACCGCTTCAATGACTTCACGCTTCTTCTTTTCCTTTCTTTATACTTCAATGCACAATTCTGTTGAAGAACAAAGGAAAATGGGCTGGGGCTTAAGTCTTGGGAACATGGGCTTGGGCTTTGAGCCCATCTATTACACAACATACAAATTCATCTATTGACCCCCTAAAAGGAAAAGGAGAGAGAGAGAGAGAGAGAGAGAGAGAGAGATCCGCAATTCAACGAACTCAAGTAACTTGTTTGTGTCTAACCCTAGTTGCAACAGCCAAAAGGACTGGTTGCTCGACAGGTTGAGATGATTGAAAGAGGGTTGCAAAGGCGGGGACTAGGGATGCAGCATCACATGCCATCAAAAGAGAAGAGGTGAACCCCCCTCCACCCTACTCTCCAAAAAAACAAAGACTATAAGTTGACCTTATTCAGAACAAGTCCAAGCCTAATAAAGTATCTAGAAAGGAAATCGCAAGTACGCAATAAGAAACAAAACTACAAAGAGGATCAACTACAAGTATAATGATTGGATGAATTTAACTCGAGATTAACTTACATTTATTTGACCAAATCCAACCAGAGTTGTAGAAGGAAACAGCGAAGAAGTGCTTGAGAATATACTACCCCCAAACTCGCTAGTAAGTGTGCGGAATATATTTGGTTGACCTAAAGAATGAATTGTTGTCTGACCAAAAGGAGATGCAGTTTGTCCAAAGAGAGACACAGTCGTTCCAAAAGTAGAAGTGCTCTGTCCAAAGGCAGAGCCACTTTGGCCAAAGGACGGCGTGGTAGATAAAATTAATGGGGAGGACTGAGAGCTTAAGCTAGAGCCAAATGGAGTGCTCGCCATAGTTGAAGTGAAAACTGATAGCGATGAACCAAATGTAGAAGGGCCTAATGTAGAAAATATGCACGAAGATGAACTGGCACCAAATACAAGAGTTTGAGTTGATCCAAGGAAGAAAGGTGTAGTTGATGCTGTTAATGAACTGAAAGAAGAAATACTAGGTGTAGGCGAGGATCCAAACCCTATACTGCCGAAGGGTACAAAAGCAAATGGATTGGAGGCTGTGGTGGAAGCAAAAGAAGACGATTGACCAGATGCTGGTGAAGGAGTTGAAAGAGGTGCACCGAAGCCAATAGCACCGGCAGATTGACCAGCAAAATTCGGACCACCTGAGAATCATGCCAAGTAAGCACACAACCAATACAGCTAAAGCCAAAACTTAAATAGAACACTTTAAGGGTCACACCTTTGTCTCTCGATTGATAATCCTCCCATCTCAGCTCCTCATGACTCTTATATTTATATGCAGGCATTGCTGATAGTGACCCTAGCTTTCTAGCTGGCTCAATTGTACTGCCACTGTCGGCCTCAGTTGTCGATGTATATGAAACCACTCTACTTCCCCCACACTGCCCAAAACATACCCGCCCAAAACTACTACTTTCAAAGTTGGCGTTGTGGCTAGGGCTCTTGCATCACAAATAACGTGAAAAGACCAAATTTTCCAATGAGGTGTTGTTGCCTGGGCTCCTGCATAACAAATATTGTAAAAAGATCAAATTTTCCAATGAGCTAGCACACCGCAATGGCTATAAATAGCGAGCCACGAGATAAAATCTAATAGATCAATTTTTTTTTTGGCTGGATATTCCGAGTGGAAAAAGGGAAGACAACAGTACAAAACATTCATGAAGTAAAATAAATTCATTTTACAAGACCCACCAATTTGGTTCTCAAAAAGGGATGATGTAGGTCCAAATGGACCAGTGCCAAATGTAGAGATCGATTGGCCAAAAACAGGATAAGAGCCAAAACTGAAGGATGGACAACTAGAGGCCCCAAAAGCAGGCACACTTGAGGCTCCAAAAGCTAGAGTACTTGAAGCATTAAAAGCTGGAGTACTGGAACTGAATGATGGAATACTAGATGCCTCAAAAGCAGGCATACTTGAGGCACTAAAAGCTGGAGTACATGAAGCACCATACGGATTGGAGTTTATGGTCGAAGCAAAAGGAAATGATTGACCAAATGCTGGTAAAGGAGTGGAAGGAGGTGCATCGAGGCCAACAGCACCAGCAGACTGAACAGCGGGTTTTGGTCCACCTGCGAATTATGGAAGTAAGCATATAGTTAATGTAGCTAAAGCCAAAACTTATATAGAAATAACATTCTGAGGAGGCGCACGTTTATCGCCCGATTGATAATCCTCCCATCTAAGTTCCTCATGGCTCTTATCCTCATACACAGGCATTGTCGATATTGACCCTAGCTTTCCAGCCCCTTGAATCCCATTGTCATTATCTGCCTCAGTTGGTGTGTAAGGAGCCACTCTACTTCCCCCACGTTGACCTTCAAAAGGTGACTGTCTGAAACCACTAGTTCCAAAAGTTGGTGTTGTGGCCTGGGCTCCTGCATGACAAATAATGTGAGAAGACCAAATTCTTATAATGAGCCAGTATAATGCAGTGAAAATTACTCATAAGCTATAATAAATAACACCAACACTAATACGCGACACGCGACACGACATGCCGACATGTTGTTTCTAAAAAAAAAAAAAAGAGAATTTCGACACGTTGAGACACGTTGTATATTAAATGTATATTTTTATACATATATGTGATGAATTATCATTTTTATAATTATTTTAATCAAATTAATATTATTCAAATTCACAAATAAATAAATAATAAAAAAAGAGCCTACAATGAATTTATGCTAAAAATATTAATTTACCATTTGTTAATATCGTTCATTGTTTCAATTTGATAGATTCAACTCCATTCGATAATCTATAAAATTTAGAGGGAAAAAAAACAACAATCCACATTCTGGACTCGCATGTCAGAGCATGTCGGAAAAGGAAAAAAACAAATTTGGAGGGTTGAATTATGTGTCAAGGAAAGTGAGAGTTAGAAGAAAAGAGAAAACTAGGTTTTTCTTATTTCCCCATTTATTATTTTTATTTTTATTTTTATTTTTTTTACATATTTACATTTTGACTTATCATTTATTGAAATTTTTAAAATTAACCACGTGTGTGTCGAAATCACGTGTCAAAATTCCAAATTTGAATGTCGGGAGAGTTGACCAAATGTCGGATTTTCCAACACCTGTTGATCGAGTGTTAAATAGTGTCATATATGTCGGAGTATTCGATATGACATAAAGACTCTCGGAAAGTGTCAGTACTTTTTAGGTTATAATAGCAAACCACAACCCAAAATTTGATAAACCAACCTTTTCTCTTGGCGGGCTTGATATTCCAAGTGGGAACTGGGAAGACAGTAGTAGTCCAAAACATTCTTGAAGCAAAATTAATTCATTTTTCAAGACTCACCAGTTTGGGATCCAAAAGGGGATGATGTAGCTCCAAATGGACTGCCAACAAATGCAAAGGTTGATTGGCCAAAAGTAGGAGAAGAGCCAAAACTGAATGATGGACTACTAAAAGCCCTAAAAGCTAGAGCACTGGAAACCCCGAAGGCTGGAGCATTTGATGCATTGAAACCAGGGGCACTTGACGCACCCAATATAGGAGCATCGAATGCGCCAAATGCAGGGGTAGTCGAAGATCCAAAAAGTGGTGCACTGGAAGTCCCAAAAGCTCTCCCAGTGCTGAACCCATGGGCGGTTGATGAGCCAAATGCAGTCCCCGTACTACCAAATGGAGCACTTGAACCAAAGGCAGGAGTGCTTGCTTGTCCAAAGGTAGGCGTAGTAGCTCCGAATGAAGGGTTATCGATAGAACGAATGGTAGGAGTACTAGTATCACTAAATGCTAACTGACTTGATGCACCAAAGGTGGGGGAGGAACCAAAAACATTGCCTCCAAATGTTGGCTGTGATGGTTGACTTGTACAAGAACCAAAAACATTGCCCTCAAATGCTAGCTGCGATGGTTGACTTGTGCTTCCAAACGGACTTCTTTGAGGGGTCAAACTAAACCCATCAAAAGAAGGCTTTTGTCTAGAAAAAGAAGATCCTATTCAAAAAGAAGACTACTAGTGAAGAAAAATTCTCAGCTTGTGAGCCAGATAAATGGAGAAACAACTGCATTTATACTTTGTAAAGAAAACAAATCCAAATTTGACAACAATTTCAATAGGGAATATAACTCTTGAAATACAATAGCCAGGCGACTGAGTATTGGAGTAGAGGAACAAGAAGAGAATTGTGACCAAAATATAAACTTCCACCAAAGGAAGGTAAAAGGATTATCAATTGGGAAGTAGACATTGATTGAATGAACCAATTAAAGTACTATAGATCCTACTACAATCAATGCCACTTAAGATAACTAGCATCAGAAAATATTAGGCAAGGTGTATGTGAAAGCAGACAGTTGAAACTAAATTCAAAATTATTTTTGTCAAGCTCAGGACTAGCTACAATTAATTGCTTATCTATTCCAGAACTGAATTATGTATCTTAATGTAACATAATGGGAGTTGGCATTCCAATCTAGACAACTGTCTAGTACTTACAGTGGATAAAAGGAAAACAAATCCTCATGAACGAATAATCAATAGTCCAATTCTAACAAGTCAACATTCTTTCAAGGCAAAGCTTAAAAAAAGAAATAAAGAAAGAAAGAAAGAAAACCTTATGCTCCAATAAAAACTCAACAAAAATTTTCTTCCCCTTGGACACATTTGTTGGAGAAAACTCCATTACTGTTTTGAAACTGACAAAATGTTTCCATCAGTCTAGTCTAAAGACTTCCAGACCCAAGTGTTATAGTCTGAAAGACTCCAAACTCTATCGTCAAAATCTAAAGATCGCTAGACTCAAGACTCAAAGTATGCCCTCACTGACAGTTCCAGACGAAGAAAGAAGACTTATCCAGATGACGGATTATTTTCAAGGATTCGATTCGTATGGTTTTTGGAAGACCTTATGGCTAGATACAACATCAACATGATTGATTATTCTTATTGGAATCTACTCCGATTTGAAGATCTTTTGAAAGGCGAGCGAACTTAGAAGGTTCTACTTATGGAAACCAATGATCCTGATTGTATGGCGAACGAGATTAATGGGCTTTCATCACAGATCAATCAACGACTTGAGATCACCTTAATTGATTCTGTCCAACGGGTAAATTGGAAGAATTCCTTTGGAAAGTGCCAACGGTCATGAAGGCATGAAGGAGTATTTAAGGCGAACTCTTTAGTTGTTCGATACAGTACATGAAAGAAGAATTTCAAAGTCTGAATCTCTGTAGTTCCTTGCCCTTTCATTCATTGAGCTTAAATTGTATAAAAAGGAGAGAAGCACATGTGAGACTTTGTGAAGAGACTAAGCTGAGACTCTTCACTGAGGAAGTTGAAGATCACAAGCTATATAATCTCTCTTTATTCATAGTGGAATCCAGCCAATGGGCTATCAGCGCGGGAGAGTGGACGTAGGCTTGGATTAAGCCGAACCACTATAAACCTTGTGTTTAAATTTTCTTATCCTAACCTCCTTATCTTATTCGTTGCTTTACTACTTTATAGAATTGTTCAAAGCTATTTACATCTTAAGTTTATTATTATCATCCAAAAGTGATCTATTAAGTCTTGAAAAAAAGAAAATTTTTATATACACCTATTCACCCCCCCTTTAGGTGTGCATACTAGCCCTTTCAACATTTAGTAGTAACATTGTTCAACACTTTGCAAGCTTGAAGCCTCCTTTATACTGAATAAATGCTCTCCTTTATGACTATTTTTCAACTTCCGCAAAAGCATTAGTTAATATGGAGTTAGTACATGGACATTAGGAATTTTTACCACTATGCTTGAACTATCATTTTTTCAACTTTTAATCAAATGTCGTCATGACACAAATGATCATGAAAAAAAAAAAAAACTTCAAAGCATACCATACAACGAACATGAGAAAATAAAATATTTGGAATGAGATATTTAGTCGGAATGACATAAATGGAAACTGTTTAACTTGCATCCAGTTAAGAATTTCGACCCTCATGTCACTAAATTTATTGCCACATTTTAGGGAAATCACGTAAGCAGATCACATGTCCAAATCATCTTAGATAAATTCTCACCATGATCGCATTCCTTTCATTCACAGGTACATAAAACATAAGAAATGTGCCTGCCTTCCCTAGACCCTAGAATTTCCTTGAGCTTCTGTGGCATTTTGCATTCCTAGAAGATCCTAATTGCACTTTAAATTTCCTAAATCCAGTGGCATCTCCAAACCCACTAGTTCACCTTTCTATAAAAGAAACATTACTTAAGTTGCTTGCCTTTTGGCTTCTGCTCTATTTGAATGGCAGACCGATTACTATCATTCTCACCTTTCAACTTGCCAAGCAAAAGAAAAAAATCGAGTTATAGGATAAATTCAACATATTCTTCAACTTGTCCCATGATATGTCGGGAAACTAGGCTATCAAAATCGAATTCCAAATATTCTTCCCATATCAAAGAAACAATGAGCGCCCTATCAAATGCCTTTTTTTTGGGCAGGCTGTATATTCCAAGTGAGAACTGGGAAGATGATAGTAGTCCAAAACAATTCTAAAGCAAAATTAATTCATTTTAGAAGACTCACCGATCTGGGATCGAAAAGGGGATGATGTAGCTCCAAATGGACTGCCACCAAATGCATAGGTTGATTGGCCAAAAGCAGGAGAAGAGCCAAAATTGAAGGATGGACTACTAGAAGCCCCAAAAGCTCGAGCACTGGGAGCCCCGAAGGCTGGAGCATTGGAAGCACCGAAAGCTGGCGCACTTGATGCACCGAAGGTTGGAGCACTTGAAGCACCCAATATAGGAGCACTGGAAGCCCCGAAGGCTGGAGTACTAGAAGCCCCGAAGGTTGGCGCACTTGATGCACCGAAGGCTGGAGCACTTGAAGCGCCTAATATAGGAGCACTGGAAGCCCCGAAGGTTGGCCCACTTGATGCACCGAAGGCTGGAGCACTTGAAGCACCTAATATAAGAGCACTGGAAGCCCCAAAGGAGCATTGGAAGCCCCAAAGGCTGGAGCACTAGAAGCCCCAAAGGCTAGTGCACTTGATGCATTGAAGGCTGGAGCACTTGAAGCACTCAATATAGAGGCACTGGATGTGCCAAATGCAGGGGTAGTCAAAGATCCAAAAAGTGGTACACTGGAAGTCCCGAAGGCTGGCGCACTTGATGCACCGAAGGATAGAGCACTTGAAGCACCCAATATAGAAGCACTGGAAGCCTCGAAAGTTGGAGCACTTGAAGCACCCAATATAGGAGCATTGGAAGCCCCGAAAGCTAGCGCACTTGATGTACCGAAGGTTGGCACACTGGAAGCACCCAATATAGGAGCACCGGAAGCCCCAAAGGTTGGAGCATTGGAAGCCCCGAAGGCTGGAGCACTGGAAGCATCAAAGGCCTGGCGTACTTGATGCACCAAAGGCTGGAGCACTTGAAGCACCCAATATAGGAGCACTGGATGCGCCAAATGCAGGGGTAGTCAAAGATCCAAAAAGCGGTGCATTGGAAGTCCCAAAAGCTCCCCCAGTGCGAAACCTTGGGGTGGTTGATGAGCCAAATGCAATACCTGTGCTCCCAAATGGAGTGCTTGAACCAAAGGCAAGAGTGCTTGCTTGTCCAAAGGCAGATGAAGTAGCTCCAAATGAAGGGATATTGGTAGAACCAAAGGCAGAAGTACTAGTACTACCAAATGCTGACTGACTTGATGCACTTGAAGCACCCAATATAGGAGCGTCAGATGCACCAAATGCAGGGGTAGTCGAAGATCCAAAAAGCGGCGCATCGGAAGTCCCAAAAGCTCCCTCAGTGCAGAACCCTAGGGTGGTTGATGAGTCAAATGCAATGCCTGTGCTCCCAAATGGAGTGCTTGAACCAAAGGCATGAGTGCTTGCTTGTCCAAAGGTAGATGAAGTAGCTCCAAATGAAGGGGTCCTGGTAGAACCAAAGGCAGGAGTACTAGTACCACCAAATGCTGACTGACTTGATGCACTTAAAGCACCCAATATAAGAGCATCAGATGCGCCAAATGCAGGGGTAGTCGAAGATCCAAAAAGTGGTGCACTGGAAATCCCAAAAGCTCCCCCAGTGCAGAACCCTAGGGTGGTTGATGAGCCAAATGCAATGCCTGTGCTCCCAAATGGAGTGCTTGCTTGTCCAAAGGGAGATGTAGTAGCTCCTAATGAAGGAGTATTGGTAGAACCAAAGGCAGGAGTACTAGTATCACCAAATGTTGACTGACTTGATGCACCAAAAGTGGAGGAGGAAGCAAAAACATTGCCCCCAAATGCTGGCTGTGATGGCTGACTTGTGCTTCCAAATGGACTTGTTTGAGGGGTCGAACCAAACCCACCTAAAGAAGGCTTTTGTCCAAAATAAGAATTTCCTATTCAAAAAGAAGACTGCTAGTCAAGAAAAATTCTTAGCTTATAAGCCAAATAAATGGAGAAACAACTACACTTATACTTTGGAAAGAAAAAAAAAAATCCAAATTCGACTACTATTTCAGTAGGGAATATAACTCTTAAAGTACAATAGCGAGGTGACTGAGTATTGGAATATAGGATTAGGAAGAGAATTGTGACTAAAATAAAAACTTCCACCAAAGAAAGGTAAAAAGGATTATTAATTGGGAAGTAGACATTGATTGAATGAACTGATTAAAGTACTATAGATCCTACCACAATCAATGCCACTTAGGATAACTAGTGTCAAAAAATATTAAGCAAGGTGCATGTGAAGCAAGCAGTTGAAACAAAATTCAAAATTATATTTGTTAAGCTCAAGGCTAGCTACAGTCATTTGCTCAACTATTTCAAAGCCGAATTATATACCTTAAAGTACACAAAGGGAGTTACTCACAGTGGACATAAGGAAAACAAATCCTTATAAACAAATAATTTGCAATGGTCTAATTCTAACAAGTCAACATTCTTTCAAGGCAAAGCTTAAAAAAAAAACCTTATGCTCCAAATAAAACTAAAAAAAAAATAAAAATTCTTGGACACATTTAGGAATAACATTGTTCAACACTTTGCAAGCTTGAAGCCCTCATTTGTACTGAACAAATCCTCTCCTTTATGACTGTTTTTCAGCTTCCACAAAAGCATTAGTTTACACAGAGTCTGTACATTCCACATTAAGAATTTTTTACCACTATGCTTGACCATCGTTTTTTCAACTTTTGATCAAATGTGGTCATGATACGAATGATCATGAGAAAAAAGAACTTCAAAGCCTCTCATAAAATGAACATGAGAAAAAGAAATTCTTTGGTATGAGATATTTAGTCAAAATGACACAGATGGAACTGTTCAATTTGTGTCCAATTAAGAATTTTGATCCTCATGTCACTAAATGTATCACCATGCTTCAGGGAAATCAAGAAAGCATATCACATGCCCAAATCATCTTAGACAAGTTCTCATCATGATTGCGCTCATTTCATTCACAGATACACGAAACATAAGAAACATGCCTGCCCTCCCTAAACCTTTTGAGTCTCCTTGAGCTTCTGTGGCATTTTGCATTCCTAGAAGATCCTAATTGCACTTTAAATTTGATAAATCCGGCTGATTCAAATGTGGCATCTCCAAACCCACTAGTTCACCTTTCTACAAAAGAAACATAAATTAGGTTGCTTGCCTTTTGGCTTCCTCTCCATTTGAATGGCAGACCAACTACTATCACTCTCGCCTCTCAACTTGCCAAGCAAAAAAAACTCCGACTTATGGGATAAATCCAACATACTCCTCAACTTGTCCCACGATCTGTTGGAAAACTAGGCTATCAAAATCCAATTCCAAATATTCTTCCCATATCAAAGAAACAATGAGCACCCTATCAAATGCCTATCTATAAGTTCACTCTCAGAGGTTCCTCATGAGCACGAGGGTAACAACTAATCACTTACCACCAAAAGCTGAGGAAGAGCTCCCAAAAGCGGGAGTTGATGATGCACCAGAAGCGGGTGTTGAAGTTCCAAAAGATGGTGAAGATGAAGCACCAAAGGCAGAAGTAGTAGAAAAAGGCGAAGAGGGTTGAGTAGCACCAAAAACACCAGTTGAAGTTCCACGGAACATGGAGCTTCCCGTTTGAGTGCCAAAAGGGTTTGGGCTACCAAAATGTTTTGGGGCAAAAGGATTGGTTGAGTTACTTGCCTGCCCAAAGACTGATTGGATTCAAGAAGGACTGCTAGATGATTGCCCAAAAGCAGTAAAAAGCATTCCAATTAACATAACCAAAGAAGGTGACAATAGAAGTAACAATATAAAACAAGATAAGCACACAATCCTTGTCGCTAAAGTGTATAAAGAAACAAATTCACATGGCCCGGAAAAGACGTTCAGTTGCTCTAGAATAAGTATCTTACAACGCTATCTCAACAAGTAGGACTTTTATGTGTGCAGCGAGAAGGAAGGCATAGCAAATAAATCAGCAGTGTCACACTGATATTCAAAAGATGAATTGGATTAACTAAGAAAAGTTCATGAAGAATACACAGGTAACGAACTGCTGGATACTCGTGGCATACATAAGAGAAAAGCACTCCAAAAAATTCATCAGACAACAAAACGTTGAAAATCGGCGACATGTAAGTGAAGGAAGATGTCATAATCCATCACACGGGGGAACTTTCAAGTCACTTGAACTGACGAGAAATCCCTAAAAAAGAAAAACAAAACAAGGCAGCATCATCGCAGGGAATTGGCATAATTGAGGCATCAAAAGCTGGAGTAATGAAACTAAATGATGGACAACTAGAAGCCCCAAACGCGGGCATACTTGAAAAGCTGGAGTACTTGAGGCACTAAAAACTGGAGTATTGGAATTGAAGGATGGACACTAGAAGCACCAAAAGCTAGAGTACTGGAAGCACCGAAGGATGGGGTACTCGAAGTACCAAAAGCTTGGGTAGTTGATGCACCAAAAGCAGGGGTACCTGAAGCATCAAATAAAAGAGTACTGGATGCGCCGAATGCAAGGGTACTTGATGATCCAAGCGGTGTCCCGGAAGACCCAAGGGTTCTTCCGGTGCCAAGTACTAAGGCAGTTGATGAGCTAATGCAGCCTCTCTGCTACCAAATGGAGGACTGGCGGTTGAATTAAAGGCATGAGTGCTTGCAGCACCAAAGGCAGGAGTGCTTGCTTGTCCAGAGGCAGGAGCTCCAAGTGGAGAGATATAGGTAGAATCAAAGGCTGGAGTGCTAGTACAACCAAATGTCGACTGACCTGATGCACCGAAGGTTAGGGAGGAGACAAGAACACTGCTCCTAAATGCCGGCTGTGTTTGCTGCCTTGTGCTTCTAAGAGGACTTGTTTGAGTGGTCGAACCAAACCCACCAAAAGCAGGATTTTGTCCAAAAAGAGAAGATCCTGTTCAAAAGGAAGACTATTAGCCAAGAAAAATTCTCAGCTTGTAAGCTAGAAAAATGGAGAAACAACTGCAATTGTACTTTGAAAAGAAAAAACATCCAAATTTGACTCTACTATTTCAGGGAGGAATATAACTCCTAAAGTACAATAGCCAGGTGACTGAGTATTGGAGCAGAGGAACGGAAAGCAAATTGTGGCTAAAATGCAAACTTCCACCAAAGAAGGTAAAAGGATTATCGATGGGGAGGTTGACATTGATCGAATGAAGCAACTAAAGTACTATATCAATGCCACTTAAGATAACTAGCATCACCAAATATTACACAAGGTGTCATGTGAAGCAGCGGCTCCAATCAAATTTATTTTCGTAAAGCTCAGGGCTAGCTACGGTTAGTTGCTAATCTACTCTAGAGCTGAATTATTATCTTGATGTAACACGGTAGGAATTAGCCAAACAACTATCCCTTGACATTCCAATCTACACAAGGGTCCAGAAAGGAAAACAAAGCCATCAACCTATAATGTGCAGCGGTCGAATTCTGACAACTCAACCTTCTTTCAAGTCAAAGCTTCCAAAAAAATAAAAACCTTATGCTCCAATAAAACTCAAAAGAATTTCTTCCCCTCGAACCTATTTAAGAGTAACATTTTTCCACACTTTGCAAGCTCGAAGCCCTCGTTTGTACTGAATGAATTCTCTTCATTATGAGTGCTCTCCAAATTGCACAAAAGCATGAGCTAACATGGAGTTTGTACATTCCATATTGGGAATTCTTTTACCACTGCCTTTATTGTATCTTTTCCTCATCTTTAGATCAAATGTTCTCATGATAGAGAAAAGCCTAGAAAACAATGAACATGACAAAAGGAAACTTAGAAGCATATCATACAATGAGCATAGAAGATTTTCTTATATTTAGTTAGAATGACGCAAATGGAAACTGTTCGACTTGTGTCCAAAGACCAGAACCTATGAAAATCTGATCACATCTGGTGGATCTAGCTATACTTTTGCATCCTTCTTAACTTGAATTCAAGAATCTTGACCATCATATCACTAAATGTTTAGCCATATTTTTGAGGGAATCGTGAAAGCAAATCATATGCTCGGATCTTCTTAGACAATTTCTCATCCTAATTGTGCTTCATGCATAGGTACATAGAACATAAGAAACATGCCTGCCCTCCTTCTGACTTTCCTTGAGCTTATGTGTTATTTTGCATTCCTTGACCATAATTCAAGTTGCTTGCCTTTTGGCTTCTGCTGTGCTGGAATCGCAAACTAACTACTAGGGGTGTGCAAAATACCCGGGAACCGCCCGGACCGCCCGGAACCGGACCAGAACCACCCGGAACCGACGGTTCTTGAGGGAACCGGTCCGGTTCCCGGTTCCAATTTTTCGGAACCGGTGGGTTCCAGTCCGGTTCCCGGTTCCATGGGCGGATCCACCCACCCGGACCGGATCGGAACCTTTTTAATATTAAAAAAAATTACTAAAAAAAACCCTAGATTAGATCTCATCTCCTCACTCCCTTTGTCTTCGATTCTCTCTCTCTTTGTCTCTCCCTCGGTTCCTCCTAATCCTATCGTTATTTTGATTCCTCCCCAAGCGTTGACGCCCCCTCACGTCGGCCGCCACCCACCATAGCCGCAGAAAATTGTTTCGCGACCGTTCTATGTTGAAAACCCGACCATAGACCTCCTCCCCTCCTTCCCAACTCATAGACCCGACCGTTCTATGTTGAAAACCAAAATTATTTTGCGTCGGTTCTATGGATCCACCCAGGAACCGAATCGGACCAGCAGTCCGGTTCCTGGGTGGATCCATGCAACAAACTAGGGGTGTGCAAAATACCTGGGAACCGCCCGGACTGCCTGGAACTGGACCAGAACCGCCCGGAATCGGCGGTTCTTGAGGGAACCGGTCCGGTTCCCGATTCCAATTTTTCGGAACCGATGGGTTCCGGTCCGGTTCCCGGTTCCATGGGCGGATCCGCCCACCCGGACCGGACTGGAACCTTTTTAAAAATTACTAAAAAAAACCCTAGATTAGATCTCATCTCCTCACTCCCTTTGTCTTCGGTTCTCTCTCTCTTTGTCTCTTCCTCGGTTCCTCCTAATCCTATCGCCATTTTGATTCCTCCCCAAGTGTTGATGCCCCCTCACGTCAGCCACCACCCACCATAGCCGCGGAAAATTGTTTCGCAACCGTTCTATGTTGAAAACCCGACCATAGACCTCCTCCCCTCCTTCCCAACTCATAGACCCGACTGTTTTATGTTGAAAACCAAAATTATTTTGCGTCAAGATCGGTTCTATGGATCCACCCGGGAACCGGACCGGCCCGGCGGTCCGATTCCCGGGTGGATCTCGGTTCCAATTTTTTGGAACCGGTCCTTAGCGGGTGGTTCCCGGTTCTAGGTCGGGAACCGCCCGCCCGGACCATGCACACCCCTACAACAAACGGGTGGATCTCGGTTCCAATTTTTTGGAACCGGTCCTTAGCGGGCGGTTCCCGGTTCTAGGTCGGGAACCGCCCGCCCGGACCATGCACACCCCTACTAACTACTATCATTCTCGCCTCTCAATTTGCCAAGCACAAAAACTGAGTTATAGAACAAATGTCAACATACTATTTGATTTGTCCCTCTATTTGAAAGCTAGGCTATCAAAATCCAATTCCAAATATTCTTCCTATATCAAAGAAAAGATGAGCGCCCGATCAAATGCCTATCTATATGTCTACTTTCAGACGTTCCTCGTGATCAGGAGGGTAATAACTAATCACTTACCACCAAAAATTGAGGAAGAGCTTCCCAAAGCAGGAGTTGACGATGCACCAGAAGCGGGTATTGAAGTTCCAAAATATGGTGAAGATGAAGCACCGAAGACAGGCACAGTAGAAAAAGGCGAAGAGGGTTGAGTAGCACCAAAGACACCAGTTGAAGTTCTACCGTACTTGGAGCTCCCCGTTAGAGTCCAAAGGGATCGGTTGCGTTACTTGCCCCCTCAAAATTGGGACTCAAATGGACTGCTGGATGATTGCCCAAAAGCTGTAAAAAGCATTCAAGACTGACATAACCAAAGAAGGTGACACCGAAAGTGACATTATAAAGCAAGATAAGCATACTTACTTAACGAGAAAGAAACTCAAGTTCCAACTATTAATTTCACCCTCAACACATCAAAAAGTTAACATATTTAGAGATTTTTTATTTTCAATTTTACCTTTAATTGAAAGGCAGATGTCTTAAACTTCTTAACTTCCACAAAAATTGAAAGGCCATCGGTCCAAAGAACTTTCAAGATTCCGAATCATTATGATACGCGTATTATATCAATCATGTCTCTGAGTACTGGTGATTCAAATATCTATTTACCTTCCACAAAAAAAGAATTTATCTTTCTTTTATTTTGCTTTTTAATGTTATATCATGTGGATTGATTATCATGTTTCTTTCTCTTTTATACATGAATAATAGTAAGTATCCATGGAACTAATTTCTTCTTCAGTAATCTAGTGCTTTGATTTTACTATCACTGTTCTCTTAATTCAAATTATTTTGCTATGGTGCTATTCCACCGTTCATGAGGCGTGAAACTGGCTTGACAAAATTCACGAAAACAACATGGAGAGCGATTTCACTATGAAAGACACATGATGAAAATGGGGTCCCATGTTCTAGTGGACGACATTGCACAAACGGAAGAGCAGTGGCTCTCATCCAAGTAGAAACCGAAGAAAAATGATCTCAAGCAATATCATTTTTTTTTCTCGTTCCCCTATTTTCTTCGCCTACATTCCAATCTGCAAGATTTAATGATTCCATACTTGCTGACCGAGTGGGCAAGCAACAGAAGGCATCATCTACTATGTAGGGTACATGTCATGGTAAATTTATGAAGGGGACAATAGTCACACTTGACAACCAAGTCGTTGTTTTTTTATTGTTTGGAGCTATAAAAGTAAGCTTTGAATTTGTGTAATTTTATTCGTTTGATTTAAATTGTTTTGCTAATTAACAGAATTATAATAACTTATAATTTTTGGCATTAGGTTTCTCATCTGGGTGGAGAGATTATGTTTTTGACTCAAAAACCTCATAGATCATATTATTATCAATGTAATAGTCAATACGTTATCGATTATATTCATATTAACCAATATCTCAAGTTTTTTATAATTTATTTTTGATGCACAAGGAGAAAGATGTGAAGAAATCATGATACCCTCTACACAATTGGAATGTCATTCCACTTCCATAAACCATAATCAAACAAGAAGAGGATAGAGGAATGGACATCCCTAGTAACGTTAACATATTATAAATCATTTTGAGCTACTTATACAACAAAATGGAATAAAGACACCACAAATGTTCATTTGAGTACTATAACTTTTTTTTTTCGACCACTTGAGAATGCCATAATTTTCAATTGACAACTTGAGTGCCATAACTTTTTAATAGCATGCACTTAAGTGCTAGAAATACAATGTAGGGCACTTGTGGTGAATATTTTTAAAAATTCATAGCACTTAAAGTAATCGATGGAAAAGTTATATGATGCTAAGTGATTAAAAAAAGGTTATAGCATTTAAGTGAGCGCCGTATAATAGTACCACATTTTTCCTTAAAAAATAGTTACATGATATTTTGACCTAAAGCTAACGTGATATTGTAATGTTCACGTAATAGCAACTACACGTAATTTACTTTATTTTAATATGAAGGAGATGCAATCGGTATAAAGAAAAAATAATTGTGCAAATAGTCTCTCAACTTTTAATTTGTTCAATGTGGTCCCTAGATATTTAGTAAATGTTCAATTTAATCCTTGATATATATAAAAATGTTCAATGTTTTTTCTAAGAGATTTATCCATAGAATACGAGATTCTAGAGTAGATTCTTCTCCCGTCAAGCTAGGAGAGGATGGTGGTATTATGTCATGAGTGGTGGAATCTCACATGCTAAAGGTATGTCTAGCAAGGTGACATACTTCTTTTCAATAGTCTCTTTCTCCCAAGACACTCATTTAAGATGTACACAAATGTGTAGATTGCTTCTATCCAGAACGAATTGAGAAGGCCTTTTTCCTTTAGCATCAACATTGTCATCTCCATTATGGTTCTTTGCTTCCTTTTTACAATTCTGTTTTGCTCTAAGGCATCACCAATAGTTAGTTGATGATGAACTACGTCATCTTCATAGAAATTATTAAACTTTCTTGAGTTGTATTATGTGCCTCTGTTGCTCCTTAGAACTTTGATTATATGATCACTTTGATTCTTGACATTATTTTTGAATTTTCTGAAAATAGGGACGACCCCCAATCTTTCTTGAAGAAAGTAAACTTGTGTCATTCCTGTGTTGTCACCAATGAATAGAATGAAATATTTATTTTGGCTGAGTGTCAAGGTCCTTATTGGAGCACATACGTCCATATAGACTAGTTCGGTGGCTTTTTAGCTCTCCATGCACCTCCAGGTGGGAAAGACTGTCTTTATGGTTTTCCAAGAAGACATCCTTCACAAACATGTGAAATTTATGAGATAGATGGAAAATCTCTTGGCATAATTTTCTTAAAAAAAAGTCTTTGGTCTTGAAAGGTTGAATTGGCCAAGTGTCCAATACCATAGCCATAATTCATCAACTTGAGCTTTCATGGCTATATATCTGACATATTTCCATCAAATATGAAAGTTTTATTCTCCATATTAATGGAGGCATAATACTATTTTTGTATCTATAATAGATAGTGCAGGCATCTCCTTTATAGAATTGTGAATACCCATTTTGTATCATTTGGCCCACATTGAGTAGATCTTGGACAAGACTAAGGACTAAATATACATCATGAATATATTTTGAACCTTTATTTGTTTCAACGGCAATGATGCCTTTTTCTTTCACATCGACCAATGCATTGTTGCCCAATTTCACTAGAGAGTTTTTGCCAAGGTATCAATATCGGTGAATATAGATTTGTCCCCCATCATATGATTGCTACACCCACTATCAATGTATCATGTATCATTTTTCTTGTCATTTGCCACTTGACTTGTGTTGAATACATTGTTTTTTTTTTCTTCAACATAGTGAGATCGATAACTTGTTTTCAAGCAATGCTCTGTCTATGTTGACATATTTTATACAAGAGTGGCATTGTAGTTTATCTCGAAACCAACAATCTTTCTCCAAATGATTAGTTTTCTTACAAAAATTCTAAGTTGTATATTTTTTTTGAAAGTTTTATCTTCCTCTTCTATTTTCCCATGAACTACTTCCACCATTTTTAGATTATGAGATGTTTATTTTAGACCAGAAGGCACTTTCAACCAAATCTTCATCTTGTGCCATCAGTCTTTTCCATACACTTCTAGAGAGCCAATTAATTCACTCACTAAAAGGGCCTTTGAATCCTTAGTTCCTTCTATAGTGGTGACAATAGGGTTGTATTTCTAGTAAGTGACACAATTTTTTTTTCTATGAACCTTTGGTTAGTGATTTCATTTCCATAGGCTCTCATTTGATTAACTCATTTGATTAACTAGTTCTTTTAGGGAATAAGTGCACTAGAAGCCTTAAAACTTGTCATGAAAGTGCAATTAAGTTTTAAAATTTACAAAAAGTGCAACTAAGTCCTCAAAATTGTCATGAAAGTGCAATCAAGTCCTAAAACTTTTAAATGCACAATCAAGTCCTAAAACTTGTCACAAAAGGACAATCGAGCCCTAAAATTTTCAAAAAATACAATCTATGGAAGGACTTAATGAAATCAATTTGATAAATTTTAGAACTTGATTGTACTTTTTAAATTTTTTAGGATTTAATAGCACTTTCATAGCAAGTTTTAGGACTTAATTGTAATTTTTAAAAGTTTTAAAACTCAATTATACTTTTGTATAGTTTTAGACTTCCGATGTAATCATACCTTCTTTTAGTCTTCCACAGTATTTTTGAACAATCTCATAGTTTTTCATTTTAGAATTCTCAAATTCCCTTCTCAAAGTTTGAAGTCGGAAAGTGTGTAGTTGTGCCTCAAAATTCTTCTTCTAGCATCTCCCATTCCTTCTTTGTTGTCCCCCCCCCTCGGGAATATTCTCGAGAATATCGTTTCCAAGAGTGTTCGCTAAAAAACACATAATGCGCTTGCATCTTTTTATAATCACTCTTTAGAAACACTTGGACCTTCTCACATAACAGCATAATCTCTTTTCACAATGTTCCATAAATCTTAGGCCATCAAGAAAGTAGCCATTTTAATACTCCAGTGATCACAGTTATTCCCATTGAAAATAGGAATCAGAAATAAGAATGAGGAAGAGATGGCCATAGTTTTGATATTGGGAATTTAGGTGGATCGCGCTCAAAACCAATCGAACGAACCTAGCTCTCACATCGCTATTAGTTTGCGGAAGCGATGTGCAAGTGCGTGATTACAGTCTTCTCCCTAACTGGAAACAATAAAGCAGCTCCGACCGAAAAATGTGGAGAAGAAGATTTAATGGGACCCCTCCTGCCATTTAAGGAAAGTTTGCACATGGCTGCATAAATTGAGTGGTCTTAGTAATGGATGGTGATGAATTGTCCCACGCCCTAAATGTTTCAATTGGCATATGGGGGAATCATGAGCTCGAGCCACAAAGTTCCGGACAGGGACAGATGACAAATTCTTATTGATTGCTGAGTACCTGACATCAGGTGCCGGGATGTTGTTCATGGTCACGGTCAAAAATGTGAATTTAAGTGCACAAACCCCATAGCTAGTGAAAACTGGCAACACCGTAAGTATCGAAGAAGAAATTTCTGATGTGTGAAACGAGATCCAATAATCGACTGCAATTTATTTTATTTGACAGATCCGTTTTTATGGAACAGGGATGTACTTAACCTTGCTAGAGCTCCATTGATCCTTCTTATTTTTTAGATTTAATGTTATTTTGTGGTATTCCAATCTTTACTTTGCCCTAATTTGCTTTGTTATAAAAGTCTATATACTTCTCACATATACTTTTGAGCAATGAATATAATTTTCTTTTCACTAAAGAAAAAAGAGCTTGTTTTTGTTTCTTCAATTATGCACCGAAATTGCATAATTTGCCTAGTTGAAACTTTTAGAACTACAATAAGATTTGGGAATAATCTGAGTAACTGATATATTATAATGTTTAGTGGCTCGAAAAGTCTGCCCTACCTTTCCAGCTGAAGATCCTAAAACAGGCAAAATAATGACGATTCAATCTTTGAAATGCGTTTTTCATTTGCTTTAATTCATGTGAGGTAGACCTGGGTGATGCAACTCAGAATCGATTATCGGGAATAATTGGAAAAGGCTTCGGGCCTTTGCACCTGCATATTATCGCAGATCTTTATCTTTATATTCTTGCAATTTAAGCAGGATTTGACACATTGTTCTTGCTCTCCACGTTGTCGGATGGAGGATGTCGATTAATTTATTCAAATTGAGGAAGTATTAGATGCCTTGTTAGTGCCATGGCTGAGAGACGTAGGTTGAACGAACGAACGAACGAATGATCAGTCATCTTTGCGTTCCCACTTAAAGGGGAAAGAAAAGAAAGATGCCTCCTATAGGTTTTTAAATGGGAAAAATACCGAGCTATAGAGAACCGACCACCATGAACGAAGTTGCTCAATACAGCAATTAATAAGATATTAAACGAGAAACTCGTGTCGAATGGGGCATCCGGCGATGAGATTGTACGTGATTCTCGACAGCTTGTTGCATGACCGTGGGAGAAGGAATACACAAAATAATCTCACTTTGTTGGGAAGGATCAGTCAATAGAAAGCACGGCAATAATGAAGGGAAAGCAAAGAGTATAACCTAATAAACTAATGCAAAAAAAAATGATGGCTTAAAGCACTGATTTGCTTTGAAGAATTTGCTCTCGCTTTACGTCCGCTTGTTCCGGAGGCTCCTCTGTGTGTGTATATATATAGAGCCACAGATGTCTTTCTGGTGCACGTCAAACATAAGCAGCTCCGAGTTAATTAATAGAGCGAGAAGGTCCGTTGGTCGTCACATTGCTCAAGAGTATCTGACTTGAATGGCTGAAGAGAACAGGAGTAACACATGGCAACCTTCCGTTGCAATGCTAGCAATTGAGCTTGCCTTAGCCATAGTAAATGTACTATTCAAGAAAGCGCTTGATGATGGAGCGAATCCTTTGGTCCTCATCACATACCGCCATTCAGTTTCGGCCCTTTTTTTGGCTCCAATCAGCTACATTTTGGAAAGGTGAAGCTCTTGCTCAATTTTTTCATTGGTCAAGATTATCCTTCACACATTTATTATCAGTTCCTCACGTTGTTAAAGATTATCTAGACAAACCTTCTTCTCTTGCTAGTTATTCACCACCGAAGCAACTCCAATAAGTTCAATCCTGCTTTCCTCCGATTATCTTTGGGTACTCAAGGTAAAGGACTAAAAGAACTCTTTGTTTGCAGGAACAGCGGGCCGAAGCTCACGTTTAGAATTTTGTGTTACCTCTTCGTCAGTGCGCTGCTGGGGTAGTTTTATGCCTCAATCTGGTTTTTTTGCCCCCAATATTCCGCTACTTGATAAAGAACGGAAATAACTGTAGGGAGGTCTATTGAATTCTTTTGCAGGGCGTCACTCAGTCAATATCTCTTCCTCTTCGGAGTTCAACGAACATCTGCAACATTTTCGTGTGCGTTCCTAAACATGGCCCCCATCATGACTTTTGTTGTGGCCTTACCATTCAGGTACTGTTGTAAAAACCGATCGATGACTCGCTCTTCCAGCTAGATTGCATGAGAGAGAGAGCAACTGTGTTACACACATAATCTTCTCGATAAGTCTACTCAGTAAGCGACCTTCTTTTACAGGATGGAGGTCGTGGACATAAGAAGCAGCAGCGGAATAGCCAAAGTGCTGGGTTCAATAGTGTGCATTGCTGGTGTCATGACACTCACTCTATACAGAGGAAGCTCTTTGCTCTACCATCCGCAGTTGAGTCCGCATGCTTTTAGTACCGCTGCGAGGCTCGGGGTGAAGAGGAGCACGGGACAATGGGTGATTAGCTCAATGGCATTGTTTTTAGGGACCTTATTGTGGTCCTGTTGGTTCCTTGCTCAATCCCATATTGGGAAATTATACCCTTGCAAGTACGCCAGCACAGCCTTCATGTCCTTCTTCGGTGCACTCCAATCTGCCATGTTAGCGAGCTTGTCGTCAGGAAGGAACCTTTCTATGTGGGTTCTCAAGGACAAACTCGAGATATTCACCGTCATCTTTGCTGTAAGTACTTATTTCCAGTAATGTCGAATGAAGATCGAACGTCAAAATCTTTCTTCAGTGGAAGCTAGGAAGCTTTGTGCTAGATCCATCTAGCTTTTGCTCTTTGTATGCTTTGCCAAACGAACTTCATCCAAGCCCACTTGAAGAACAGTCAGACAGAAGCTCGGCCAAAAGTAGGATCTTCGTGATCTTTTTGCGTGATCTCTTTCATACAAAAAAGGGTCATCTTCAAATCTGTGCACTACTTGAATTGGACTTCAGTGCTAAAATTTTGAAAAACCCCAGACGTCATTAACTCGAGTCACGGGAAGGAGAGTTACGCATTTGCACCTGTACATTGCATGTCCATCTTTTTCATGCTCATCCTCGAACGCTTGTCGCTACACATACATCTAACCGAACCGAACCGTCTAAAACAATGAAAAAAATCAAATATAACTAAAAGAAAGAGTGAGAGATACTTATTTTCTCCAACACGATGCAGTTCGTCTCGAAAGTTCTCATAGAGCTCTACTAGGTAAAGCAAGCTGTTGCATCTTTTCTGTTACTCACGGGTCTTGATGCTTAACATAGAGTATGGGTGGGACATGGTGCAGGGGACAGTGTGCTCAGGATTGTGCTATGTGGGAATGTCGTGGTGCGTCAAGAAAAGGGGTCCCGTGTTCACGGCAGCATTCAGCCCCTCATTCAGATATTCGCCGCCATGATCGGCATCCCTGCCCTTCGAGAGCAGCTCTATCTAGGAAGGTAACTCCGAATCTCATCTCATTCCGATCAAGCAAAAAACATTACATAAAAATCTCAATCTCTTTCAACTCACGTTGGCAATTTCTTCTTTGTCTCATCCAAACTTTGGATGGACCAGCCTGTTGGGATCTGTCATTGTGATCGTGGGACTGTACGTTCTTCTGTGGGGCAAGAACAGAGAGATGCACGAGAGTATCAAGAAAATGGCGCAGTCGGCCCGAGACATTGAGGTTCAAGAAGCAAAAGCGGAAGTTGTCGCTGCCTAATGTTTCTCTGCATCCCTGAGATGCCCATAGAAAGTAGCAGATGAAAGAATGTCACTTGTTCTTCATGAAACTTTTTCTTTTTATTCTGATTGAGTCAGAGTCTAACGACAGGATGGTTTGTCACGATCTGAAAACGGGTTGCGACACCTGTTCGTGACATCGTTGCCATTAGCAATGCCATTAGTTTCGGCAAATTTTAAGTGGTTGAGTTGAATTTCGCATGGTGCAACTTGACATCGTAAGGAAATATCGAACTTCAGGACACTTTTACTCTGTCGCGGTTGCTTTACAACGGCTGACCGTGGATCTCGTTCTTCCGATCGCGTTGATTGCGTATTCATCTGACGGTTAGCAACAAAATCCGTGATCCAACGGTGAATAAAGCCCCTGATAGTCCACTAGAAAAAGCCACGAACTTTAATTGTGGTCTTTTGAGAAATTACTTTGAATCCAAACATTTAACTTTTCATCTCTTTAGCAAAAGTTCCTTCATCTGCAAGCTCAAATTAGTGAACGGTTAATCCACTTCAAAATTTTTTTTGGGAGGAGGAGGAAAAAAGGGGAATTAAAATGAGTGAAAAAGAATAAGTAAGATTATAAAATTTTTGCAAGGAGGAAATGGAGGAAGTTTTCAAATATGGGAAAGCAAGAATTTTTCTGTGATTGAAAGCCTACTCATGTCAGTAGTAAGTTTTGATAATAATAAAAAAAGGCAACTATTAATGTGTTTAATTAATGAGAAAAATTATCCAATTAATTATAAACTTATTGTACAAATGCAAATTTAGTTCTACAATTTTCAATTTTATTAATTCAGTCATAAATTTTTGTGAGAAATTATATTGTAGTCCTTCTAATCAATTTTCATCGGAAAATTGCTAAAGTAGCTATCCAATCATCATTAACATCACTAACTATCCTACATGACAATTGCCATGTCAGTTATTTCGGGCAAAAATTGGCTAGAAGAACTACCTTGGAATTCTAGGACAAAGATTTTGGACTAAATTAACAAAATTAAATAGTGTATGACTAAATTGATATCCATACAATCAATTTAGGACTGATTGGGCAATTTCCCTTAATTAGTGATAATATTTGTATTTAATTACTATATTTCACGTAAGTGCTTATAGCTAGTAATTTTTTCCAAGCATCCATCAATATTATCTTCCAATGATTAATTTTAGGAATCAAGATTTCATAGCTATAAGCAACTAAACTTGTTTATATGTGCTTGATGCACTACTTCATTTACCTTAAGCACATGTGCACTTATATTAGTTTTCTTCTCTATAGCTTCGCTTAGTAATAACAAGCTTTGTGTTGTCGTTCTTTAAAGTGAAGAAGAGAGTAAGGCTGCATTTGATAAGGTTTTTGGAGAAAGCCTTAGAAAATGTAAAAGATTTTAGGTGAAAGGATTTTTTTAAAATGTAAATAGTATTTGGTAAAACGTAATTTAAAAATACATTGTAAAACAACTTTGATTTAAACAATATCTGGAAAAAAAAAACTACAATTATAAAGGACTTTTGCTGTTATAAATTAAAAAAAAAAAAAAATCTCAAATCTTTGATGCAGGGATGTGGGCAAATCTAGCAATGCCTAGCCTCGTGAGGCTGACCTCAGCCGAGGTTGACCAATGCCAAATCTAGCCTCATTGTTAGCCTGACCCCTTCACCAATGACGTTGATAAGGCAAAAGCATTTTGTAGAATCATGAAAGTTGTGCTAGAGCAAAGTTGAATGGACAAAAATGCCTCGGCATTCCAAAAAATGCTCAAAGGGCAAAACTCCTCCAAACGTGCTTTGGTCTAAAGATCTTCGAAAATGCTTTGCATTTCCACAAAACTCTCTAAAAAAAATTATCATATGGTATTTATATTTGCCTAAGAGTCTTTAGAGCCTAAAATTTTTTGATAAAGTGTTGCCAAATGCGTCCTAAATATGAGTGAACACTTATATCTAGTGTCAATTAGGTGAGGCTTTCTATCTATAATCCTACTTCCTTGTTCAATCCCTCTTCTTTCCCTTCATGGCTTTGATTATCTTTGTTCCCCCCTTTTGAATAAAGCAAAAGTAGATTGAATTTTTTTTTGCCCTCTTACTAAACCCATCAAAGACCCATTTGAACCATTTTTTAACTCATAGGACCTATTTAACGGTCTAGGTCATAAATAGATTAAAACATGATATGTGTGTCAAATAGGTTCTAAGTAAGGTTACAACATACTTAAACTCAATCCATATTTATGATTCTATCTTCATTCTTTCTCATCCTTACTTGATCTCGTACTCACTCATTCCATACTCTCAATCAATTTAGGTAGAAGTTTTCGTAAATTTGGTTAAATATGAAAGTATTTTAGCAATATGGATTAGATCAATAAGTTTGCATTATGAATAATTGAATCATAAACGGATTAATTGACTACTTTTTTGTCAAAAAATAAGTCAATTTAAATAAGATCATTTAAAACTCAATTAGACCCAACCCTAGAATTTAAAAAGCTATGTAAATTTCCAAAATTATAAATAAAATATATGTGAATTTACATATCAATATTTTTATGTTGTAAAAGTTTCAGGTATTGTCATTAGCAAAAAATCACGATGTGGACACAAAGTTTGTATTAAGCAAAAAGTAAAACGCGGAAGGTAATTCAAACACACCTCGTCTTCTTCGCCAACAGACTCCCAAAGTGCCTCATGACATCCGTGCACTGCCCATCAGTGGTCAATGTATTGAAACCGGTGGAAATTACTTAATTAGTTGCTTAATTTGCGCGATGATGGGTTCGTTAGATAACATGCTCCTCGACAAAACAGGAAAAAAAGAACGAAGCGGGCACCGTCAAACCTATCAGACCTTAAGATCGAGACGTTCTTGAATGCACCAGACGCGTGTGACTCCAACGTATCTCAGTCTCCTCGACAAAAAAATAGGGGAAAAAGAAATGAAGTGGGCAACGTCAAAGCGGATAGATCTTTAGATCGAGATAATCTTAAATGCATCGAATGCATATGGGCCCCACATGTATCAATCAATACGGAAAAAAAAAATGATGAAGTGGGTAGGCACCAAACCCGGTAGATCTCGTGATGCAGACATTCTTGGACGCACCAGATGCATCCGAGCCCGATGCATCTGAGCCTTTCTCCGCCTTTAGATCACGTCAGTCTCATCGAGATCGAAGGCTCAGATGCGTCGGACCCAAGTAAACGCGTCGCACCTGAGGATTTCGTCTTCAGACCGCTGGAGTAGCGAAACTGGGCCCCCACGTGGGGGCGCCGCCAAAAAACCAGCCCACTGGATGGAAGGCGCTCGAAACTCAAAGCAACCCACCGTCGTCGTCGCCGCCCTCGACAAAACCCAGAACACAGAATCGCCTGCAGAGCACGAGCTTCCCCCTCATCCTCATCCTCATCCTCATCCTCGTCCTCGTCCACGTCCGCGAGCAGGGTATTAATACGCACGAGCGCCGCTGCGTCCAACGGTCGTCCCCGAGGTTTCGAAGCTCCGGTCTGGGTTCCCAGCAAAGGCGAAGAAGCTGTTCTATTCGCGAAGGAAAAGAACTGTTGAAGAAGAGAGAGAGAGAGAGAGAGAGGATGATGATGGTGGCTATAGTGGCGGAGATCCTGGAGGTGTACACGGAGGTCCTGGCGAGGACGATGGAGCATCTTCTCCGCGAGGCCCCGCTGCCGCGGCGCGTCCGGTTCCTCATCCTCCGCAGCCTCCCGTTCGCGTCGCCGCCGAGGCCCCACGCCATCGGAGCGCCCGCTCCCGTCCCCGCCCAAGTCGCGGCGTGATTTGAAGCTTTTTTTTTTTTTTTTCTCGTTTTGCTTTCTTGGAGATATGGGTGGAGGTTGAGAGTTTAGTCGTGTGTAAATACGAGAGGAGTTTTTTTGTTTTTGGCTTTGGATTGGTCAGTTCTTCTTCCTCTGCCATGCTCTGTTTTCGCCTAGCCATCGACATTCCACGGAACGAATGAATTGAATGTTGAATCAAAAGCTCATCACGTCATCCTCTCCTCGGAATTCTCGCATACGCGGAAAAGCCGTCTCTCAAATCGATTGTCTGTCGGAATATACGATAATTACTCGTTTTTACTAAAGATTCGTTTATTGTATTTCCATAAGTTTGAGATTAATGTTCGTAAAAAATCCAGGATTCGATAATCCTGCATTGAGAGCGGGACTTATTACAACGGTGGTTGTCGTTAAAATTATCGGATTTTAATTACTTTGTTTGGGATTCCACAGTAATTATTTATATTGATCAAATTTCATGAATAACAACTATAAATGGAATAAACGTATTTTCGTAATTAATCGGATTTTCCAGATATAAGAAAACCCAGCTTTAGGCAGTCAGTCTCAAACTCCCTCCCGGCCCAAAAGCCCAAACCCATCATTAGGATTTGGGCAGGTTGGGTAATTTAGAAATTACATATTAAGTGATGTGTTAAGACTTTTTTTTTTTTAATAATAAAGCCAAAGAAGTGATGTTTGGGATAGTTTTTGCGCAATTCGATCCACCTCCGAAGGATTTTACTCCACAATATAATTTCATAGATTATGAATAGTTTACATTCTTGGAGACTCACTTATAAGTGGGGGAAATTATCAATTCAACCATAGATCTATCATATAAAGATTGATTGATTGCTAAACTTTTTTTAATTTAACTAATGTAGTCCTAAACATCTGAGCAAAATTCCAATATAATCCTGTAAGTTTATTGCTGCTAGATTTTTTTGACATGACAGTCCCCTTAGGACGTCATTTTGAGTAAAATTATATACATCAACATACTATTTAGGACAATCGGTTATGTTCAATTAAATGGATGGTCATCGTCCTCAATTATGTTGTTATTTATGGTAATAGATTGTGCCAATTAGTTCCAAATTTATTTAAAGAATATCGTGGTTAGAGTATATAAACTATCAATTCATTTGTTTCAATGGAGAATAATTGATAGTACTTATGTATAAAATATGCTGTACATCGTACTCTAACAAATAAATTTTTTGGAGTAAATAGTTGCACATTCAATTTTCAAGCGGATTAGCTCGAGAATAATAAATAGTTCTTAGCGCGCAGACTCTAATTTTAAATTATCCAATGGAGATGACTTCCTCGAGAAGGCAAAATGCGCCCGGCCGCGGTGATTGCCGATTGGTGGAAAGGAGATAAAGCAACGGGTTAGCTGGCACCAATTAGTCAGCTATTGCAATTATAATAATGGCAACTTCTAACCTAACATTACAAAATGGCACAAATTCTTATTATCATATACTAAAGATTGCGACTTGCAATCCTTGTTGATATTTAGTTAAAAAATTGTGTCGTGTGGTAAATAATTTATTCGATTTGGATTTAGCGTGAATAGCGCAAACTTTTTCATGCACTTCTTTCATTTGGATTGATTATACTGTAACGCGTGTCGAATGGATTAATTTGATTTACTTGAGATACTCCCATAATATTTTCTGTTAGGTAAAGTTATATACAAATGAGAAGAATGAATTGTACATTATTTGGATGAATAGTGTGCCACACTCAAGTGTACTTATACCTGAATAATATATGCAAGGAAGTCAGCTAACTTAGGAAATAAACAAGATTACAGGATGAATTAGAATCTCGTACAAATCGACGATATCTTGTAATATTCTAACAACATTCTAACATCCGCAACATTCTAACATCCTTCGAGATCAAGGCGGATGTTGAAAAATGTGTAGTGGGCTAAGGAAAAGATTACATTTCTAATGATAGTGGGCGATTCTTGAGGAACACCTGTGTCTTCTGAAAGCCAGCACGGCCCAACAAGCTCTGCACAAGTATCATAGAAAGAGCGATACTTAAAACTCGGCGCTAAATAATGATTCAATGATTTGCTCCCTGCTACGCGAAGAAATCAAGAAATTGCCGGGGAACACACAACACCCTTGTCGTAGAAATGTGATTTTTGATGTCTCCAGCACAGTCCGCATTCGAGTAGACATGTAACTCCGCGCCGATGCATAACTCCAAGCCGGTGTTGGCATGAAGACCATAAGATAAAATTCCCATCATAATGTATCGCAGAACATGTAACATAACGATGGAGTGAATATAACCCGCGAGGCATTAACTGACTCACCGTATGAATTGTGATTGCTTTGTCATAACGGGGTACCATTAAGAAGGTCCAGCCCGGCATTAAGCAACAGTAGGCGGAAGTGATTTCATCATCTGTCAATCCTGCTCAAGCGATAAATCTAATGCATATTTTGCTTGAGTTAGATAAGAGCTATATGAGTCAAAAGAGACTTTTATGCCCGAGAAATAATCAAGCAAATCCAGGTCTTTCAACTCAAATTGACAACTTCCCCCCCAAAGAAAAAACTCCTGATGACGACGTATATATTATTTTAGATTAGGAGTTCCTTTGATGTCATCTCCTATAGATAATCATATCACCCACATGAAGCAAAAGTAACAAAATGGCCTTGATCATTCTGACGAGCAAGTAATGCTTTGTCATGATAGTTGGGATGGAATCCAAATTGCTCCATAGTAGTATTGAATTTAGCAAACCACACGCAAAGTGCCTGCTTCAATTATATAAAAAAACTCGATAATCTAATTTAGATGTATTCCCATAATCTAAATGGCTTTACGAGAACTTAAAAAAGTAAGCAAACTGAAATGGGACCAAGGTCTACGCTCAAATTCCTCACCTTAAACTGTTTCGCTAGTGTAGCTGAGCCACTTTCTGAAATGAGGGGAAGTGCTATAAGGCTTTACATTAAGGTTTTGACATAACAAAACTTTTGCACTATCTTTTCGTACTTAGGTATACAATGTGCCATCGGTAATGATTCTAATATAGTGCCACAAATTTTCTAGCCGATCCTAAGTCATCATTCTTTTTCATTGAATTCAAGAGGAACTATTTAGTTATGTTGGACAATGATACGATCCTTCATGATACCTTGAATTCTCTCATAGATAGTCACTTTAAAAGTAATCTAAACCCTTTGCAATTGAACATGATAAATTGCGTTGAATTGGGTTCAAATTGACATACTAAGTAGGGTTAATACCCTAAAAACCCCAAACCGGTACACTTGTGACAAATTTACCCCAAACTATTTTTTTGACCACCAAAAATCCCAAACCGGGTACATATGTGTGAGATCTACCCTCCGTTAGCTTCCGTTAGCTTCCGTTCGATTTTTCCGTTAATTTTGCTGACGTGGTTGCCGACGTGGCAAGCCATGTGGAAATTCATAAGTTTAATACCATTAAAAACCTCAAACTGGTATATTTATGACAAATTTACCCCAAACGGTATATTTATGACAAATTTACCCCAAGTTGGTATATTTACGACAAATTTACTCTAAATTAATTTTTTCGATAATAAAAAACCTAAATTGGTACACGTACGGCACATTTACCCTCTTTCAATTTTCCCAAATTTGACTGAGTTGTGATGTTCAATCAATTTTATTTTCCAGATTACTCTAACATTGCCTCCGTATCATTAATACTTGATTTTTTTCTTTTATTTGGGAAAATTGAAAGAGGGTAAATGTGTCGCACGTGTATCAATTTAGGTTTTTTATGATCGAAAAAATTAATTTAGAGTAAATTTAGAGTAAATATACCAACTTGGGGTAAATTTGTCATAAATATACTAGTTTGGGGTAAATTTGTCATAAATATACCTGGGTTTGGGGTTTTTAATGGTATTAAACTTATGAATTTCCACATGGATTGCCACGTCAGCAATCACGTCAGCAAAATTAACGGAAAAATCGAACGGAAGCTAACGGAGGGTAGATTTGTCACATATGTACTAGTTTGGGGTTTTTGGTGGTCAAAAAAATAGTTTGGGGTAAATTTGTCACAGATGTACCAGTTTGGGGTTTTTTAGGGTATTAACCCTACTAAGTAAATATATAAGTGTACAACAACATTCACTGCTAACTCAAGAAGATAAGTGAATCATGCACAACGGATTTATAGCTTCACTTCAACAATATGATGAAGCTTTTCCGACACATATCTCAATTAAGTAAAAGAAGAAAATCATTATTAGATAATGAGAGAAAGGAGACAATGCCCTGTTAACTCGTCTTGGGATTTATCTTGTGACAAGAGCATTTTCATACTTTCTTTATAAAAATGGATTGTTATGGGTTATATTCCATTAAAAACTTATTTAAAATGAGAGTTGTAGTGGTGAGTTGCTATGCTAATTCCTTTCTTATTAGCCAATTATTAATGAATTGACGATTGAATCATAATAATGATAAAAATTAAGACAATAAAAATTAAACTTACCAGAAAACAATAAGAAGGTTTCAATTTAAATTTATGACGTGTCAGAAATTTAAGAAGCCGTTTAAGAAATTTGTTTTCTAAATTAAGATTGTATCCTCCATTTGGTACTATAGTCTCTCTTTTCCCCTAAGAGCTAGGCTATACTTTTCGAGTCACTCAGTATACCATATGGGTTTTCCAAATTGATGATCAAAGTTTGGCGGAAATCATTCTTTCCAGATTTGTTTATAAGAGGAGAGACGATTTCGATTGGTGCTAAAATAGTCATCTTTTTTTCTTTTTCTTTTTTCCAACGAGTTACGTGGGGGAGGAAGACTTTTGAAAATTTTAATACGACAAAGCAAATGATGGTGAGCATCGGTACAAGAACATAGCAGCAAAAATAAGGAGAAATCCGAAGCTTTTTCTTCCATCCTAAGCACTTCTCCTCCCTTTCTTCTCTCCTCTTTCTTCCCCTTGACCCGTGCTCGGAAGGTCAAGCGATAAGGGCGTCTCGGAAGGAGGAGGAAGGAGGCGAAGAAGCTGCTCATCAATCATCACTCAGCTCGCTTCTCGCACAGGTACGAGCTTGTTCTCTAATTCTTTTGTTGCTTGCAGTCCTCGCTTGAACTCTCGCGCAATTCGTGTCGGATCGCTCCCCAGTCAAAGACCCTGCTTCGTGCCAAAGATGCGAAATTTTCCATGTTTTAGTGCATATGGTTTGATGGGTACCTGTGTTTTTTGCGAAATTTGGGAACTTGGGGCGTTGATCACCCGTTGGAGGTGTTGAGTGTAGGTGGATCGGATGTTTTGAGCGTGCTTAGCGACTTCTTGAATGAGGGGGGTTTTAACTTTTGATGTTGTTGAGGTAGTGGTGGTTCAATGGGGGGTCCAAGCCAGAGACAATCGTCGACCTCGTCGTCTCGCCTCTCGCCATTGGCCGAGCCCTTCAAATTGAGCAAGCCCTATCAGCAGCAAGTTTATACTCACTCGTCGGAGCATTCTGTTGACAATTGGCAAAGTCTCGGTCCTTCCATTGCGTTGGTCCATCCGTTTTCTGGTCTTGAATTGGAAAGCAACGTGCCCGGTGATTGCAGTTACTCTGTTTATGACTTTGGAACTAAAGTCTCCGGCTTTCCTTATGATTATCAAGATTACCCATCTGAGGCATCCCGGGATCTCAGTGGTTATGAAACTGTACCCGTAATAGAGTCGTCTCATGTGAATTGTGGCAAAGACGTTTCCAATCAGGTCTGTGATGGCCAAATCAGTGGAGTTGAGGATGAGGGTACTCAGGATAAAAAGGGAAGCAGCAATGGCTGTCAGCAGAGCATTGTTGTTGAGGGCAAGAATGCTAGTGATTCGACTGCATATCAGCTCTTTGCAAAGCAAGGTCAGTAGTTTCTTTTCAAATTTAGATGTTTTTTCAGTCCTGTTGGGTAGGCTGGATAGATGGAGGTGAGATATGATTATTCTTGTCCTATCCAGTGTTCAAAATCCCTTTGAAATTGGAAATAAGGCCCAGTACTGTCTCTTGCATTTATTGTTCTAAAATAATAGTGCTGTATGGTCAGTAATTAGTTCTTTCTCTTCTTATTTATGTTTCACTTGGTCTTTTTTCTGGTTGTTATAAATAAGTGTCTCTAATTACTAGTATGTACATCAATGTCTACAAAGGTTTTGATTTAGTGCTTACATCCTCTAAGCTCGTCCATGTTATGGTGTAATAGATGCTATGACTTGTTGCTGATTATTGCGATAGCATTCATCTAAACTAGTCCATGTTATGGTGTAATGGATGCTATGGCTTGTCATCATGGTAGCATTGCTTTGATTTGGGAGAGTCGTCCAAATTTTTTCAGTCAAATTTGTCCTGCACGTTCAGAAAATCTGTTTTTGCCTCAATCCTGATGGCTATTTTGAAAGTTTGCTAGCAAAGAACTAGGCTACTTTGTAAGATTAGACAAAAAGCAACCACATATTTGGTTTCAGTTCATGTCAGGATACCTGCAAAATTTAGTATTTGGAAGTCTGTATTATATTGATTTTTTTGTTCAATTCAAATTCATCAAGACTTTATTAAGGACTTGCTCCTCTTTTTGGCTCCAATCCAGTGGTATGCTTGACTCTTAGCTATAGTGGTTATAGATCTAGATATTAAAGGTCTGTTGTGTTTGGTATCATTTACCTCACAGAACCTCTATAACATGGCATGCCATTAGGGTGCTCCAATCTTGCTAGGTCTCTGGTCTGGATTTTGCCAATATTCTGACTCAACTATCTTGGCCACTTGTCTTGAATCTTTAACTTTTGAGTGGGCTCTTGAGGATCATGCACAGATTCCTTTTGGTCACCTGTTTTTGTTACCGTTTGCCTCTGAATGGGAACAACTTCATTAGGTATTGGGATGGTGGAGACTGATAATATTATGTAAGTTTATCCAGGCCCTCATCAGCAGCCCCCGGACAGTCATAAAGCTTTTGATATAGTAATTTTGGCTTATCAACTGTTTTTGGCTTGAGCAACAGTTCTCTTACTTGCGTTTTCTTTTTTTCCTTTGAGCTGAGCAAGATAGATGTTCCTTGATGCTTCATAATAGTAATGTAATGAGCTTTTGATTTTTTGGTCTCTTTTTTAGCTAAAAAAGTATTTTGGATGTTTAACAGTCTACAGGATTTTTTTTTTTTTTTTGGCATAATGTTTGTAGTAAGAAAGAGAAAAATTTGTGTGATGCATGGAGGGAATGAGGATTTGAAAACAGTATGAGTTTGGTGTCACTTTGTCTGCTCATAAACTTATCTCTCTGCAGGGAGTAATGCTTCTAAAGGATCAAAGAGCTTCCGCGAAACTTGTAACGATCTCTGTATGGGTTATTTAGAAACTTTTGCGAGAGACGATCGGGTCAAATTCCAAGGGACAGAGCAAAAAAAAGCTGAATGTACCTCATTTTCAGTACTAGATCCCAGTATCATCCCCTTAGAGCTTTCAGTTTCAATGGATCAGTATACCTCCACAGCCTCCCCAAATAGTTACAGTCCCTCACAATGTCTAGCAGATGTGGTCAGAGGGAACAACAATTATCCCACCATGGTTTCATCTGAATCTGAGAGATGTGAATCCCAGTTTGAATCTCCTAAAGAAAAAGGTGCAGATACTCCTTTTCCAGGTACAAATCATTGTCAAGCTCTGGGTTTTGGGCAGTCAAGCATTGACGAAATAATTTCTCCCTCCAATCTTGGTGCTTCCAAACCTCTGAGTTGTAGTGGTATTGGGGCTTTCAACAGAAGGGAGATTTTTTCTTGTGATAGTACATTGGAAATGGACTTTCCTGCTTATAAGGAGAGAGTTGCTACTCTAAAAGGTGAGGAGAGAAAAAGTCAGAGATTAGAAATTGTCACAAATGTCGAATCTTTGCCTATAGTTAAATGCCAACGGAAAGCTGCTGAAGGAAGTAATTTTGCCAAAGGTTCTCTTTTAATGCTTGAAAAGGATGGGCTCAGCCAAAATGAGCTAGACGAGAGTGATGATGACGAAGATTCACCTTGTTGGAAAGGACTGAAACTTTCGCCATTTGCGTTTAGAGAATCTGAAGCTTCGGATCATCAACTTGATGAAGCTCCTGATAATAAACTTCATGAAAATCGAGCGGATGCAAGAAAAAGTTTGAATCCCCTAGCACCTGTTTTTGTTCCTCAAAATTTCGAACATAAGTTGTGTCTCAAGGAGATCGAATGTGCACAGAATGATTCCTTGCCTTCCCAAAAGTGTGCATCTTCTGCTCCTATCCCATTGTCTGAAGTACAGACAATGCAATGTGACAACATGGCAGGACTCTCCAATTGGGAAGGACTAAAGGTAATTGGCCCTCAGTGCAGGGCCGATATGCATAAACCTGGCCCGGAACCTCTTCTGAAGGGAAAGACGTGTAGCTTTGCTAAGGTTGATTATGGTGTCACATCACCATTTCTTAAGGAGGGTTTTGTTACAAATATAAGTAATTTTGGCAGGGGAACAAATCTTGAAGTTCCAGGGAACATTATCAATGATATCACATTTCCCAATGCAACTAGTGTTTCTGTCTCTGCAGTGGTGCATGTCTCCGAGGCAAAGTCACTTGAACAGTGGTCTTCTTTAGGAGTTGGAGAGCCCTCTTACACTGAGGCTCGTTCCAATGTATCTGAACTAGTGTCCACATCACCAAGGACAGAAGTGGATGTACTCGTGAATGCGATGCATTCTCTTTCAGAGTTGCTTATAGATAAGTGTGTGAACGGATGCATGCTGAATGATGTTATGCATGACCGAATCCAGGTTGTAATCAGCAATCTCTCAAATTGCGCAAAACAGAGGGAGAGACAGTGGACATCTTTGGATGGATCAAATATTCCCGGGATCTTGAGCTTTTCAAACAAGTCCGCTTATGCATGCATGGTATGATTTGGTAGTGCTTTTGTTATATTTTCATTCTCATCTGTAACTGGAATATAGACAAATAATATTTTGGGGAAAAGAGACTTCTGACCTAGGGATCTGCATATTTCGCCTTAATTGATCTAGAAATTTTCATGCCAGCTCTCTGGGCATGCTAGTTTATGAACAATTGAGGAGCATGCTCGTTTGCCAACAACTTTTCTGCCAAAGTCTATGACAGGAAATACAGTTTCCTTTTGGAGTTGCAAAAGGATGATGAGTTTTTGACTGCAATATCCCCGTATCTCTAAGGAATTTGCCAAGGATCATATTATTCTTAGTTAGGATATTCTGTTTTTGCTCTGACTTGGCTGCATATTAGGAAACGATTAAATATTCTTGAAATAAGCTATTTACACTATGTTGAAGTACAATGAAATTGACAGATTTGCTATGTAAAAGTCTGCAATTTTGTGCTGTTTGACAGGGATGAGGATTGTGGTCTGAATGCCGGTCCAACTTTATGACTAGTCAATGAAAAGCTAGGAATGTGGACTAGTGAATCAGCTGCTTAAACATTTAGATAATGTCATCTAGTTGTAACTTATGGGCCTGAACTTCACTAAGTAACTACTTGATGCAGAATACTGATTCAGTGCTGTCAAATAAAGAGTTGCAGGATGCTCGTTCTCTGGTCAGCAATATAAGCAATGGGATTCCCCAGGTAATATCTGCAACATTGTGTTAAATTATATTCATTGACAGTTGTCTTCACTGAGAGGACATAATACTAGATGGCTCGTGGTTTGTGAGGTGCAGTTCAATGATAAGAGTATGGAAGCTGGTTATGTTGAGGACCGAATGAGTCCCCAGACTATATTATATAAGAACCTATGGCTTGAAGCTCAAGAGGCATTACATGCAATGAAGCACAAGGCATATGTTGCACGTATGAAGTCCAAGACATAGTTTCACCAGAGAGAGCACTTTAAGTTTCGCTTGATGGTAGAAGCTTGATTTTGCTGGTAAATCATGTTCTCTTTAAATTTTATATATTTTCGATCAAAATCAGTGAACTTAAGTTTTAATCAGGTGATTGTGCTTTTAACAGAATTTCAACCATGTCATTCCAGCAGGTGTTAACGGATCAAGTAACAAAAGGCTGGCTTGACAGAAAAAAGACGTGTCACTCTATCCATGTGTCATATGGCAACTCAGCAATTTGGTAACTTTCCTATTGAACTTTTGATGAGATGAAATGATTGAAATCATTTGGAAGGACAATGACCTGATTGGAGGTTTTAAGGTCGGTGACCTGAAAGAACGTAGCTGCAAATTTGGATTATCGTCCGAGTATCTTGCCTTGATTTTGCTGTATGAGAATATGAGCTATTCTTTGCCGCTCAGAGTGAAAGTCATTTTGAGACTTTGAGAGTTTGTATTTGATCGTGTAGATGTTAGCGTTCTTGAGATGGTGGTGAAGGGGAACTACACAGGTTTGAGATGACAAAAGAAACTGTAACCCACGCACAAGTTTATGTTTGTGCATTGTTCATGAGAGCATATGATTGCCCTTGATGGCTCAAATGGTCTGACTGGATGTGCATGTTTTGTTTCCTTAGAGGGAACCTAGTGCTCTCTCTCTCTCTCTCTCTCTCTCTCTCTCTCTCAATGTCATGCAGATTACATAGTATTTAGCAACAGGGAGTCATCACAAAATGGAGATATGTGTTCTGTGTATGTGCGCACACGGGCATCACAGAGATGATCATCTGAACACGGTATGATTGTAAACACTGAAGAATTATCTGTGGTCTTGCGTAATCAAGGGATGGACGGTCCATGTTTTTAAATTTTGGTCAACAGACAGTCCATGTTTCAACAGCAGGAAAATGCCAATGCCTCAGCCCAAAACTGAAAACAAGAAAGAACATTACAACTGGTCCACAGCCTCACATCTAGTGGGCCAATTGCGTGTAGCAAGCGTGGACTGATGAGGGGCAGCCATCCGAGTCAAATCCAGCTCAATCCTTCTTTGTGTAGATGCATACTGAGCAAGAATGTATATCGCAAGTTGTATCTCTGTCGCACGGAGGGTATCTTTATAATTACGTATAGATCGGTGCGTATTTGGTCTCGCATTGTATATGTTCGGACGTCTGCATCTCATCCAGAATGAATCGTATCTCGGTCGCCAGTGTCACGTGATAAGTTAACCCACCCATGGAGACTTTCCATTTCCACCATCACACGATTTACATGCACACAAGATGCACAGACCCTAAATTGCACACTAGAGAAGCAGCTTCAGGATTTTTATGCATGCATGCTTTTCCAACGGTCTGGGAAGTTCAATAGCCCACTGGACTCTCATTACTCAACAGAAGAATTTGAACAGCTCTATCATTTAGACAGAAGAACGTGAGGATGCGAGATGGAGGTTGAGCTGGCGAGCAAATGGTGCAGCACAAGTTGTCTATGTAATTTTTGTCAAACCCTGACTGACTGACTGACACCCCCAACATGTTTTCGCTTATGGGGTTGATGCTGTTGGACATTAATACTCTCTACCATCGTTTTCACTTTTATCGAACCTGCAACTTGACAGAGAGAGCAGCTGTGTAGGTGCGGCTGGGTTAAAGGTGAAGGGGCATCAAAAAGTGCTTGAATCTCGACAGTGATTGAATGCCACCCTTCAAGCAATGTGGTACAAAAGCGAGTGACACTGAAACAAGAACTCGTCCCTCTTTCCCAAGACGCCAAAAGGAGGGCGAGGGCTTCCCCTTACACGTCCTTTGGGGAGCGGTGGATGCACATAAGCTTCGCCCTGTCATTAGGGGCTCCATCTTTAGGAAGGAAGACAAATAACATAAGTTTCTTCAACAACAGAACATGAATGGTTTTTTTTTTTCCTCCCTAATATAAATTTGCGGGTAATAGCTCGAACTGTCGAGCTAAGAATATACTGAAGCCAAGCGGATTATGAATGTGATCATCTTGTCTATTAACGACCAAATTACAGGATCCACATGTTATTTCCCTTTTTGACTGTCCTATAGAACATGGTCCTCACATGTGGCCTTTATACTTCCAATAACATGAACTTGTTCAGCTCTAATTGTTAAGTACTCAATAACTGGTGGAAAGAAAAGAGTGATACCATGTTAAAATGGCAAGGGAATAGATGGGACCTTCATCAAAGCAAAAGGGTTTAATTCATTGGACCTTGATGTAGTGGTAGGATCACCAATACTCTTATCTTATTTGCATATATGGTATATGTTCACTTCACGTGTCATCACCAATTTCACTCCATTAACTGGGCCAAACTATAGTCATGTTTCTTTGCAAGCAAAATATGAAATGATACTTAAAGATCCCACTAGTTTTTGCCCGAAATTCAAAACCGTCTTTATACGTTGTTTTTTTTTTTTTTTTTAAATTCAAAATAGTCCCTTTACTTTTTTAAAAAGTGCGACGTCTACCATTGCATCATTCTAGGTTTGGATTTTGCAAAAACAAACTTGACGTTGTAAAAATTGCTAACGTGGACTTAATAAGAAATTTACAAGATTTTTGTGAACTCTCAGTATCTGTGCATTTTGCAAAATTCCCTCTCCCTCTCTTTTATCCGCGAAAAAAATTTAAGGAACAAGATTTGCATGCTCTAGGTGATGTCGTGTTTGGTCTTGCCAACTCAACACTCCGAAAGTAAAAATTAATCATTTGACTAATGGTGACAATTTTTAAAAAATACAAGGATCACATCGGATAAAGTTTTGAATTTCGGGTAAAAATGGAGGAAATAGCGGAGCAGTGCGATTTCACCAAACCACGAATGTCCGCAAATGGCCCAAGCAATCTCTACACTTTGATCATAGTTCGACTGTCATGATCTCACGAACTGTCACAAATCATTACAGACTGGCCTTGTTTCTTTCCTCTTCTTCCCGAATGCTTAAAGAAGTGGGTTGGAAAATGAAGAAGCTTTTTCCATAGAGAGAGAGAGAGAGAGAGAGAAGAGAGAAAGAGATGGGACAAAGTAGCGAGGTGACATCACTGCTTGTGCAAGTCCCCTCAAATTGCTTTGGAGCGGTACCGCACAGAAACATTGCAGGCTTAGATGCCGAACGACCTGTTGGAAGTACAAGGACAATCCATGTAGCGTTCCACGCAGAGAAAGCGACAAGTCATGACTGTGGGGACTCTTTTTTAGAAACTTGGTTAATTTGGTATCCCATCTCTTGATGAAGCCAAGCCCATGTCACCACATTCGATTCCAATGTCATTGTCTCCTGCTCTAATCAACATGTACAAGAGGAAGAAAAACGTAGAGCTTTAGATTCTAACATATCTAGACAAAAACCCTATACATCTAGTCAATTGTTTATTATTCATACACCTCTTGGTTGCAATAATTTTGCGGCGGCGTAGATATTGCTGGAATGTCACAAATGCTACTACATCGAAACTAATTTATTACGTTATGCCAAGTGTTTAGGGTAGATGGATTTGGCATTCCTCTTTAACTTGGAGACGAATTCCCACTATTCTTTTCCACATGGTCCATGTGATCCATATGGTCCATACTTTGATGATCACATTTGTATCCATTAAAACCAAAGTGATGACGTGACATAAGTGCCTCAAAAGCATTCAAAAGAGGAGGAGGCAGAAGAAGAATAGGAGAGTTGGGCTGAGGCTGAACAAACCAAGTGAAGCGACTGGCATTAAAAAAGAAAGAGAAAGATGGGATTGGAAAATTAGGTCTGGTTGGAGTGAAGAAGACGCAAATTGGGACAAGAGAAAGAGATTGGGATTGGAACTCAAAAGAAGAATCATCTAAAAAAAGGAAAAGGTAAAAAGGAAAAATAGGGGGATTGAATAGCAAAATAGGGGCAGCGTGCGGGGGGGATACCTAAGCAATAATATGGGGAGGGTGTACTCAGCATTAAATGAGGTCGATAGACTGGGGTTTTGGACGAAATCCGCCCTCCCTTTACATCCCCAGGTGGCTCAGAAATCTCTCAGATTATTATTTTTTTCGTTCATGCAGCTCCTTAGAAAATGAAAGGAGGGCCCACACTAGTGTTCCTACATTGCCTCTTTTCCTTTTTCTTTTCCCTCTTCTAATTTCCAGGAGGGGAAAAAAAAAACCACACTCGTGAAAGTCGAACGACAAGTGGCCCTTGTCTTCTTCGGTTCTAATGTGGATTCGATTCATCATAGTTGCACATTCTCCTGACCGTCCGATAGAGCTAAATTTTTCAAAATGAGTCATATAAAAACATTTCTTTAACTCATATATAATATGCTAAGTTATAATATATATTATTTATATTTAGTAAATGAGTTTGAATAATATGAGTAATAAATGAGATATATGCATTATAAGTCCTAAGACCTATCACAAAGTATAATTAAGTTCTAAAACTTTCAAAAAGTGTAATTAAGTCATAAAATTTATTAAATCGGTGCAATCGAATCTTTTTGTTAACACCGTAAATTTGTCTAACAGAAAATACTAACCTGGTATTTTTAAATTAATTTATATTTTCATACATGGCATTTTTTATTACTTTTTGCTTTAAATCTTATGTAAATAATAGTAAAAAACTAAAAAAAAAGCTAAAATAATTTAAAAAAATTGGAAAAAATAGATAGGGATCATAGCTGGGCAATGCAACTGCCATCCATTATTGAAGGGTGGCTGGCCATCACTACCCAAGGCAAGGGATGACGCCCTAATATAGGCAATGTTGGCCCTCAGGGCCTAGTGAGAGTCATCGGCCATAGGTGAGGGCTAGTGTCACCCAAATTTGGGTGAGCCGTGTTGGCCCTAGCCAAGGTGTTACCCATGTTTGGGTGAGCCTTGTCGGCCCTTGCCTAGGCCAGTGATGGCCTCACCCGAGTTGGTGAGGAGGGTAAGCGACCTTCGCCTATCCCTACGGTGATGGGCGGTGATGGCAGCACCTAACTACAATCCTACCCCCTTTTTTTTCTAGTTTTGTTTTAAAATTGTTTTAGTTTTTATTTTTTTTTTTACCATTATTTAAATAAGAATTAAAGAAAAAAATAAAAAATGCAATGTAAGAAAAATAAAATAATTTAAAAATACTACGTTCAATTTTTTTCATTAGACAAATTGACGATATTAGTAGAAGGACTCAATTATACAAATTTGACAAGTTTTATAATTTGATTGTATTCTTTGAAAGTTTTAAGATTCAATTGCACTTTTGTAACAAGTTTTAGGATTTGTAGTGCACACATCCCTTCATTTCCCCTTTCTAATTTCTAGGAGGGAAAAAAAAAACCACACTTGTGAAAGTCAAACGAGAAGTGGCCTTTGTCCTCTTTAGTTCTAATGTGGATTCGATTCTTCATAGTTTCAGATTCTCTAGACTATCCCATAGAGCTAAGTTTTTCAAAATAAGTCATAAAAACATTTCTTAACTCATAAATAATGGGCTAAGTTATTATATATGTTATTTATATTTAGCAAATGAGTCATAAATGGATTTACAATTTATATAGACCAAACTTACCTTTATAACTTTTTCTTTATTCTCTCTTACCCTCATTCAATCTTGTGCTCACTCACTCCACACTCTTACCTTAGTTTAGGTATGGGTGGATTTTTCTAGACTGGGTTAAATAAGGAAGTGTCTTGGTAATATGAGATAGGTTGGGTATGAGTCACTAAATTTGCATTGCCTAGAAATATATCAAAACAAGTTAAATGAGTCTATTTAGGTTGGATCATTTTCCATTCAATCCGACTTGACCTAACTAGACTCACTCATTTGGCGAGTCTACATAGAGCAAAAGCATATGTATCTCTCATAATTTACCTGTTATGTATATAACAGATGGGCTGCCACCAAATGGAGATTAATCGAATGCCAAAAAAAGAGCTTCAAAAACCATTATTAGCAAAATAAAAAAAGATCATGCTCGAGGAAACCCAATATATCATCCATAAAAACCGTGATCTTGCGATATCTAATGAGCAACTCCTGTATATACTTAAATTTCCAGTTAAGAAGGATGAGTGACGCAAAAGTGACTCGCTAATCAAAATATCAAAAAAATCACTCTTGAATATAAATCATTTTCTTTGCCGTTGGCATCTTTGTGTATGTAATAAAGATCCAACAAGAAAGAAGACCGCGAGTGCAAGCCGTGAGCGGGATCAAAGATCGATGGAATCGCGAATTCTATATGTTGGATTGTAAATATAGAAAAAACAAAGTTCCTGGTGTGTACTTAAGGGCAAGAAGGAAAAAAAGAAGAAGAAGAGGAGTCCATGTTGTGTACGGGGATTGTATGGGCATGACCTGTAACTATCATCCCCCTCCCCACACATACATAACATACATACAATCCATTTTTATTTTTATTTTTATTTTGCATGAAAACATACATACATACATTCACTTGTCTATTATTGTGGGTAGTTGCCTGGGATCGGCTGCCCCTCTTTTTGCACTGTCATTGTTAATGCTCTGTCACAACCTCTCCATCTCTCTCTCTCTCTCCTAGTACTTTTGCTGCTGCTTCTATGCACTCCCTTCTTTTTCTCTCCACTTTACTGATTTTCTTGCTGAGAGAGAGAGGGAGCAGCGGAAGATTGGAAGTCCAGACAAAACCAGCTCACCAGAGCCGTCCGATCTTTGACACGTTTGAAGACTCAGAGCCCCAGGTCCCAAATGGATATGCTGTCCCATTCTCACTCTTTAGCAACGTGGAATGTCTAGTTGGCCAAGAATTCGGGGGCAAAAAAAACAACAGGAAAAAGGAATGAAACCCAAGTTCCATATTCAGTCGATCTATAATCCCAGCAAGATTATATCAGCGAGCGCTCTTCTGGGCTTGTTTTGAATAGACTGCTAAATAAGGAAGAGTCCGAATTTTCATTGCCCATGTTTTGAAAGGAGAAGATGTGTGAAAACTCGTAAACTTCCCTTTTACACATTTGGCCTAGCATTGGGGATGTAATAACAGATAGCATGAATTACTGTCAAGAACCCCATTTGAGGTAATCGACTCGTTTGATCGTTCTCCAAAGAGAGCATTGGAAATAACCCCGCAAGATCCCAATCAGGCGATCAATTAGAGTGCCATCTTACTTATAAGATGAAAGTCGCAGGGCTCCATTTTTATCCATCATGGTCCCGAGCATGGGGAAGAAAATGGAGATCCATATGACATCGGGGTCCGTATGCCTTTTTTTACCTGATGAGGATCGACCCGTAAATCAGACGATGCCTTGTTTTTTTTAAACAATACTTTTTTCCTTCTGAGAAAGAAAAGTCCAAAGCAGGAAAGAGACAAGAAAAAGGCGGACATGATCAAAGATGAAAAGGAAAATCGCGTCACGGGGGAAAGAATGTGGTGCATTGAATCCCGCAGGGAAAAATATCAAACGTGGTCCATGCAGAAACAATATTCTAGGAGCGTGAGACGTACATCGCATGCGCTCGTCTCAGAGAGAGAGAGAGAGAGAGAGAGAGAGAGAGAGAGAGAACGTGTTTTGCACTGTACAGATGGAGATGGGGGAGTATTTCCCATTAATTTTTCTGGCATTGATTACGCCTATGCAAACCCTAACCCTCGAAGTCATCTTTCTAGGGTGGGGACTCCCTCCTTTATGTATGTACATGCTCAGTTCAGAGAAATGAGATGAGCAAGCTCTCTTTTCGTGTTGATTTTCTTTTAGGGAGATGGGTTTTGGTGGCTGAAACAGGCGAACGCACACAAACAAAGCATCGAAACAGAGAAAAGGAAAAACCAGCGGGTACAAAGTATGATTAGAGCTCCGCCTTTTTCACTGTTGAACTGAGTCATTGGAGGGCGGGGAAGTTATGGGGCACCAAACAAGAACTGACACAGCGACAATTTAGATGTGCGGGTTTGTGTGGGTTTGTATAGGCTGATAATGATAAGACTGGGGTAGCTGCTAAGTCCTAAGTTTAAAAAAAAAAAAAACATTATTCAGCGGGAACAATTCATAGGAGTAGGGTAGACAAAGGCTCTTGGATAGGTGGGGTTGGTTTTACACCGAAACGGGCGGAATCATCAGCTTCAGGAATTGATAGTTTAACCAATTCCCTCTTTTCTTGCTGTTTGTATAATCTCTCTCTCTCTCTCTCTCTCTCTCTCTTGGTGTTGGATTGAGTGACCCATCAGTACCTTCCACCTTTAAACGTATGAGCAGAAATTGACCACACATATGCATCCCATTTGCAGTACCAGCAGCAGAAACAAAGACTTAGCCCTCAAGAAGTTCATATTTTACTGCAGTACAACCCAATCTTGCATACAAGAATACCCAGAAATAAAGAGATAGAAGGAAAACAAGAAAGATGAAAAAGAAAAAGGGCTTGGCATACACTGCCAAGTCCCCTAACTACCCTTCACACCCCCAAGAGCTGAAAATGGAGGTTCTCAATCCCCACAGTCATTCTCATTGCCCATCACGGAAAAATGAAACGGATACATAAATGAACGGAGTAAATGAGATGGGAAAAGCAGTTGGTAAAGAGGGTGTGGAATTGCGCAAACTTTCGTTACGGCTGTCTGCTGGGGTTGGGCTAGGGGGGAGATCAGAGCAGCCCCTTCATGCTAATCTAGGCTAAACCACCACCACCCCCCTCCCCTATCTTGGCCTCTGCCCTCAATCCTCCTGTGCCCTACATTCTAGGACACCCCCTCCCCCCAGCTGGTCTGCCGTGGACCCCATCCTAGCAATTATTTTCTCTTATCATATTTATATCATCTGCAGCAAATATTTGTTTTCACTTTCTGCATAATTTGTCTTTTCCTTCCTTCCTCCCTTCCTTTCTCCTCAAACAAATTTGATTGTGATTAGCGGTCTAAAACATTTCGAGCATTTTTACCAATCTCCATACTCGAATGACTGTGATTCCCAACGCGCACTGGACACGGTCTGGTTTTTGGGATGGCCCAGGAGAAAGGTGCGAGCAGAGTAGTTCGAAGTTAGATCTCAACTTAAGAAGATAGATGTGTAGTTATTGTTTGAGCAATCATGAGTGCTGTATTATTAAATGGGATTGATGGAGAGATTATGTGTTTCATTTGGTTTTGATGCGACGGACCCGTGTTCAAATCAAGCACTTCGGTGTAACTGTATGATCACACTCAATGCTCTATGGGTTGAGTTTTCTTTGATGCACGTGAATGGTGGATGAGATATTTTAGATTAATTATGAGATTGAATTGAGGGTGAATAAAGAAGATTATAGAAGTTATACCTATCCGTGAAGGAGAAAGGGGCAGGGGGGATGATGGCACTGGTGGCGTTGGATGACAGCCAGTCGGACACCAAATTACATGATGGTGCTAAGAGAGTTAAGGGAAAAAGGAAAAGATGAAGAGGACAAGCTGTAAATGGTCATATACAGATCTTGCTTTTCATAGGAGCTATAGGGATTATATATGTTTCCTCTGCAAAGGACATAACATAGCCAAGATCTGAGACCTTTTTCTTATGCCTTCTGAGGTGGATTATGCCTCTTTTCTACTAAGCAAAACGTTGGGAAGACAAAAGAAATTAAGTGAAAAGCTTGCCTAAACTAAGTGCCAAGCTAAAAGGGCAGATTCTCCACCCCCATATTTTTTGGTTGTTTTGTTTATATTTGTGACTGGACAGGGTAGTGCCGTGTAATAGGATTATGCTCTTTGCCTATCGGTCGATGATTGCAAAGTTTTATTTGCTTTCCTTGCATTGGATAAAGGGATTTAAGGTTAGGGAACGACATTCTTTGGGTACATAGTTTAGATCTTGACCATATTAATAATGTTAAAGAAGACAAGAACTAATATCATCATGTCAAGAGCTGCAATTATCCATCAACCGTGTTGAAGGTATGAGTAGATTGAATCTTTCTGATAAGATAACTCACTTGTAGGTAAATCCTGGTACCACAATGTACCTCACCACTCATATTATAGGTAAAAGATGCAAGCCAAAATGTAGGTTAATATTAGAGTACCACGAATTAAATCTAATGGAATTGGAAAGGAAATTGTTCGAGTTTAATTCCAAAGCCAGATTGTACATGCTTAAGTCAATGACATTGCTATGGCAACAAGGGGAAAAGAAGAACACCATGGTCGGTTTTATGCGCATGTTGCTCCTCCAATGATTAACAAAAAGGCATATTTTAATTTTCAAGAAAGCCGTGCATTGAAACCTGTAAACTTCCATTAATACTTATTTAACAAGTACTTCGAGAGTATTCATTAATAAAATCCTTCAACACAAAAAGAAAATTCGAAATCAGAAATGTATTTTTCTAACACAAAAGAGTGGGGGAAGATATCACTAAATCAAGTCATTGACGAGTCAACATCATAATTTAGTAAGATTACACACCTTAGTCACAATATTAGGTGACTTTCGGACCGGATTGGATCAAACAATCTTTCGAGGAATTTTTACTGTCAATTCGTCATCATGACTTCTTTTGCTCATGATGTAGTCCACACGACTGAATGATCTTCATATTCATTGCACGTAAGTCAGTCAGTTACGTGGTTCACTAGACAAGGAACATCGACATGTTTATCACTTGTCACTAAATGGATTCGTTGTGGAGTGATCGAAGAGATAGACAGAATGTCCAACCTGATTTTGGGAAGAAGACAACACGGGAAGAGTCATCTTTCAGCATTATTTGTCCCAAATTGTATCTGCATATGACATATGACACATTTCTTCATAATCGCTTCTCTCATTTCTTAAGGAGCGATCCGCCCCAATAGATTTACTATCTTCTCCAAAAAGGAAACTTATCAAAATCATCCGTTTTTCAATCTAAGGTAAATTGTATATCTTTTGATTTCCGTTTTGTATCTCCAATTCTCTTTTTCTCTCCCTTCACTAATGTTTTACATGGTTCAAAGAAATTTTGTATTAGTGATCAATTAAAGCCTAAATGCTTGTAAATGGTACTTTGACAGAGATATTTGGTGCACTCTTATCTACCGGTGTGCTTTATTAGCGATACATAGTAAAGCGTGAGCCGTTCAACGTATTATCAAATTAGCGCATGTAATGAAACTCTAGTTCCACTAAAAGGTCCTAAAATTTGCTAGTCCGTTAAATATATAACTAGCTAGAAAGCTTTGTTTCCACACTGTTGTGACTATTTTAGGAAGATGGCTAGCATGATTAATTAAGGATCCATTTACTGAACGTACCATCTACATTTCGATGGGCAGGCGACGAACTAAATGTGCGATATGGAACAAGTTTATTCAATCTCACGTGTATGGCCTGTCTTTGATCCGAACCACAGGACACAGGGACATAAACGGGGTCACAATAACTATTTTAGTTACACCTTCGATTTGAAACTCTCTTCCTACCACCTTCTTATAAAGGTGAAACACATCTGGTGTTGGAATCAAGTTGCAAGTTTTGGAGCTTCGTTTTGGTTCTTCACATATCATCATAAGTATATGGTAAAATAACATCATCATCTTCCCTATTCTGCGTTCTCGGTTGATGTCGAACACAAATTTCTATACAGAGACATACTCGCACGGGCAACTCTATGATTACTTCCCATATCGTGATCACGTAGGGTCCAAATCAGCTGAAATGCGTCTCAATCGGTCCACCTGATTCAGTGAGCCAAACGCAAGCGATTACCCAATTGACTAGTCCAGTGGAAGGATATGTGTAGAGTCACTAGAAATAAGTCATCCTATTTTTGATAGGTTGAATCATTTTATTTTAAGGGTCTGTTTGTTTGAAGTAAAATTATTTTCAGAAAATTGTTTTATGATTTTTTGATGTTGGAATGACAAAAAACTAATTGATGTGCAGAAAACATTTTCCATGGACTGAAAATAACAAGTTTCTATTGGGAGAAAACAACTTTCTCTTCTAGCAGAAAGGAGCTCACTTTCCCTAATACCAAATAAATAAAAACTAACCATTTATTTTAAGATGATTTCCATGGAAAATATTTTCATTTATCATAAAGTTTTCAACGAAACAAATGCACCATTAACTAATTTAGCTGCTCATTCATTTGTTTCGGCGATAGTCCTTAAAGAGACTCTTGTATATATCATCTTGAAGCTGAACAATTTCTGTCCTAGTTACGGTCTCAATAGAGCTATTTCTTTTTTCAAAATCGAAACTATGCTACATTCATAATCCAATTTGTAGAGGAATGACTATTCATGTATTTTGAGTGTCGTAACTTTATCATCTCAGACATATATACAAGCAAAAAAAATTTCATAAAAGTCGATGACATATTTGTTAATCACTTTACATCTTTCAAACCAATCATGACACAATCCAGCCTGTATAACACATTTAAGAAATTTTTTCTTACACTTTAATTATGAAAATAATGTGTCTAATGTAATAGATGTGTATAAAAGTATAATAAATAGGAATAGCATGTAAACGTACTTAACTGAATTAAATCTGTATGAACTTATTAAAATCGATTAAAAGATGTAACCCATCAGCAATAAGCTCATTTTTTCATGAGTACATAAGTTGACCTGTTGATGGAGTGATTGTAATGAAACTTAACCTGGACATGCTTAACCATAAAATCGAGTAATTAAGTCACACAGTATGATGCAAGTAGCATTGGCAAACCTACATGGCCACATCGTATATGATTTGACCATGCAACTAGCATTAGCAAACCTAAATGGCCACATCGCATATGATTTTACCTTTTTGCAGATCTTGAAATAACTTTGAAGTAACTTTTACTCTAATTGATATTTTGAGCAACTTATGAATGGATATATAGTCTGAGTTCTTCTTTTCCCTTTCTACCTAAGTAAAAAAGGTTATGTGAAGCATCAATTCAATCCCATAGGACGATGCAGGTATTGAGAAAAGACTCCATACATAGAGAATGGCATCGATAGACATGACTTCGGTACATACCTGTGATTTGAGTAAGAAGTCAATCTCATCAAAATCGAAAGTTTGACCTGTTAGCCAACCATTAATATATGATTGGTATTGGAATATTTAAATATTATCAGCACATTCATTTACAAATTCAAGTTTTTAAAATCTCATGGTATCAAAGCAGGAGACTATGAATTCAAATTTTGCATATTTCCGCGCATGAGTCTTAGGTCAAAAATCAATGTGAGGGAAAGTGTAAAAATATTTAAATATTAAACCACACATTGAGTAAAATATAGCATTTCTGCTCTCATAAAAAAATGAATGATGAATATTTCTTGTTTAGGCCGTGAGTGGTTATCTTGAAGTCAAAATTGCACAAGTTCATTGCGTAGCAAAAGTAAATATGTAATACGAAGTAACATAACGAAAAAAAAACCAGTTTCATCTTTCTCTTAATTTTTTATTCAATACCTCAAGAAAGTAATGACACCTTCCTAATCCAGTCCAATTAAGCAAAGTACATAATAGGAAAACTGATGATCTTCAGAAGATATGAGGAACAAAAGACAAGCGGTTCCGGGAGAATGTTTGCCTAATTACATCTCCATGATTAGATCAGCTCTGGTGCTATCACTTTCATCATCTAACCAAGATATGCAAGTCATCAATTATTAGAGAAGAGACAAACCACTATAGTTGATATGGGTCCCCGGTTCATACTCACAACCTAACTTGATTACGTTGCACCAATGTCAAAACAAGGACTGAGGCAATTGACAGAAAGAGGAAATGTTGCATGGGCAAAATAGACGCATAACCTAGCTAGATCAGTCAATGGTTTACCAACTGAGGAACAGATGATTAGGAAACAACTCTGGGAATTAATTAGTCTATTATTTGCTGATAATTATCAATGAGGAATACATGTCCACGTCCCTTAGCTAGTAATACACACATACACACCCACTTGTGCATACGCAAAGTTTATTTCTCAACGATCAGCAGAAACAAGCTGCCATGAACAGGCTTCTATAAATTTCTTTTGGATTGCTTCAATTCAAGGAAAATAACATGCAGCCCTGAAATATACGCAAGCAAGCTATGTTATGATGAAAATTTGCAGCGTTCTTTGAGGAGAATTACAGATTCTCTTGTTTGGCCAACCTTTAATCAGAGTGCAACTGAGAGACTCATTTCTAATGCATAAAGACACTCGCGTACATGCATGTGCACTATGTATTAACTTTTATGTTTGTTTGCGCTTTAATCAGGCTTGTCCGTGAAACATTTTGTGATTCACATTATAATCTGAACATACAGATGGATTATATATAGATAAACATGATCTTGGAGTCTAAAATTTCTAGAAATTCTAGCTAGTTGTATATGGATCATACGACCAGCTTGCCGGTATCATGGTCTCTCCGCTATCACGATTTAAAAAATTTCAACCAAAGATTGCATGCATATGCACCAAAGATGATCCACGTGAGGTTATCTCCAAGATTAAATAGTATGCAAGAGCAAAAGACAACGTTAAGCAACAAAATGGTACTACCCGGATTCTCATAAAGGCGTAGCTAGATGACTACGGAGTGGGGAACATATATAGAGTAAACCATTTGTTCCATGGTAGAGAAAATCACATCGATGTTGGAAAGGCTTGAGATGACGGGCAATATTCAAGGCGTGGCTCAAGAAACAGATCATTTGATAATAATCATTTGATGGTGATAATATAAAGTGATATTTAGATGAGAGATGAGGCTACCAATTGAGTTTCCTAATTTTTTGACGATGGATTTACACGGAATTTAGACTATTCTCTCTCTCTCTCTCTCTCTCTCTCTCTCTCTCTCTCTCTCTCTCTCTCTCTCTCTCTCTCTCTCTCTCTCTTCTATTTTTTCCTTTTATGAGAGATAGTAGCTTCCTTAATTTTCAAAGTTTCGTGATTTTTTGTACTGCTTATTGCAATTTTAATTCATTTGCTAGGCAATGAATCTTATGTGATGAAATAGTACATATTTCTGTTTTCTCAATTAAACATGGTAGATACATAGAGCTTTCCCTCCTGAAGAGCTAAAAGCAAACTCTTAACTTTACCAGTGGCCAAACGAAAAATGCTAACTTCGCCTTAATAACGTATAAAAATCTTATTTCACTTCCTTTCATTATAGAGAATATGGTGGAATACTGGGTAACAACTTCAAGGAGCGAAGCCAAAATTAATTCAAGAATTAAAATAGAAAACACCTAGTCACTTCATGGATTAATAAAATGAATGTGCTTGCATGGAAATCTTGATATTTAGCTGGAATTTGAATCAATGTTATCTAAATCAAATGATTGAGGTCTCAAATCAATCGCACTAATCACTCGCCATAAACAAATGGAGACCATCAAATTCAAGCATGTTTTGCTTATTCGATAGAAATCGGACTACCTAACTAATTGCAGTATTCAGGGTAAAGATCGGACACGACTTCAGTGGAAAGCTTAGGAATAAAGCAGCTAATGAAAGGCTTATAAAGTGGCCATCAAGGAGAAGTAGAAACATCACTGAAAAGCATTACTTTGACATCTTGCTGAGTAAGAAATAGCATGGTTTGCGGCCCTTATTTATTTATCAAAAGAAGGTTTATTCGCCCACAAATAAATGATATGATGATGATTAGCATGGCATCAATCGATGTAGAACATTGCATATGTTGGAATGAAAAGAAGCAATCAAAACAATCAAATAAAGCATGCGATCGGCATTGTTACATTATGCCTCCCTGATATCTCTATTTGTAGAGTTTACGGACCCCTAATTTTGCTCTTGAAGCTAAAAACGTTGATGTGTCAACAATGTCGTTAAGTTTGAATCATGTCGTTAAGTTTGAATCTCTTGATAGTTACTTAAAGCTAGAAAAGGGGGGGAATACCAAGAGGAAAAGCGCAAATGTAGAAGAGTTAGCAAGTTGGACATTCAAGCAATTAATAAACCACAAAAGTTTAGCAGGCGAGAGAGAGAGAGAGAGAGAGAGAGAGGTGGAAATCCTTTGCACGGAAAGAGCAAGAAAGAGAGCAGACGCTGAAGGCAGAAAAGGAAGCGGCTAAAACGAAGAGAGGTGAGAGAGAGATTAAAGATAAATCATACCTTTTAAAGCTCTCTGCAATACTTTCTCTGAACTACCTGCAGGCGTGCCCAACGAAGCAGCGACAAGATCAACAACCTACACAGTGGTTAAAACACACACACAGACCCCAAAAGTCCAAAAACCCAGAAAAGAAAACGAAAGAAAAAGAAAGGGGAAAAAAAACACCAAGGAGAAAGAAACAAATGAGAGAGAAAGAAAGAGAGGAACGAGACTTAAATGGCATTCAGGTAAACTAGGCACTGTGACCCTTGAACCCAGGAATCAGGAAAAGTTGTTATTATTCACTTGGAAACAGTGCAGAGATAGAGAAAGTGAAATGCGGTAGAGAGAGAGAGAGAGAGAGAGAGAGAGAGAGAGAGAGAGAGAGAATAACGATCGATCATAAAGAGCTGATTCAGTGGATGAATACACATTGGAGAAACGAGGTCCTAATAGAAGACAGGAAAGTAAAAAGGAAAACAAAAGGGACATGAAATCTTGGGCTGTGATTGATGGGATCTATCAGATGTCTCTCCATATTAGACTATCTATAATGAGTTGATCATGAATATCATATATGTACTTTATACACAAAGCAAAATGTTTTTCTTTCTATAAAAGAAAGAACTGTTCCATATGTAATCTTGAAAATGATGGCTGCACAGCTCTGGATCTCCTCTCTGTCTCCTTTGATGATGTCTCTAACAATTTCTTCACGGGAAACCCCAGATTCTCTCAAATGACCCCTTTCTGTTTCACACGTCAAAACCATACAAAACATACTGCCATTTTGGGGCAATTCTTGATTCTTGCCCTTCAATGCCTAAGCCCTCCAATTATTCCACAAATGCAAGAATTGCAGTAGATAATGAGCAAGACAATCTGGCAAAATTATGGTCCTGGTTAATCGTATGAGTTGACGACATAAACCAAAACCAATCAATGTAGTAGTGCCAACTCTTTTTGGGTCGTCTTCTCTCAAATATCCAAGTCCAGGGATGACGAGACCGAAGCCTTTCCCTTGTTTAAGAACTCCGCCTGGATGGTCGGCAACGGCGTACCGTTGTACAGCCTCAATTGTGGAGGAGGCTGCTGTGAAGAAGAGGAGGACATTTGGTGGGTTTGCGATGAGATTGAAGCATGTGATATAGAGGTTGAGGACAGTATGTCGCACTCGTCATCGGACTCTGAAATCGGGCACTCCATGTTCACTCCAAACAGCCTCAGCCTCTTGGCTGCAACTTTCCCTTGGACCACGGGCACCGAGTCGAATACTACCGGCTCGTTCCCCCCGGCACCACCGCCTCCCGCACCTTGATGAACCTGCACCACCCCAGCGGACACTTGCCTTGGGGCTATGCCTGCACCGATGCTCGATCTGAGCTGGTAATACACCGACGACGAATTTGGACAAGCGTTCAAGCTCACCACATTCCCACAACCATAACCATAACTACAGCCACTGCCACCTCCGTAACTGTTCCGGTATGGACCCAGGTGCGACGCTTGTGAGTGGTCCCTCGCGGACATGTGCATTGCACCTGCAGCTGCCCCGGGCCGCAATAGCAGAGGGCCCCAAGGGACTGCTGTCGCGGAGCCCCGATGATGGAATGAGAAGTGGCCTGGGAGTTGGAAGGCGGCCATCGGGGGCGGGTCTGGGGCGTCGGGCCGCCGCCTCCAGTCGATGAAGAGACGGTCCTTGCCGAACTCGCCGACGCCGCGCTGGAACGAGACGATGTCCCCGGCGTCCAGCTTCTTCTCCTTCACGAATCGGCTCCACCCTTTGGTCATCACATAGCTCTGGCTGCTGTTCCAGTAGGAGTACCGGAACCGCCATGGCTTCCCGTTGCGGTCCTCAAAGTTCAGGAGCAAGCCCTTCTCGTTAGTCGAGGAATCGAGCGGGAAGTACTTCTCAGCGTGCTGCTTCGGGATGACGAGGCGATTGAGCTTCCCAACGTCGCTCGGCGTGACGACCTTGTCAAACATGTGCTCCCTCTCAATCGGCGGTGCAGGAGCGGCGGGACGCGAATGCTCGTCATCTCGAGGCGGCGATACGTCCATGAGCTCGGGCTTCGAGCGGCCGTCGGCTTCGCGGTCGAATCGGTGGGCTAACCAAGATCCCATCGGGGTGTCCCACTGGCCATTATTGACGTTGCCAACAGGAAAGAGGCCCCTCGTGTGTTGGTGATGAGAAGTGGAAGAAGAGGGTGAAGACGAGGAGGACGAGTAAGAGAAAGGGTTTTGCTTACCTTTGACAACCTGGGCTTCTTCGAACTCGACAAAAGCCTCCCTAAAATCCATGCCCCCCACTCTCTCTTTCTTCACCAAAAATCAAATCGATCTTCAGGTTCTGGATCTGAGGCGAACCAGACCGAAACCCAATTCAAGAAGACGGGCCAAATTGACCGAAGACCCCACCTTTGTGGTTCTTCTTCTAGGGTAAAAGATTCTGGGGAGAAAGAAGAAAAAAATCTGGGTGTTGTGGGGGAGGACTGAGAGCTTCCAAGAAAGAGATGGGAGCTTCAAAATTCTTGTAACACTGACGCTCCGCGGTTTCTGGTTTGACTCACGAGAGCACTCGAACAGGAAACCAATCGGCACATCTAATATGGACGTCTCGAACACTCACTCGCACGCACGCACAGAGCCACTGTTGAAGTTGCTCTCAGCGCTGTTGACCTCTTGGAAAAGTAGGGTAAGTGTGAGAAAGGATGGATTAGACACACAAAGACAGAGAGAGAGAGAGAGAGAGAGAGAGAGAGAGAGAGGAGGGGAATCATATGGTTGTGATTAGATCACAGGAGGTGCGTCCCTGGAAGCTTCTCAAGTTAGGCAAATTTGTTCTCCTCCTCCTCCTTTCTTGGTTAATTTCTTTCTCATGCTTTTAGGGAGGGAGAGAGCGAGGGGGAGAGGGCGAGGGAGAGGGATTATACGTAGGGACCTCTGTATTATCTGGTTGGGTTCATGTGAGCTTGTCCCTGTCATCATCTTGAAGGAGGGTGTGCGTAAAGTGTATATTTATACACTTATTTATGTTCATCTTAATGATTACTTTGTTTTTTGTTGTTCGAGTTTTGATTTTGTTACAAGGGCCAGCTGTTTTTGGAGAGCATTGGCTTCTAATTGATAGCTTTTGCTCAATTTGGACTTGTTTTAGGCATTCTTTTTATATATTTCTCCTCCTCCCCCCTTCAGTTTTTTTTGTCTAATCTCCTTTTGCATTTGGCTTGAATATTTAAAAACAGTGCAGTAATTTGCAATAAATAATTGGCTGTACTAATTCTGGTTATCTAACTGGGGGTGTACTGTTAGGGTTTTGACTTTCTATTTTCTTGAATTTTAGGCAGGACCATTTTCTTCTTTCTTCTTTTTCCTTTTTTACCCCCATTTCTCTGCCCTTGTGGGGGTGTGTGTGACTAAGCAGATAGGAATGAATTGGATTGTAAAGCCTAAGGTCCCCTGCAGATTCAGAAGCATGCTGTCATATGAACACCAGAGCCCATATTGTACTTCTAGTCACCCCCTAGATAGGAGGCGAGCCAGTTGAAAAATACCAATCACTGCTCACTAGAATTTAATTCTTGTTGAGCTAGAGCATGGAAAGTATGTACCCGCCCTAATTGCGGATGCAAACAAGGTCTCACTAAATCAGACTGGAATTCATGTTCTGCTCTTTCTTTTCTCTTTTTCTTTTTCCCTGCAGTTTTCCATAGATTGAAATGGATATGCTTCGGAATGTATGAGAACATTTTAGAAAAACGTCTGGCGTTTAGGACAAGAGGGGTTGTGGTACGTGTGACATCCTGTGCGGTACTAACGATTTACTATTAATTAAATTTTAGTGCATTTCAATGGACGGAATGCTTTTTTTTTTCTTTTTCTTTAAGGGAGGAGTTTTATTTGATATGCGCTGTGTAATTAACGTGCAATTTACGTTAAGACTGTTAGAGTCAAAAGTTTAGATACCGTACGATATAATAAAAGGAAGGAGAATGAAGAAATTGTTCATCTCTTTATTTGGCTTGGGTAGAAAAATCATCATTAACTTTTCCCTTAGCTGCACTTTTGTACTGTTTAGTTTCAAATCCTTGCAAATTGTCATTTCAAGACCATATATGCCATTTGCTTGAATGTAAGGAGCGGGAAAATCAGATCATACACCACTAATGTAAAGAAAATTTTACATAAATGGTCTCAATCACCTTTTTTTTTTGGTAAGATTGGTCTCGATCACCTTTGATTTGGGGATTTGTCACAAAATGGTTGCTTAAACCCTCAAGTTAAAGGTTGATAACACCGCCTGTGTAATTTTTTTTTTTTTTTTTGACTCCTCCAGCGTATGCTAGAATTACTCGAGAAGAAAACTATATTATGTACCCTCTAGTTTTTTGTCGGTTTTTATCATATTTCCATTAGAGAGCTAGATTCCATGGTATAAATTGTACATTTTTGGAAATTCTTAAGTTGCCTGAGCATTGGGACTGAGGATGATTTTTTGAAAAAATTTCCCCTTTCCCTTTAGCACGCATTCACATTACTGCTAATCAATAGCAGTCTCAAAAGTTTAACCATTGGGTAAGATAACTTAGGGTTTTGCTCTTCAAAAAGCACGATGTATCTTGTTTGATTTTCCCTCAACATCATCACTTGTGCTCAATTCATGCGAAAATAATTCTTGTCACGAACCCTAATCTAGATATATGACTAGTGGTACGTATTCCCTTTCAAATTCTTCTGTGTGCCTCGTATGTTGTATGTATTTGCTTCATGGTAAAAGAATTTTGAGTAATTCTAGTTATACTAAAATTGGTCGCGTCTATGTGTGGCAATATGGGGTTGTGGTCTATTCCAAGGTGTAGATTATCAGAATAAATGAGTGATCGCTCTTGCCAAATTTGGGCCTTCCATTATGAGGTTACTAATGTGCCAACTATTTAGAGAGAGTAAATTAATCCTAAAATGTAGATCAGGGTCTTAATCTCTACAAAAACATGAAAAAGTACCACGGTCTTTTTTTTTCTTCCTTCCTTTTGCATTGCGATGTTACCCACAAACTTTTGAAGTCGTGGTTGACTACAGATGGAAATGTTTCTAAATAAATGAATTTGACTAACTCAATTAAAATAAATGTTTCTCTAATTTTATATTCAAAGAACATTGATGACTTGTGGAAAGTAAGCTAATGCCAATTATTTGTGAGGGTAACAAGGGTAATGTACATACTGATTACTTTGTACGACTATAATCGCAGATGATTCTTTATATAAATTATTGAGTTACTTCTCTTTAAGGAAATTAAGTGGAACAGGAGTCATTAATAATGCCAAGGCTCCCTAAACTATCAAAAGTTCCTACTGAATTAGGCGTCCTATTAGGGATTCTACGAATTATAGCTTAGGGAAGCCGCAAATGCAGCCAAAGCTATACTTCTATCGATTAATTATCAAAGACCTTTGACACCGTTTAGTCCCATCCCAAGAGTGCTCCTACCCAAAATAATGGTTGAGTGGTGCTCATTTTCTGATGCCCCTATATAATCTGGTAGCATTTACCCTAAGCCAAATAGGGTTCAGTGAAAAAACACTCTATTTTCGGCTTGAGCAGGAGCTTTACTCTCGTGCGACAAACTGTAATTTCTTTCTCTAATTCAAGGGTAAACGTATAGACACTCGGCAATCTACAAATTTGTAGACTCTACAAGTGCCATCAACCGTTCAAGTCTGAGCCTTTGATTTCTATAGGTAACCTTGATTCAGAAGGGCTTGCATGATGGAATTAAGAGGCGATCTCTAATTTCCTACCTTGAAATTTGCCAACACTCCATTCAACTGTGCTGACCCCTAGGAGGAGAACAGCCGTTGTGGAATCCGAGTTTCACGTTACTTTATTAGGACGAATTCCGAGTAGCTAGTGGATCTATTATCAAATTTGTCACATGAGAAGCAAGAGCTAAGGCACATCCTACTTTCTTTTGATAATCGAAACTGATTGATAGATCTTACTTGAGTTAGATGAAAATAGACCAATCACGTTATTCATTTCAAAAAGTCCATCACTGCAAACAAAATCATATTCCCACGTGACTTGATACAATTTTGTATCGTGGATCTTACAATGCCGGCGGCAATATTGCATTCCCACCTAGCCACATGATCGGGACAAAAGAGCATATTTAACGAGCGGGTACGATGTCATTAGAAGAAGATGTTCGACCAACCAGACTTCCCCCAAATTTCCAAGCCCAATTCTGTCAGGGTCCCATCAAACAGTAATTCAATTATCTTCAACTCTTTTTCCGTCTCTCCAAGCATATATAATCACTTGCAATATCCCCCACGTTATCATCATTACAAAAGTCTCCTTTTGTTCAACCCGAGGCTCTATTTTCACTAATATATCTGAACATGAGTTAATGGTGCACATAAAAAATTTCTTAAATAAAAATTAATTTCTGGTATTTCAGAAATTGAGAAGTTAAAAATTTTAGCTTTTTGATTTCTTCTTCAAATATATTTTTGGAATAAAAATCTGTTTTAAAAATAGAAAAATTAAATTGCGTTACCAAATGGATTTTTATTTCAAATTTGTTTCAGGGGAATAGAGAAACAGAGAAATAAAGAATGAGAAATTTTATTATGCTCGCCTTAAATCAATATCAGGCAAGTCTTGATTAACAAACTCTTTGCGTTGACCAAAAGAATCTTCATCAATCCACTTTGGTGCCCACCCACTCAATTTTGGGCAATTTCATTTTTCTTGAAAGTATGTTTAACTTCCCATATAAGAACTATATCCTTTGAAGCTGGTACTCAATTTCCATTTGGATTAAAGTACACTAATAAAGAGGCCTGCCACAGCTTCACAATGTCAATAAGGCTAGATATATAAATTAAATGAATGAACCTTGATTGGATCCAGTCAGTCCAATCAACCCAGAGTCCCAAATCAAACATGGAACTGACAAGAATGGGTGGCCAATCAATTAGAAGTCACAAGATGCTATATTCCCAAATGCGTGCCTCAACTTTGGGGAAAGTTTGAAATTAATTTGATATGTAGCAACACAGGCGCCTGCTTTCCTAAGGGGTTGAACTCAAAAGGGAGGTCGAATAGTTTATGATGATCCCCTATCTTATGAAGTCGCATGATGGAGAGGTCTCCTCACATTTAATGTTTTCTTATGTGCACTGACTATATAATATATCCATTTTAGTTCCATCCAAACTGTACGGCCCTTATATTCTCCTTGTCATATATGCTCCCACAATGAAGAGACAGTCCAATCTCTCTTCCCTGACATTTCGCAGAGTGATATTAGCATGAGTAACATGAATCACAGATGTTTGTACATGCTAAGGTCAATATTCATGCCATATATATATGTCGTGATCTTAAAATTATGGATTATTATGGTTCTTTATATCCTTCATTTGCCATTTACACTTAGAATTCCACCATGCATCGTGGAAGAAGCTGCGTAGATTGGCACGTGCTTCCGATCTAACTTTCTCTAGTCTTCTTGGACTGGTGACCGAAGTTGAGCTTTTAGCTTGAAGCAATTGGACATATCTAAGCTGAGAACAAGGGAGCAATAGGCTGCACATTAGTTTCACATGGAAATTTCAATGATTACAAATGGATGTTAATTAAATTAAATTAGACTTTCTAGCAGCCGGCGGCTGTTGTCAATCACTAGCTATCTTAAAGTCGTTTAGATGGATCATGTCCAGCGACTGTCAATCACTAGCTCTTTTAAAGTCATCCTTTACTTAGACGGATTAAAAAGCGCATGTCATAAAGCCTCCATTAATAGTCATATTGATGTACTTAGCAAATTCTTAAATTTCTGTTTTTTTTTTTCCTTTCCGTTTTTCACATCAAAACTAATTTTAACTCCCCAACTCTTAAAATCTACAATTTGCATTCTCAATTGTGTAAGAAATCTTCAAGTTAATCATGTCGGGCATTAGTTATTTTCGACTTATGCACATGCTTCACATTGTCATTTTTCTCTCGAGATTTCCCCACTCACTATTCCAAACTCACCCACAATGGAAGCCCTAACATAAACTGATACAAAAGTACGGAGCCGCCTGTCCTCCCGTTGCCCTAACCTTCAGATGTAGTCGAGCTTGGCAGCTATCCAGAGGAGCAGTCACCCTCCTAATCTAGAGGTCTCGACGGCCATGGAGGTTGAGCCTTGGACTTAGACTGAATTCGCAATGTTCACTTCTCAAATCTTCCACTCGACCAAGGCTATACACTTGATATTTCCCTAAGAAATGATAACATAAGAAGGTGACAACACGAACGGCTTCTCCTACCGACAATGCACATGTACCGCAGCGAAGACAATTCAAATCAGTTCCCTTCCCCAAAAAATGACAATTTCTCAAGATTAAGCAAAGGCCATATTAGACCCCTAATTTCTTTAACAAATATAGCAACGCAAATAAATGGTGATTTTAAGATTAATATATCGTTCTTGATTACCAATCTCGAGTAGAGCAATGCTGCTCTCGTCACCTCTCCTGATGCCAGTGACGTTTGAATTTATCGAAGTAATCAAGCAAAGGGAATCGTCCATGGGTAAACGTAATTAAGAATTTATAATCCTAATTATGAGCATTCTGTCTATGGAAGAGACGAGAGGCAAGGTGGCCCTAATTTCCGAACAACTTGCGCTTTCTCTGGGATGCCCCCCACTTGAATTGAGCCTTCCAATGCGCATGGTTTCTCAGACTTTGCACCTGCAAAGGCATTTGATTTTGAGTACACGTGCCTGGTCACTGCAATGAATATGATTCCCTACATTGTCTTTAAAAATAAGGGTTTGGCCTGCACGTTTTTCTTCAAAATATAAGGTTTTAGAACCAATTTAAAAATCTCGAGTTTAAATTTCTTGCTCTCCCAACTTTTACTAATTGTTCTAAAGCATAATCTGATCAAATTCAAGGAAATCATAAGTTGATTAATCCGCATATATGATAGTTAAGTGATCTGTCTTACTATTCAAAACGAGCATTTATATTTCGTATTAGTTGATTGAGCCAATGAGGTGCAAGAATTAAGGAAAACTGATCAATTTGGTTTGAAAAAAATTATTAAAATTTGTCATATTTGTTATGCTTACTTATGGACAGTTGAGTTATTTTTGGAAGTTTATTATCTGAAGTGAACTCCAATTCAATGTTCAATATGCACATAAGAGTTGGTTGTTTTTGCTAGTTAGTGTCTCAAAACCTTTTTTTTTTTTTTTTTTTTTTTTAAATTTCCGGTGCATGAACAAAGTCTCCTTTACAAATCTAATCAGCCCCCATATGTCGTTCTCTATTGGGAAGCTACCCTTAGGCCATCTTTGGCCTACAAGGCAATCATAATTATTACTAATACCTATAGAGAAATTGTTAGACACTATTTGAATAATTAATTTTTATTTTTTTTAAATAAAAATTTGAGGGCTGTCCTACTAGTCCCTGAAATTAAAACCGTCCTTTAATTTCCGCCGTCCCTTTTTCATATCTAGGTAGTAATTATAAGGCTTAAATGCTCCTCATAAATTATGTAGCCCACTTGGTTAATAATAGAAAGTGAATCCCTATGCATGTGTATTAATTAGTACGGTACATTGTATTAATATGAATTATTGGGAATAATTCAACACCTATTGTCACAATGTACACCTACTCTATAACACCCCCTTCTCTCCTGGGGTAATTCTCTCTCATAATTTCATATAAAAGCTTCATTTGGGGTAAAATCACAAAAAAAAAAAAAAAAAAAAAAAAAAGAAGAAGAAGAATAAGTTAGGGGGAGCTATTTTACAATTTTTTTTGTCAATTTTTCTCCTTTTATTCAGGGAATACTAATATTGCTTATTCACGTTAAAGAGAGATGAGAAGCTTAATTCTTTCTTTTCCCCTCATTTTTCCCGCGCATTTGTCAATCTTTTTTTTTTTTTCTTTCTTTTGGGCATTAGCTCAATTTTTTATCTAGGGTATCCAACTTCCCATTTTCTAATACGTACCTTCAATAATTACTCAAGTAACTACCATGTTGCTAAGCAATACCCGAAGCTCCAAATTAGATTAGCCTGCTATTATATTCTCTCCCTTTTCCCCCACTATTATAAAACCAAGATGACGACAGGGAGAATCTCAACATGCATGTGTGCAAGTGTGGCGAGTTTTATATAAATCGATTCATTAGATGGTTCGTTGGTCTATATTAGATTTGCTCTAGCTGTACAAGGAAGACCGTGTAAGAATATCCTTATATACTTAAGTTCCGATTTATCTACTATTTAATTCTTTGGTCCGATTAGGGATGAAGCCATTGAGGTAATAATTGAATTGACTAGATACCAAAATGACCCCAAATGGGTATTTTTTTACTATCAAAATTAGCTGGTGGATCGCATAGCTGTACATGGACGGTGTCAAATAGGCTCTTAGTTAACTTCAACATAGAATAAGTCCAATCAAGTAAGCCGACCCATGCAGTGATTGCTTCCTCTTATTTAGGCCGCTTAGCCATTTACCTAGGGTTAACCCCTCCCTATCTCTAGAGGCCAACTCCATTCATCTCTCTTCTCATTATCTCTTGCTCTTTGGCCCCCCTAAAAACCCACAAATTCATTGCATTTTGCTCATGTTAGTTGCTATTTCGGTCAGCATTTCACAGCAAGTTAAAATCACACCTAACGAGTGCTTCGCCGCCCATGGTATGATTCACTTCCCTCTTGAGAGTTGCGAAAGGGGAGGAGGGGAGATCGATTTCTCTCGTCGCGACTCTAGCCCCGCGACTTCTCACGCGGTATTGACGTCGCTCCACGTGCGTTACAAGTTACACCGCCGGCCACAGAGGATAGATTACTCGAGCTTTTGTCGTTAGCTTAGGACTTTCGAGGTAAAAAAGAGCGGGGGAGAAGAAACAAAGCCAAAAGAGAAGGAGGGGAAATAGAATAGAGAAAAGAGGGTGGAGTTTGCCACGGAGAGATGATGCATCGATGATGCTGGTGTTTAATAGTAGCTCGTGGGTAGCTATTAGCATTAGACACAGGACCACACGCTCCTCTCCCTCTCGACCCATTCCCATCCAAAAGACAATCCTCTTCACTCCATCAGGACCACTATCCCCATGACTCTCTCTCTCTCTCTCTCTCTCTCTCTCTCTGTCTCTCTCTCTTCTCTTCCTTTTGTCTCTTTTTCCTTTATTAAATTGCACTGATGGGTGTGGTTAATTTTCCCATGTTATCGGTCTGAGTACATTTTTATAATCAGCTTCCTTTTGTTTTTGTTTCGGTTCTCCTTATGCGTTTCGTGGCTGCACATACGTCGCTTTCGTTCGCATCTGAGTTTTGGCCTAGGTTTGGGTGCCTAAGAGAAAATATAAAAAAAGAGGAGAGAGAGAGAATAAAAAGGAGAAAAAGAGAGGTTGATGAATAATAGTTTGAGAGAAATGAACAGTCAAAGAGGCACATGCTGGTTTGCACCCCCAAAGGGAAGTGAGTTGGAAGGATACCTAACCCTCGGATCCTTTCATTTGTTTCGGCAATGGACGTGGTTGCTGGGTCGGGCGATTGAAGCTTTTAGGACATGAAAGGTATCTTTGATCGCCCATTTGCGGTGTTCACTCCTTTCCGACTGTAGGTTAAAGTCAAACTTGTAAATGTATTCATCTGACGTGTCGAACCATACATAAATGTGAGCGTTTATCATCACTCTGACTTATAAAGTAAAAACTGTTGAGCGATACGATTTTATCGCATGGAAAATGATTAACTCGATTTGGAGCCTAGCTCGATTCTTGCTTTCACACGTAGAGCCGCCGATCACGACCTTGACTATGACGAGGCCGCTCCGTCCCGTACACACCGGGGATCGAAGCGCGATGGACGAGCCTCGCCAAGCTGCTTCCTTTTGGACCCTATCCCATAGAAACTCAGGATCACTTTTCTCCGGAAGAAAATTAGTGAAGTTTTTCGGGTCAATGGGCAGTCCTAGTCCAGGCCTGTGGATCAATAGACGGGCCTGTGGATCAATAGACTGTGGAAGAAAATCCAATTAGGCCCGTCTATTGATCCACAGGCCCAAATCCAAAAGTCTAACCTGGTCGGGTGGATTGACCGGCCCGTTTCCGGCGTCGACCCGCAACCCACTGTGCCGTGGGAAATTATTAGGGTTTATCAGCGGGTCCTGTAGATCATCCAAGTTTCTTCCTTTGCAAACCAGCTGAAGAGAGAGAGAGAGAGAGAGAGAAGAGAGAGAGAGAGATGGACTCGTTTTCGTCGCCCTCCAGCGGCTCCTCGTCTTCCCAATTCTCGACGGAAGACTTCATGGACCAGCTCAAGACCCAGCTCGCGCAGGCTTACGCCGAGGAGTTCCTTGAGGTCGATCTCTTTGTGTGCACTAATTGGCGTTGAATTTTGTTCCCCTGGGGTAGAATTCCTTTGTGCACTAGTTGCTATGATGTCGCTCGATGTACTTCATGAGTACCCGTCTCTGCATGCGTTCCTTCGCTTCATTCCATCGTCCGCATATTGGTTTATCTATAGCTTCGGTTTGTCGGTGAAGGAGTTGGGTTATTGTATCTCGAGATTTCCATCCCGGTGACGGGAGGACTCCGTTCGAACGTTTGATCCCATTGTCTCAATCGAGCTTCGCTTGGCGGATATCGATCGATGTAACACGTCTGTGCAATTTCCTTTGGAGTTTGTTTCACTTGCATCCCCCAAAGAAAATAAGGTGCTTGGTTGCAAAGTAAAGATAGAGGAAGAGGTGTGAATTTGAAAGTTACCGCAATTGCCCTTTGATTGCCTGGTTTTGTTAGGTCTTGGGCTCAGCTTGTTTCGTGGAAAATGAATGGTTTGAAAAATATTTTCTTAAAAATTAACGCTTGTATCACTTAAAATAGTTAGTCAAAGAAATGTGTTTTCAATGTTGGCAACAATTTGTGTCTAAACAATTTCGTGAACGGTAAAAATATTTTTCTTTTGTTTCATTTTTTGTAAGAGATACGGGCGGAGCCTCAGTGTTGGCTTCTATCTCTGCCACTTTAACTGTCGATTACCCACCCACGTGGATACGTGCATACTGTTCTGTACTTACTGCTGTGTTGTGGGTGGTTGGCCTTAACCTGTCTATGCTTGGTAATGCTTGGAGTCCAGTGGACATTGCGGACAGAATGTAGTTTCTGCTGTTAGTTGCTTAGCTCGAGCAGAGTTACGTAGTTGTTTTGAAAAGGGATTTTTCAGAACTTTATTGTCTCTTCCTTCATATGCTCTCTAGACATGGCTGGGTAAATGGAATCAAAGTCAAGATGACGAGCTTCTGAATCTGAATTTTATGTGGAATACACACATATGGTCTTCAGAGTTCTCTGTATGCTCTGGCTACCCCATTTGCTCATGTTTCTGTAAGAGCTTGTGACTTTTGTGTACATGGTACCAACGGGTTTATTCAGCTACACTCTCAGATCTATAGTTCATGTTAAGATCAGATGGATTGAAATCCACACTAAATTTCCTTAAACTCTGTATAACTGGTGGAATGTCTAATCCTCCAAGGCTGTTGAGTCTTATTTGGTTTTATTTCTATGTTTTCACAGTGTAGATGTTGGTATGCTCTGGTTGTTTTGAAATTTAGTCAAACGGTTACTTTTACAACATTTAGTTGTTGTTTTCAAGTGTGAATTACTTTTTAGGAAAATGTTTTACATTTGAATTAGTTACATGTCCATATATTGTCATGATTATATAAAGTAATTGAAGTTCCTAGAACTAGCTAGGGATTATCTTCTTCAGGACTTGCACTGGAGGAGCATAGTGCAAGTTCAGCAGGGGTATTGTGCCTTGTTGAGGAATTACATATTTGAATGTGTTTTGAAATCAAGTGTACACTTAGATTAGTTTGGTGTGGCTGTAATCATTGCAGTACTGTGTGTTTGGAAACGCATTTCTTAAATTATAGCACCTTGAAACAGGACTAGTGCATTCCAAAAAAATAGTTGTGTTAACACTGTAGCTGTGGGGTGTTGTTAAACAGTTCATATAAGTTGAAGCACATCTGTACTTACTACAAAGAAGTTACACCAAACACTCTACTCCTAAAAAAGTTGCATTCTGTCTCTTGGCACTTGGTTCACGCAAATGGTAATAGGAAGGATATTTCCAATGATAGGATGAACCTAAAAGCCAAACACTCTCTACTCCTAAAAAAGTTGCATTCTGTCTCTTGGCACTTGGTTCACGCAAATGGTAGTAGGAAGAATATTTCCAACGATAGGATGGACCTAAAAGTGGATGGACCTCACTTATGGAGGAAGAATGATTGAAATTCAAAACATCGAAAGAAGGAAAATCATGGTCTTATGATGTACTTGCTTTAAGAATTGACCACCAAAGAATCTTTAACTTGGGGAAGAAGGCAGATAGAACATGTAACAAATAATGTGCCATGCACTCAAAAGTTCCATCTTAGAATGCTCATGATTTACTGGTGGTTAGAGCATGTCAGACCGATGCGTGGTTCTTGTTTGAAATATTGAGTTGATCAGTGGATGTGAGTTTCTATTGGTCATAATGGAAGCTTCATGTGTGATGAATTAGTACTTGAATGTGTGTGACTTTGTCCTAGTTCTTGTATATGTTGCCACCAATTTTGCTATTGCAATTGTATCTCTGCTTTGTGTTCTTCTCATGATTTACATTTTTTGCTTTCATGTTTTTGTGCAGACTGTTCGTGGAAAGTGCTTTGAAAAATGCATTACTAAGCCGGGATCAAGTTTGAGTGGAAGCGAAAGTAGTTGCATTTCTAGGTGTGTGGAACGCTATATTGAGGCCACTGGTATCATTAGCAGAGCTATGTTTAGTGCTTCTCGTTGAAATTTTGCTACAGATTTTATTCTTGAAGAACGTTGAGGCTGTTCTATCACCAAGTCATATGGTGCAGGCATTTTCTGATATTGGATTTCCGATTTACCGGAACATTTCTCGTTTAGATGACTCAGATTCTTACTTTATAATTCTCACCCATGAGTGAAGCGCAGTCTGTACTTTCATCCATAATTTATGAAATCAAAATCTTGAAGCTTAAGCGTCGGTGCTGGTTGATGTTCATTATCATTTGGTCTTCTTCAGTGAAACCTCATCGGAGCTAGTGCTAGATTATGAACTGAATACACAAAAAGCAGTGAAAACACTGCTTCGGTCAATGCATCTAAGCTGGTGGCGAAAGTTCCTTTGAACCTGTTTTGCCTCTCTCTTTCTTCTGGCTTTCATAGAGAAGTGATTCCTCTTTTGTCTTAGGCTGATTTGTAGTCCTTGAGCAGTTAAGAGCTTGACTGAGAACCATCAAGCCTTTCCTTCTAGTGGTTTGCATTCCCTCCATTTCTTCGATGTGCAGGTCAATTTACTCAAATTCCAAACACCCCCTCTTTCCACTAATCTGCCCGATTTGTATTGTGCACTGGGCCAATTTGTGAGTCAGTACACCTTAAACTGGATAATGCACCTAAACTGCGCTTTATAGTCATTAGCGCGAGGCCAGCTCCTTTGCAGCGAGATTGCCCTCCACCTCGAAAGATTTGAAGGATTTTCCTTTATTCTTGTCTAGCTGCACGCAGCTGAATCTTAGATCTGCTCTCCTACCTGATTGACATGAACATCGGTTGGGTGATTGCTCCAGTGGATACTCAAGATTTCCGTTGTAGAAGGGCATTTTCAGAACCGCCATTTGAGGCTTTCCGCTGCATGTCCCACTGGTTTTTGGAGCTGCTGGGGTCTTTGGGAGCCCCCCATATCAGGTATTCAAACTATTCCTCGGGAGAAGATGCCTATGCTGTTAGAAACCTACCATGGAGGCAAAATCTTGAGTATCGGCGCACGTTTTGGGCCTTGCGTGTTTATGGTTCATATCGACGTATCCCCCTCAGGCTTCGCGATTAATAAGTCCAGCTTCCGAAAGCGCAGTAAAAAGGCTTTTCTCCTCAGCCCCTGGTCCTGAGCCGTGGCCTGCAGGCCATTGACTCGAGCCATGAAAGTCCCCGTTTCAAGCTCGTCAATGGACAAATTTGAATCTGCATCTCGTATTTCCTCTCTTGCTTTCGAAATTTATACTTCTTAGGAGCTCAAAGTATGGTCCATGTCGCTGTTTAGGTGCACATTGATACATAAACAAAGATAAGTCACCATGCGTGCATTATAGCCTTGAAAATATACGTTTCTTCATTTGATTTTACGTTATTTGTTGGCTTTGTACTAAGCCAACGGCCCAACAAGACAACTGATGATGAATGTCTCAGTCAGACGCTTTGGATGCTTACTGGGGTCGTTTTTGCCTGAAAAGTCCGGCTCATTTCTAAACTCAGATAAATTCCTTACCTAAATGTCGGCAGATTAGGTTGCAAGGACCCGATTATGCAATAAATTTAGAAAAGTAACCACGTGGTCTACTAGGTAATCAAACGCAATTTCTCTACTTGCATAAGTTTGAATTTGAATTTGACATTTCGAAGGCCCTCCAAGTCAGATTTGAAGGGTTGACCCGAAACCAAAAAAAAGGAAAAAGTCAGATTTGAAGACCTTTTCTGAAGGAAGAAAGGGAAGGGGGTAGACATTATCAACTCTGTCCGTTCTCTCTGTTTGAAAACTTTCTCAGCTTCCGCTCTCTGTCTTTGAAAACTAGAAAGGTGGTCCTTTGGAAGAAAATTGTCCAAGGACATTGCCTGGTCGCCCCTCTAGCTCAAGTGGGTTGGGCCTTGACATTAGGCTGATTAATTGGAATAAACGCTTCTAGAAGAACAAAAAATAAGTAGTGGAGTCAGGCCCTTAGGTATTCTCTACCTACCCACTTGCGTTGGTTTTGGGTATAGGTACCCTTTCGTGTTGCGGATTGTCAGCTTTTTTACTTATGTTCGGCTACATAAGTTAAGGGTGTGCATGGTAACACTTTTTGGTTGGGGAATAGTTTCTTTTCAAAAATTGTCATTTTCTATTTCTACTCCAGAAATAACTTTTGAGTAAAATAACATGTTTGGTAATTACACAAAATTTTTATTCTTGAAATAGAAAAAGAATAGAAATGTGTTTGCTGTGATTTTTTTATTTTTTGTATTTATTTATTTTTTATTCTTGTTCACAGACTGTTGACCACCAACCGTAGGAGGCGACGGCCAATTGGTTGTGGGTGGTGGTTCGGCGATGGCGGCCGGCGGTAGGTAGTGGCGACGGGCGATGGGTGGCTGGTGGTTGGTGGCGACGATAGTGGCAATGACGGTGGCTGGCTGTCCTACGATGACGGCCAGCGGCCGGTGGAGACAACGACGGTTGGTGGCAGTCATTGGTGGTCGGGGGTGGCTAGTGGGCTGTGGGCGGCAGCTACGATGATCAGATGGCGTGGTCAGCTGATGGTGGCCGCGGCCAATCGGAGGTGGCCAGTGGTTGGTAGGCGGCCACACAAGGTTGCAACAAGCAAGGAAAACAAAAGAAAAAAAGAAAAGAAAAAATTGGTTTATTTCTAAAAATTGTTCCTGAAAACAAGAAGCTACTTTTTTTTTTCTAGATTTTGTTCTAAATCTGTTCCCAAGAATAGAAAAAATAGAATTTTTGTTCCCGGAAACAAAAGTTTTACCAAATAGATTTCTATTCTTTTTTTGTTCCGGGAAACAAAAGAACAGAAATTGAGAGAAATAGAAACGTAATCATGCAGGTTCTAAGACTCTTTCATTGTTAAAAGGAAATCAACTGTGATTATGGATTCAGAAGGTACCTTTTGCTCATAGAGATATCTAAAGGTAGTTGATGTAACCCATTTGTAGGGAAAGAAACAGCAAAACGTAATTGTGCTCTGACAAAGAACAAAATCATATGCTATCGGCATGTTCGGTTGAATATTCTGCTATGACATCATATGCCATTGCGTGTCACCGTATTTGGCAGTAATATTAAGGGCGTACCGCAAACAACTAAAGCTGAAATAATTATTACATGACCTCTGTATTACTTATCATAGAATAGCTATTTGAGCCATCGATAGAAAGTCTCTCTTTCACTCTCATCGTTGAGGAGAATGGACAACTGCACCACCCCTCCGACGTTACTGAGGAGCCCCACTACCTCCAATACTTTTTACCTTCCACCGTGTCCCGGGTGCACGCGTTCTAGTCGGGTCTAAAGAGTAAATGAAGACCCGGGTCGCCTTCAAGCTGTCTTGTTGTACCTAACGTCCTACTTTTTATTTTATTTTATTTTATTTTATTTTATTTTATTTTATTGAGGTTCATAGAAAGATACAAACCGTCTAACCTTTTTTAGAGCCTTACGTAACTAATCAAATTTCAAGATGAAAACGCAGCTTGCCCTCAATAAAATAAGATAAGAAAAGAAACCCCCTACGTTATCTACTTGTTTTTTTGGCTTATGTATTCACTATGCCTCAATACAAGACGAAAAGAACATTCAATCAAGATAAAGCTATTGTCCTTTCTAAGAAGATTTTTCGGTCTCCTCTATCAGAAGTCATCTTTTAGTCTATTGCTGTTCTGGTGTCTATCGCTAGCTTGATCACAGCGGAGCTTTGTAGAGAGAGAGAGAGAGAGAGAGAGATTAAATTGGTAACCACACAGTGATTTGGTGGCAGCGTCATTTTGGGTAGCCAACGATGAAGATAAAGAAGAAAAGGTTTTTTCCACAAGCCCACGGTCGATCTCCCGGTTAACAAACTAAAGGATAGTTAAAATCTTAACTTTAGGAGTGGATGAGATCACTTATGTAAAGTTTTCTTTACCATTGCATGTATTCGTTAATTTCCTTAAGACACTCAAGTGATAACCAATAAAATCTATAACTCTCAAGTGAACATCATACGAAAATTATGACACTTATAGTGTCTTGTATCCCAAATTTTGGGATAGAGGACTTAAGAGTTAGGACTAAATATTACTTAGACGTATGCATGACGTCCTTAGCTTAGGTTTATTTAAAACTTCTAGATGACTTAGAATCAAGTATTATTTAATCAATTGATAAAGGATGTGAAAAGTTTTTGTTGATTCTTGGACAAGAAACGCAAATTGACAAGAAGATTAAAAGTACCGAGACAAGAGATAATTATGTCTAGTCATATAAAAAGATATGGAATTGTATAGATAAACTAAAGTAGAATTGAACAATTGGTGTTCATTAATTGATTGACGATTCTTTACATAAACTACAATTCAAGTTTTTTTTTTTTTTTTTTTTTTTTTGGTAAGGTAAGTGATATATTGACTTTTAACCGAAACTATATAATAGAAAGATCTTGGTGAAAGGGCTAGTATGAACACCTATAAGGGATGAATAGGTGGGAAAAGTTCTAGGTGTGAATAGGTTTATTTAAAACTTCTAGATGACTTAGAATCAAGTATTATTTAATCAATTGATAAAGGATGTGAAAAGTTTTTGTTGATTCTTGGACAAGAAACGCAAATTGACAAGAAGATTAAAAGTACCGAGACAAGAGATAATTATGTCTAGTCATATAAAAAGATATGGAATTGCATAGATAAACTAAAGTAGAATTGAACAATTGGTGTTCATTAATTGATTGACGATTCTTTACATAAACTACAATTCAAGTTTTTTTTTTTTTTTTGGTAAGGTAAGTGATATATTGACTTTTAACCGAAACTATATAATAGAAAGATCTTGGTGAAAGGGCTAGTATGAACACCTATAAGGGATGAATAGGTGGGAAAAGTTCTAGGTGTGAATAGGTTTATTTAAAACTTCTAGATGACTTAGAATCAAGCATTATTTAATCAATTGATAAAGGATGTGAAAAGTTTTTGTTGATTCTTGGACAGGAAACGCAAATTGACAAGAAGATTAAAAGTACCGAGACAAGAGATAATTATGTCTAGTCATATAAAAAGATATGGAATTGTATAGATAAACTAAAGTAGAATTGAACAATTGGTGTTCATTAATTGATTGACGATTCTTTACATAAACTACAATTCAAGTTTTTTTTTTTTTTTTTTTTTTGGTAAGGTAAGTGATATATTGACTTTTAACCGAAACTATATAATAGAAAGATCTTGGTGAAAGGGCTAGTATGAACACCTATAAGGGATGAATAGGTGGGAAAAGTTCTAGGTGTGAATAGGTTTATTTAAAACTTCTAGATGACTTAGAATCAAGCATTATTTAATCAATTGATAAAGGATGTGAAAAGTTTTTGTTGATTCTTGGACAGGAAACGCAAATTGACAAGAAGATTAAAAGTACCGAGACAAGAGATAATTATGTCTAGTCATATAAAAAGATATGGAATTGTATAGATAAACTAAAAGTAGAATTGAACAATTGGTGTTCATTAATTGATTGACGATTCTTTACATAAACTACAATTCAAGTAATTTTTTTTTTTTTTTTTGGTAAGGTAAGTGATATATTGACTTTTAACCAAAACTATATAGTAGAAAGATCTTGGTGAAAGGGCTAGTATGAACACCTAGAGAGGGTGAATAGGTGTGAAAAGAGATTTTTGCAAAATGCAATAAAAATGCTTTTCTTTTAAACTGAGTCTGACTATCTATAGACTTTGTAGAAGGATTCAGACTTTAAAAACTATTTCAAAACACAAAAGTATATTGTAGTAAGTAAAGTAAAAGAGTTCAAGGAAGAGAAAAATAAACATAAGATTTATAGTGGTTCGGCTTAGATCAAGTTTACGTCCACTCTCCCACGCTGACAGCCTTTTGGCTGGTTTCCACTACGAATCGAAAGAGAGTATTACAGCCCCGTGATCTCGACTTTTCAGTGAGGAGAATCCACTGTTCTCACAAGATCGCTCTTTAGAGGTTCTAACTTTCGAATACAAGTTTAAGCACTAAGTGATGAAGAGCAAGTAATTTGGAAGACCACCGCATTCAGCGGTGCAATTGGCTCAGGCTCTCTCCCCCTCACAAATGGGAGAAATTTGAATCCTAGAGGCGTCGTTAGGGATTCTTACTTGTAATATTGTGGCGGTGGGTTCTACAGTCGCTCCCCTAGGGTTTGCTCACCGGCTGTCGGCTTACAAGGTTCCCTAGGTTACCAAAAAAAAAAAAAAAACAAGTGATTTGGAAGTTTTAGACTTTGGAATTCTTCTTTCACGCTCTACTTCGAATGACTTGAACAACCTTCTTAAATACTCCTCCATGCTTTCTCAACCGTTGGCACTTTTCAGAGGAATTCTTCCAATCAACCCGTTGGACAGAATCAATCAAGGAGATCTTGAGCCGTTTGAAGATTGAGATGAAAGCCCACCAATCCTATTCGTCCATACAATCAAGATCTCGGTTTCCATAAGTAGATTCTTTCTAGATAAGTTCGCCTTTCAAAATGATTTGCTTCTTCGAATTTGATTCCAATCAAGATAACCAAGATGGTAGGTGATATTTCCAACCAAAAAGCCTAATATATCTTGTACGCACTAATACCTTGAAGAAAATAATCTTGAGTCTGATTAAGTCTTCATTCTTGCGTTCAGTTTGGAACTTGTCAAAGTAGGCAGACTTCTGATGTAAGATAAACTTTGAAACGGAAGTCTGGCATTCTTCAGAATAGAACTTAGATAAGTTTTGTCAGCTTTAAAACGTCATAAGAGTTTTCTCCAACAATCTCCTCATTTTTTTATGGTAACAAAACTTTCCTACAAATTTAAAAACTTATATTCTGCAAAACAACACTTTAACAAGTACATGATAACTTATAAAAACAGATTGTTAAAGATCTGGATAACATTGATTTTGCAACCACAGAAAACACATTAATCTTGACAATTTAGACAAAGATTCAATCCAAATCCATAATCACAACCACAAAAGATTACTGCAGAATAAATATTCAACACAGTCAGTTCAAACAAAAAAGTTCAAACACACAAATTAAATCTACTCTCATTCTCCCCATTTTTTTCAACAACAAAAAGAAAGAGAAAGTCAAAAAAAGATTAAGAGATAAATGCAATCAGGGTTGTCTAGGAACTCGAACGAGTCGGAAATCCCCCAGTGACTACACTGTCTCCTCAAGCTTATGGCACTGATGATAAACATCTTTGACCTTGGCTACAGTCTGTGAAACTTGCTGATTTAAGGTTTGAACTTGAGTGTCTAGAGATTGTACATTGCCAATGAGAAAATCTGAAGTAGATCTCAAGGCAGTGTGAAGCTTATGGATTTCAACATCCATTGCATATTATTGAGCTTTAACCTCCAAAAGGAGCTCTACTATATTTGGATAGTTGGATTAGGGTTTGTTTGAGCACTAGCTTCAGCGAAATGAGTCTGTAGAGTGTTGAGAGATGAGGGAACATCAACTTGATTGAGGGCAGTTTGTTTTGCACCTTGACTTGGAGTAGACTCTTCAACTTCAGCTTTAGGGAACTGGGATGCAAAAATATCTTCAGGGCCTGCAAGAGATCGGCTTATACCATCACTCGCATTATGTGTTGAAGAAGTCCCTGTTTCCTCATGAGCTCCCCCTTGTTTCTGTGCCTATAGGTCTAGAAGAAATTTCTTCTTCTTGTACCTTTTTAGTTTCAGATTGAGAGTGATGTTCTATCTCAGTTCGTACTCTTTCAGGGTCATCCCTGGTTGCTTTAGAATCCTATGATAATGTTATTGCAACAGTTTCTCCATCAGATTCATTTTTGGCATCATCCTCACCCTTCTCTTCAGAAGAACCTTCTTCTTCTTCATCTTCTTTTTCATTTTCTGCTTCTGCTTCTTCTTCTTCTACTTCATCTTGTCTTTCTCCACCTTCTCTTTCATTTGATTTCTCAAAAGTGGCAAAGCCTTGAAGATTTCTTAAGGCAATGGTAGAAATCGTCAGATCATCTTCATCCTTTTCATCTTGCAGGATAAGTGATCTCATTTTCTTTCTTGTTTCTTGCACAACTTCCTTGCCTTTGCGCTTTCTTGGAGTAGCAGAACCCTCCTTGATTTTGCTCAAGGATTCCTTCTTCAAAAGCTCAATAGCCTTAGTCAGATCCTTCAACCTCATTTTGGAGATTATTTTCAATCCTATTTCCATATGAGCAACAGTTCTTGAGTAGAGTTGAGGGGGAAACTGGATTTGAAAATGGCGAAACAATTTTGTAACCAAGGCAGAGTAAGGCAATTGACATTTGTCCTTCATGACAGTCTTGTACATATGCAGCAGGATAGTATGAGGAAGTGAAAAACAAATCCCATTGTAGATTGCCTACATGATTCTTTCCTCAAATCTAGAAACATCAATTTTGGAGGCTGCCTTTGGTTTGATGCAGTTGATGACAATTTTGTGCAAGAGAATGTTGGAGGTTGGCAATTGAGAGTATGTGATACCTCCAGTTGGTAGTCTATCCTTTACCATAAATCTTGTGGCTTGGCCGATGGAGACATTGATTGGTTGAAAACCACTTCTTTCAATTTCTAGAATATCGGCCAGAATGTCAACATCCACAACATAGGCTTTGTCACAAACAATAAATTGAATGCGATTTTGATTAAGGAATGATAGATTTGAGTAGAAGTATGCTGTCAATTCTGGATAAGCCATAGCCGCCTTAGCACAAAACTTTCGAGTTGAAGTAAAGCCAACTTTTCCCTCAAGTTCACTTTTATAGAGTCCAAGAAGTCAAAATCTATTGTTCGAGGGTTTATTACCCCTCTATTTAACATCTAGGCATAAACCCTTTTATGCTCCTTAGAACGAAACAATTTCATTCTTTCACCACGGACATTGGCGGCCACACCCATCCTGGGTTGAAAATTCAAAAATATTCACTCATCATCATCCTTATTTTCAGGCTGGTTCACAGAACTAAATCTAGGATCAAAAGGAAAATGCAGAAAAGCCTTTTCTGTAGAACCTTTTGGTGCCACTCCTATTCTTTCCATAGCCCTTAAGAAGATAGTTTCATTCCCATGACCATAGCCTTTCAGAAAATTAGTAATAAAGGACATTGGAGAACCACCATGTTTCAGATAACAGTAATGCTTGTAAAGAACCTGGGGTGTCAAGACTCTGAGAGGAACCGCATCTTGTGCAACTTCTTCTTCCAAAGGTTGATGAGGAGTGTTCTGCGGAGAGTCTTCACTAGTGAGATCAAAGTGTGTCGGTCCTTCTAGCATGTTCTAAGGCCCCTGACTTGCAATCTGGGAAGATTTCCTTTGGTGTGACATGGATGCAGTCTTGGAAGATTTCGTAGACATGTTCGAGTGAAGAAAAGATGAAAACTTGCAGAGAAATTTTGCAAGTAAAAGACGAGAGAGAAAGAGAGATTTAGATGTTAGGGTTTGGAAAATGCTTGTGCTTCGTAAAAAGAGAAATCTTGGGGCATTTAACCAAATTGAAACGAGGTAGCCGAATCGTCACAAGGGAAGATGCTTTTTCAAAAATGAAAATAAAAATGGTAACTGCTAAAAATTTGAAATCGTATTTTAGCAAAAATAATAACTGCTAAAAATAAAATAGGCAAGCATCTATTCAAATAAAATCATACTTGTTCAGAATTTTCATTCTAAAAATAAAATACTTGGATTTGAGAATATGTACATTCTGAAGTGGCTTCCTTAAGTTAAAGTTATGAGTCTGATCAACTTCAGACTTTAGGAGAGATAATATTCAACTTGTTACGAATAAACTCAAATAAGTTGTTCTCCAACGGTTTTGTGAATATATCTGCCAGCTGATTCTTTGAATTAACAAATTGAACCATAATCTCACAATTTTGGACATGATCTCTTATAAAATGATGTTAAATCTCTATATGCTTTGCCCTTAAATGAGAAATGAGATTTCTAGTGAGTTTGATAGCACTTGTGTTGTCGCATCTGATCTCTGTGCATGATTCTTCTCTTTCAAAGTCTTTTAGTTGTTGTCTTATCCAAATAATTTGAGAACAACAATTCCCAAGAGCAACATATTCTGCTTTTGCTGTTGATAAAGTCACCGTACTTTGTTTCTTTGATAACCAAGACACCAGCATTTGTCCCAACAGTTGACATATGCCAGATATGCTCTTTCTATCGATTCTACAACCGGCTAAATCAGCGTCAGAATAACCAAGAAAAGTAAAGTCTCATTCTTTTGGATACCATAGACCCAATTTTGGAAAAGTCACAACATATTTAATGATCTACTTAACAGCACTTAGATGTGATTCCTTTGGATTAGACTGAAATCTAGCACATATGCATACAGTAAACAAAACATCAGGTTTAGAGGCAATAAGGTAAAGAAGAGAGCCGATCATGCTTCTATATAATTTCCGATCTACTTTCTTCACTCCTTCATCTTTGTCCAATTTTGATGAACTCGACATAAGAGTTTCTGTCCTCTTGCAATTCTCAAATCCAAATTTTTTGATGAGATCTTTGGTATATTTTTCTTGGTGAATGAATATACTTTCATTTGATTGTCTGACTTGCAATCCCATAAAGAAGGTCAATTCACTCATCATGTTCATTTCGAATTTATCCTGCATGGTTCTTGAAAATTTCTTGCAGAGACTTTCGTTAAGAGAACTAAATATTATATCATATGCATAAATTTGTACAAGTAAAAAAAATCTTTTCCTTCCCTTTTTATAAACAAAGTAGGAAAAATAAAAAAAACAAAGTAGTATCTATCTTTTCTTTTTCAAAACCATTTTGAGTTAGAAACTTATTCAACCTTTCATACCAGGCTCGTGGAGTCTGCTTTAGACCGTACAATGCTTTTTTCAGTTTGTAGACAAAGTATGGTTTTTTTGGATCTTCAAATCTTGGTGGTTATTCCACATAAACTTTTTCTTGAATGAATCCATTGAGGAAAACACTTTTGACATCCATATGGAATAACCTGAAATTTTGGAAACAAGCAAAAGCAAATAATAATATAAATTGCTTCTAATCTTACTACTGGTGCATAGGTCTCGTCATAGTCTATTACTTCTTCCAGTGTGTATCCTTTCGCCACGAGTTTTGCTTTGTTTATGATCACTTTTCCTTTCTCATCCATCTTGTTTCAGAAAACCCACTTCGTTCTAATAATAGATTTGCCTTTGGATTTTGGAATTAGCTCCCATACGTCATTAATGCTGAATTGTCTGAGTTCTTCCTGCATAGCTTCTATCCAACTTAGACAGAGCTTCTTTTATACCTTTTGGTTCTATCTTAGAAACAAGTGCTAAAGCACTGAGTCTTCTCTTGCTTTGGATTTGGTGCGAATTCCTTTATTAATGTTGCCAATGATGAGTTTTTTGGGATGATTTGATTTGTGCTTCAAGTTGTTATTTGGCCCGAGAGTTTGTTGGTCCTCTATTCCATTTGAATCTTCTTGTTCTGCTTGAAGCTGTACTCTAGAAATCTGAACTTTGCTGGGGGAGATAGACTTTGTTAAGTTTGGAACTAGTTCAGACTCTTCAAGTTGAACCTGATTTGGCTGAATCTGCATATTTTCCTGAAACCTGGCGTTCATAAATTCTTCCACAGATTAAGTCTTCTTGTTAAAGACTCTGTAAGCTTTGCTTGTTAAAGAGTACCCAAGAAAAATTCATTCGTCTAATTTTTTTTCGAACTTTCCAAATCGATCATTTGCATTCTTCAAAATAAAGCACTTACAGCCAATGACATGAAAGTAGAAAACATTTGGCTTCTTTCTTTTATATACCTCATAAGGAGTCTTTTCTATAATAGGCCTTAAAAACACCATGTTGATAATAGAACAAGCAGTAGAAACTACTTCTGCCTAAAAGCAAGAAGGTATTTTGCTTTCTATCAAAAGAGTTCTGGCCATCTCCTATAGAGATTTGCTTTTCCTTTCCACAACCCCATTTTATTTTGGAGTATATGGAGAAGAGAAAACATGCTAAAAACCAGATTCATTACAGAAGTCTGTGAAATCTTGATTTTCGAATTCACCTCCATAATTTGTCTTTATGCTTGAAATTGTATATCCTTTCTCGTTCTAAATCTTTTTGGCAAATTTTGAGAAGTATGCAAAAGTCTCAAACTTGTTTGCTAAGAAGAATACTCAAGTGAAACAAGAATAATCACCCACGATTATCAGACAATATTTCTTTTCACCAAGACTTTGAGTTCTTGTCGGATCAAAAAGATCCATATGGAGAAGCTGCAAAACTCGACTGGTGGAAATTTGATTTACTGATTTAGAAGAACTTTTGACTTACTTTCCCAAGACATAGGGAGTGCATAATTAAGACTTTTGATAGCCCAGATTAGGAAGCCCTCGAACCAGCTTCTTAGAGGAAACCTTTGCAATCTGCTTTATATTTACATGATCAAGCTTCCGATGCTAGAGACTTGCTTCATCTTGAATAGAAATAAGGCATTAAGAGTTTTTTGGGTTTACGTCCAGAAGATATATGTTGCCATGCCTTTGTCTAGTAAAGGATTGAGAGAAGTCTGGACTTATTCCATAACAAATACCTTCTTGAAAGTTTATTCTGAAACTAGTATCACACAACTTGACTTATGCTCAGAAGATTGTAGTTTAAGCCTTTTACCAAGAAAACATTATTGATGATTAGACTTCCAATTTTCACAGTTCTACAACCTATAATCTTTCCTTTGTTATTTCCTCCAAAAGAAATTTTTCCTCATTTTAGTCTGTCAAGCTTTACGAAGCAGCTTGAATCTCCTGTCATATGCTTTGAACAGCCACTATCTAAATACCATTTGATTTTTCTTTTAATAGTGACTTGTAATCAGAAGAAAAACTCAAACTTTCTTTGATACCTAGATTTTTTTGGGTCCAGGAGTGTTAGTTTTAAAAATAGTTTTTGTCTAACCTTTCTTAACTGGTCTCAAAACCTTGGGACAATTATTCTTGAAGTGTTCTAAGTTGTTACACTAAGAACATCTGAGAGCACTTTGGCCAACAGGTTTTACAAACACCTTTTGAAAATGATTTTTGTAGAAAGTTTTTGTAGGCCTTTGCTTAAGTCTCTCTTTTACTTTAGGAAAATCAATTAAGGGAGTAGTTTCAGAACTCATACCCATACCATATTTGTTAAAATAGGGTATTTAAGCTATAAGAATTTTTTTTCTAGTTTTTCTAAACCTTTTGAAAATATTTTTGAAATATTTGAGATTTCTCTTTTTAAAACAACATCTTCTTTTGAGCGAGAATTAGAATTTTCTTTCGAGAGAGAATTAGAATTTTCTTTCAAATCATCAAAACTTCCTTTCAGACTTTCAAACTTTTCTTTCCAAGGGACTTCCTATTGTCTAAGCTTAGAATTCTCATTTTTCAATTCGGAGATCCTTTTAAGAGAGGATTTAAGATTGAGGCAAAGTTCTTCTATATACATAGAGACTTTTCACTGGAATTTCTGAGTTATTAACCTCGATTTCTTTATTAGAGTCTGAATCAGTAGCTTTTTTTGATTCTGAGTCTGAATTTGAGTGAGCCATTAGACATATGTTTGCGAATTCTTCTTCGCTTTCTTCACATTTGGTGTCACTCTAAGTTTATGCTTTGAGAGCCTTTTTGTATTTCTCAGTCTTCCCTTTCTTCTTTTTCAACAATGGGTAGTTTGGTTTGATATGCCCATTTTTCTTACACTCGAAGCATATTACATCTCTGCTAGTTTTAGCTTCTTCTGTCAGTTTCTTCTGGAAATTTTGCGATCCCTGCTTCTTCCAATTGAACCTTCTACTTTTTCTATTTATTCTTTTGAATTTCTTTATCATGAGGGCCAGTTCTTCATCATCTATATCATCTTTTGAATCTGTATCATCAAAATCAACATTAGATTTTAAAGCAATTGATTTCTTGCCTTTTGGATCTTCCTCATCATTGATCTGCTCCACTTCGTATGACTGAAGCGTGCCAATTAGTTCATCTACTGATAGAGGCATAATCATTTGAGTCCCTCTGATTGAAGTCTTCACATGATTCCAGTCATTTGAAAGTCCACGCAGTAGTTTGTTGACTTTCATTGGTCCAGAAATTTGTTAGCCTTGATAAGCTAGGCCATTCACAATTTCTATAAAGCGACTAAACACGTTAGAGATAGATTCTTTAGGCTTTATTATGAATGCTTCATATTGTCCAAGTTGAATGTTTATTTTTGTTTCCTTCACACGATTAGTCCCCTCATAGGTAACATGAAGTATGTCCCAAACTTCTTTTACTATTTCACAATAAGAAATTCGATTATATTCGGTGGGAGACAAAGCATAATATAAAGAATAAATTACTTTTGTGTCCAAAGCTTGTCTCTTGATAATTTTAGCTTGTGTTAATTCATCAGCATCAATCACTTCTTTCCCTTTGTAGGAAGCTGTTGTTGCTTTAGGATTAATTCCTTTTTCAACAATATCCTACTCCAAGGGATCTCTAGATCTAAGAAATGCCTTCATCTTATTTTTTTCACATGTTGTACTCATTTCCATCGAAGTAAGGAGGTCTGGTGTTACTTTGTCCTTCAACCAAACCAGGAGCCAGAATACTAGCCATAGAAGATTTTTAGCTTAAGAAGTAAAAACACTTCAATAAAATAAGCACACAGACTCTGATAATAATTGAAAGAGCTAGTATGAACACTTAGAGGTGGTGAATATGTGTGAAATTAGATTTTTGCGAAATGCAGTAAAAATGTTTTTCTTTTAAATTGAGTTTGACTATCTATAGATTTTGTAGAAGGATTCAGATTCTAACAACTATTTCAAAACACAGAAGTATATCACAATAAGTAAAGTAAAGGAATTTAGAGAAGAGAAAAATAAATACAAGATTTATAGTGGTTTGGCTTAAATCAAGCCTACGTCCACTTTCTCACGCTAATAGCCTTCTGGCTAGTTTTTACTACAAATCGAAAGAGAATATTACAGCCTTATGATCTTGACTTTTCAGTGAGGAGTCTCTACTGTTCTCACAAAATCACTCTCTAGAGGTTATAACTTTCGAATACAAGTTTAAGTACTGAGTGATGAAGGACAAGTGATTTGGAAGCTTTAGACTTTGAAATTCTTTTTCCATGCTCTACTTTGAATGACTTGAATAACTTCCTTCAATACTCCTCCATGTCTTCTCGACCGTTAGCACTTTCCAGAGGAATTCTTCCAATCAACCTATTGGACAGAATCAATCAAGGAGATCTCAAGTCGTTTGAAGATTGAGATGAGAGCCCATCAATCTTGTTCGTTCATATAATCAGGATCTTGGTTTCCATAAGTAGATTCTTTCCAAATAAATTTGCCTTCCAAAATGATTTGCTTCTTCGAATTTGATTCCAATCAAGATAACCAAGATGGTAAGTGATATTTCCAACTAGAAAGCCTGATATATCTTGTACGCACTAATACCTTGAAGAAAATAATATTGGGTTTGATTAAGTCTTCATTCTTGCGTTTAGCCTGGAACTTGTCAGAGTGGGCAGACTTCTAATGTGTAATAGATTTTAACACAGAAGTCTGGCATTCTTCATAATAGAACTTAGATAAGTTTTGTCAGCTTCAAAACGTCATAGGAGTTTTCTCCAATACTCGGCACCAAAAAAATTACACTCATAATGACAAACATGTCAAAACGAGTGAAAGGGTGTCGAGAAAAAAAAAGAAAAGAACTACAATTCAAGTGTTTATACCTACTATTGATAATTATCAATGGTTGCAAAGAAATCAAATACATTTAATGTGATTCCTAGAATTTAGTAACAAGAATTTACAAATAATTAGATGACTCTATTATATGGTTATTTCTTCTCCACTCTTTCCAGCTTAGCATAATTAGTTACTATTGAAGCCCCTCGTTCCACCACTCAACGGTTGCAATGACCACATTTTTGAACCCCTATCATTAGTGCCTTCCGAGATCCATGATCCCACAATTTGACAACTATGTTAATTTCACCTTTTCACTACTATATCCGAAATTATATGCTCCATTACTTAAATAACTACTTTGTTTCTTGCTCATCATAAATCGTGTTAGTCATGGCTCTATCAATTAGGTCAAGCCTTACTTACTGATGCTCATGTTCCAAGACTTAGTTTTCCCATCATATTTCCTATTGGCTAAAACTAGCTATTTTGCTTATCTCCTTCACCAACGAGATTGCAATTATAGGTAGGTGTGAGCACCAATCTTGAGTTAACCAAATAATTGGACCAATTTAGATTGAATTGAACCGGCTAGTTGTGTGTCCTATGGGAAGTGGGTAGATTCTAGTTCTAGGTGTTGAACCCAACCACATCATAAAAGAAGCATAATGGTAGTAGCAAGCAAATCATGAAGTGAAAAAGAACCTTAAGAGCACATGCTTGTTTCGTGGTGGATACTAAAGAGGATCTTCCTTCTCGTCCATTGTTCACCTTCACCATTTCATCTTCCAATTTTGGAAGCCCTAATTGCCTCCCTCTGTCCATTATCTCCGCCTTGATAGCTTGTGTTCTTCAACTCCCATCACTTGGCCATCGATGGTGGATCTCAAGGCCAGGGTTGAGATTTCGTTCATCGAGACATACTTTTGTGGTGTCTTCACTACTTGCTTCACCAATGTAATGGCTAATCACTACTGTTATTTTCTTTTTCAGATTAATCAGAGTTTCGTGATAACCATTCTGTTCCTACGAACAAATTCTGCTCATAAATAGTTTTTTCTGATTTTGCCCCCTGGATGAGTTTTAAAGCATTCGAAGGCATTTGGTAATTGCCTAATATTTCTATTTTCAAAATACAAATGCGTTTGGTACAACTTTCAAATTTTTTTTTTGTGACTTATAATTTCTTTTAATTTTTTATATAATTTTATAGCAATTTTTCTCTCTCTCTCTCTCTCTCTCTCTCTCTCTCTCTCTCTCTCTCTCTTCCCCTTTTTTGCCTTTTCTCTTTTTTCCTTTTTCCTCTTTTCTTCTTCTTCATCGGCCCTTGGTAAGGTCAAGCACTATGGCTGGGCGAGGCTTAGCCTCACTAGATGCGGTGAGACGAGGTTGAGCCTCACCAGTGGCCAATGACTAGAGGTGCGCATGGTTCGGGTTGGGCCGGTCCACCCCTAACCTTAGGACCAACCTGCACAGTACCGGTCCTTAATTTTTGGGACCGAGGACTGACCCTATTGAGCTTGGGATCGAGGACCGGACCCACCCAATGGGTTCGGTCCGGTTCTAGGGTCAACCTGGGACCAACTAATAATTTTTTATTTCATTTTTTGTACTCCTTAAAAAAACGATTGAGGAGCGGATTGATCCAATGGATTCGGTCCGATTTCAAGGTCAACTTAAGACTAACCAATAATTTTTTATTTTATTTTTTGTACTCCTTGAAAGGGGAATCGAGGACCGTACCGACCCAATGGGTTTGATGATGAGCGAGGCTAGCTAAGAAAGGCAAGCGATAAGGGTCAAGTGGGGTGAGCATTGAACATAATGAGCATTGAATGTCCATCGAAGAGCAACAAGCCAAGCGAGCATCGAACGGCGAGTGGCACAAATGACCCAAAGCGAGCGAGGCGAGTGTCAAGTGGTGAGCAGAGAAGTTGTTTCTTTCGATTTTGGAAAATTGAAGACTAAGAGGACAAATAAGACAAAAAAGAGAACGAATACTAGAGGAGAATGCCATAAAGAGTTATTTATACATTTTTGGACCCCATGAAGACTCCTTACAAAAACATTTTCCTCCTTCATAAATTATGACTATTGACATCGTAAAAGACATTCAATATCTAAGTTATTAAAGAACAATGTAAAATTATTTGAACTCCTCACTAAAGAACTGTTAAATACGTTGACGCCGTTCATTTTAAGATTTTCTCTATATAAAAAATTTATAAAAAATATTATATATATTCATTATTGGTTCGGATTGGATCGACTCGAAACTCTCAGGATCAAGGACCGACCCGCATAGTGTTGGTCCAAGAATTCTAGAACTATGGATCGAATGAATCTCCCTGGGAATCGAACCAAGACCAGTAGGGTTGGGCCGGTCCAGAGTCGGCCCTGGACCGATGCTCACCCCTACCAGTGACTAGCTAGGGGAAGAAGAAGAGGAAGAGAAAAAGAAAGAAAAGAAAAGAGAAAAAATGAAAAAAAAAAGGCTTAATTTTGGAGTTGTTCTTAGGAATAAGGAAGCGATTTTTTTTTGTTACTTCTTAATTCTATTCCAAATCTATTTTCGTGAATAAATTTGTTCTTAAGAACAAAATATTACCTAATGGATTTTTATTCTTTTTTTTTTCGGAGTATAAAAGAATAGAATCATACACTTTTCAACATGTCACCAAACAAGCCCTTACCAAACAGCATTTTTGCTACGGCTACTTCAATGTTTTCATCCAAGTTGAATTTAGTTGCCAATTCATAGTTGTTGAATAGAGCCATATTCTGCTTGGACTCCCTATAGGGCTTTTTATCCCTTTTCTTGAGTAACCGCTCATATTTAGATACCCTTGTCGCCAACCTGGACAAGTCTGCAAAATCATGGCCTTCAAATCATTATCTAATGTTGAACTTTAAACCATTAAAACTCAAATTTATGAAATCTTGCTTTGAGAATAGTGTCAGGTATTGGTTCCTTTAAATCGGGCAATTAATTGGTCGATTAATTCATTATTGTATTGATGCAGCCTAGTTAGATTAGTAATCGGCACTTTGGAATATTATCTTATAAAATTGAGGATAGAATTGTCTTTCAATTTATGTCTAGGTATATTCCGAATTTGGTGGTAGATTGGTGTACCACGTGAATGTAGTTTTTGATAGAAACAAGGAAATAACCTTAGCCCCAAAAACTCGTTCATCCTTGCTTCCTTACCTGGACAACAAAGAAACCAATATGTTCGATGATAGATTGGTCATCCTCACAATTAAATATGGAAAAATCACAAACCTTGAATCCTCTAAGAGAGAGTTAATTGTCGATCCATTCAGGATAAGACTTTTTTATACAGGTCTCGCGACAACTCTATCCAATCTTAAGTGTTGCCCAACTTCTTCGATAATTTGTGTTGTATTTACTTGAACGTGTAGTTGGCCATCCTGCCCCTTAGGCAGTGAAACTAGTCTCACTGGATTCTCTATGTTTAGATTGATCAATAAGTTAAGCACAATAGAAATGTTAGCATTTGGTGGTGCTACAATAATCGTTGGCCTACCATTTGCAGCTTCAGGCATCTGACCAGTGTACAAGCCAATCTGGTTGGTTGTATTGTTGTTACCAAGGGGATTCTCTTAACCATCATCGTTCACATTGTTTAGATCTTGGTTCGAGAACTTGCATAATTCTTACAGGGGGTTGACTAGCAGGGTCTACATTATTATAAAGAGAAGGGTCAAGAACATACTCTGGCATCGCAGAACTCCCCTTCAAGAGAAAGTTAGACGATCCTGGCCTTGACAATGCATCATTCCACAGCTTTAATGATCATCCGCTTGATCACATTTGAAATGTGGCTGACGATATAGCTAGCCATGTCGTTCTGCTGATCCTTAAATAACTCCTCATAGTGGCTATCATAGGGGGACTTGGTGTAACTTTTCTAGTTTGTTTCTCGGTAAGATGCTTGGCTAAATCTGCTCTATCACATCGACCTTCTTCTGCCACTTGGTTAAAGGCTGAAGATTCAAAATGACGGTAACTTCATTCCTAGTTCGTGGTACAGGTTGTTGTTACCAGCAGCATTGTTTAGCTGTTGTTTTTTTTTTTGGAGCGACTGTAGAACCCATCACTACAGTGCTCCAGGTAAGAATCCCTAACGACGCCTCTGGGATTCGAACTTCTCCCCTTCGTGAGGGGGAGAAAGCCCGAGCCAATTGTGCCGCTGAGGGCGGTGGTGTTGTTTGGCTGTTGTTGATGTCGGCTTTTCGCTATGATAGCTTCATTATATTAGCAAACAAAAGTCTCACCAGGTGTGCCAAAAAAAGATGTTTAGCCAAAAGTGGCGACAAAATACATTTTAAATTATAGATTAATGAACCGATTGACAATGGATATGAAGGGTCATTGACCCATGCCTGAACAAGAACACAAATAAGATGAGAAAATTAAAGGTACTAAGATTGGAGACAATCATCTCCATCCATGTATAAGGGTACTGAAATGTAAAGATAATTTGGAAGTAAAATTGGAGACTAAAAAAAAAAAAAAAACTAGAAGTAAAACTGAACAACTAGTATTGACTGACTAATTGGCAGTCTTTTGCACAAGTAACAATATCCGTAAGATTTTGTAGAATCATTGTTAATTGTTTTAAAAACTTGACGCTGATAAATGAAGGTGTGCTTTAATATTTAAATGTTCTAACAATATCTACTACTGACAATTAACAATTATCACAAAAGAATTAAATATATCCTATGTAACTCCCAGAATTCAGCAACCTATATTTACAAACCATAAGACGACTCCATTACTCGACAGTTATTTCTTCTCCACTCTTTCACGCGTAGCATAATCTTTTCTTTTCTTTTTTCCCGAAGCCCCTCATTCCAACCCTCGGCGGTTGCAATAATGCACATTTCTTGGCCCCTATCTTTGGTGGCTTCCAAGATCCATGAACCCCCAATCTGATGGCTACATTGATTACACCTCTTCACGACCATTTCCAAAATTATAGACTCCATTATTAAATTAACTACTCCGTTTCCAGCTTATCATAAATCGTGTTGGTCGTGGCCTTTTGTCGACTGGGTCAGGCCTAACTTGCCGACACTCATATTCTGGGACATCGTTTTCCTTTCATATTTCCTGACGGTTGAACTAACTATCTACCGACTGAGGACCTTTAACACTGCGCAAATGTCACCTCTGCTATATTTATGGCCGGCTACCTTGAACCTGAGTCAACACTCAATCTTCGTTCGTTTCACGAAAAATAATTTCCAGAAAAGCGTTTTTCGGATTTTCCGGTGTTCGTTTAACGGAAAATGAATTCCTTGGGAAAAACGTTTTCCATGAAAGAAAAAAAAAAATCTTCAAAATTAGGGGAAAATGTTTTCCATTTTTGAAAAGTGAAAAATATTTTCCTCACTTGATCTCTCTTTTCTCACACCTCTACAAATCCTTACTTTCTCCTCCCCTTTCTTCTTCTTCTTTTCTTTTTTTATTCAAATTATTTTTTAATTTATTTTTCTTTTTAATTCAAATTATTTTTAATTTCCTTTTTCTTTTCTATTTCTTTTCTTTTACTTTTCTTTTTCTTTTTCTTTTCCTTTTTCTTTTATTTGTTTCCCATCTTCTTCTTTCTTAGCTAGTCGACGGCCGTCGCTAGGCGAATCTCAAGTTCGTCGATCCGGCGAGCCTTGAGCTCGACACTCGCGCTCGCCAATCTGGGGAGTGGTGAGCCTCGTGCTCATCGGCGAGTTGGTCGGTCGCGGTCTGTTGCCATGGCCGGCGACCGGCCAATAAAGAAGGAGATGGAAAACAAAGAAAAATGAAAATAAAAAAATGAAACAAAATAATAATAGATTTTAAAAATTAAAAATAATTAAAATCAAATTTTAAAAAAATATGAAAAATCCATTTTAAAAAATAAAATAAATGAAGAAGAGTATATGGGGAAAAGATTTTCCTTACCGAACAGCGAAAAATATTTTCCACTTTATTTTTAGGTTTCATCCGAACATTGAAAAATAATTATATTTTCCTGGAAAATGACTTCTTAAAAAATATTTTCCAGAAACGCCACATTTTTCATGAAACGAACGAAGCCTCAAAGACTTTGGTACTTTACACTGTCAAAGGTGGTACCCGCTGGAGACGTGGATGGTGGAGCAATGACGACATGACCATGCCAACTGAGACAATGACCATAGAGGGCAAGATTGAGTCGGCAGTGCTCGCTGGAGATGGGGATGGCCGCTTCGAATGGATAGAGAGGAGGATGGGCAGGGTTGAACAATGATAGAGAGGGGGGGTTAATGTGTCAAGTTGAAGAGTCAAAGTTCAGATGATAACCCTAAGATTGATATCATTATTCTACAAACAGATGCACAACGTATTGCAGATTGGATTGCAGAAAGATTTCAAAACAAACAGCTATTACCTGGTATGGATGTTGTCGCTGCACTCCTCTACCAAATATGGAAGATGCGAAATAGGTTTATCTTTAGCCATCAAAAGCCCGATCCTTCTTTTGTGGTCGAAGCTGCCTTGGCTCAGTCTCGATTGGCCTGGATACACCAGCATACCTCCTCTATCGCGACAAACTCATGAGTCAATCTCTTAGATCCATGCTCTCTATGGCGACCCCTTGATCCAGGAATGCTGAAAATCAATATTGATGGGGCTTTTCAGATTGCAGATACCACAAGATCTATAGCTTACATTTGTAGAAATCACACGGTTAAACTGGTGGAAGGATATACCTGTCGAGTTACTGCTACCTTGACTTTGCAGGTTGAACTTTCCGCACTCATCTCATCGTTGCACCATCTTGTGCGGCTTGGCAAATCTAGTGATCCACTGATTGTTGAATCAGACTGCCTTACTATGGTCGAAGCACTTGCAGATCCTCAGAAGACGCCATGGGAGGTTCGGTCGATGTTTGCTGAAGCAGCTGCTCTTCTCGCCTATTTCTCTCGACTCCAAATTAGGTTTAGTCGTCGATCGGCCAACGCTGTCACGGATTGGGCTGCCAGGACCCAGTTGCGTGGGTCTTTACCTTCTTCTTGGCCTGCCTTTCCCCCACCTATCTTGTTAGATCTACTTATATCGGATGTTAGGGAAGCGGGTTGTAATATTTCTATAAATTGAATGAAGGTTTTCGTTAAAATATATATAGTTTGCTTCGCATTTTGTCTTGTGTTCAAATTGTGCTTGGAATTTTACATTATCATCAACTTTTATATAATCGAAAATTCTTAAAATTAATCAATCAAACCGAACTAATTAGCAATATCATATTAGTGCATCCATGTCAAAATCATCTAGATATCAGTAGGGGTGAGCATTAGTCCATAGTCAACCCTAGACTGACCCTAGACCGGCCCTAGATCGGCCCAACCCTACCGGTCCTGGTTCGATTCTCAGGGAGACTGGGTCAGTCATTGGTGAGGAGTTCAAGTAATTTTACATTGTTCTTTAATAACTTAGGTTTTAACATCAATAGTCATAATTTACAAAAGAGGAAAATGTTTTTATGAGGAATCCTCATGGCGTCCAAAAAAGCACTTATGGCATCATCATCTAGTATTCATTTTCTTGTATCTTATTTTTCCTCTTAGTTTTCAATTTGCTAAAATTGAAAAAATAACTTCTCCGCTCGTCACTTGACACTCACCTCACTTGCTTTGGGTCACTTGTGTCGCTCGTCGTTCGATGCTTGCTTGGCTTGTTGCTCCCCGCTCGATATTTGATGCTCATTATGTTCAATGCTCACCCCACTTGACCCTCATCGCTTGCCTTTCTTAGCTAATCTTACTCATCATCGAACCTATTAGATTGGTACGGTCTTTAGTTGCCCTTTCAAGGAGCATAAAAAATGAAATAAAAAATTATTGGGTAGTTCTAGGTTGACCTTGAAACTGGACTAAGCCTATTGGGTTAGTCCGATCCTCAATCATTTTTTTTAAGGAGTACAAAAAATGAAATAAAAAATTATTAGTTGGTCCCGAGTTGACCCTAGAACCGGACCGACCCAATGCTGAACCGAACCCAGTGGGTCGGACCGGTCCTCAGTCCCAAGCTTAATAGGGTCGGTCCTTAGTCCCAAAAATTGAGAACCAACATGTGCGGGTTGGTCCTAGGGTTAGGGAGTGGACCGGCCCAACCTGGACCATGCTCACCCCTAGTTATCAAGAGCATCCGGACTCCAAATAAACCGAAACACTAGGGTTTATCATAATATTACTTTCTCGGGCTCCCATCTAAAAGGGTGATCTACAGATTTATGGAAAAAGGCTGGCGGTGGAGGAAATATTGGGTAGGAGTAGGATTCTAGTGGATCAAAATCTTATTCCATTCACTGGGTGATACATAATCCTTAACTCCCTCACAGTCTTGCCTCTTTCTTCCCTCTCTTCTTTTTTCCTTTATCTTTTTTTCTTCTTCCCTTTCATTCCCATGGGGACGACATGATCTTTGTTCTTTCACCATATTCTCTTCTTCTTCGCCGATTCTTCCTTCTTTTTCTCTGTTGTTTTTCCTTTCTTTCCCTTTGGGTTGTGGCCGATACTTGGCCATGACCCGCGACGGACCACAAGCTAGGGTTGCCCTTGCCGAATACGTCGAGTTGACCTTGCACCAGATCTGGCGAGGGTCGAGTCCTCGTTAGATGCAGAATTTTTGGGGAGACGATCACATCGAAGCCGCAAAGGACCTCGAGGATGCAGGGGTTGAGGTTGAGGGAGAGGGAGGACTCGGGGTCACAGGAGACTTGGGCTTGTTATTGTACTCGGAGGGGTTGCAGGTGGAGACGTCACTAGTAGGGGAGGCACAAAGGTCGGGCTTAGGTGAGGGAGAGGGAAAGCGAATGACGTCGTCGGCGCCATGCAGGTGAGGTAGGAGAGGGCTGAAGGGAGGAAAGCCTGGTAAGAAAGCTCGGTAATGGATAAGCGAGAAAAGTCTGACAAGTGGGGTCCTTTATGTACACATTTCACATGATGAATGGACTAATACAAAAAAGACTTGGATCACCGCTTTGATAGCCGTGATGGTTTGGGCTCTCTCCCCCTCACGAAGGGAAAAAGTTCGAATCCCCTCACGGTCGCTTGGGGTCTTAATGGGACACCGAGGGTGGTGGGTCCTCCCGCTTATGTATCCTCTCAGGTTTACTTGTTGGCTGCCGATTGTACATGGTTTTTGGGTCACTAAAAAATAATAATAAAAAGACTTGGCACTTTCTTCAGTGGATTCCTTGCCGACCTGAAGATATTTAAATCTTTGATCTCTCTCGTCAACGTCGAGTCAATTTTTATGTTGTCGGTAAGCATCGAAAGGGCAGACAAAGTTTTCATTTTTCACTCATTTATCTTTCCACATTTCCATCGTTATATAAATGAAACATCTGTCCGTCACCCGTCATCTCGTCATCCCCCACGCGGTCCCCATGTAGGCACGATGGCAATCAAAGTATTCGTTGGCATGATTAGTACAGCTAAACAGCTGTAGAGCATACTCTAAGCTGACGTCGGCGGCCTCACATCAACACGATCACGTCATATTCTGCTTTTTAGGTCGACGATTTGGTGGAGAACGAGAAAAGTACGAATTTGTTTCTCTTGCATCCTTTTCAAATCAACAAGGCGCAACTGCCTCGAGACTAATTCCAGTTTTTGGCTGAGGTAAGGGTGGTGACGGATTCACTTACGTAATCGCTCTCTTTCTAGATGGAAACGTGTACATGAGAAATTAAAAAAAAAAAGGATGATCTTCTTTCAAATTGTAAGGAACGGCACAAACACGAAATTAGAAGCGTTCGAAAAACGAACTTGTGCATTTCTTGCATAATGCTTAGCGTCTTAATGTGATGACACGAAACACTGAGCAATTTAAATGGGGCAGGCAAGCTCCATCATGATAAGCTCAAGTCATAGATGTCTGCAACCATCCCACTTTTACATTAAATATCAGGTCGGCACCGAAAACGGGGATAAAAGGAAAAAAATAAGAAATCAGTCAGAATTTATATACTGACCACATGGGAAGAGAGGTATTTATATATATATTTTTTAGTTTTTCAATCATATATATCTTTATAAATACAAAATTTGTTGTGTGTCCAACAAGCAACATTTGCAGTGCTGCGGTACATGGCTCCAGCTGCTGCAAAGGTCTTGCTCACGGACCTCGCGTCCGGCATCGACCGCGTGCCCGACAATTACATCCGGTCCGAGGCTGACCGGCCGAACCTCACAGAGGTCGAGGCCTCAGATGCCTCCTCCATCCCTCTCGTAGATCTCCAGGGCCTCTCTGGTCCCAACCGTGATGATATCATAAGACAGATTGGTCGAGCATGTCAACAAGATGGTTTCTTTCAGGTGCGACATTTGTATATTACTCTGTGCGTCGGCTTAGATATGCTAAGTAAGCAAAAGGGTGTCACTTAAGACTTGATTTCTGATCATCCCATGATGAGTTTTTGCTCTGTCTCATGTGATTCTGCTCAACATTTTCTTTGGCAGATCAAGAACCACGGGATACCGGAAGAGAAGGTGCAGGCCATCATGAACATAGCCAGGGAATTTTTCCAGTTGCCGGAGAGCGAGAGGCTGAAGAATTACTCCGATGACCCGACGAAATCGACCAGGCTTTCGACTAGCTTTAATCTCAAGACAGAGACGGTGTCTAACTGGAGGGACTTCTTGAGACTCCATTGCTACCCCCTTGAAGAGTACATGCACGAGTGGCCGACCAATCCTCCATCATTCAGGTAAAAAACAAAGCTTATTCGCATCATGTGATTTGTTTATTTTGACTCAAATGTTCAGCATTTACTGATGTCTTCTTTTAATATATCTTCTCGATTGGGATGGCTTAGTGGTTAGAGAATGAGCTTATGCGCCTTTATACGATGCCCAATGAGTTTGATTTTTCCTATTATCACACGTGAGCAATTTTTATTAGGATCGGATCTTATTTGATCCAAAAGGTTTCTATTTCATAGGCCGAAGATAATTACCATATGAGATGGGGCTTCCTTCTAAATAGAAAAAAGGGAAATATGTAGACGCACATGATCTTTGTAATATTCAACCGTTGGAAGATTCATGTTGATCATGAGGATTTCACAAGCCTTCTCCTGTGAAGTCTGGAAATTTAAAAGCTTGCTTGCTGTAGTTTCTAAAGTCTGATACTTGCCAAACAAAAAAAAGAGCAACATCAAGAATCTCTCAACAGAAAAAATGTAAGACCGAAGAAAATAAGGGGTAGAGCACACCCTTCACCAACAGACAATACTGATTCAAACGAGGCGTGGGCCAATCAGAATTAAGAAAAAGAGAGTGGTACTTTCGACTGATTTTTTATGACTACCATGTCGTGGAAGTACGAAACAGCCTGTCTAAAAGTTCCCGATCCGAACTTCAAGTGTCTTGACCGATATAATCAGTGGGCACGTCTTAACTGCATTGCTGGTTCAATCTTTTTGATAAGCAGGAAGGAGGTGGGTGAGTATTGCACAAGAGTGAGAGAATTGGTGCTCAAACTGTTGGAAGCCATATCAGAAAGCTTGGGGCTTGAAAGGGAATACATAAGCCAGAACTTGGGCAAGCATGGTCAGCATATGGCTATGAACTACTATCCACCATGCCCACAGCCCGAGCTCACTTACGGGTTGCCCGGTCACACCGACCCGAATTTGATCACCATCCTTCTTCAGGACGACGTGCCTGGTTTACAAGTCCTTAGAAATGGAAAATGGGTTGCTGTCAATCCCATCCCCAACACCTTCATTGTCAACATAGGAGATCAAATGCAGGTACTTTGGCTACATTCTTTTAAACCATGTCCAAGTATGAGATTCTAAGCTAATGAGGAAGAGAATTTGGTACGACAATTTATTAAAAGTGGAAGTAGCAACTCTTTTAGCTAAGTACAAGAAACAAAATCGGCATAATTATTTTGGCCAATGAAGATTGATTCCATCTTTTTGCACAAGTTCATCAGTTGTTTTCCTAACAAGTCCAAGAACTGGACATGATTGTTGCTTGAATCAGGTCATTAGCAATGACAAGTACAAGAGCGTCCTTCACAGAGCAGTGGTAAACTGTAACACTGAGAGAATCTCCATCCCAACATTTTATTGCCCATCCCCAGAAGGCCTAATTCGACCTGCTCAGGACTTGATTGACCACGAACATCCAGCAGTTTACAGGAGCTTCACTTACGAGGAATATTACCACAAGTTCTGGAACAGAGGACTCAGGACTGAATGTTGTTTAGACATGTTCAAGGTCAAGATACACTCGGCTTAGGATTTATTTAAAACTTTTGGATGACAATATATCAGGTCTAGGGTAGGCATTACTATTTGTCGATCTGTTTAAGGTAGGGGACATGATATTATCAGGAATAAAGTGATTCTATGTAGACCAGATAACAGATCATTTTTCTAGAGTAGCCGGAAAAAAAGAGCTTAATGATATGTACCGATGATTAATTGATGATAATGCCGTTGGTCTCGATCAGTGTCATTTCTGTCCTGTCTCAGATTTCTCGGTACGCATAAAATCCCATATTCATACTAGAACTCTATGCTTAGGCCGACAAAAGAACCTTGGTCTTGACCTCGAGAAACCTGCCTCCGTTTCCATCGTATAGTTGCATCTAAAGGCCCAATTTTAGCGTGCAGTCAATAAGTTCACCTGTATCTGTAAGTCCATAGTTAAAAACGGGGAAACGAAGGGAGGAAGAATAAGGGTAGGTGAGGATGAATTCAAGATAAATGTTAGTGATGAAAGGTCACTTATATTCCTCTTCATCATGAGAGCAATGAGAGCAATTTACTTTGTGATCAAATTTCTAAATGGCTCATACTACATTATCTAGTCAGGGCACAACTCGTATGGAGATATGTCCTGACGGCTTGCATTTTGGTGGGCACGGCGGTGTGGATCTAACATTTCGACGATTTTGTAATCAATGTGGGACCCTTTTGATAATGCCCAAAAGGAGGCCACCAGCGAATTGGTCGCTCCTCCCAGCCCTTTCAAATATCAAGAAAAGAAAAGTGTCCTTTGAATTTTTCTTTTTTCTGTTTTTCACTTGTCATTTATACATAGACTTATAAGCATTTTGTCTGTGCTTATTAAAAAGTTAGTGCAAATCAGAAAGATATTGATTTTCTTTTTTTTATAATCCAAGAGCACGGGTGCAAAGGACCATTTACGTCTCTTAAAGCGTATGAACTAAAAAAGTCCAACCCTTTGACATGTATATGCAGCCTTGACCGGGAGTAGTCTGTCCGAACAATTGATCTTGAGCGGCACGTGGATGCTGATCTCTTTTGGAATGGTCTTGACCACATCCTCTTCAACGGTCAGAAAGCAAGAGACGTGGGTTCCTAGCGCTTCAGTCTTCGCCTGAGCTGAAGTGCCGACAGCATCACGAGATTGGAACTCTTACTCGGGCCACTGTTATCTCTTGGCCTACGCCCATGTGTTGGCAGAGTGTATGGCCAATCCCTCATGATGAGCAAAGATTCCGCGAAACGGCACCCGTTCCATTCGCACTTGTATCTGCAACTCGATCCAAGGATGATCAAGAAGTCATCCATAGGCACATCCTCAAAGGGAGCGTCCTGTTGGAAGTAGTAAAATTGATTTAGATTAAAGAAAACTTTACTTGGACTTGTCCTTGTACGTGGCATAGGCGGTTTAAGTGTGTTAAATTAATGTCTCGAGTTTAAATTCAGATAATAATTTATTAAATCGAATTTGTTAATAAAAATTTTCTAAGTAAATTTCAAATTGAATGAAGTTTCATTGGACTCCTTAAAGATTTTACGAAACAAGGAGGATAGACAAAAAGAAGGAGCACACTATATAAGGGAGATAAAAGATAAGGTAAAATTTCTTTCCTCTGAAAGCTTGTCCACGTTGAAGATAAAGTGGTGGGCAGATCAAATTGTTGACATTTGGGCGCACACACATATAAGAGACGTGCAGCACTACAAGAGAGAAAGTGACGTGAAGCCTACGAAGAAGAAGGTGCAGCACGTCCAGAGAACACGCCGCTTGAGAGAGGAGCCACCTACGCGATCAAGAAAAGGAGAATGCGAAGCCATACGTACACGGACCAAATATGAATGCTGGAGTTTATGATTTTAATTTACGTAGAGCGTTTTGTTTAAAATTTGAATATGCAGTAATTTTGTGCCATGAGTTTATGTCCAAGTAAATTATTTATTTATAAACACTTTGGATTTATGATTAAATCTAGAAATGGGAAACACTCGGCGTGTGAGTGATTATAAACTCGATTCTCCGATTATAGTGGATTATTTTTATCTATTTCTCTACACGTGGATATAAGTATTGATCTCGAACCGAACCACGTAAATTTTTGGTGTTTTTATTATTTTTTTGTTTATTTCTCTGGTGATTTTGTGTTAACGTAAATTGCAAAATTTTATCGTCTTTGCATTTTATTTTCAACAAAGTGCAGGAATTGGATTTTGTTGGAGTTCCCACACTCAAACGACTTCAACTCTTATGAAAACAGCTTGCATGAAGTTAAGTGGTGGGCCCAACATTTAAGACCTGAATTGTTTTTTTTTTTAATGACAAAATGAAGTCGGTTAGCATGCTGAGGTTGGACTTGGCCTTGGACAAAATTTCGGCAACTCCCATTCACATTGAAAATGGAAAATAAGAGGAAAAGTTCAACTTTACTTCTTGTATATTGAAGTCAGAGGCGGTGAAATTCAGGTGGTGGACATGTTTATAAATATGTATACTTACGTTAGTTTTTTTTTTTTCAAAGAGAGTGAGAGAGTTTTAGAAGGATATAGAGAGAGAGAGAGTTGAGCTTAACAAAGCTTGTATTGTTAAGCTTGTAAAAGTGCATTTAGTTCACCTCTGTAAAGGGATTTTGAGTATAATGCAAATGTTGAAAGTCAAAGCTATTTGAAAAAATGCAAATTATATTTGATAAAAACTCTTTACAAATGGACTTTGAGTTCAAGTTATGTTTGGTTAAAAAAAAAAAAAAAAAACCTTTACAATGAGTTTTGTGTATATATATATATTTTAAAAAAGATCTAAACCCTTCATCGGTCCAATGAAGGGCTATGGCTAATAATGAGCCAGATTTGATCCAGGCAGCTAACCCTTGGCACCTCGGTCTTGCAACCTTAGGCGAGGGTCGTTGAAGGTCGCGCGGGTCGTGTAACCTCTAATGACCTTTGCTTGAGGTCATGTGACCTTCGGCAGTGGTCGCTTGGGATTGCACAATCCTCGTGAGACTTGGGCAAGGGCTTGTCCAATCCCAAGCGGTCATCGCTTGGGTCGTGTGCTGTCTGGGTTGAGCGACCCTTGCTAGAGCTCGCCCGAGGTCTGGTTCATCGACAGTAGTAGCCCTTTGCCAAATCGGCGAAAGGTTTGGGTCATGTTTTTAATTAAAAAAATATAACGATGGACAAAATTGAAAATTTGAATAATTTGTGAGAGTAGTTTTGAAAGAAAAGACTAATTTCAACATTTGGCGAAATTCTGAGAGTTAGGCTTTCAGCTTTTCCAATGCCAACTTTCGGCCGAAAGCTCCTTTGGAAAAATTACCAGACACCCCAACAGTTCTCCAAAAGGCTTTGGAGGTTGAAAGTCTTTTGAGAAAGTTGTATCGAACGCACTCTAAGAGTGTGGCGTGTACTCCATATTAAGCCTTCGCAAAACATTTTGAATACTATATTCTCTCTTGTGTGTTTGCATTCTCTCTCCACCAAAACCTTCAAAGCTCCTTTATCTTTCGGGTTCCAAGACCCATGCTCCAATCTTTCTGAACTCTGATTGCTTTGGTATCGATATTTGACACATCTATCTGTGTTCTTGATCAACTCTTTTGGCATGTTTTGATATTCATTTTCAAATGCATACCAATGTAGGCATGTATTTTTATATATATCGCAATAATATAATTTAGGCATGTTTTGTTTGAATCATTCTTCAAATCTAGAAAGAAGAAAAAGAAGTTATCCGTGCTTCTGATTGAGATCAATTATGAAATACATATAGACAAAACAAATGAAAGGCCTATATTGAATAGATTTATTATTCATAATTTGAAAATGAATTGTCACATATACATTGTCATTCAACCGCAAGGTATGAACACAATAGACCTCTTCAGCTCATTAATATAACATATGAGCTCGCTATTAATTCAGGTCGCGAATGTTGTGTGGCCATAAGTAATGACCATCAATGCTAGAATTCACTTGCTAGCATCCTCATATTACAACATATTTTTTATTGTGACACTTATTAACATTCTTACACATGCATCCGTATTACAACATATTTCCGATATGACACTTCTTTCACCTAACATCTTTACACGTGTACCTTAACAAATTTCTCTCTCATGTTTGGACCACCTCTGTTTGACCTGCTCTCTTAACTAGAACATTCTTCTACATTAACATTATATCGTAAAAAATTGGCGAGTTCCAGTCACTTTTGTTGCTTCTTTTTTTTTTTTTTTTTCCTATGTCACAAAAGGTTGAGTCGTTTTGTGAGTTTTATATGCATTATACTCTCAAGGGAAAGATATAGATGCTTTGATACAATGTTTGGAGTATGTAATATCTCCTAATCCGTTTCATGTATTAACTAAAAGATTGAGTAATTTATAATGTTGACTTATCTATACAGATAAAGCGAAATTATAAAAATATACAATAATTGATATAATCAAGAACGATTTCATAACTTTTGCTTACAGACAAATGAATAAGATGATTAAAAAATTAAATCCTAATTACCTTTAGCCAAGAGAAGAACAAACAAAAAATAAGTACAAATCATTTTAGTAAAATATAAAAAATTCCAACTTAAGAAAAGGGAAAAGAGGAAACCCATATTCGCTCACGTAGTCATCCGCCGATCGTGGAGGCACATGATTGTTTACACCCCAAAGGGAAAGTGATTTGGGAGGGTAGCTAGTGTATTTCGGATGGCTCACAAAAAATCTCAAATTAGGGTTACATTTACTTTAAATAATTTTTTTTTTTTTACAAAAAATTATGAATCTTATCAAATTTTCGCAACTTAAGGGAGCTGTTAGGGGAAAATTAATAGATTCTAGTAAATTTTTCAATCTAAGATTTTGATGATTTGCGTTTTTCTATGACACCAAAATTAATTTGGGATACATGTAACACTAGTATATCCATTTGGAATTTTCTATGACACAAAAATAAATTTAGGATAAATGTGGCTAGGATGTCGATTTGAGATTTTTTGTAGTATTAGCCTTTTAGTACCATATAGTACTGTGCTGGTCATGATAGTGTGAAAAGTTTCTCTTATCACCTTAAAAGGTTCGTATACTTTTTATATATGTATTATCTCTTTCCATTTATTGGTTTAAGTTTTTTTGTTTAAACTCTATAACAAAGAGACCTGGACACAAGTTATTCAAAAGGGGAAAAAACAAGTAATATTTTTGTATTGCACTTGTAATAAAATCGGTTTAACACTGGATAAGAATTTTGTAAGTTTGAAAGGTATCGGACCAGCCCAAGATGATTTTGAACATGCCTCCTTTTGTGTGACCTCAGTTCCAAAGCCTACACAACGTGGGAAACGAGATTTAGTCCTTTCTATGACCGAAGGTTACGAATCAAACATGTAAATTTAGTCATTGAAAAAAGTTGTTTTTGTTCTCGAGATTTCAATCCGGTGATGGGAGGAACCCGTTCGAACATTTAATCACTTATCTCGATCAAGCCTCACTCGGCAGATGTCGAAATTACACAGCTTTGCAATTTGCTTTAGAGTTTGACACGCTCGCACCCGGAAAAGATAAAGGTGGGAACTTGAAGGTTATCGTACTCGGCTTTCGATTGCCTTGTTTTATGAATCCTCAGTACTGTTGGCTTCTTTCTCTGGCACTTTAAGCATCGATTCCCCACCCACGTGCATAGTTGCGACCTGCTCGGTACTTACTGCCAAGTTTAGTGCGGTTGGCCTTTCTGGTCCAAAGTACTGAACCTGTCCATGCTTGCCAATGCTGGGTTTGGAGTCCAGTGGACATTGCGGACTGAATGAAGTTACACCAAACACTCTGCTTCCAACGAAGTTTGCTTTCTGTTTCAGGGGCACTCACTTCATCCCAAAGGTAGTAGGAAGAATATAAACACTGGTAGAATGAATTAAAAGTGGGTGGACCTAACATATGGAGGAAGAATGATTAAAACTCAAAAGAGGGCAAAATCCATGGTCTGATGATGTATTCTTTGTTTAAAGAACTAACCATCAAAGAATCTTTAACTCGGGCAAGAAGGCAGATAGAACATGTGACATGTGAAGTGACTCAAAAGTTCCATCTTAGAAAGCTCACAGTTTGCCGGTGGTGAGAACAGGATAGATCGTTGCTTGTTTTTCTGTTTGAATTATTAAGTTGATCAGTGGGTGTGGGTTTCTGTTGGTTTTAGTGGCAGCTTCATGTGCCATGAATTAGTACTTGAATGTGGGTGACATTCTCCTAGTGCTTGTATATGCTGCTGCTACCGATTTTGCTTTTCTAGTTATGTCTCGATTTTGTTTTCTTCTCATGATTTACTTTTTTTTTTTCTTTCATTTATTTGTGCAGACTGTTCTGGGAAAGGGCTTCGAAAAATGTATTACTAAGCCAGGATCAAGTTTGAGTGGAAGTGAAAGTAGTTGCATTTCTAGGCGCATGGAACACTACATTGAAGCCACTGGTATCTTTAGCGGAGCTATGCTTCGCGCCCCTCAATTGATGTTTCACTACAGATTTCATTCTTGAAGAATGTTCAAGGCTGCGATATCACCAAGTCATAAGGTGCAGAAATTGTCTGGCATTTGATATTCCGTCTTAGTGGAACAGTTTCCCTTTAGATGACTTGGATTCTCCCTTTTTGATTATCCCTAGCGAAGCACTGTCTGTACTTGTTAAAGCTCATAAAAACAACAATCAAAACAGAAAAATTTCAGTTGTTTGAGAGAGAGAAAAGATTTAAAAAAAAAAAAAACAGAGCATAGCACTTCATACGTCTTGTGCTTAAGAAAAAAAAACTGTCGGGTACCATAACTAAATACAAAGCAAAAACTGCTCACGTACGTGCAACACATAACTACACACAAACGTGCTATTAACTTCCTAAAAAATAGCAAAAACACTAAATACATAACTAAATGAACTTGGCTGTTTTTTAATAAATAAATAAAACAGAGGAAAACAGAGGAAAACATGACAGAAAACAGCAGCTAAACAATTCCAACAAACTCATCCTTGGATCAGTTGCTGCTGCAGATTACTATTTTCTCTCTTAACAGCTCAAATCTTCCAGCCTGAAGTGGTTTTGTGAACATATCTGCAAGTTGATCTTCAGATCTGCAATAGACAAACTTAACTTTAGATGACTTGGATGACTTGGATTCTCCCTTTTTGATTATCACTAGCGAAGCACTGTCTATACTTTCATCTGGTATTTGTGCAATCAAAAGTTTGAAGCTTAATCATTCTTGCTGGTTGATGTTCATTGTCATTTGGTCTTATTCAATGAAACCTCATCAAAGCTAATACTAGAATACGAACTGAATACACAAAGAAGCAGTGAAACACTGCTTCAGTCAATGCATCTAAGCAATTGGCTAACATTTCTTGGAACCCGTTTTGCCTCATCATCTCTTTCTTGTGAAAGTCATGGAGAAGCAATCCCTTTCATCTTAGGCTGTGTAGTCCTCGAGCAGTTAAGAACTTGAATGAGAACCACCAAGATTTTCCTTCTATTTGATAACGCTAGTATGAACACCTAGAGGGGGTGAGTAAGTGTTAAAGAAGTTTTTGCAAGACTTAACAACTTACTTCAACTTATAATAAAACAATAGATTGAAGATATAAAAGATTATAAGCTGATATATAAGACTGGGAATTAAATAAAGAGATTAGAGAAAGAGAATTAAAGCATAAGGTTTATAGTGGTTCAGCTTAGACTAAGCCTATATCCACTCTCCCACACTGACATCCTATTGGCTGGATTCTACTAAGAACCAAAAGAGATTTTACAATGTCTCGTCCTTGATTCCATAACGTAGAGACTCTCCTACACTTCCTCAAGGTCTCAAAGGAATTTGATCTCTCTTTTGAGTACAGTTTAAGCTCAACAAATTGTAACGGCAAAGAACTAGGAGTTTCAGACTTTAGAATTTTTCTTTCACGCACACACTCGAATAACTTGAGTGTCCTCCTTATATACTCCTCCATGCCATCATAACCGTTGGCATCTTCCAAGGGAGTTCTTCCAATCTACCCGTTGGATAGAATCAATTAGGAAGATCTTGAGTTATTTAAGGAATGTGACGATAGCCCACCAATCCTGCTTGCCCATACAATCAGGATCTAGGTTTCATAAGTAGAACTTTTCAAATATACTTCGTTAATCAACGGATCTAATTATTCAAGTTGATTTCAATAAGTATAATTGATCAAGAGATGCTATCTCCAGCCGTGAGATCTCCTTCAATCGTACGAACAAAATCCTTAAAGATATACTTGTATTTGCATAAGTCTTTTTCATTGGATGAAACTTTTCTTCGTCGGTCTGGAAACTATCAATGAGAGCAGACTTTAAATCTTGAGTTTAGAGATCTTCAAACTTTGATGATAGAGTCTGCAAGTCTTCAGACTAGACTAATAGAAACGTTTTATCAACTTCAAAATAGATAAGGAAGTTTTCTCCAACAATCTCTCCATTTTTTATGGTAACAAAACTTTTCTGCAGATTTGAACACTTTGACCTGCAAAACAACACTCAAGCAAACTAAGATTTCTTATAAAAGATAATTAGGATAAGGATAGTAACGAATCTGCAATCACAGAAAACTTGTTAGTCTTGTAACAGCAACTATCGTTATCATAATCAATATCATAGCTTAAGTTACTTGCAAGTATCAACAGTCCAAACTAGTTCAAGTCACATCCAAACAAAAGATAAGTCCACTAGCAAGTAAAAAAAAAATCAAATATGCAGTCAAACCTCTCCCCATTTTTGTCAACAGCAAAAAGTGGAGAACAAACGAAAAAGAGTTGGTTGAAAATAGAGTCAAAATCATAGCTGTTTGGGAAGGCGAACAAGCTCAAATTCTCCCATAGAATGCACCGTCTTCTTAAGCCTTTCAAAACTCTGTTTCAGTGACTGAAAATCTTCACCCTGCATAGTAGACTGTACTTGAATCTTTAGGGCGTTTAACTGGTCATGCAAAGACACTGAAGTGGCCTTAAAAGCATTCTTGAGATCCTGCATCTCAAATCTCATAGCATATTGCTATTTTCTAACATCCAATAGGATTTCCAGCAGTCTCGAAAAGTCTATTGTTTGAGCTGATGCAGAACTAGGACCAGCTGAGTCAATTCCAAGGATTTTGAGAATGGATGGAACTTTAGTAGAGTGACCACCATGACTGTCTTCTGAGTTATGCGAGGCATACACATCATCTGGGTCTGTTGCAGAGCGACTTATATCACTAGCAAATAAATGTGAAGAAATAGTTTTTGGTCCAATAGCTCCCCCTGTTTTGTTGCCTTCAAGTGGAGTAGGTAAGGTTTCTTCTTGTTCAATTTCTGCTTCAGAGTGATGAGCATCAGTAGTTCCAGTTCTTGCCATCTCAGAATCACTAGATAGGGAGACTGCCAAAGTTGGCTTTAAAGAGTCTTCTTGACCTTAATCTTGTTCCCCTTCTCGCTCTTCTTCTTCCTCTTCTTCTTCCTTTTCTCTTCTTTCTTCCTCTGTCCTCCTTTGTTCTTCATCTTCCTTCTCTGTCTCTTCTCTCTCTTTTTCTCATTCTTCTAGCTCTTCTCTTGTCTCATGAAAGTTGACAAAACTCTTTAAGTTTCTTAAGGCTGAAAGAGTTAATTCATCATCATCTTCTTCATCTTATAAGATGAGAGTTCTTTTCTTCTTTGCTAGAGCAACCATGGACTCCTTGCCTTTCCTCTTCGCTGCAGCAGAGTCTTATTTTGCTTTGACAGGGGACTTCTCTTCATATGCTCCAGAGGTTAGGACACCTGGAGTGCCATAATTTGACACGGAGGGACACTTAAGTGCCATAACTTTAAAATGGTACACTTGAGTGCCAATATCAAAGTAAAATTGGACACTTAAGTGCCACTTCGGCGAAAATCCAATCAAATGGCTGACGTGGTCATTTTTCGACGAGTTTGGTCCAAAACGGCGTCATTTTGCATGCTGACGTGGCGGAGAAAATGCAAAAACGACGTCGTTTCGTGTCTATGTGTAAATAATAATATAAAAATTAATTAAATCAGATTTAAAATTAATTTTATTTAAAATATTCAAAAAAATTAAGAAAAATTAAAAAAATTAAGAAAATTTTAAAAATTTTAAAAAATTAAGAAATTTTTTTTTAAAAAAAAAAAGGGGAGGTCGAACGGGCGGCTGAGGGCTGAGCCCTCGTCGCCGCCGCCTCCCCTCCGTCGCCAAGAAGGGCCGGCAACGGAGGGGGGAGGGTCGGCCGAGGTCGCCGGCCCCCGACCGATCCAGGGCGAGGGTCGCGGCCCTCGTCCAGATCCAGCAAGGGCTCGCGGGCCCTCCCCGCTGCCATCGAGAAGGGCCGGCGATGAAGTGGGGAGGGTCGGGGGCTAGCGAGGCCGGCTGACCGGCGGCGAGGGCCCGCGAGCCCTCACCCAGATCTGAGGCGAGGGTCGCGGCCCTCGCCGCGATCTGACAAGAGCTCGCAGCCCTCGCCGTCAGTCGGTTGGTCGGGAGCCCGCGACTCCGGCCGAGCCTCCCCCCTCCGTCGCCGGCCCTTCCTGGCGACGGCGGGGAGGCGGCGGCGGCGAGGGCTCAGCCCTCGCCCGCTCGTTCGACCTCTCCTTTTTTTTTTAATTTTTCCTAATTTTTTAAAATTTTTCTTAATTTTTTAAATTTTTCTTAATTTTTTAATTTTTTTGAATATTTTAAATAAAATTAATTTTATATCTAATTTAATTAATTTTTATATTATTATCTACACATAAATACGGGCGTCGTTTTTGCATTTTCTCCACCATGTCAGCATGCAAAATGACGCCGTTTTGGACCAAACTTGCCGGAAAATCGCCACATCAGCTATTTGGTCGGATTTTTGCCGGAGTGGCACTTAAGTGTCCCATTTAACTTCAAAACTGGCACTCAAGTGTACCATTTTAAAGTTATGGCACTTAAGTGTCCCTCCGTGTCAAGTTATGGCACTTGGGCTGTACTTCTGCCTACGCTCCAACACCTTGTTCAACTCTTTCAAACGCATCTTTGTGACCATTTTGAAACCAATCACCATTGGAAAGACTGTTGTCAAGCATAATGGTGCAGAAATGTGGATTTTAAAGTGTCTAAAGAGACTCGTGATAAGAGCAGAATAAGGGAGTTGTCCCATTATCTTTCACCACAGTTCGGTACATATGAAACAAGATGATGTGAGGTAGAGAGAATTTAAATCCAGTATTAATGGCACACATCAATTTCACTTCAGACCTAGAGACATCAATCTTGGATGTCAATTTGGGACGAATGTAGTTGATCACAATCTTGTGCAGCAAGATGTTAGAGGCACTCATCCTTGTATAGGAAATCTTGCCTTCAACATCCCTATCTTTCACCAACGACAGAGTAGCATGAGCAATAGACACGCTAATTGGTTGGAAACTCGTTCTTTCCACCCCAATTATGTCAGCTAACGTGTCTGTATTCACCAAAAATTCATTGTCCTTCACTGTGAAAGTAAAACTGTTTGCATCCAAGAAAGATAAATTCGAGTAAAAGTTGTTAGGGAAATCCCTTATGATGTTTTGAAGATAACAAAATAAATCAAATGCTACTAATGTGTTTATTGGTTGAGTAATAGACTATGCAGATGATAGAACATAAAAATGATATTGTCAAAGTCTATATTTGGAATAACCAAAAGACTGAACATAACACATGTCTAAAGTTTATTCTAAAGACTGCCAGACTTTAGTGTCAAAATTTGTTCTACATCAGAAGTCTACTCACTCTGACAAATTCCAGACTAAACGTGAATGAAGAACCAAAAGACAGACTCTATGCTGAAGCTAAACTTATTCGGATTATATCCAGACCTTAAAGCTAAATCTGTTCAAAAGCATAAAATGTTTAGATCCAGATTGTAAAGTCTATTGCACTCAGACTCAAATTGTAAAGTCTATTGCTCTCAGACTTTACGTCTATATTCGACAAAACGTAATACAAGCCCAATCATATAACGGCTAATGATCTGGTTTGGATTCCACATCAAGATTGATTTAATTGACTCAATCTAATTGATTGACAATTGGATCTTGAAGACAAGATCTTTCTATATGTAGAAGCTCTACTTATGGAAACCAAGATTCTGTTTGTATGGGCAATCGAAATCAATTTGGGATTCTACTTTTGTCACTCAATGGCTACCAAATCTTTTAGATACAGAGCTATCCAATGGGTAGATTGGAAGACGATCCTCGAGATACTGTCCAACGGCTAGTTTGGAAGTGAAGGAGTATTTAAAGAGATGAAGGATCGATGAGCAAGTAAGAAACTGAGTGTATAATTTATAATTCCAAAGACTGAGTGACCTTCGATCATACACTTGTCTTTGTTGAGCTTAAACGTTTGTGATTGTGAGAGAAGTACCAAAAGAGTGACTTAGTGAGATAGTATGATCTACTACTAATTGTTTGCACTCAAAGTTGTAATTTCTTGTTGATTGCATAGTGGAATCCAACTAAGAAGGCTGTTAGCGTGGGAGAGTGGACGTAGGCTTAGTCTAAGCCAAACCACTACAGACCTTGTGTTCTTATTCTTTTCCCTAACTCCTTTGTTTAGTTTGAAGTTTATTTTATTTCGCATATATTTGCCAAGATTTAGTTTAAACACATATTCACCCCTCTCTAGGTGTTCGTACTAGCTTTCTCAAAAGTATGCAGTAAGCTCTGGATAAGCAGCAGTGGATTCAGAACAAAAGCATTCTAATTGCAGTAGAGCAAACTTCTCTCACAAATTGACTTTTATCGAATCAAGGAAATCAAAGTCAACACTCCTAGGGTTCATAACCCCTCTCTTCATAAGGTTTTAATAAGCCTTCTTGTGATTCATCGATCTGAAAAGACTTGAACCATCACTAACAGTATTTGCAGCAACACCTATTCTATGCTGAAAGTGAGTAAACATTCGTTCATCGTCATCCAAAACTTGTGGTTGATTTGCAGTGCCATAGAATAGGTCGCTCGGGAAATTCGCAAAAGTTCTTTTAGCCATTCCTTTCTCTACAACTCCTAACCTTTCCAACTCCCACAAGAACATGGTTTCATTCTTGTATCCTCTATCTCTTAAAAATTCATCGATTAAAGACATCGGCGTTCCTCCTTTCTTGAAATTAGAGTAAAGTTTGAAAGCAACCTTGGGAGTTAGCGTTCTTATAGGTTCAGCCTCCTCTATAACTTCTTCATCTAGTTGAGTCGGTGGAGAAGATTGACATTGTTGAGAAGGTTGTTGCTGACTCAAACGCAGTGGTGGAAAAGAATCTTCTTCCTCGATCAAGTCAAAATGCGTAGGACCCTCGGGCATATATCCCCTGTTTGCAATCCTTAAAGACTTTCTTGAAGACATTGTCACTTCAAGGGAGGAATTCACTAACTTGCTTGAAAAATGTGAAAACTTTTGGAGAGATCGAGAGTGAAAATGAAAGCAAATAGGAATTTTGTATTCTAGGGTTTTAGTGTAAAAACGAAGAAGACAAATCTCAGCAGTATATATAAAGCAAGTGAAGCGAGATAAATGAAACGTCGTAAAAGGAAAAATAAAAATACCTTTAAAAAAAAACTTCCCTTTTTGAAAATAACTGTTTTTTCAAAATTGATAACTGTCATTTTTGAAAAAGAAAGACTTGGAAAGATAATTTCAATCGATTAGCAATTAATAAGTAATTGTACCTTTTAAATTTTAAAATGCGGAATAGAAATAACTTACAGTCGTAACTTTTGGTCTTCTGAGTCTGAATACCTTCAGACTTTACCTTTGAGTCTTAAGCACATCTAGACTTCACTGGGTAAGAGATATGATGTTCAGTCTGGTGCGAATAGACTCAAATAGGTTTTTCTCCAAAAGCTTTGTAAATATGTCCGACAATTGATTCTTTGAGTCAATGAATTGAATTATAACTTCTCCATTTTGAACATGATCTCTAATAAAGTGATGTCGAATCTCTCTATGCTTTGTTCTTGAATGAAGAATTGGATTCTTTGTGAGGCTAATTGCGCTGGTGTTGTCACATTTGATCTCGGTGCAAGAGTCTTTGATACCAAAGTCTCTCAGTTGTTGTTTTATCTATAAGATTTGAAAACAACAACTTCTAAAAGCCACATACTCTGCTTCTGCTGTTGAAAGGGTTACAGTACTTTACTTCCTTGAGAACCAAAATACTGTCCTGTTTCCTAGCAATTGGCATGTATCAAATGTACTTTTTTTTTATCAACTTTGCAACCTGCTAAATCTGCATCTGAATATCCAAGGAGGGTAAAGTCTCCTTCTTCGGGATACCACAGACCTAAGCTTGAAGTAGTTGCATTGTACTTAATGATGTGTTTTGCGGCGCTTAGATGAGACTCTTTTGGATCATATTGAAATCTAGCACAAATGCAAACACTACACAAAATGTCAGGTCTAGAAGCAGTAAGATAAAAAAAAAAAGTGAGCCAATAATACTCCTGTAAAGTTTCTAGTCAACTTTCTTTTCTCCTTCATCTTTACCCAGCTTCAAAGAACTAGACATTGGTATCTCAGTCTTTTCGCAATTCTCTAATTCGAACTTTTTAACAAGTTCTTTCGCATATTTTTCTTGGTGAATGAAAATTCCTTCTTTTAATTGTTTTACTTGTAGTCCAAGAAAGAAAGATAGTTCACCCATCATGCTCATTTCAAATTCATCCTACATAGACGATCCAAATATAATATCATCAACATAAATTTAAACAAGTAGAAAGTTTTTACCTTCCCTTTTAATAAACAAGGTAGTGTCCACTTTTCCTTTGACAAAATCATTTTGTATTAAAAACTTACTTAACATGTCATACTAAGCTCAAGGTGCTTGTTTTAAACCATGGAGAGCTTTTTTCAATCTGAAAATTAAGTCTGGTCTCTTTGGATCTTCAAATCCAAGAGGTTGTTTCACATAGACTTCTTCTTGGATAAATCCATTTCGAAATGCACTCTTGACGTCAATTTGGAATAACCTAAAATTTTTATAACAAGCAAAAGCAAGTAATAATCTAATTACTTCTAACCTGGCTATTGGAGCATAGGTTTCATCATAATCTATCCCTTCTTCTTGTGTATATCATTTGGCCACAAGTTTAGCTTTGTTCCTGATCACTTTTCCTTTTTCGTCCAACTTGTTCCTGAAAACCCATTTAGCTCCAATAATGGATTTACCTTTTGGTTTATGAGTTAACTCCCATACATTGTTAATGCTGAACTGTTTGAGTTCTTCTTGCATTGCTTCAATCCAACTTTTGTCAACTAAAGCTTCTTCTATGCTTTTGGGTTCTATTTCATAAATAAGTGCCACAGCGCTAGATTCTTCTTGCCTTTTGGATCTGGTGCAAATCCCTTCATCAATATCACCAATGATGAGTTCTTTGGAATAACTAGATTTGTGCTTCTAGTTGCTTGATGGTTTGGCAGGAGGTTGTTCTTCTACTTAGTTGATTCTTCAACTTCCTTTCGCTGATTTTTAGAGGTTCGAGCTGCTTCTGGGGAGATAGACTTTGTAGAGTTTGGAGCAAGTTCAGATTCTTCAGGATGAGTCTGAATTAGTTGATTCTACAAAAAGTCTTGGAATTTGGCATTCATAGATTCTTCCATAGACCAAGTCTTTTTGTTGAATACTCTGTAAGCTTTGCTGGTGGTTGAATATCCAAGGAAGATTCCTTCGTCTAATTCGATCATTTGCATTTTTCAAAACAAAACATTTGCAACCAAATACATGAAAGTATGAAACAATTGGTTGATGCTAAGCAAATTATAATTGAGTCCTTCTACTAAGGAAACGTTGTTGATTGTGAGACTTCCAATTTTTATAGTTCCACATCCAACAATTCTTCATTTGCTGTTTTCACCAAAAGAGACTTTTCCACCATTTACTTGCATAAGTTTAATAAAGTAGCTTGAATCTCCAGTCATATGCCTTGAACAGCCACTATCCAAATACTATTTAACTATTTTCTTGATAGTAACCTGCAATTAAAAAAGAAACTCAAACTTTCTTTAGTACCCACATTTTCTTTGGTCCAGAAGAGTTAGTGCAATAAGCAGTCTTTGCCTTTTTTTTTTTTAAGTTATTTACCTCGATTTCACTATCTGAGTTTGGGTCTGTATCTATTTCGGAGTCTGACTCTGACTCTGATTTTGCCATTGGACAAATATTTGCATAATTTTCGTTACTTTCTTCACATTTAGTATCACTCTATGTCTCTACCTTGAGAGCCTTTCTGTATTTCTCAGCTTTTCCTTTCTTTTTCTTCAACATGGGACAATTGGGTCTAATGTATTTCTTTTTCTTGCATTCAAAATAGATCACATCTTTATTGGATTCATCATCCTCAGTTGATTTGTTTTGAAACTTTTGAGTGATTTATTTCTTCCGATTAAATATTCTTCCCTTTTTTGTTCAGTTTCCTAAATCTCTTTATCATAAGAGCTAATTCTTCATCATCAATATCATCTTTAGACTTTGTAATATCAGAATCATTGTTAGATCTCAAAGCAATTGACTTCTTACCTTTGTGATCTTCTTCTTCATTGATTTGCTCCACTTCATAGAACTGAAGTGTGCCAACCAATTCATCTACAGAAAGTGGCATGATCCTTTATGTTTCCATTATTGAAGTCTTACGTGATTCCAGTCTTTGGAGAGTCCACGCAGCAACTTGTTGACTTTCATAGGTCCTGAGATTGGTTGTCCCTGATACTCTAGACCATTTACAATTTCTGTAAAACGACTAAACATGTCAGTAATAGATTTTCTTGGCTTCATACTGTTCGAGTAGAATATTGATCCTTGTTTTTTCACTCGATCAATTTCTTCATAGGTAATGTACAGCCTGTCCTAGACTTCTTTGGTTGTTTCATAATAAGATATTTTGTTATACTCAATAAGAGACAATGCACAATATAAGGAGTAAATTGCTTTAGCATCAAGAGCTTGTCTCTTAGTTATTTCTTCTTGAGTCATCTCGCCAGCGTCTGCAACTTCTTTTTCTCTTTCTAAAGATAATATAGCTTTAGGAATAATTCATTTTTCTACCACATCCCATTCTAGAGGATCTTTCGATCTTAGGAATGCCTTCATCTTGTTTTTTCATATGTTGTATTCATTTCCATTGAAATAGGGTGACCTGGTGTTACTTTGGCCTTCAACCAAACCTAGAGCCAACATACTAGCCATGGATCTTAAACTCAGAAGTAAAAACACTTCAATTAACTGAGTACACAAGCTCTAATACCAATTGATAATACTAGTATAAATACCTAGAGGGGGTGAATAGGTTTTAAAGAAGTTTTTGTAAGACTTAACAACTTAATTCAACTTATAATAAAACAATAGATTAAATATATAAAAGATTATAAACCGATATATAAGACTACGAATTAAGTAAAGAGATTAGGGAAAGAGAATTGAAACATAAGGTTTATAGTGGCTCAGCTTAGATCAAGCCTATGTCCACTCTCCCGCGTTGACAGCCCACTGGCTAGATTCCACTAAGAATCAAAAGAGATTTTACAATGTCTTGTCCTTGATTCCACAGTGTAGAGACTCTGCTACACTTCCTCAAGGTCTCATGGGAATTTGATCTCTCTTTTGAGTATAGTTTAAACTCGACAAATTGTAACAGCAAAGAACTAGGAGTTTTAGACTTTGAAAAAAAAATTTTACGCACACTCTCAAATAACTTGAGCGTCTTCCTTATATACTTTTACATGACATCATAACCGTTGGCACCTACCAAAGGAGTTCTTCTAATCTACCCGTTTGACAAAATCAATTATGAAGATCTCAAGTTATTTAAGGAATGCGATAATAGCCCACAAATTCTGCTTGCTCATACAATCAGGATCTAGATTTCCATAAGTAAAAATTTCCAAGTATGCTTCACCAATCAACGGATCTAATTATTCAAGTTAATTTCAATAAGAATAATTGATCACGAGATGCTATCTCCAGCCGTGAGATCTCCTTCAATCGTACGAACAAAATCCTTAGATATACTTGTATCTGGATAAGTCTTCTTCATTGGATGAAACTTTTCTTCGTCGGTTTGGAAACTATTAGTGAGAGCATTTTTTAAATCTTGAGTCTGGAGGTCTTCAGACTTTCACGATAGAGTCTGCAAGTCTTCAGACTAGACTGATGGAAACGTTTTGTCAACTTCAAAATAGATAAGGAAGTTTTCTCCAACAATCTCCCCCTTTTTTTTATGGTGACAACTTTCTTGCAGATTTGGACACTTTGACCCACAGAACAACACTTAAGCAAATTAAGATTTCTTATAAAAGATAATTAGGATAAGGATAGTAGCGAATCTGCAACCACAGAAAACTTGTTAGTCCTGTAACAGCAACTATCGTTATCATAATAAATATCATAGCTTAAGTTACTTGCAAGCATAATAGTCTAAACCAGTTCAAGCCACATCCAAACAAAAGACAATTCCAACAGAAAGCAAAAAAAAAAAATCAAATCTACAATCAAACCTCTCCCCCTTTTTGTCAACAACAAAAAGTGGAGAACAACCGAAAAATAGTTGGTTGAAAATAGAGTCAAAATCATGGCTGTTTGGGAAGGCGAACAAGCTCTAATTCTCCCTTAGAATGCACTGTCTTCTCAAGCCTTTCAAAACTCTGCTTCAGTGACTGAAAATCTTCACCCTACACAGTAGACTGTACTTGAATCTTCAGCGAGATTGGTCTCCACCTAAAGAGTTTCGGAGGATTTCATTTTCTTCTTGTCTAGCTGCATGCAACTCAAACTTAAGTTGTTTTCTAGTTCTTTGCTATGATCTCTCTGATTCATATACACCGTTACATTCAAAAGATAGGTTATAATCTTCAGCCCGATTGACATGAACATTGGCAGCGTGATTACTTTGGTGGAAACTCAAGACGTCCATTTGAAAGGGCGTTCAAGGAATTGCCATTTAATCTATCGATCATGCACTAAAGCAACTAGAACGTCTTCCTTTTATACTCCTTTATGCAATCATACCCGTTGGCACTTACCAAAGGAATTCCTCCAATCTACCCGTTGGACGGAATCAATCAAGAAGATCATTCGAGCTATTAAAGGAACCTGACGAATAGCCCATCAATCATGTTCGCCCATACAACCAGGATCTTGGTTTCCAAGAATAGAACCTTCCAAGAATATTTCGTCGACCATCGGATCTTCAAACGATCTTGATTACGAATAAAAGAATCCGTTATATTTATCCGGCCAAGAGATCTTCTCCAGAGGATAGGACTAAATCATCAACCAAATACTTCGGCTCTGGATTGCCTTCGTCACTGGATTAGAAAAACTGTCAATGAGAATAGTCTTGAGTCTTGAGTCTTGAGTGCTGAGTCTAGTGATCTGAAAGTCTTCAGACTCTAAACAGAAGGTCTGCAATTATCCAAACTAGACTGATAGAAACGTTTTGTCAGTTTCAAAATATTCTGGAAAGATTTCTCCAACAATCTCCCCATTTTTGATGGTGACAAAACTTTCCTGTAGATTTGAACAACTTTGACCTGCAAAACATTACACAAGCAATATGGCTATCTCATAAAGATTAATAAATCAACCAGACTCTGCATCCACAGAAAATCGGTTAGTCTTTCATGAGTAAGACCATATAACAACACTTGATATAAATGCAAACAGTCAAACATCAAAATTCACACCCAAGTCAGTCAAATTCAAGTTCACACACAAGTCATACTCAAAAACAAACATTCAAACACACAAAAGAAATTTAAAGTCAAAGTTTAAAGAGTTTTAAAGAGTTCAAATTGCAATTCTCCTCCTTTTTGTCATCATTAAAAAGGTGAGAAAAGAGTCAAGTCTGCTTGGGAATGCGCACAATCTGGAAATCTCCCATCGACTGTACGATGCCTTCCAGCCTCTTCAAGTCTTCCCGTAGATGAGCCACCTATTCTCCTTTGGCATTGGCTTGAATTTGAAGAGCAAGGTCTTTCATTTGATCTGCCAGGGTAACAGAAAATGCTTGTCCAGCATTCTTTAGGACTTGAAGTTCACAATCCAGAGCATAGATTTGACCCTGCATTTCTAGAAGAACATCAAGGATACGACGAAAATCTGTTGTATTGTCCGTCTGTGTGATCGCATTTGCTCTCTCGGATGGAGTGAAGGCAGACGATGGAACTTCGGTGTAATCGAGCAGATTTGGTGTTGACGTATCATGTCCTTCCTCAGGCATTTGAGAAGCCTGAAAACCTTCTGGATTTGCTGGTGAGCGACTCACACCTTCACTGTTGACAGCATGTGGTGTAGTCCTTCATTGCTCGCCATCTCCCCCTGTCTCTAGGACCTCAATTGGGGAAGAGTGATGGTTATGCTCTTCAGCGTCTTGATTCCCTTTCTCTCCGGCTTCATCTGCAGACTTTTCTTTCACTACTTCTCCTTCTTCTTCAGCTTCTTTCTCTTCTTTCTCTTTCTCTTGTTGCTCATCTGCTTCTCTGTTCTTTGCTTGTCCCTCTTCTTCTCTCTGTTCTTTTTCCTCTGCTTCTTTTCCTTTCTTCTGTCGTTCTGTTGATTCAGGTACAGAACGTCTGGTCCTTTTCAATGCAGAGATAGTGAGATCTTCCTCTTCATCTTCATCCTCCAAGATAAGAGTTCTTTTCTTTTTGGATGGAGCACCCATGGGCTCCTTCCCTTTTCTCTTTGATGCAGAAGATACTGGAGTCTTCACTTTGAACTTCTCCATTGCCTTATTAAGCTCTTTCAGATGCATTTTTGTTAGCATTTTCAAACCCACCACCATTTTGTCGCATGGTCGAACACAAAGAGTATGTGGAGGTTCAATGTTCAAGTGTCTGAAGATCTTGGTGATAAGACCTGGGTAAGGCAATTGGCCCTTGTCCTTCACCATTGCTCTGTACATGTGAAAGAGAATGGTGTGAGGGAGAGAGAACTTCTTCCCTGAATTGATCGCGTACATCAATTTCGCCTCGGAGTTAGACACGTCAGTTTTGGATGTAAACTTTGGCCTGATACAGTTTATCACAATTTTGTGAAGCAAGATGTTGATGGCACGCATTCTTGTGTAGGTAATTCTTCCCTCTGTATCCCTGTCTTTGACAAGCTCTAGTGTGGCACGAGCAATCGAAACTTTGATCGGTTGATAGCGTCCTCTTTCAACTCCAATTATATCTACCAACATGTCCACATCTACCATATAGTCTTGGTCTCGAACACTGAAGGATATTCTATTCGCATCTAAAAAGCTGAGATTCGAATAGAAGTATGCTGTCAATTGCGCATTACCGTCTGTGGTATCGGAGCAAAATTGCTCAAGTTGAAGCAGATTGAATTTCTTCATTAAGTTCACATTAATGGCATCCAAGAAATCGAAATCAACACTCCTAGGGTTTATCACCCCTCGTTTCAATAGTCTGAAGAACAGATTCTCCTATTCCTTTGATTTAAACGAATCCATCCTTTTTCCCCTCACCTTCGCAACAACACCCATTCTAGGTTGAAATTCACTGAACATTTTATCATCATCGTTCCCGTCAGTCGGATTCAGTCCTGATACACGAGGGTCACTTGGAATGTTCGCGAGTGCTTCCTCAGCCTTTCCTTTGGGAGCAATTCCCAAATCCTCCATTCGTCGCAAAAAGATATACTCATTCCCATAATTCTTATCTTTAAGGAAATCATCTACGTAGTTCAGGGAGTCCCAATACTCTTCATCGCATAATAGAGCTTGTAAATAAAAGAGGGTTTTTGGACTCTTACAAGGTCTGCGTCCTCGATTATTTCTTCCTCCGGTTGTTGACCCGCACCTTGTGGGGTAGATGGTGAAGAGTGACGTGGTGGAGAGTGAATCGGGCTCTGTTGCTGACTCGGTAAATCTTCCTCTTCGGTGAGATTGAAATGGGTAAGCCCCTCCTTCGTTCTCTGTGCTCCCCTGTTCGCAATTCTTGAAGACTTTCTCGAAGAAGACATCCTTCCTTGTCGTTGAAAGATTCATTTACTCGCTTTCCCAAGAAAAGATGACAACTTTCTCGAAGATGAACACGAAGTAGAGACAGGATTGGGAGGAGAATGTCTTTTTAGGGTTTTGAAGTTTAAGCGAGGAAAACTGTATATATATATAACTCAGTTTAAAAAGGAAAAGCCAATCAACACAAAGGAAAATGAACAGACGCCTCTTTTAAAATCGATAACTGCCAAATAGAAGTTAATTTTTTTGAAAAGACAAGATTCCGTTTTTCACGGAAATTATAAATTAATTGAACTAATAATCGTACATTTTCGAGATTGAATATAATAACAACTTACAGTCTATAGCCATGAATGTCTGAGTCTGAGGGTTGGAGAGTCTCTAGACTTTAACTTCCTCAAGTTTCAAAATGTTGAGTTTGGAACGGATAAAATCGAATTGATTTTTCTCCAAAGGCTTTGTGAATATATCCGCTAGTTGATTTTTTGAATCAACAAATTGAATCGAGATTTCTCTATTTTGAACATGATCTCTAATGAAATGATGTCGAATCTCTATATGGTTTGCTCTTGAGTGAAGGATTGGATTTTTAGTGAGATTGATTGCACTGGTATTGTCACATCTAATCTCTATGCATGAGTCTTCAATTCCAAAGTCTTGTAGCTGTTGTTTTATCCATAGAATTTGCGAACAGCAACTTCCAAGAGCTACATACTCTGCTTTTGTTGTTGAGAGAGCCACAGTGCTTTGTTTCCTTGAAAACCAAGACAATGTGCTGCTTCCAAGCAACTGGCAAGTTCCCGAAGTGCTCTTTCTATCAACTCTGCAACCGGCCAGATCTACGTCTGAATATCCCAGAAGATTAAAGTCTCCCTTTTTAGGATACCAAAGATCGATGCTTGAAGATGAAGTATCGTATTTAATAATACGTTTCGCAGCACTGAGATGGGATTCTCTAGGATCTGATTGAAACCTAGCACAAATGCAAACACTCAACAAAATGTCAGGTCTAGAAGCAGTAAGATAAAGAAGTGAACCAATGATGCTCCTGTATAGCTTTTGATCAACTTTCTTCCCTTCTTCATCTATGTCTATCTTTAAAGAACTTGACATCGGTATGTCGGTCTTTTTGCACTTTTCCAGTCCAAACCTTTTCACAAGATCATTAGCATACTTTTCTTGATAAATAAAAGTTCCTTCCTTCAATTGTTTTACTTGAAGACCAAGAAAGAATGTTAACTCTCCCATCATACTCATTTCAAACTCATCCTGCATAGACTTAGAAAATTTCTTGCACAGACTTTCATTAGAGGATCCAAAAATAATATCATCCACATATATTTGAATAAGTAAAAAGCTTTTGTTTTCCTTTTTGATAAATAAAGTAGTATCTACTTTACCTTTGACAAAATCATTCTGTATTAAGAACTTACTTAGTCTGTCGTACCAAGCTCGAGGTGCTTGCTTTAAACCATATAAGGCCTTTTTCAGTCTGAAGACTGAGTCTGGCTTCTTTGGGTCTTCAAACCCTGGTGGTTGTTCCACATAAACTTCCTCATGGATAAATCCATTTAGGAAGGCACTTTTGACGTCCATTTGGAATAACCTGAAATTTTTATAACAAGCAAACGCAAGTAATAGTCGAATAGCTTCTAACCTTGCTACCGGTGCGTAAGTCTCATCATAGTCTATTCCTTCTTCTTGCGTATATCCCTTGGCCATGAGTCTTGCTTTGTTTCGTACGACTTTTCCTTTCTCATTCATCTTGTTCCTGAACACCCATTTAGCTCCAATAACAGTTTTACCTTTTGGTTTAGATGTCAATTCCCAAACATCATTAATGTTGAACTGTCTGAGCTCTTCTTGCATAGCTTCAATCCAGCTTTCATCAGATAAAGCTTCTTCTATGCTCTTTGGTTCAATTTCAGAAATGAGAGCCACAGCAATAGACTCTTCACGCCTTTTGGATCTTTGGGATGACTGGACTTATACTTCCAGTTACTGGTTGATTTGTCTGGTTGATGATCTCTTTCTTTATTTGAATCTTCACGAACAGCTTGATGCTGGTCTTCTAGAGTCTGAGATGCTTCTTGAGTTGTAAGCTTTGGAGGGTCTAGAGCAGGTTCAGACTCTTCATGATGAGTCTGACTGGATTCATCTTGCGTAGAGTCTTGAAATTTGACATTCATTGACTCCTCCACAGACTGGCTCTTCTTGTTATAGACTCTGTAGGCTCTACTTGATGTAGAATATCCAAGGAAGATGCCTTCATCTGATCTTTCTTCAAACTTACCAACTCGATCTTTTGCATTTTTCAATATAAAGCATTTGTAACCGAACACATAAAAGTATAAAACAATAGGCTTCTTACCTTTGAATAACTCATAAGGGGTTTTTTCTAGAATAGGTCTTAAGAAAACTCTATTGATGATATATCACGCTGTTGAAACAGCTTCAGCCCAAAATCATGAAGAAATCTTACTTTCAATTAAAAGAGTTCTAGCCATTTCTTGAAGAGATCTACTCTTTCTTTCCACAACTCCATTTTGCTGAGAACACATGCTTAAAGCCAGATTCATCACAAAATTTTGTAAAATCTTGATTTTCATATTCACCTCCATGATATGTTCTTATACTTAAGATAACACATCATTTTTCATTTTGAACATTTTTAGCAAATTTTTAAAATACGAAAAGGTTTCGGACTTACTTGCAAGGAAATATACCCAAGTAAAGCGGGAGTAATCGTCCACAATCACTAGGCAATATTTCTTACCTCCAATGCTTTGGGTTCTGGTTGGTCCGAAGAGATCCATATGCAGCAACTGTAGTACATGATTAGCAGAGACATGATTTATTGGCTTAAATGAATTTCTTACCTGCTTTCCCAGAATACATGGAGTGCATGGATCAGACTTTTGGTATGGTAATTTCGATAGACCTCGAACAAGCTGCTTTGATGAGATTTTGGCTAATTGCTTCATGTTGACATGACCAAGCTTTATGTGCCATAAGCTTGCTTCGTCTTGAATTGAGATTAGGCATTGTGATTCATTTGGTTTCACATCCAGAAAATAGATATTTCCATGTCTTCGACCTATGAAAGACTGAGTAGAGTCTTTACTGGTTCCAGAACATGTTCCTTCTTGAAAGAAGATCTTAAAACCAGTATCACACAATTGGCTAATGCTGAGAAGATTGTAATTGAGTCCTTCCACTTATTGTGAGATTTCCAATTTTCACAGTTCCAAATCCCACAATACTTCCTTTGCTGTTTCCTCCAAATGAAACTTTTCCACCATTTACTGGAGTAAGCTTTATGAAGCAATTTGAGTCTCCTGTCATGTGTCTTGAGCATCCACTGTCAATATACCACTTTACCTTTTTCTTGACGGAGACCTGCATTTAAAAGAGAGTTTCAAGCTTTCTTTGGTACCCAAATTTTCTTGGGTCCTTTGGTGTTAGTAAGATAAACAGTATTAGCCTATACTTTCTTAACAGGTTTCCAAACCATACGACACTCTTTTTCAAAATGATCCGGACTGTTGCACTTTGAACACCTGAGGGCATTTCAACCTACAGACTTTACAAAAACTTTATTGAAATGATTTTTGTAAGCCTCTCTCGAGGGTCTTTCCTTAATTCTTTCTTTTATTTTAGGAAAATCAATCAAGGAAATTGTTTCTGCTGTCATACCTAGACCGGACTTATTGAAGTAAGGTCTTTGAGCTGAAATAATTTTTTCAATTTTTTCGGACCCTATTGAAAATTTCTTTGAAATATTTGATAAGTCAGTTTTTAAAAGGGCATTTTCTTTCAAAAGATTATCTTCATTTTCTTTAAGAGTGGAAACATTCAAGTCTAAACTTTTAACTCTTTCTTCTAAAACGTTTTCCTTTTGTTTTAGAGCTGAGTTTTCCTTTTTAAGTTCGGAAATTCTTTTAAGAGAAGTCTTAAGAATAAAACACAGTTCATCAATGTATTTAGAAACTTTGACAGGAATTTTAAAATTACTTGCCTCAAATTCACTGTCTGAGTCTGATCTAGAATTTGAGTCTGAGTCTGATTGTGCCATCAGACATAGGTTGGCATATTCATTATCACTTTCTTCACACTCTGTATCACTCCAGGTTTCGGCTTTGAGAGCTTTTCGAAACTTTTCAACTTTTCCTCTCTTCTTCTTCAGAAGAGGACAGTTGGGTCTGATGTGTCCATTTTTCTTACGTTTGAAGCAAACTACATCTTTGTTTGGTTCATCATCATCAACAGACTTGGTCTGCTATCTTTGAAAACTTTGTTTCTTTGAGTTGAACCTTTTTTCCTTTTCTATTCAGTTTTCTGAATCTTTTTATCATGAGAGCAAGCTCCTCATCGTCCATATCATCTTCAGAATCTGTATCATTAGAATCATCATTTGATTTTAATGCAATGGATTTCCTACCTTTTGGATCTTCATCTTCATTAATTCGTTCTATTTCATAAGATTGAAGAGTTCCAATCAGCTCGTCGACAGATAGTGGCATAATTCTTTGCGTCTCTCTTATTGAAGTCTTTATGTGATTCCAATCCTTGGAGAGTCCACGCAGTAGCTTGTTTACCTTCATGGGATCAGAAATTTTTTGTCCTTGATTCTCAAGACCATTGACAATATATGTAAAACGGCTAAACATGTCAGTTATAGATTCTCCTAATTTCATTTTGAAGGCTTCATATTGACCGAGGAGAATGTTAATTCTGGTTTCCTTCACTCGATCTGTTCCTCCATAGGTGATATGTAATCTGCCCCAAACTTCTTTTGCTGTAACACAAGAAGATATTATGTTATATTCAGTTGGTGACAAAGCACAATATAAAGAGTAAATTGCTTTTGCATCGAGTGCTTGTCTCTTGATTATCTATTCCTGAGTCATTCCGATGGTCTCAACAGTTTCTTTCCCTCTTTAAGAGATTGATGCAGCTGTAGGAGTAATTCATTTTTTCTACAACGTCCCATTCCAGAGGATCCTTTGATCATAGGAAAGCTTTCATCTTGTTCTTCCAGATGTTGTAATCCTTTCCATCAAAGTAGGGTGGTCTGGTATTGCTTTGCCCTTCCACCAGCCCTGGTGCTAGCATATTAGCCATGGATCTTTTACTCTGAAGTAAAACACTTCAAATAAAGTGAGTACACGAGCTCTGATACCAATTGATATAGCTAGTATAAGTACCTAGAGGGGGGCGAATAGGTATATAAAAGATTTTTCTCGATAATTGCACAATACTAGACAGTTGATAGATTTGAGACAAACAATAATCAAAGTAAGACTGAGAGAAGGGAAGAGAAAATTGAACACGCGGTTTATAGTGGTTCGGCTTATTTCAAGCCTACGTCCACTCTTCTGCACTGACAGCCTATTGGCTGGATTCCACTATGAACAAAAAAATTTTACAGCGTTGTTCTCCCTTGATTTCTCGGTGTAGATGATCTACCACATTAGCTCAAGGTATCACTAAGTATAGACACTCTTTGTGTATACAATTTTGCTCAAAATGTATCGACTAATAATCAAGGTGCTTCAGACTCTGGAATTTCTCTATCGATCATGCACTAAAGCAACTAGAACGTCTTCATTTTATACTCCTTTATGCAATCATACACGTTGGCACTTACTAAAGGAATTCCTCCAATCTACCAATTGGACGGAAACAATCAAGAAGATCATTTGAGCTATTAAAGGAACCTGACGATAGCCCATCAATCATGTTCGCCCGTACAACCAGATCTTGGTTTCCAAGAATAGAACCTTCCAAGAATATTTCGTCGACCATCGGATCTTCAAACGATCTTGATTACGAATAAAAGAATCGTTATATTTATCCAGCCAAGAGATCTTCTCCAGAGGATAGGACTAAATCCTCAACCAAATACTTCGGCTTTGGATTGCCTTCGTCACTGGATTAGAAAAACTGTCAATGAGAATAGTCTTGAGTCTTGAGTCATGAGTGCTGAGTCTGATGATCTGAAAGTCTTCAGACTCTAAACAGAAGGTCTGCAATTATCCAGACTAGACTGATAGAAACGTTTTGTCAGCTTCAAAATATTCTGGAAAGATTTCTCCAACATCAGGAAGGTCACTGACCCATTCATTTATATACGCATGCAAAAGTTTAATAAAATCCCCAAACAATCAAACAATGGGATAGAAAAATAGGATCATATTTTTCAAACCAAGACAAGTCTTTATAGAAAAACTGGTTAATTACAAACTTAGGCTATCTGCAAAATTGTTGGCTTAACAAAAAGGGGACTGTCTTAAACATCCACTAGTCAGACCCATTTGCTGAATCTTCAGCCTTCACCTGCCGAACTCCAAGACTTCTAGTCCTTCACAATCGTCATTTAGGGACTTGAAATATTTTTCCCAAACCGGGATGAGACTATATCTCAGGAAGTTCTATCCCACTAAGACCTAATTAGGAAGCCAATACGCCATAAGGGCTGCCTAAGAACAACACAAGTCAAAGGGCTTACCTTGGCATCAGTTTCTTCCTGCACATCAATTTAATCAATAATATTGATAACTACAGCAATCAATCACATTCCACCAATCAAATCAACTCAGCGATCAATCGACTTAATCGATTACATGCCACCATGACTTTTTCTTAGTCGGTACATTCAATACTATCTATAAAGTTCGACCATAGTCTAGGATTGCTCATCCAAAGCTAAAAATAGATAGCATAGCTCGCCCAAAGCTGATAGATATAGTATACTATGTATATGCTCGCTCAAAACTGATAGATTAGGGCCCACAGGCCAATTCCAGTATACTATATATGCTCACCCAAAGCTGATAGATTGGGGCCCCCAGGCCAATTTAGTATACTATATATGCTTGATATGGCTAGTAAAAGTACCTAGAGGGGGGTGAATAGGTATAAAGAGTAATTTCTCACGATAATCGCACAATACTAGACAGTTGATAGAATTGAGACAATTGTTTCTCGTCAAACAACAATCAAAATAAGACTGAGAGTAGGGAAGAGAAAATTGAACGCATGGTTTATAGTGGTTAGGCTTATTTCAAGCCTACGTCCACTCTTCTGCACTGACAGCCCACTGGCTGGATTCCACTATGAACAAAGAAATGTTACAACATTGTTCTCCCTTGATTTCACGGTGTAAAAGATCTACCACACTCCCTCAAGGTATCACTAAGTATAGACTCTCTTTTGTGAATACAGTTTTGCTCAATATGAATCGACTAATAATCAAGGAGCTTCAGACTCTGGAATTTCTCTATCGTGCATCTTCTAGAACAGCTGGTACGTCTTCCTTTTATACTCCTTTATGCCATCATACCCGTTGGCACTTACCAAAGGAATTCTTCTAATCTTCCCGTTGGACAGAATCAATTAAGAAGATCATTCGAGCTATTAAAGGAATATGTCGATAGCCAATCAATCATGTTCGCCCATACAATCAGGATCTTAGTTTACAAGAATAGAACCTTCCAAGAGTATTTCGTCAATCATCGGATCTTCAAATGATCTTGATTTCGAATAAAAGAATCCGTTATATCATATCCAGCCAAGAGATCTTCTCCAGTGGATAAGACCAAATCCTCAACCAAACACTTTAGCTCTGGATCGTCTTCGTCGCTAGATTAGAAACTGTCAATGAGAATAGTCTTGAGTCTTGAGTCTTGTGTGCTGAGTCTGGTGATCTTAAGGTCTTCAGACTCTAAATAGAAGGGTCTGCAATGCTCCAGACTAGACTGATAGAAACGTTTTGTCAGCTTCAAAATATTCTAAAAGATTTCTCCAACAATGCTCACCCAAAGCTAATAGATTAGGGCCCCCAGGCCAATTTAGTAAGCTATCTATATGTGCTCGCCCAAAGCTGATAATAAGGTATATTGCTCACCCAAAACTGACATATCGTCCATAGGCCGATATAGTATACCACTCCAACCATATAGTCAATTCGTCATTTTTAACATTCACGATAAATAGCCGTGTGTGGGTACACGATTGGCCTTAGCCAAAGTATAATAATTTCATTTACAAATATCACACCAATTTCAACAACCCGTTACATATTTTTGACGCTGTAAACTAACGCTCGGTTATTTTTCCATTAATAACCAAAATCAAATAATTTAGGAATAAATCCTAAATTCACAATTAATTCAATTCAGCACAAATTAACAATCAAATAAATAAACAAACTACGCCACGATAATCAGCATAAAACTCCGGTCATCGGCTATCTCGATCAAAATTCGCAAAATAATAAATAATTAAATTTATTCTAAAAATTAAACAAAATAATATTACATTATAATAATATAATATAATGAATAATATAAATTCAAAATAATTATTTAATCTAAATTAATTAATTAAGGCTTAAACAAGATTACTTTAATTCAAACATTTACTTAGCCTTAATTAATTATCCACTAAACTAATCACTTTCATTAATCCACATAACATTTAAATAAACTAATCTAATCACCTAAACCTACTTAGTCTAATGTAAACACCCGTTAAATGTGATTAACCTATTAAGTGGGGATTAGTGAGTTAAACTCACCCGATTAACGAACCAAACGGCTCAAATCGACGGAGACGCTGAGGGCATCGATTCACTCCAAGGCGGGCCTAGCTTCCCGGGTCGGGAAGCCGGCCAAAACGGGCCAAATAGCCACTGCCATACCCATTTTTCCAACTCCCTGTCCGCTGCGGTTGAGGCCGAGAAAGGTGAAGGGGAAGCTCGGGTTGAGGCAAGCAAGGGCCTAGATGGACGGAAGAGGTTGAACTGGACCCAGGCGGTGGTGGTAGGAGCTCCAGTGGTGGTCCACAGCAGCTGGGATGAGCTGGACAGCTCGCTGGAACGGTGAGCTGGGCGAGAGGGAGGTCGAGACGAGCGAGGCAACGGCGGCGAACGGCGAAGGGCGAAGGCGCGAGACGATGGTCCAGCAGCTAGTTGGCTGCTCCGGCATCCTCAGATCTGCTGGGTCTTCAAGCAGGAACCAGAGATGGAAGAGAGAGGCGGAGGCATGCGAAGCAACGGCGAGTAGCGACAGCCTTTAGATGGGACGAATGGCGACGGTGGCGGCATGCGACTTCAGACGGAGCTTCTCTGGTTCACTGGTCTATTGGGTTTTGGAGAAGAAGAAGAACATGGAGAATGAAGGCGAGAGCGGTCGCACAGTAAGGAGAGAGAGGAAGGAGAGAGAAGGAAGGGGGACCACTTCTTTTCTTTTTCTTTTTCTTTAATCCAACAAAATGGCCCACCACTTGATGATGTCATGCTCCACTATCTCCAATCTCCCACAACCTTAGTTTAATGGGTCTAATTTTTTTTTTTCGCCGTGGCATGAAATCTTGTACACTTAATTCAATCAATTCTCAATCAATTCTATCCAATTAAATCCCAATTAAATTAACCCATGTGTCCTCAACCTTCTTATGGCTTTTCCCCATCAAAGGATCCAACTTGCTTCTCAAAGATTCGATCAAAAATAGCCCTCTGACAATCTCAAACAAAAACGGCCTTACTTTGCTTTTCCACAAAAAATCTCGGTTGTAGAAAAATCTTTTTAGAATGAGTCGACGTTCCTAAAATGAATTGTGACTTTGCAGAACTCTCAATTTCTGAATTCGGGTTCAATTTCACGGTTAATTTCAATTTGGCGCAAATTTAGTGCGTCCTAATCTATCGAGTAGCTTTTAGGAATTTTCGTGCATTTGACCTATGGTTTATTATTCTCAAGCCACAAAGTACATCTTCAACACATTGGCGACTCTCGGTTGTTGTAGAAATCTCAAGGTTTCAAATACAGACACGGGGTATCAAAACGACAGAAGAATCGGTCTAGTGTCGATCGACAAGAATTGTGCAATTAGGTAGAATCATCCACACTTAATCACATACCTTTGTCGAGTCAACTTATCTCCAATTTCTAATCAATATTACTGTGTCGTAATGATCTCTTGCATATTTGTACAGTCGAGTAGTCGTTTCCTGGTCGAATTCTCAAGTCTAATGCGTTAAAATTCCTTAGCGGCTTTACCTGATAGACTAGTTATCCCATGAGTGATCAGTTCAGGGAAAAGAACTATACATGCGTCGATGAAAAGCCCAACTATTTTAATCGAAATCAGAACCTGGATTTCAGGATGTCATAATTCTTCCCCTCTTATAAAAATTTCGTCCTCGAAATTTAAACCTTACAATACTTAAGCAAAAAGGTAGGGGTACAATTCTCTCATCGACTCTTCAGTCTCCCATGTTGCTCCTTCAATACCATGGTGTTGCCAGACCACTTTGACCAACGGGATGGTCTTTGTACGTAGAACTTGCTCTTTTCGATCCACAATCTAAACCGGGCTTTCAACGTATGACACACTGTCATCCACATCCAATTCTTCAAAATTAAGCACATGGGTCAAGTCAAGCTCATACTTCCTCAACATCGACACGTGAAAGACGTCATACACTTACGCCAATCTCGGCTGTAACGCAAGACGATACGCTAAGTTCCTGATTCTTTCAAGAATCTCAAACGAACCTACATACCTCAGACTTAGTTTTCCCTTCTTGCCAAAGCGCGAAGTTCCCCTCATTGGTGACACTTTCAGAAAAACGTGATCACCGACTTGGAATTCCAAAGACCTTCGATGCTTATTTGCATAACTTTTCTGCCTTCTCTATGCTGTCTTTAATCTGTCTCTGATCACTACCATGGCATCTACTGAATGCTGAACCAACTCTTGACATGTTATCTTCCTTTCCCCGACTTCATCCCAACACACTGGTGTTCTGCATGTTCTGCCATACAATGCTTCGAATGGAGCCATTTGGATGCTCTGTTGATAACTATTGTTGTAGGCAAACTCCACCAGGTGAAGCTGATCTTCCTAACTTCCTTTAAAGTCTATTACACAAGCTCTCAGCATATCCTCGAGGGTCTGAATTGTCCTCTTAGACTAGCCATCCATTTGAGGATGATAGGCCGCACTGTATTAAAGCTTTGTACCTAGAGCACTCTACAAGCTCTTCCAAAAAGCAATAATAAATTTTGGGTCTCTATCTGAAGTTATCATAACCGGCACTCCATGTAGACGAACTATCTGTCATACATATAAATCTGCATGTCTATCCAAACTGAGGTCCTTTCGAACTGCAACGAAGTGAGCTAACCTTGTCAATCTGTCGACCACCACCCAAATCAAATCATTACCTCTCTGACTCCTCGGTAGTCCGGTCACGAAATCCATCGAGATATGCTCCCATTTCCATTCTGGGATCTCTAGAGGTTGCAGAAGCCCTCCCGGCTTGCAATGCTGAGCTTTTACTTGCTGACACGTCAAACAGTTGGCGACATGCTTAGCAATGGCCGCCTTCATACTTGACCACCAAGAGTGTTGACACAGATTCCGATACATCTTTGTACTGCCAGGATGAATGTTGTAACTGCTACGATGAGCCTCTAATAAAATCTCTTCTCTAAGCTCTACATCGTCAGGCACACACAATCGTCCTTAGAACCTCAGTGTTTTATCCTTAGAAATCTGAAAGTCAGCATTCTTCTTTTCTATATTCTCATGCAGAATCTTCTGAATCTCGGGATCTGTCCACTGAAGCGTCTTGATTCTGATCTGCATTTCTGGCTCAATTCTAAGGGTGGCCATAAGGTTCGAAAGGTGGCCTACTTCAAATTTGAAAACCGAATCTCGAGCATTCTCAAGTAAGCTCCATTCCTTGAGCACCATCTAAGCGACTGAAGACTTCCGACTCAGTGCATCAGCGACCTTATTTGCTTTTCTAGGGTGATACATAATATCACAATCATAGTTTTTTAGTAATTCCATCCATTGGCGTTGTCTCATGTTCAACTCCTTTTAAGAGAACAGATACTTGAGACTCTAATGGTCAATGAAGATCTGGAATCTTTCTACGCACAAATAGTGTCTCCAAAATCTTCAGGTCAAAGATAATCGCCAATAGTTCTAAGTCATGCGTCAGATAGTTCTACTCATGAGGTCTCAACTGATGGGAGGCGTATGCAACAACTCTACCATGTTGCATCAGCACACAACCCAATCCTCTGAATGACGCATCACTGTAGATCTCAAATCCTCCAGGGCTAGATGGAATTGTTAGCACAGGTGCAGTAGTCAGCTTTTCTTTAAGCTCCTGAAAACTATTCTCGCACTTGTCTGTCCAGATGAATTTTTCTTCCTTCTTCAAGAGCTTTGTCAAGGGTGACGCTAACGATGAGAAACCTTCCACAAACCGTTTGTAATAACCTGTCAATCCTAGAAAACTTTTGATCTTTGTCACTATCGTCGGTCTCGACCAATTGATCACGGCTTCTATTTTGCTTGGGTCCACTAAAATTCCTTCGCCTAAAATAACATGACCTTGGAACGCCACATGAGTTAACCAAAACTCACACTTATTAAACTTGGCATACAGCTCATGGTCCCTCAGAGTCTGTAGCACTATCCTCAACTGTCTTTCATGTTCCTCTTGACTTCTTGAATACACCAGGATGTCGTCAATGAACACAATCACAAACTGATCTAGATACTCCTTGAACACACGATTCATCAGATCCATAAAAGCAACTAGGGCGTTCGTCAAGCCAAATGGCATTACAGTAAACTCATAATGGCCATATCGAGTACGAAAAGCTGACTTCGGTATGTCCTCCTTCTTGATTCTCAATTGATGATACCATATTCTCAAGTCGATCTTAGAAAATATCAACACTCCTTGCAACTGATCAAACAAATCATCGATCATCGGCAGTGGATACTTGTTCTTGATTGTCATTTGATTGAGTTGACGGTAGTCAATGCACAAGCGTAATGAACCATTATTCTTTTTCACGAACAGAACTGGTGCTCCCCAAGGCGATGCACTCGGGCGTATGAATCCCTTATCCAATAACTCTTGCATCTGCACATTCAGTTCTTTCAACTCAGATAACACCATCCGGTAGGGAGCCTTAGAGATTGGCTCCGTCCCGAGTACTAACTCAATCACAAACTCCATCTCTCTCTCAGGCGGCAAACCTGGCAACTCCTTAGGAAACACATCTAGAAACTCTTGAACCACTAAGATGTCCTCGATCTTTAGCTCCTCAACCGTTGTGTCTACGGCAGTCACCAAGTAACTTTCATAACCCCCGTCTAACAAACAGGTTGCCTCAAGCGACGAGATCAGGGCAATCGAGGGTCTTCCTCGACTCTTAGTAAACTCGAAACTTTCACCCCCTAACGGGTTAAATTGAATCGATTTACGATAACAGTCTATCTTAGCTCGTTGCTTGGTGAGCTAGTCCATGCCAATTATCACATCAAAATCATACATGGTTAGGACTATCAGATCTATTTTCCCCTCTTGCTCACCAATCATTAACTTGCAACCAGAACAACCCAATGCAACTAAAACATTATCCTTCAACGGTGTAGATAAGCTAACCACTAACTCCAACAATTCAAGACTTAGTCCTATCAGCTTATCAAACTGCTCAACTATAAAGGAATGAGTGGTGCCAAGGTCAAACAAAGCATAAGCAATATGGTCGTTCAACAAAACCATACCTGTAATCACATTAGGCGCATCCTCAACATGTCCTCTCGTGATGGCATATGTCCTTCCCTGTGTTGGAGGTCTGTTTAGTCCACCCTGTGGTGCCATCTGCAGTGCAAACCCCCTATTCTAACCAATGGTGGTGGTGGCGGCAACTACGGTTGTCCTCTTGGTCGAATAGGACAATCTCTAATCATGTGGCCCTACTGACCACATCCAAAACAAACACCCGGCCTTCGAGGACACAACAATGTACCATGTTGTCTTCCACAACGGTGACACTGGTCATTCTAACTCGACCCTGATTTTTCGATTCCACCCTTCCTGTTGGGTGGGATCAGGAATCTACCTCCAGTCATGGGTCTCTTTCCCTGATGAACTACATCTTTACTTAGAACAAACCTCGATCCAGACGAGGCAGTTCTTTCATTCTGATCCTTCTCAATTTTCTGAGCTCTCCAGTATATGTCGTAAGTCCTCAGATCTAGGGAGACCAGTATGCTCCTCAAGTCTGGTCTGAACCCATCCCTAAATCTTCTCACTCGGTTTACTGGGTTCTCAATCAACTCTGCGGCATATCGCAAAAGTTCAGCGAACTTTGCCTCATACTCATCAACGGTTTGGGAACCCTGGCGAAGACGTTGGAATTCAGCCATCTTCACCTCTCTAGCAGTCTCAAAGAAGTACTTGTCATTGAAGGCTTCAAGGAAAATATTCCACTCCTGAACAACGCCTTGTGGGAAGATAGTTTCACGAGTAGTCATCCACCAAGTGTTCGCAACTCCCTCCAGCTGGTAAGTTGCTAAGATTACCTTCTCAGTCTCGTTGCATATTAGCAGTGCAAACGCTTTCTCAAGCTTCTGAACCCATGAAGACGCAGCTTCGGGATCTCCTATCCTAGTGAACAACGGTAGGTTTAATTTCAAGAATTGCTCCACCAGCTTATGGATTGATCTTGCAACGACCATAATCTCCGATGGACCTTCAACATTCACAACGGCAGGTGTAGTAGCAGGGGCAGCTCCAGTGGCAGCGGCAACAGCGGTGATTGCGGCACCCTGAGCGGCGGCTTCAATAGTAGCGGCTTGCTGATCTAACCTTATACTCATTGCTTCTAATACACGCATGATCCCATCGAACCTAGGATCGCCAAGGGCTTCTACCCCAGCACCAACAGGAGGTGGTGCTTCACCACTAGCGCTAGCCACAGCTGGCGCTTACCAAGGCCACCTCGGGCACTGCCTCTTGTCGGCATTCTAGCCCGAGTCACTGAGGATAGAGTCCTCTACCTAGGAGTTCTCGGCTCATGATCGCTCATGGTGTCACTTTAATCTATTGACACCAGTTTCCAAATTCAACACCGAATTAGAAATAGAGTGATTCAAACAACGAACAATTCTAGCATCCAGCTAACACAAACATGCACCGGCATGAATTAAAGGCCTTTCGTACCAACTATTACATGGTCAACGCTCCTTATCACTTAAATCTTGAACTTCGCTCTAATACCACTTAAATGAGGATGTCACGCCCCGATCCTCGGGCTCACGCCCATCCCTTATTTGGTCGATTTATTTGCAACGTCCCAAGAAGGTCGCCGACCCATTCATTTATATACGCATGCGGAAGCTTAATAAAATCCCCAAACAATCAAACAATGGGATAGAAAAGTAGGATCATATTTTTCAAACCAAGACAAGTCTTTATAGACTGGTTAATTACAAACTTAGGTTGTCTGCAAAATTGTTGGCTTAATAAAAAGGGGACTATCTTAAACATCCACTAATCAGACCCATTTGCCAATTCTTCAGCCTTCACCTTCCGAACTCTAAGACTTCTGATCCTCCACGATCGTCATCTAGGGACCTAAAATATTTTCCCCAAACCAGGATGAAACTATGTCTCAACAAGTTCTACCCCACTAAGACCTAATTAGGAAGCCAATACGCCATAAGGGCTGCCTAAGCACAACACAGGTCAAAGGGCTTACCTTGGCATTAGTTCCTTCCTGCACATCAGTTCAATCAATAATATTAATAACTACAACAATCAATCACATTCCACCAATTAGATCGACTCAACGATCAATTGACTTAATCGATTACATGTCACCATGACCTTTTCCTGGTCGGTACATTCAATACTATCTATAAAGTCTGACCACAATCTAGGACTGCTCATCCAAAGCTGAAAATAGATAACATAGCTCGCCCAAAGCTGATAGATATAGTATACTATGTATATGCTCGCCCAAAACTGATAGATTAGGGCCCACAGGCCAATTCCAATATACTATATATGCTTGTTCAAAGCTGATAGATTATGGCCCCCAAGCCAATTTAGTATACTCTATATATGTGCTCGCTCAAAGCTAATAATAAGGTATACTCCTCACCCAAAACTGACATATCGTCCGTAGGCCGATATAGTATACCACTCCAACCATATAATCAATTCGTCATTTTTATCATTCACGATAAATAGCCGTGTGTGGGTACACGATTGACCTTAGCCAAAATATAATAATTTCATTTACAAATATCCCACCAATTTCAACAACTTGTTACATATTTTTGGCGCTGTAAACCGACACCCGGTTATTTTTCCATTAATAACCAAAATCAAATAATTTAGGAATAAATCCTAAATTCACAATTAATTCAATTCAACACAAATTAACGTTCAAATAAATAAATAGACTGTACCACGATAATCAGCATAAAATTCCGGTCATCGGCTATCTCGGTCAAAATTTTCGGAAAATAATAAATAATTAAATTTATTCTGAAAATTAAATAAAATAATATTATATTATAATAACATGATATAATAAATAATATAAATTCGAAATAATTATTTAATCTAAATTAATTAATTAAGGCTTAAACAAGATTACTTTAATCCAAACATTTACTTAGCTTTAATTAATTATCCACTAAACTAATCACATCCCTTAATCCACATAACATTTAAATAAACTAATCTAATCACCTAAACCTACTTAGTCTAATCTAAACACCCCTTAAACTTGATTAACCTACTAAGCGAGGATTAGTGAGTTAAACTCACCCGATTAATGAACCAAGTGGCTCAAATCGACGATGACGCCAAGGGGATCGATTCACTCCAAGGCAAGCCTAGCTTCCGGGGTTAGGAAGCTGGCCAAAACGGGCCAAATAGCCACCGGCATACCCATTTTTCCAACTCCCTGCTCGCTGCGGTTGAGGCCGAGAAAGGTGAAGGGGAAGCTCGGGTTGAGGCGAGGAAGGGCCTAGATGGACGGAGGAGGTCGAACCGGACCCAGGCGGTGGTGGTAAGAGCTCCGACAGTGGTCCATAGTAGCTGGGACGAGCTGGACAGCTCGCTGGAACGGTGAGCTAAGCGAGAGGGAGGCCGAGATGAGCGGGGCAATGGTGAGGCAACGGTGGCGAATGACGAAGGGCGGAGGCACGAGACGATAGTCTAGCAGCTAGCTGGCTACTCCGACATCCTCAGATCCGCTAGGTCTTCAAGTAGGAACCAAAGATGGAGGAGAGAGGTGGAGGCATGCGAAGCAATGGCGAGCAACAACGGCCTTCAGCTGGGACGAACGGCGACGATGGCGGCGTGCGACTTCAAATAGAGCTTCTCTGGTTCGCTGGTCTGCTAGGTTTCGAAGAAGAAGAAGAAGATGGAGAATGAAGGAGAGAGCGGCCGCATGGTGGGGAGAGAGAGGAAGGAGAGAGAAGGAAGGGGGACCACTTCTTTTCTTTTTCTTTTTCTTTAATCCAACAAAATGGCCCACCACTTGATGATGTCATGCTCCACTATCTCCAATCTCCCACAACCTTAGTTCAATGGGTCTAATTTCTTTTTTCGCCGTGGCATGAAATCTTGTACACTTAATTTAATCAATTCTCAATCAATTCTATCCAATTGAAGCTCAATTAAATTAAATCATGTGTCCTCATCCTTCTTATGTCTTTCCCCATCAAAGGATCCAACTTGCTTCCCAAAAATTCGATCAAAAATGGCCCTCTGACAATCTCGAACAAAAACGGCTTTACTTTGCTTTTCTGCCAAAAATCTCAGTTGTAGAAAAATATTCCAAGGATGAGTTGACATTCCTAAAATGAATTGTGACTTGACAGAACTCTCAATTTCTAAATTCGGATTCGATTTCACGGTTAATTTCAATTCATCGCGAATTTAGTGCGTCCTAATCTACTGGGTAACTTTTACGAATTTTTGTGCATGACCTATGGTTGATTATTCTCAAGCCACAAAGTACATCTTCAACACATTGGCGACTCTCGGTTGTTGTAAAAATCTCAATGTTTCAAATATAGACACGAGGTATCAAAACGACAGAAGAATCGATCTAATGCCGATCGACAAGAATTGTGCAATTAGGTAGAATCACCCACACTTAATCACATACCTTTGTCGAGTCAACCTATCTCTAATTTCTAATCGATCTTACTGTGTCGTAATGATCTCTTGCAGATTTGCACGGTCGAGCAATCGTTTTCTAGTCGAATTCTCAAGTCTAATGCGTTAAAATTCCTTAGCGGCTTCACTTGATAAACTAGTTATCCCATGAGTGATCAGTTCAGGGAAAAGAACTATAAATGCATCGATGAAATGCCCAACTATTTCGATCGAAATCAGAACCTGGATTTCAGGATGTCACAATTCCGACTATTCCTCTGAAGAAGATGCATTTATTCTGGTAAGTAGACATCTTCCATGGACACATAAACAAAGATTAGTCACCATGTGGGCAGTATAGCCTTGGAAATATTCGTTTCTTCATTTGAATTTACATTGTTTGTGTTAAGGAAGTCTTTTATGATGTTTTGAAGATGACAAAATAAATCAAAGGCTATTAACACATTTGATGGTTGAGTAATAGACTATGCAGATGATAGAACAAATAAATGAAATTGTCAATGGCTAAAGACTGCTAGAAGACTAAACGTAACACATGTCCAAAGTATATTCTGAAGATTTCTAGACTTATGTGTCAAAGTCTGAAGACTGTCAGACTTTAGTGTCAAGGTTTGCTCTACATCAGAAGTCTGCTCACTCTGACAAATTCCAGACTGAACGTGAATGAAAAACCAGAAGACAGACTCCATGCCAAAGCTAAATTTGTTCAAAAGCAGATTATGCTCAAACTCATATTGTAAAGTCTATTACACTCAGACTCAAATTATAAAGTCTATTGCACTTAGACTCATATTATAAATCTATTGCACTCAGACTCTACTTCAAACAGAAGTTCCGAACGAAGCAGAACCAGAATGAGGTAGAATGTAATATAAGCTTAAACATATAATGACGAGTGGTTTGGTTTTGGTTTTATATCAAGATTGATTTGATTGACTCAATCTAATTGATTGACAATTGGATATTGAAGACAAGAACTTTCTAAACGAAGAAGCTCTACTTATGGAAATCAAGATTCTGTTTGTATGGGCGATCGGAATCAATTTGTGATTCTACTTTTGTCACTCAATGGCTATCAAATTTTCTAGATACAGATCTGTCCATTAGGTAGATTGGAAGAAAATCCTCAAAATACTGTCCAACGGCTAGTTTGGAAGTGGAGAAGTATTTAAGGAGATCAAGGACCGATGAGCAAGTAAGAGACGGAGTGTAGAATTTATAATTCCAAAGTCTGAGCGACCTTTGATCATACACTACTTGTCTTTAGTGAGCTTAAATATCTGTGATCGTGAGAGAAATACCAAAAGAATGACTTAGTGAGATAATGTGATCTACCTCTAAGTGTTTGCACTCAAAGTTGTAATCTCTTGTTGATTACATAGTGGAATCCAACTAGAAGGCTGTCAATGTGGGAGAGTGGACATAGGCTCGATTTAAGCCGAACCACTATAAACCTTGTGTTCTCATTCTCTTTCCTGAACTCCTTTATTTTGTTTGTAACTCTATTTAACTTCTAAAGTCTAAACTCGTTCAAAGACTGTTATTCTTCAGACTCAGTTTCAAAAGTCTGTTGTTATTCAAACTCAGGTTAAAAGTAAAGGTTTTCATTGCATTTTGCAGAATATGTTTTTACACATATTCATTCCTCTCTAGGTGTTCATACTAGCCCTTTCAGTTTGTAGGCTTTTTACCAAACTAATACGACAACTGATGTTTGATGTCTCAATTAGGCGAATCGGATGCTTACTAGGTTGTTTTTTCCTGAAAAGTCCGGTTCACGTCTAAACTACAATAAAATCCGTACCTAAATGACATTATGCAATGCATCTAGGCAATCGTGAATCTAGAAAGGTAGCCATGTGGTGTACTAGTTAATCAAACACATTCTCTCTCCAATTGCATGAGTTTGAATTTGAATTGAGGTTCTTTGTCAGATTTGTAGACATTTTCTGGCGGAAGGGACTAAATTTTCAACTCTTTCCGGCATATCTTTTTGAAAACTAGAAAGGTGGTACTTTAAAAGATGATTGCCCATGAACATCGGTTGGTCGCCTCTCTAGCTCAAGTAAGTTGGGCCTTGATGTTAGGCTGATTCATTGAAATAAATGCTCCTGGGAAAACAGAAAATCAGTCTGCCTGAGTTGTGCACTGTCGGTTTCTTCACCTCTGTTCCTCAGCTACATAGACTCTTTCACTGTTAGAATGAAATTGACTGTGATTACGGATTCGAAGGGTCCCTGTTGCTCTTAGAGATATCTTACGGTAGTTGATGTCACCCATTTCTATGGGGGAAAAACTGCAAGCTGTAACAGAAAAACAAAAAGACACATTATCGCCATGTCTAATTGCATATTCTGCGATGACGTTTTAGGTAATAGGTCTTTACGCGTCACATTATTCGCTCGCAATAATATTACAGACATATCACGAACAAGTAAAACTGTAATAGTTATTATAGGACATTTACGCAGCATATCATATGATAGCTATTCCGATCACTGATGGATACTCTCTTTCTCTCTCTCTCTCTCTCTCTCTCTCTCTCTCTCTCTCTCTCTCACACACACACACACACACACACACATACACACTGTCGAGGAGACCTAAGGATGAATGAAGACCCAAGTACACTTCCAGAAGGTCTTACTCTACCTATCCTCTACCTAATTATTGAGCTTCATAGAATTATACAAACCACCTTTTTTTTTAAAAAAAAGCCTTACCTAACTAATCAATTTCATGATAAGAAAGTGGCTAGCCTCCAATCATGATAAGCAAACCCTCCACTTATGTGATCTATTTTTTTCCTTTTAAAAATATATCCGGTATAACTCAATACAAGACCAAAAGGACATTCAATCAAGATAAGGCTTCCTTCCTCCATCTTATCCATAATTAGTCTTTTTAAAATGCTAAGGGATTTCCCTAAATTTTTGTACCTCATCTGATTAATGATATTCACATATTTGCATAAAAATAAAAAATAACTTAGGGTAAGCATGAGAAGAACAAATTGATTTCCTGCTTCCTCTTGGAACCATGCACACCTGCTTCAACATTAATTCCATTTTGGCCAAAGCCGGGTGACTGACCACTTCACTTACGTTATTGGATGACAAGATAACCATGTCTTCGTAAGAGATTGAATGATAACCATGTGCATATTGTTCACGTTACCTTTTAGATCAGCAAATTCTCAGGAGACACATTCAGTTTTAAGATTTGTGTTGAATTTATGTATGCCTTAGCTGATTAAAGGAAATAGAAAACACGATTCAAGTAGGTTTTCTACTTTGGATTCAAATCTTTCATATATAAGAAGTGAATCTTCTTTGTGAAGAGCATCCTAGAGGCGGTTTCTTCGTGAATTACGCCTTGAAGCACTCCAAGATGAACTTTTGTCCGTGACAATCAATTGTTTGACATGCCCATACCTCACATCTCTAGTGTTTGAAATCGTGACAATCTTGTGTTTAGAATTTGTAAATTCCTTTGGGAGATTATTTCATGAAGAAGTATAAGGGTTAAACATTATTGTGAGGTTTTGAATGTAATTGGAAGTTGGAATTACTTGAAGTGTTGAGTGACTCAAGTGTTATTGTAATCCCCATTATATCACTTAATTCACAAAGAAATTTGGTGCTTCTCACATAGTGGAGTAGGTCCCATCAATCAAACTACGTAAATTCAACGTCTGATTTATATTTTTATTCCATATATTTCATTGTTCAATAGCTTGTTTTTCTCAATCACGGGATTGTATTGGATAAGCATACATTCCTCGGTACAGTATTCACTGTAATGTCAAGACCGAGAAGGCGTTTAGCTGGCTGGACCTCTTGAGACTCCACTGCTACCTTAGTGGCTTGCCAATCCTCAATCGTTCAGGTCATTGACAAATGTGAAGCTAATTATTCTCATCCTTCGATATATTTTAATCTCTATCAACTTTTCATAAATGGGTTTGTGCGCACGAAAAACAGGAAGCCTTTGAGATTGGCCCTAGCGGTCAAGGAATAGTTTTGTTGATAAGGCGAACGACGGTAGGTTCGAGTTTGGCTCGTGTCTCACTCAGACCACTAGGGAAAAATATTAGGTCGAGATATATAGAACGCTAGTGATCTCTGAAGTATTCATGGGTTGAGGACTCTTGTCAAACAAGACAGTGATTCTCTAAAATGACGTTGAAGCCCAATTGAAAGGGATGCAGCTTGGTAGCGTGTTTGTTTTGGGTACAAAATATTTTTTAGAGTTCCAAAGGCACGCCAAAATACAAATCCATCAAAAATGGTAAGACTTTTGGCGCAACAAGAAGAGGCTAGCCCGTATTATCATCACTTAATTTTGATTCCTCTATTTTAAAGAATACTATTTTTCCTGCCCATATCGCATCTAACATGTTGAGCAAAGGAAGGGAGATAGGTGGTTCAAGGCTTACTATCATAATATTAATGTGGAAACTGATAGGATCTTGCAGTTAAATTAACACTAAAATTGTTAGATAATATTTACACAAGCAAAAACTCAAATCAAAATCCAAAAAAAATATGATCTTAAAGCTCTAATACCAATTGTTGTAAAATTAATGTGGAAAATATAAAATCTTGTAATTATGTTTAGAGCAAATGTAAAAATTAAGAAGTTTGATGGGAAGAACGACTTCAGGTTGTGGAGCATTAAGGTACATGCTTTTTGTTTTTTGATAACACAATATTTGGCCAAGACATTGGACGGCAAGAATGACTTGTCTATTTTGATGAAAGAGGCTAATAAGGTCGAGCATAGGGAGTGACAACACACGAAGAAGAAGAAAGAGCATAGAGCACTTTTGGCGCACAAAAAAAGGTGGAGCTCTTGAACACACAATGATTTGTAGTGTGAGATTTACATCCAATTGAATAGTTAATTTAAGTGTGAGAAACACTCAAATATGTAAGTAATTGTAACTCTGAAACTTTGATTATTAGTGGATTATTTATTGCCAACTTTTCTTTTAAACTAAATACCAACACTCTAATCAAATCACATAAATCTCTTGTATATTTATTGTTCAATGTTTATTTTTCTGATGATTACGCATTAATTTGATTATAAGATCCTGTTTTGTCCTGCATTAATCTTAAAACACATACTTCGTTTACTGAACAAATGTAACTTAACATGATGACCTATGAAAAATGCCTCGGTAGGCAAATACGAGATCACATCAAGATCAAGATGCAATCGACTCTTCCTTTTATATTTTAACTACTTAATGTACACGGCTCTCCAGTCAGTGATGGGGTCGGTTCTCAAGTGAAGTTTTTAAGAGTCGAGAGCATTCTCCAAACTGTAATTTTCTGGAGTCTGATATTTGTAGAACAAAATGGAGCAACATCCAGAGTCTCTCAACAGCTAAAGTATTGGACCCAATTCGACCAAAAAAAAGGTATAGGACCCAAGAAATAAAAGGGGAAGAAAGCGTCCTTTTCACCGACAGACGGTAATTAAAGGATGATGCTAATCGAATCTACCATCAAAATCCAGCAAAATTCTCTGGCCCACCCGGGAGAGGAAAGAAAAGGTACACTTTCCAGTGATTGATTTTCACTAACACGTCAGAATCGGAAAAAGAAGCCTACCAAAAGTTGACCTCGATTCTTCCTTTAAAAATTCGAGGTGTGCCGACATAATCTGTCGGCACATGTTTACTGTCGTTGCTGGTTCAATCTTTTTGGCTAGCAGAAAGTGAGGCGGGTGAGTACTGCACAAGGGCAAGAGAAAACCGGTGGGCAATCTGTTGGAAGCCATATCATAAAAGCCTGGAGCTTGAAGGGATTGCAGGAGCAAGAACCTGGAAAAACATAATCAGCACATGGCTTTACGCTGTGTCTGGTCCGCAGCCAGAGCTACGTTCCGGATTGCCGAGGCCACAGTGACCAGAATTTGATCGCTATCCTCCTTCAGGATGATACACCCGGCTTACAAGTTCTTGGAGATGGAAAGTGGGTTGCTTTCAATCCCATTCCCAGCACTTTCGTTCCAACATAGTAAAAGAAAAGTAAAAGGATGAGATGGAAGTTGCGCATTTTTTTACTCAAGCTAGAGATCAAAAGTGTACATTTAATTGAAGAAAATAACAATACATAATCACAGTCGATGGATCGGTTCCATCTTTTTGTCAAATCTTCACACAAGTACTAGACCACGCTTTAGAGCCGTGGTGACCTGCGACACGGCAAAAATATCCATCCCGAAATTTCATTGCCCGTCTCCAAAAGCACTTATTACACCTACTCGGGACTTGATTGATTATGAACGTCCTGCTATCAACAGGACCTTTACATACGAAGATTACTATCACAAATTCTGGGATGGGGGGCTTAGGTCTGAGTATTGCTCAAACATGTTCAAGACACCCTCAGCTTAGCGTTTATTTAAAGCTTCCATATGATTCGGAATCTGGTACTGGATTTAAGATGAAACTGAGAATGTGTCTATTTCTTTACCGGTTGTTTTTTTTTTTTTTTTTTTTTTTTGGGTCAAAAGAAGAGTTTCATCCTTAATGAAATATTTGATAGATACAAGAATTGAATTTCAGAGTATAATAAATCCAAGATGGCTTGAGGAGGGTCGGAAACCCAATTAGAAGGGAAGGTATTTTAGATTTGGACTTTGACCATCAAATTTGCTACCTTATTTTGGGTCTGCTAGCAATGGACCAGCCAAAGGCCTTTAAAGCTGATAAGGACCTAGTGACATTCCTCGATTTACCCATTGTTTGAAAGAATTTTAAGGGGAAAAGTACCCAAAAAAGTCATAAACTTATTACATTTGTATCAATTCAGTTATAAACTTTTCAATTAGACCAATTCAATCCTAAACCTTTTAATATTTGTACCAATTCAGTCTATCCGGCCAATTTTGGCCGGCCGAAGGCGTATTGACGTAAATGTCGGGTGGTGACGGACGACGTGGTAATTTTTATGATTTTTTCGAATTTTTTTATTATTTTTTATTAATTTTTTATTATTTTTTTCCTTTTTTCTTTTCTATTTCCTTTTCTTTTATGCTTTCTTCTTCGTGGTTGCCGACGAGCCTCCAGTGAGGCTCGCCGACCACTGGGCAAGGGCCACGACCCTCGCTCGGCCTCTCCTAGAGTTGCTGGCGAGGCGGCTTCGCCAGGATCTGGGCGAGGCCAGCCTCGCCCACGGTTGGTGAGGCCATGGCGGCCATTGCTAGGGCGGAGGCAAGGGCCGCAAAGCCCTCTACAGCCGCCGGCAAAGGTCAGGACCCTCGCTCGACCTCGCCCTAGCCTTGCCGCTGAGTCCCCAGTGCCTCCTTCGCTATCAACCCCAGAGCTTCTCGACCTCATCACCGCCGCCCTCACCTCCACGAAATCCCAATTCAAGGCCCTGGTCCCCCACCTCCCGCGACTCACGCCGCCGCTCCTCTACCCGATCTTCGCCTCCAAAACCCTAGCCCGCCGCCCCAACACCCTCCTCTCCTTCTTCCGACGCTGGCCTCGCCCACGGCCCTGGGCAAGGCCGAGCGAGGGTTGCGACCCTCGCCGGTGGCTAGCGAGGGCTTCGTAGCCCTCACCGCCACCTTAGCAATGGCCGCCATGGCCTTGCCCAAATCCAGGCGAAGCGGCCTCACCGGTGGCTCTGGGAGAGGTCGAGTGAGGGCCGCAACCCTCGCCGACGGCAGGCAAGGGCTTCGCGGCCCTCGCCGGCAACCGTGAAGAAGAAAGTAGAAAAGAAAAGGAAATAAAAAATTAATACAAATTTAAAAAATCATTATAAATTTTTTTAAAAATCATTAAAAAAATCATAAAAATTACCACGACATCGCCGACGGCCAAAATTGGCCGGATGGACTAAATTGGTACAAATATTAAAAATTTTAGGACTGAATTGGTCCGATTGAAAAGTTTAAGACTAAAATGGTACCAATGCAATAGGTTTAAGACTTTTTTGGTACTTTTCCCAAATTTTAAGTGGGCGAAGAAAATGGTAATAAAGAAATAAAGATAAAGATAATTGAGATAGAAAGATAAAATAAATAAATAAATAAATAAATAAATAAGTTTTTTTTGTTGTTTGGAATGGGAGGAAAGCGAAGTGTAAACAAATGATTGAGATCTGAAATGTATTGTTTGGAAAGACATGGAAAATTAAGGAAAAAAATGAATTTTACGTGAAGGCACCATTTTTCCCTCAAAGAAGGGTAAATTTGAGATTGTACACATCAATGACAATAAAATAGGTTGTACTCTTCATGTCAAAATCAATGAAAACCACGTGGTTTCCGACGAAAAATAAGTATAAACACGTAGATTCACACTTTGAACTTGTTGACAGTAAAAATTTCCAAATTCTAACAGTAAAAATTTCCAAATTTCTAACTGCCAACTCAGATTTGAAAAGATTGAACAAGACAAAATTGACAAAAATTTTGTTAAGTCTTTTTGGTAGCTATAGATAATCCACAAAGGTGATGAGAAGTTACTATCAAGCTAAGAAAATTATTTAGTGTTGAGTCACGAAATGTCAATAAATGATACTCGATTCAATTGATAGAAAAACTAAAGTTGAAGTGAGGATGGATAAATCAATAAAAAGATAAGTGTCCAAGTCATGGACCCAAAAATTTCGACTCCAATCATAACGACGCATTCAATGATGAAGCCAGCACGATCACCGTTATATGGAGCCGAAAATCTAAAAAGCCCCAAATAATAATTATGGTCGAGAAATATAGGCTATTATAATGGGCGGGAAAAGAAGTTACAAGCTGCAGAAGCAACTATCGACCGGGGGCGAATGACGAGGAGTATTCAAACTACAAATGAACCAAAACATTAGAGTTTCTCATAATATTACTTTCTTGGACTCCCATTTAAAGTGTAATCTACAGATTTATAGACAGCGGCTGAAGATGAAATTACTGCCCACCTCGAGATATTTAAGTTTTGATCTCATTCGTCGACATTGGATCAATTTTTATCGCGGCTAGGCATCAAAAGGCGAAACGAATTGTCCTTTGTCACTCCTGTCGTTTTCCATATTTTCGTCCTCGAAACTCGATATGGAGCCATCTCAATGCGTACGAAAGAACCTAATGACGGGCAAAGTCCTCATTGGCGTGGTTAAGTACGGCTCTTGCCTGGGCGATTTACAAGCTGAGGTCGGCGACCCCCACGTAAGCATGATCACGTCATCGTCCTTTTTTAAGTCAATGATTAATGGTGAGAATGAGAACGGACGAATAGTTCTCTTGCCTCCCTTTCAAACCACGCCTAACTGCATCGAGAGCTTATCTTCACTTTGGCTGACATAGGGCTGGTGACATCTTCACTTACGTAAGCTCATCTACTGCACTATCAACCTTCTAGTCGTTTGGACGGAGAGTACACGGATCTGCCGGAATGGGTCATGTTTTCTCTATAAATGCAGACTCCCACAAGTTCTGTGTCCAGCAAAAAAATATATCATTTGCAGCGCTGAGCAGTATGGCTACGGCTGCCACTAAGCTCTTGCTCATCGACCGTGTGCCCGGCATCAACCGCGTGCCCAACAGTTACATCCGGCCCGAGGCTGACCGCCCTAACCTCACTGCGGTCGAGGCCTCAGATGCCTCCACCATCCCACTCATTGATCTCCAAGGCCTCTTTGGTCCCAACCGTGATGATATTATCAGACAGATTGGTGAAGCATGTCAACAAGATGGTTTCTTTCAGGTACGACGTAAGAATATTACACTGCGGGTTAGCTAAAAAATGCTAATTAAGCAAAAGGGTATCAGTTAAAACTTGACGGATGCGATCATCCCATAATGAGTTTTTGCTCTGTCTCATGTGGTTCTGCTCATTATTTTCTTTGGCAGATCAAGAACCATGGGATACCGGAAGAGGTGGTGCAGGCCATCATGAACATAGCGGGGGAATTTTTCCGGTTGCCGGAGAGCGAGAGGCTGAAGAATTACTCTGATGACCCGTCGAAATCGACCAGGCTTTCGACTAGCTTTAATATCAAGACCGAGAAGGTGTCTAACTGGAGGGACTTCTTGAGAGTCCATTGCTACCCTCTTGAAGAATACATGCATGAGTGGCCAACCAATCCTCCGTCGTTCAGGTAATAAACAAAGCTTGTTCTCATCATGTGATTTATTTATCTTTGACTCAAATATTTGACATTAATTAATGTTTTCTTTTAATATATCTTTTTGATTGGAATGGTTAAGTGGTTACGGAACGAATTTACGTATCCTTAAAAAATCCACAATGGATTTGATTATCACTATCATCACACGTAAGCAATTTCTATTTGGATCATCCATTCAAATTATGACTCGATCTTATTTGATCCACAAGATTTATGACTATTTTACAAGCCCGAGATTTTTACCATATCAAGTGGAGCTTCCTTATAAATAGACGCACATGATTTTCATGGCATTCAAACGATTGAAGATTCCTGTTGATCATGAGGATTTCACAAGCTTTCACCAGTGAAGTTTGGAAAATTAAAAGCTTGATCACTGTAATTTCTAAAGTCTGATATTAGCTAAACAAAAAGATTGAAAGATAAGAATCTCTCAACGGAAGAAATGTAGGACCCAAGAAAATAAGGGGAAGAGCCTATTTTTTACCAATAGACAATACTGATCCACGTGGAATGTCAGCCAGTCAAGAAAAAGAAAGTGGTACTTTCCAGTGATTTATTATGACTACCACGTTGCGGAAGTTAGAAAGAGCATGCCTAAAAGTTCCCGATTTTTTCGCCAAACTTCAAGTGTCTTGGCTTGCTGGCACACTTTTAACTGCATTACCGGTTCAATCTTCTTGACTAGCAGGAAGGAGGTGGGAGAGTATTGCACAAGAGTAAGAGAACTGGCGCTCAAACTGTTGGAAGCCATATCAGAAAGCCTGGGGCTTGAAAGGGAATACATAACCAAGAACTTGGGCAAGCATGGTCAGCACATGGCTATGAACTACTATCCGCCGTGCCCACAGCCCGAGCTCACCTACGGGTTGCCGGGCCACACCGACCAGAACTTAATCACCATCCTACTTCAAGACGACGTGCCCGGGTTACAAGTCCTTAGGGATGGAAAATGGATTGCTGTCAATCCCATCCCCAACACCTTCATTGTCAACATAGGAGATCAAATGCAGGTACTTTGGCTACACTCTTTTGAAACGTGTCCAAGGATGAGACTCTAAAGCTAATGAGGAGAATTTGGTACAACATATCATGAAAACAGGAAGGAGCGACCTTTTTCTTTAGCTTAGTAAAAGAAACAAAAATTGCATGATTGTTCTGGCTGATGAAGATTGATTCCATCTTTTTGCACAAGTTCATCATTTGTTTTTTCAACGAGCCTTGGAACTGGACATGATTTTTTACTGATTCAGGTCATTAGCAATGACAAGTACAAGAGCATACTTCATAGAGCAGTGGTGAACTGTGACAGGGAGAGAATCTCCATTCCAACCTTTTATTGCCCATCACCAGAAGCCCTAATTGGACCTGCTCAGGGCTTGATTGACCACGACAATCCTGCGGTTTACAGGAGCTTCACTTATGAAGAATATTACCACAAGTTCTGGAACAGAGGACTCAGGACCGAATGTTGCTTGGACATGTTCAAGATACCCTTGGCTTAGAATTTATTCTAAACTTCGGTCTTGCAATTTTAGTGCTGATGTAGAGAAAAATGAGGTTGTTCCATATAAATAAATTACCGTGTCAACTCTCATTGACATTCTCCCCCCCCCCCCCCCCCCGGACCATCCTCCTCTCTCTCCCTCTCTGAACCTTTCTTCATCTCTTTCACTTCTGAAGTCGAAGGATTCGACCTAAATCTCTCTCCCTTCTCCTAGTTCCTTTACCTTTTATTTTCTTTTGTTTCTTTTCTTACTCTTTGATTTAGATTTAGATCTTGTAATTTTGCTCTTCCAATCTTAAATCTGGAGCTTTTCTCTCCAATCTAATTCTAAATTTTGGATTTTTAATGAGTAAATACTCCGCCTTCCGTTTTAATGGTGTTCACAGCAGTTTTGATGTCAAATCTATGATCATCAACCCATTTTCATTTAGAGTTTTGGCACTTCTCATTGGCTTAAGAGCCCGCTCTCATGGGTGTCACGGGTGTCAAATCTGAGTTTTTCCAGCATGTTTATGATGTCCCCATATGGTGATGGTGTTAAGAACACCAAACCTCAGCGTACACCACCGAAAGGCAAAGTAGTAATTATAGATGTTGATCCAAGCATGTGCTTGTCACTGATGGTGCTGTGAGATTCGGTGATTGGCCGTCAATCCTTTTGTTTAGATGCAATCTCAAATCTATTATTGAAAGACAAGTCTGTGATTATCTCCAACAATCATGCTCTAATGAAACGCCTTATTTATGGTTTTTTGTTTGTTTTAGAGTCTATGAACTTGCTATGTTACTTTGACTTTTAAGGTTCCTTTCATGTATCATTTTGATAATGAATGGAAATTTCTTATTGACCCAAAAAAAAAAAAAAAAAAAATCTTATTGATATCAAATGACATGGATATACAACCTCTGATTCACAACGCAATTGGAAATTTTCAGTTCTTTTCCTACTTTAATAACTCGATTTAATAGACATGCAACCTCTATTACTTGATTTTCATCAACGATATCAAAATATATGGAGAAACATAAGTCCAGAAAGTATTTTCATATTATTTTCTTTTACAAATGGATTTCCATTATTAAGTAATTGAATATTGACTGATTAAATCAAATGGCAAGGAGACATTTTATATCTTCAATGAAAATTTTCATCTCTACATATGTAACGATGATTGTTTAATGAAATGCTGTTGGTCTCGATTATGTCATTGCTGTCCTATCTCAGATTTCTCAGTATTGCTAAAATTCCATTTTCATACCAGCACTCTTTGCTTCGGCCAACCAAAAGAACAAATTGATCTTCTCTTTTGACTGATCTTGACCTCGAGAAACCTACCAATTTTGCTGTCCTTTAACTGCATCTATTGGTCCAATTTTAGCGTCCAGTCATAAGTTTACTTGTATCTGTAAGTCAATCTTCAAGAAAACCGACAAATGAAGGCAGGTAGAAAAAAAGGGCAGGTAAGGATTTCAAGATAAATGTACTTTGATCACCAAAGTGGCAAGCCTAGTATTAACGAGATACATTGTACTTCACAAGATCAAGTGAATCTCAGAATAACTCGTATTATATTACCTAGTTACAGCGTATCTTGTATAGATATACATCTCAATTGATAGAATTTTGGCGGGATATAGTGAGCTTACCAAGTGGTCAAAAACTAAGAATCCGTGCAAGGTATAGGACCCTTATGATAGCCCAAAGGACGTCGCTAGCGAGCTAACCGCCCCTCCTTTTTTTCTTTTTTATTTTCAAGAAAAGAAAAGTCTAATTTGACTTTTCTTTTTCTTTTTTTTGCTTGTCGTACATACGTGACTCATAAGTATTTTGTTTGTACATATCAAAAAGTTAGAAAGATATAGAATTTTTCCAATAATCTAAGGGCACAACAGTAAAGACTCAACTATCTAAAAGACCACGTAGCTCTCTTAAAGTCCATGAATCGGTTGACTTCAACCTTTTGACGCGTGCGCATGGTCTTAATCGAGAGTAGCTTTTCACGCGATCGGTGCTTTCCAATAATTGGCCTCAAGCAGCGGGTCCCTTATCTCTTTAGGAACAGTGTCGGCCACATTCTCTTCTGCGGTAAGAAAGGCAAGGCACATGGGTTCCTAGCACTTTTGTCCCCGCTGAGCTGCAATGTCGACAGCATCATAATCGAATCATCCGAGGACACAGCCGAGAAAGGGACCATTTCTCTCCACGCTCCAATCTTTAAGGAGCTCCGATCGCTTTCGAGTCGATGTGAGGCTTATGTCTTGCCCATCAAGTGCCCTTCTTCTTCATCCGCTCTTTCGGCCTGTTTTAAACCTCATTTTCAAAGGCGTACGCATGCAGGCGTGCGGTTTTATATACACTATGATTAAGCGATATAGGCACATTTTTTTTAATCTTTCTTCAAAGTGTAGAACTATGCGAACACACTTATGTTTAAATTTTTCACTGTGGATAATTATACTTTTTCAGCTATTAAGTGCCCTCCCCCATTCCCCATCCACTACCCACATAATTCTTCTAAATTTAATAAGTTGGGACCATTACAGGATGAAGAAATCGGTTCGGGCCTTCTAGAGAATAGTGAGATTCGAGTTTCTGATGTTCAGTCCCTAAGAGTAAAGGGGCAGATTATCGACACTTAATTGCTGAGGGTCAATCTCCATCCCAATTTGTTTCAAATGACCCTTGTCCTAATGCTTAATTGGATCTCCGCTAACAGCAGTGTCGGGGCAACCCATGAGATGTGAAATGAAAGCTGTTAGCCCCACGGTTCCCTACGCGGCAACAATTCTGGAGTACCAGACAACCGAGGTACTCGAGCTCACTGGGCAACGCAAACAAAAGACCTGAAGGCGAAGAGGATGACCATCGAGTTGTTCGTTCATGTGACAAATTGTGACGAACGCCCGGGAGTATCTTCTGGATTTCTGCCCCAAAAAAAATGGACTTTCTATGTCAAGCTGGCCAGCTCCGAGTCTCGGACAAGAGAGAATTGGACCCGTCGGTCCAGTGAGGAGTGACCGGTGTCGATGATCGACTTACATTAAAAGTTTTCACACCGCCTCTCAGCATGAGCAACGCGGTAGGGCAAAAGATGACGAGGATGCAACGTTAGTGGAATTTCAGTATTTCCACGATGAAAATTTTCATAAGTAAAGGCTATTACAAATTTCTGCATCTCCCAAGTATACAGTAAGGCTATTACCACTTTCTTGCTACTCTAGTCTCTCACAAAGGGGTGCATTGGCATTCAGGAATCACGGAATAAGTTTCACACTGCCGTCTTAACTCATGAGAGAGACATTTGCCACCTTCGCAGGATGGATCCTTTGCCATTGCTCCTGCATACTTAGCGCAAGAGAATGTGGTGGAAAGGGAATTACCGCAGGAATGAATGCGAAATGAGGAACCGAAGGAATACTAACGAAATGAGGCATGGAAATGTATGAGCTAGTGTGCAGAAATTTTGTGGCAATCCAAAATCATTTGACTCTAATATCGAATATGCACCCCAAAAGGAAAAATGACTAATACGATCCATTCCATTTAGGATGCTCACTCCGTTGTTAAATATATTCTACCTAGCGAGAGAAAAAGAGTCCAGGCTGCAATCGCAATTCGCATCCCAGCCCTGATTCAGCATATGCTAAACATCTACTCGAGATCAATTAACACAGGCAACATAAAAGCACGGGTAGCATGTCCAAAAGTTGCGAACAAGGGCCGTGCACACTGCATTTTATACATGGTGAAAGGTTTCATGTCCACTGGACAATTAAGAGATGAAATTTAACCTCAGTGTTGATCCAGCTGGCTTCTCAAGGAAACATAGTGTAGGTGCTCATCATCTTTGTGATCGAGAAAAGTTGAATCACCAGATCCTTCAAACATCTCCACATATATTCAGAGCATCGATGCCTAACTACAGATGGGTCATCTCACTAGCTCAACATCTACTCACGCTCTATCTGAATAGTGACATGACTGATGTTATATTCTCTTCTGATGAAGTCAACAACCTTGTTCAGCACCATGTCCGCATTGGTTTCACGCTTTATTTTCACATGGCAAGCCAGCAAGACTTTCCCGACTGTTATTGCCCAGATGTGCAACTCATGCACTGCAGTCACATCATCCATCTCGCACAGACCCTGTGCCAGCCTCGTGGCATCAATCTCCCTCGGTGTGCTCTCCATGAGAACCTCCAAAATATTCCGAAGCATTCTTATTGTAGTGCCCAGCACAATCACTGAGAATATAAGGGTACATATCAAATCGATGATCTTCCACTCGGGCTTATACCATATGATCGCTCCACCAATCATCACGCCAACACTCTGAATCGAATCTCCTAGCACATGAAGATAAGCACCCTGTACATTAATATTCCATTGCTTCTTCTGTTTTGGCCCACTCTCTTTCTCGTTATTGATATCACAGCAAGTCTTGACCAATGGCTCTGTAAGATCTGTTTCATGGCCATGATGATGATCATGCTCATGATGATGTTCCAGAAATTCTTTATCATGATGGTGGTGATCTGCATCAGCTGTGACTTGGGGTTTTGGGTTATGTCCAGCATGATCCTCGTCATTATGGTCATGGCTTCCATGGTCATGACCATCTCCACTATGCCGGTGATCGTGATCATGGCCTTGACCATGACCGTGACCGTGACCATGTTCGTGACCATGGCCATGACCGTGACCATGACCATGACCATGTTCATGACCGTGACCGTGACCGTGACCGTGACCGTGGTCGTGACCGTGGCCGTGACCCAGCAAGAGTGCCATGGCAATATTAACCAATAAACCAAAGGCAGAAACAAGAAACATTAGAAAACCCCGAACTTCACCTGTATCATGGATCAGCCTTTCGATGGCTTCATATACGAGAATCCCAGCAAGAAGCCATATCATTTGAATAGACACAAGAGCACCAAGAATCTCAATCCTGAAGAAACCATAGGATTGACGAGGTGTTGCCTCCCATCCTGAAGCCCACAGAGAGAATAAGGATATAGCAAATGCAGCAACGTCTGACAATAGATGAGCTGCATCTGTTAGAATTGCTAGACTGTTCGCTTTGATGCCTCCAACAACCTCTACAGCCATGAATACTATGCAGAGGACAACTGCCACCAAAAGTTTCCTCATAGATGCTGACCGCTCCTTTTCATCTTGAGAACTGGCACTAGAATCTTTAAATCCACAGGGTGCCTCACCACAAATTTTCATCCTGCCTGCGCCTGTTTCTGCTGGCACTTCCCCACAAACTTCAATTATATGTCCACTTTCACCACTCCGAGCTTCCATCTGAAAACAATCCCAGAATAACATGTCAAAGGATTTAATGCAAATGCCAAGTATTTCATATATATATACCCACTTTACATTAAAACAAGAGTAATCTAGAATAATCTCTAGATAAAAAATACACACACATGAAGAACAGATTAGCATAAGAAAATGTGATGTCAAATGGTTAAATATTAAAATATGCAGCTTGCAGAGTCATTTGATTGTGATGTGCCAAATTATAAGCCCCATGCCACATAGAATCAAAGAAGAAACTTACACTTCAAAGGCTGGATCACTCTATGCTAAAAGCAGATAATAAAAGAAAGAAAAAGGAAAAAAGTAGCTTACCCTAAAATTCCAGTCTGATACCAAAAAGACAAGTATCTTATGGAAACTTATCGTTTGAATTTTCTCTATTTCATATTCCAGTATTTCAATCTGTGAATAGCACTGAGTCTAATCTTAAAAAGTATCACAATTTAATACCTCAGCAATCTTTTTTTGGTAGATGCAAGATTCCCAAAAGACAGATTCCAAAGTACACCTTCATATCCATCAAAAAAGGAAGCCTCAAATGCCTCTCAATGAACATTTAGAATTCTAGTTACTTCAAAGTTCAAACCAAAGCCATTGAACATACCATCATGACCGTAAACTAATGCACTTTAAATGAGTATCTAAATCTACGTATAGAATTTTCAACACATATGTCAATGGCCCAAACATCGCCTCCTATCTGAATTACTCACTTTTTGACTGATATACAAACCCAACTGGAAAGCATATTAATTTCCAGATAACTGGGACAATTCTGCATGTGGTCTCTAAAGCATATACCATAATGCAGCAAGATCCTCATCTAGTTGTCCATTCTTTGGAAGCATGACATGTAAATTCCTAATTGATGCTAGTGATGCAACTACTGTTGGCCAAACCACAGCCTGCAACTATTAATGTAATGATGAAACTAGCTTGAGGAACAGTATTCACTAATGCCGAATTATTATTATCTTTCTTTTTGCTAACCTATAAGTTCCTCGATTACCATGATGCAAAAATTAGTAGCACTCCATAAAATTAACTGGTGAGTGCACAACTGAATGAAAAGTAAACAGGAATTTTATTCAAACCAAAAATTGTTAAGCTTGGAATCTTACCAATGTCTTGACACACATATGGATTGTGTGACTAATTAATACCATAAAATTCTGAAAACTTACAGCTATACCGAAATGTCAAAAATGAGTGCAAAACTGGGATTCCCACTCCAGACACTTTTCTCCCCATCCCTCTCAAGTATATACAATGCCGCATCCTTTTCACATCTATATCAGAGGAGACTCTAAAATCTAGAAAACGATAATCGAACTCTATATACTAATCCCATACATGACAATTAAACACTATCCAAGATTCTCCAGCGTCCATGTTTCAGACTAATCAGACTTCGGATTGGGACATTTGGAACTAAATAAGATTGTAACTCACATCCTTATAAATAGTTTGAAAGCCAGAAATATCTGAGACTTGCAAAGATTCAGTAAGGATGAGTTTTGAGCAGATGTAATTAGTTTGACTCAAGCCATAACTGATAGAGCATGGTGCGAAATCTACTATCCCATGGACCATGCCCGTGACTGGGTCACTTTCAGAAGTTTTGTCCACTTTTCACTATATTTTAATCCTCCTGGCTCTTTTCAATCATCATCCATTTATGCTGTCATTATGCTAAGCATCAAAGCAGAAGTTCATCAAATGTTATGCATTAAAGTAGAATAAAAAACTCAGAGCAGCCAAACTCTGAAAAGCAAGGACACTTTGCTCAAAATACATTGAATCCAGCATAGTCAACTCCATGGGTCACCCTAATAGATATCAAAAAAAGCACAAGCGACACAGAAAATAACTGGTGTTATCAACCATCCAAGCAACAATCGCCCCTGAAATTCAACGTGCCATCACAAATTTTGGATCCACTCTGTTTCAAGTAGAAGAAAACACCACTCAAGCATGTAAACCAAGCAAAAATATCGCAATCATAGAAACCTATCCACTCCGGCAAATCGAATGCACTCCTCAATGACTTCCACCGCATATACAAACACTGAAACCTAAAATTATGCAAGGAAAACCCAAAAAACCAGGCATGTGGAGCAAATTGACAGTAAAAAACAAAAACAACAACACAGAGCAAAGAACTTTCACAAGGTCCAACGAACAAAACAACCGCAGAAACAAACCTCGAACATACGAATTCTCAATTGCTGAATCTCTATCAAGCGTGCGCGTAAACACAACAAACAAAAACATCAAAAACAACAACTAAAAAAGAAACCCATGTCCGCAACCAGGAAAATACAACACCCCTCGCAAAACCTCGACGCAAGCAAGTCTTCCAGAGATAGATACAGAGAATCACGCGACGCATCAGCCATGCAAAGCCCAGAAACTCGCACTGAACCCACCACAACCAAAACCCATCTCGCAAAACACCCACAGACACGCCCTGCTACACCGCCGAAAAGTCCAAAGCCTCCTCCTCCCGCTACAGATCGACATAATCTCTCAGACCGCATTCGCAAAACAACCCATCGATCAAATTCCCACGAACAAAAGAACAACCCGACGAGAATCAAACGACGACTAGAACACGCAGAGAGGACCACGCGAGAAGCCATCGAAGGAAGCGATCGACTTTAGCCTGGCGATGTCAGGCAAGCGAGCAACTGCCGTCTCCTCAAATTCCTACGGCGATTCGACTCCTTTATATAGATGCGGACAAAAAACATCCCACTGCCCACGTGTCCCATTTTTTTTTTTTTTTGTCTTTGAATGTCTAATGATTCACTATTTATTTCTGCAGAGACAAAAGGTGTGGCCCCAAAAGCCAAATCAATTAATGAAGATGCGAAAAGAATACATATTTTTTTTAATAATTCAATCAATTCAGGGTTGGAATAAGTCTAAGAGAAAATCATACAAATAGTAACTTTGCTGTGACAAAAAGTATGGCATGTGTGCAATTTAGTCCTTACACTAGATAATCTAGGGACTAGATTGAAATCAAGGATATAATAATTCAGGTATTAAATTGAGTATTAATTAAACTTTTATGGATTATATTTAAAACATTAAAAGTTTATGAATTATATTAGATATTAGATAAAATTCATTAGTATATGTGTAATTTTCCAAAGTCTGACGATGGAGATTTTGTTTGGCGGTCGTTGAATGGCCACGAAAATGCCTTAAGATAGTACCTTATTTTATTAGTTTTGCAGCGTCAGACCTCGTTGTCCTGCTTTTGTTTTGGTTTTTTTCTTCTTGGGCGGATACCGACTGGATATTCTCAATCCGCCAGCATACATTGCTTTTCCTTTTTTAGAAAAAAGGATTTTGTACTTTTGGTATAAAAGAAAATAGGGAGAAAAAAAAAGGATTAGGTGCAAACGCTTGGATTATCTCGAATAATTTAGTGCAATGTTTGCGTATCATGCAAAACTGGGGACCAAAAGATTCCAGAAAATAAAATAAATATTACATTTGTCGATGGTGCAATTGACGGAGCGGATGAGTCATATTGACGGGATGGAAGAGTCATATACTTATCTTTAAATTGTAATGTTTAATGGGAAAAAAGAGTTATCTCCTATCAAGTGAATGTGATCCGTCGCACGTTTTGGTAATAATCTATGGTCTTAGAATTTTTTTTTTTTTTTGTGACCCAGGGAACCCACCGCACGACCGGCAGCCGGGGAGTAAACCCTAGGGAGGCACGCAAGAAACCACCACCCACGCACCCCGGGCAAGACATCACGCAACGCTTCAGCCTCCCTGCTTCGCAGGGGCTTCGAAACTGGGACCTCCTGCGTGGAGTCCAGCAGCCCTCTATGGTCTTAGAATTTTAGTAAGGATTAATACCACGAATCGTACACTTGTCACAAATATATCCAAAAATAATTTCGTAATCATCAAGACCTCCAGATTAGTATGCTTGTAAAAAAATTACATTTCGTTAATTTTTATTAAATTTTACTATCAAATTGCTAACTTGAATGATACATGATAGTTGACGGGTGTACAACTTGAAATTTTACTCTTCTTTGTCATAAATGTGTAAATTTGCAATTTTTTATGATATTAGTCCAATTAAAGGAAATGAATAGACAATAAATTTATCACAAATATATCAAAAAGTTAGTTTGATATAAATTTGTTATGAGTATACCAATTTGAGATTTTTTGTGATATTAACCATTTTAGTAACAAGTGTGTTTTGAAGTGATAATACTCATGGTAAATAGTAGAAGTTAGCAAAATATAAAGAAAAAGTTGATTTTGTTTTTTTTTTTTTTGTGATCCAAGAAACCCCGCACGGCCGGTAGCCGGAGATAAACCACTGGAGGTGACACGTGCTAGCCACCACACACGTGCCACCAGGTAAGTCGCCAAAGGGCTCAAAGCTAGCCTTCCTGCAACTTGTGTTGCAGGAGCTTCGAACACTATACCTCCTCGATGGAAGTCTAGTGCCTACCCAGCTAAGACACTGTGGTAGGTGGTGAAGAGTTGATTTTGTTGTTCGCTCTTTAAGAGATGAAAACATTAATGGTCTTGATCCAAGAAAAGGTAAAGGCTTTTTGGCGAAGGGAGTGAAAGAAAAAAAAAGTTGCACACCCTTTGTAATAGGTCCTAAAAATTTCTTTCATGCATAAAAATACATAGATATGTACACATACACATATGAATTCTTAAGTCGTGAGAACTTGATTTTGATTAGAAAACTTTACCTTAGCCCCCATTTGCAACTTGGGTATTCAAATGAGTAAGGCGAATATCAAGATTTGCTGATATCTCTTAAAATTGCTAAGAAGTCATCTTAATTCAATTCCTCACTAGAAGTGTTAGATATTGTCATTCTTTATAACTAGCATATGTGCACGCTCGTCGTATGTTATGCTATAAATTGAAATTATGTGTTTGTCTTCGGACATAGAATTTGTCAAATAAGTACCTAAGAATATTTGGAGATAAGATTGATCGTGATCACTTGAAATTATAAGAAGTACTCTTTACTTTATATGATAATGTAGCATAAACCGAATAAGCATTTATAACAAAAAAATCCATCAGGAACCTTAGAAAACACCTAAACGTTGTATTAATACTTAATGAAGTAAATAATAAACGAGCTACAATTATGCATATAAATAGATTATAAACACAAAACAGCCGCGAAATGAATACCATGGATTTAGACTATGAAAACGACCTCCGATGTGCTCTATGACTCAATCAGTATCTACTATTAGTATGATGGACCTGCCACTCCTTCCAAATAAAAAAATTATGACTTGCTGGGTGCGTTTGTTTCATGAAAAATAAATAATTTAGAAAATATTTTTACAGAAAATGATTGATTATATCATTTTAAAAAATAGTAAAAAAATACTTTTATCATCAATAATAATTCATGCCTAAATTTTTTCGTAGGCAATGAAAAAAATTTCCATTCATTTATTTTGTAAGCGATTATTTTTCAGAAAAATATTTTCTAAATCTCACATTTTTTGCAAAACAAACACACCACAGACTAATTCCTATTCAAATGCTTGTTTTTTTCTTCCGAGCATTCCAGGAATTCATCGACTATTGACGTTCCCATCGAAACACACCCCTCAATTTCTATCAACGATCTGCCTCTTGAAGGAACGTTTAGAGTGTTTTTCTATTGTGACTTCGCTATTTGTCCTTCTTGTCTTCTATTTTTGCGTTCCAGAAGTGGCCTTTGTAACTTCATCTCATCCTTCGAAGACAGCATGTTCTAAATTATCGATCGTGGTAAAATCCCAGAAGATCGATGGAATGTAGACAATCTGATTGTTGGATGAATAAAATGAGAAAAATAAGGAACGCCGTATGGATCCAAGCTGCTTGAAACGAGAATCATAAAATCTTGGAAAGAAGGGAGAAAGAAAAGGAAGAAGTGACCCCAGAAAAAATAAAGTAAGCAATTTGTCGAGCCCTGAGGAACAGTGCAATCTGGCATAATCTGATGGGACAAGATAGAGGTAAGTGGAGGGGAGGTGGGCAACACCCGGGATTCCACTGATAAAGCTCTGCCCTTTTATGTCAAGTTTCATGTCTTAAACTGACAAGTATGGGCTACAGAAGTAGGAGGGAGATATCCACAAAGAAGTGGGCACTTATTGCCGCTTGAATTGCTCCATGGCACGCATGGATTTTTTTACTTTGCTCAACCGGGTTCCATGCCTAATTTATGCATTTTGCATTACTAGCAAAGTGGGTCATACAGGACCATTAAGCAAAGAAAAGCGAACACATCACCCTTTTCCAATAAGTTTCCCTCTTAAGCTGTCATTATTTATTTTGTCGGTATTGTCACAATGATTCCCGAAGTGTATACGCAAAAGGAATCCAAAGCTCGATTCTCTTCAATTGCCACGTTGAAGCTTGCTGGTTCCCTGTTTTCTTAATTGGGTCTCAGAATATCTGAGAAACCCAGAACTGTTCCCTTTCCCTTCGATCTAGAAGAAAGGTCTTATCATGGACGTTGCCTCCTTGGTCTGCTGAGAGTGATAAGCCATGTTCGGAAGGGCATGCGGAGCTCAAAGATATCCATGCTGTGGAGATGACAAGCCGTAGATGCAGTGGAGCACGGGGGGAGAATGTGTTTTCGAGTACTACAGTGAAAAATTTCCCGAGAGATGTATAATCAGTCATTCATATTCCAACAGATGCATCGGAATGTATGTGCTATGTTCTTTTGGATCAAGGGCTACGGGATCCAATGGTTTAGATAGATAGAATGGACCCCATCGAGGTTTCATCTTACGGAAAGTAAGCTTTTTCCAACACGCAGAGCACGAGCTCCACCTTGCAAGTTTTTCCAACACGCATTGCACGAATTCCACTTTATAAATGATTTTGGCCCGTCCGTTCTTTGTGCCGCTGACCCATAGTCTACGGGTGGCGGCGAAGACTCGGCAGAAGCAAGAACTTCCTATTAATTGACTATCTCACCCCCCAAAACCTATGTTGGATATTTTAATTTCGGATGTTCATGAAATTGTGTCGAGTCAATGGAATTATCAGTATTTTCAGACCAAAAAAAAAAAAAATCCAAGGGAGAGAGCGAATGAAATGTAAATATATCCGTCAAAGTTGTTGAGTAAATGTCAGATAACTAGACACGTGAACTCCAGGTCTTCAAGGATTCCTTTGTAGTTTCAAGCGAAAAAACAAAAAAATTCACGGGCTCGGTACGGCTGGCCCGCACAGCCTGTCCATGTGCAGAGATAAGCTTGGATGGGGTCGGGTTGAGACTGTCCGAAACCTGTTGATTTTTCATATGGACAGATTTGGAATCACCGGCTCTCGCCTAGCTTTCTTCATGCTTGGTCTGTAATATGAACAATCATCTGATTTTTCTGTATCTTGTTTGGTCAATAACTTGATACGAATGTCTGAATGTACATGTCCCGTTTGATTATATGTATGGAGCACATTGGATAAAATTAGATCGAGAATCATGTAAGATGGGTAAGAAAGCGCTTGCGAAAAAGGTTGACGACCTGATCGCTTAGTGCAACTGATTAAATGGACGACCGCCGCGTGACTTGAGGAGGGCAAAGGTACGTGTCCTATTCGATTATGTTCACTGTGACTATGAATGAAACGAATATTTCTGTGTGCCCTTCTTTCGTTTCAGGAAAAACGCCTGCCCGGACAAGCACCATTCTCAGCATTCAAACCGTGGATGAACAAGACGATTTACAAAGCTGAATCTACACCATTTCGCTAAGCTATACTTTTCTTGCCAACAAAAAAAATTGAGTTACAGAAATTCGCTGAATGCAGGAATTTTTGGAAAATCTTACGATACTCAACTCTAAGTGCCGTGAGGCAAAACTTATAGCAACAGGGAATCAACAGGACTACACAAGTTCTTTCTTTTTGGGCTCAAGAACAGGTGGGTCGATATCGATACCCATATTAGCTGCGGTTCCCGCTATTATTCTCATGGCCGATTCTATAGTGGTGCAATTCAAGTCTGGCAACTTCTCCGTAGCAATCACGCGCAGTTGGTCAATGGTGATCTTCCCGACTTTCTCCATCTTTGGGTCCTTAGAACCTTTCTCCACACCTGCATTATCACCTAGGTCAGTAAAAGCCAGAATTTCGGACCATCATTTGCAATTCACAACGAAATGAAAGGACTCTAGTTATTTAATTAATAGCATGAGGACAGTAGATTCATTCATGGACGCAAACTGGAGTCACACGATTGAAACCATGATAATTACCCTCCCTAAAGTTAAAACTTTCAGCATTTTTCTGAATGACCTGGATATTTATTAAGGTTCTAGTAAATACGCCGCTGACTTTGATACAGTAATTTGCAAAGATGTGCTCATATAAGAGTAAAGCCAATCCTGATCTTGTGCTGAGACAAGCAGATTGCACAATTGAGTTCATTCCCAAGAACCAATAGAAACTTTTTATCGCCATGATACTAACAGAATTTCTACAAGAAGTTGCAGCAAAATGAATACATGGACCCATTTTTTTCTCCTAGGCCAAAAGGAAAGGCTCACGTTTTGTCATCACTGCCATACAAATCGGTCCTTTAACATGTTACAAACACACACCACTCTCAAACTGAGAGCTCAAACGCAACAATCTTCAGAAAAAAGTCAAGCATCAAATACTAAATCTGACTGTGGGTGCCAGCATGTGCTTTGCGTTAGGTTGCCCCCCATGCTGCCTAATGACAAACTCATGGACCTTCCAAAGATTATAGCTTTTCTTGCCTATACTAATACGTGAACCAACTAGGAAAGCATACAGTAAACGTATGTGAGAGTTTACTATGTAGAAAAATATTAACTCCATGCAAGCGCTTAACAAATGCTATATAGATTCCGACATTAAAAAAGGCAAATCAGAATATAGAAGTTACTTACGACCTTGCTAACCAAAAGATAAAGGACATGAAAATTTACTCCAGGAAATAATCCCTTCATTTTGCAATGACTAACACATTTGCTCAACTTAATGGATGGCAAGATTTAATCTAGTTTCTATACATGTCCAAAGTTCTCCAGACTGAAACAAGCAGAAGTCCACTCTTTTGAACTTCCATTGCTGCACAGAAATCTAAATTATCTAAATGTACCCTTTACCGTGACATTAAACTAATCAAAGTTTTGTTACAAGGTTCTTTCTATCACGATTTTGGTATGTTTCAAAAAATGCATTGGCAAAACAGATATCTGAAGCCACTAAGAAAGCACGCACTCTCAAAGAAATATATAGAAGCTACAAAGTGTCTCAAGATCAATTTTATGCAAAATGGTCGTCCTCAAAACCATGCCAAGCTGTTGGCAGGAAAGAGCTCCCAGAATTTTTAAATAACTTATTTGGGAGAAATGCGTGTAGCTTTTTAACAAACCACAGGGAACAAAAATTAAAACTGGTTACAATCAGAACATTTACGCTAGACACAACTGATCACAGGTTAGATGAAAACCTTAAAGGAACCCAAGCTTTGCAAGCAATATAACTAAAGCCACTAGAGGTGTGCGGTCAAACCGATTCTACCTGGGAACCGGACCGGACCGCCTGAAAAACAGGTCTGAGAACTGGTTCCCATTGGAACTGGTCCGGGAACAGTTTCCAAATATTTGGAATCAGTCCAAGAACAAGTTCCAATTGAATACCCGCCTAGGAATTGGACCAGACCGCCCTGTTTTGGAACCGGTTTAGGAATTAGATTTATAAGATAAAAACCCAAAACCCTGGTTTCTTTTTCCTCTTTTGTCATTTATCCTTCCTCAAAAGTCCTCGCTAGTCTTTCTACTTCCCCTAAATTTCAATGGATGAATGGGGAATGGAGTTCTAAAATTTATGTTATATGTTATGTATTTGAACTTTTCATCATTTATAATTATACGTGACTACATATTCATCTTATGGATTGTTATTTTTGGCAAATAGAGATTTCCATTGTTCATCTTTTACTTTGAATCGTTTCGTTACTCATTGCCTCATATGATTTTGCTGTAAAAAATGAACCAAAAAAAGGAAAATAAAGAAAAAGAAAACAGGTTCTCGGGAAAACATTGGCATTGGACCAGCAAAACAGGGTAGGTTTCAAAACTGGTACCAAGCAAATAAGATAAGTTCTGGGATCCAAAAACTGAGAACCAGTTATAATATAATAGGTTCCAGAATCTAACTTTGAAACCTATCCACCCCGAAACCAAGCATCCCTAAAAGCCACCTCTATCATCATAGTTCAACATCTATCATTCCTAAATGCTAGGAAAAGATGTCAAAGAATCACAAAACCCCCTAGTCAACTACATAGTAAAGAAGAACAATCTAGATTTCTTCACCCAGCTAGCTGCCTGAATGATGAAGAGATTCAAGACCTAAATCCAAAACTAGACTTACAAAGATGGCTTGACAAGGTTATCAATTTAGCCGCCATTGTAAATGTGCTCTTAGATATGTACAACTTTGGCAAAAGAATATATTAACCATCTTCTGATGACAATCAACATACGTGTATTTCTTTGCACCTAAGCATAATTCATACAACACAGCAAGGAAATCAATTTATTTATCAAACTTAAATTTTAGATCATAGCACAAATGACATTGGAGAATTTGCATTCACATCTTAAATTAGTCTCATATGTCAATGTTTCCCTCATAAGGTGTTCATGGTCATACTTCCCCCTTATTTTTGGTTATTTGGGAAACAAAATTAGCGCTCATCAATTGATCATGCCAAATCTTTAAGTAGGATCAATCACAACAAATAGCCGAATGAGCATATCATGCTTGCAATACTGGAAGATGCAGGGCACAAGCTTTCATGAGTGACTTACAATGTTCAATAAAAAGGTCAAACTGAAATGGATCCTTCAAAGCCTTAACTGTACTACTCCACTATCAATCACATGGACTCGAAAATTGGATCTTCCAGTTCGTATTAATATGCAACGAGAGAAACAGACCCCAGCTTCTTGATATCTGCTGAAGTCTGCTAACTCAATTCTCCCATTTTTTCTAAGAAAATTTTACCCATAGTTTTTCATCCCCTCATAACCAAATCCAGCATCCCCCATCAACACTACCGCCAAAGCAAACCCAAAACCAACAATCAAATATTCATGCTGGAACTTAATTTTGCTTTACGAATTTCATGAGCATTATACCAGCACTGAGTTTGTTAAGATCTTACATGTACTGAAAATAATAAATGATATCCATAAAGCAAACCGAGGGCACAAGAAAATATTGGAGCATAAAGAGGCTCGCGGAAGGGAAATAAAATCGAGCACTTGGTGCCCATTATACCTGCAGCCTTAAGTAGCAGAACTGAAGCTGGAGGGGTCTTCAAAATGAAAGTGAAGCTCTTATCCTGCAAGAAATCCCAGGCATCCTTACACGTTACATCAGTGAACTATATATATTCACCATACGAACAATGCCATCCCACAGACCCCACGAAACTCACGTCGTAAACAGTGATTTCCACGGGAATAATATAACCGGCTTTATCGGCGGTCTTGGCATTGTAATCTTTGCAGAAGGCCATTATGTTAACGCCCTTGGCACCGAGCGCAGGCCCCACAGGGGGCGCAGGAGTGGCTTTCCCAGCTTCCAGCGCGAGCTTTATCAACCCAACCACTGCAAAATTCAACAAGCGCAATGCACAGACAAATAAATATCCGTAACAAAAAGAAAAGGAAGGGAACATGAAGCACCATAACTTGAGACCAAGGGCACACATACCTTTCTTGGCTTTGCCACCGGGTTTAGGAGGAGCCATGGCGACGACGGAGAGGGACTTCCTGGTCGGAGAGTGAAGCGGGAGGCGCGCCGTGTTCAAGAACTGAACAGCAAGATGTTCAAGGTTCGATTTTGAGGACAGATTGGCGGTGGGCGATGGCAAGAAGGAAGTGGGTTGGTGAGGAACTCGGTTCTTGAGGGAGAATTGGCAGGGTGAGAGGCCACGGCACGTCGAGATCGAAGACGCCATTGCTAGTTTGCTCGCAGAGAAAGTCCCAGGCGGAACAGAGCGAGGTCGAGGGAAAACGATATCCTATCCAGTACTGTAATCGCTGCCTTGGGGGAGACCAGACGACGTCGTCGCGGACAAAAACTGAGATTTTTACAATTTCCCTGGTGTAATCGGTCTCTAATTTTTTTTACCGCCCACGGAATTTCTTGATTTACTTTTCTTCTCCTTCTTTTTTTTTTTTTTTTGACTTTTAACTGTGTCAATTTCATCAAGCATAGAATAAACCCGCTTACAAAATTTTTCGCAATGTATATGATTAACTTGGATACATAGTATTTTTGGGAAAGACATTGAGAAAAATTACATTCTTTAACGCATCGCATAATGCTTGAACTTTATGACGCAAAACTCTTAATATATGATAAAAGACAAGCATATCCATATAGGGAAAATCTCAAATAAGAACTTGAAGTGAAGCCATTTTCTCAAAAAGTGATCCAAAATGAGCACTGTCTCAAATAAGGATCTGGAGTAGCTAACTGGCTCTCAATTAAGGACTCGAACTTCTAATTTTATTCACAGCCAGGGGTACTTTTGTCCAAGAATATTGTAGTTTATTTTTTGTCTCTCTCTTTCTTGTTTTTTCTTTCTTCATCTTTCTCACTCTCTACATCACCTCCATTATCAACCCCTCCATTGCTCTTTGTGTCATCTTGTTGTATAACCAAGACAAGGTTTTCTTTAACACGAGCCATTACAACGTCATATAACTCGTTGAAAATTTTAAATTTCGCTTCTCAAAATGGTTTGTAGACAATTCCACAAAGCTGAAATGAGCGTTCAAAAATAAGTTCTTTTTATTCCAACTTTCATCGCAAATTCTGATCTCAAAGCCATAATATGAATATGCTTTTGCTAAGACTCAACTTTTTGTCCAACTCCCAAGCTATGCAACTAATCCCTTTGGCGATGTATTTCTCTCTCCTCGAGAGTGCATCAAGCTCCACTTATTCTAGGCCTTCCGCTAACCCAACAACTCCAATTTTTTGTGCTATTTTCAGTCTTGCTTGCCAACAACATAGTAGCAATATCCAAGCATTGCCAGATCATCTTGTTTGACTAACTTATGTCTCTATTCAAATTACACTTGGTGATAAATAATTTCACACCAAATAACAATTTTGTTGCAATTGGCGACTATTTCAACCTCGGCAAGAATTTGCCTCTCTTGCATAAATTCAATCTTTCAAATATCCCCCTTCCCCTTTGTAATGCCAATGGCTCCTTTCAATAATCCTTAGTCTGGAGACACCCATTCACACTCTTGCCATTCTCATCGACACAGCTCTTCTCCTCAATCGATACCCCATCTTGAGATTGATCATTAATTGTATCTGACATCATTAACTGTAGAAACTATTATACTTCGTTGCTCCATTGCCGCCATTGACAAGTCCTATTCGAGCTCTCAACCTCATCGACCACTGCCCCTGATAGAAAATCTAGCATTGTCGTCATCAAATGGAGGTCAATTCGAGCTTCAGGCTGAGCACAAGTGAGCCGAGATTTTATGCATCTTAAGGAACTAAGGATTTTAGCATCTAAGAAGGTGACCAGTAGCAAATAACTCCAATCCAACTTCTTGTCACTAGGACCAACTACGTGATGACATGAAGCTCACGAGGTCACTAGTAGGGGCCCTAATTATGGTGTTGAAGAAGGAGGCAATATAGAGTGAAGGAGGAGGTGTGAGGAAGCTGAATAAAGTAAAAAAATTAAAGAAAAAATGTTCTTGGACAAAACTACCCCAAGCTATAAATAAGATTGAAAATTTGGGTCCTTATTTGAGACAAAATTAGCCACTTTGGGTCATTATTTAATACAGTGTCCACTTCAGGTCCTTTTTTTTTTAGAAAATGAACCCATTTCAAGCCCTTATTTGAGATTTTCCCTATATATAATCACTAAGTAATAAACTTTATAAGAATGAAAAAAATATTTTCTTTTTTACAAATTTAATCAAATTTGACTCTATCGAGCACGACAAGTTATGTCATAGAACGAACTGTGCCAAAAACTAAAAGGCAATATGATTGTACCTTATCTATGTTTATTGTAACTTTATATTGGGTTTTAGGGTGTGTTTATTTTGAGAAAAAAGAATGATTTTGAAAATATTTTTTCCTAAAAATAATTTATTGCATCGCTTATTAAAAAAATGAATGAAAAATATTGTCATCCTTCATGCAAATGTTTAAACATAAATAATTATTGATAATGAAAATATTTTTCATTAACTCGTTATTTCATACAATATTAGTGATTATTTTTCAAAAAAGAATTATTTTTCAAATTATTCAATATTCGTGAAATAAACAAAGCCTTAGTATATAGACTTTTGATGTATAAAAAATGCTTCAAAAGGCAAAGTATGCATTTAAGGTCAATAGATGACGATTGACCATTTTCTAATTTGTAGACACTACAAATAATGAACTTGAAAGAATAGAATCAATAGTATATTGCTCTGCTTAAAAACCATATGCATTAAATAAGAATCCTAAGCTCCTAGAAACCAAGATTTTACTTTTAATTGAAGAAAGTAATTGAGTTTTTACATTACCTAGTGGGATTAAGTGAATGAAACTAAGATCTATACAGAAGATATAAAGTCAGAAATAACTTTTTGGGGAGGTGTAAATGATGAAAATCAATCTTTTTTCTCTTGCAGAGTGCTGAAAATATAAAAAGCGGAACTTCTTTTGCTCTGGAAGAATGAAAAATAAAAGGATGGAAAATCACACTGCTTTAGTGAGAAACCATAAAGAGTATTTCCTGTGACGGATTCTGATGCCGAAGCTATTCGAAAAAAAGAATAACTCCAATGCATGGACTTTTCCGCGTGCCTGAAAATGGGCCTCTAATGGGCTGCATTGCAATGGGCAATGGGGACCCATTTGGGCCGCAGACCTTCAGGCCACATCCCTAACGTGAAATTGCTGCGGGGTTCGTCAAACACTTTTGGCTATAGGTATAAGTTTTCATTGAAAATTTGACTTCATTGACCAAACGTATTCATCTTCTATTTTCTTTCTTTCTTTTCTTTTGCATATGATGCAATCTAATCCATATGTGCGCAATATTCCAGCAATATATCGACGTGACACCAATGGAACCTCTAAAACATCTCCAAATATGAGAAAAGTCAAAAGATTAAGTAAATAAATAAATAAAAACATAAGAATTGGGTGGACACGGCTCTCCTACCGCCTTGCCACCTCCAATGGAGGGTCGTCAGCCATATCTAAAAACATCAATTTATACAAATAGATTTTCAATTATATACACCTTTAGACTTTATTTTAGGGTTGACACACCACCTATCGTTAAAAAAAAAACTTATAATTTGCACGATTCAAAGCAAAAGCCGTGCCCATCAAAAGCATTTAATTCCTGTAAGTGGCTCATGCTACGAAATATAATGTACCCACGATGGTTATACATATGAAATTTCCACGGCTTACGTACACGATATCCATATAATTTTTTTTTGGTTGGAAGCTGGTGATTTCGAAAAGTCAAGACGCAAATTGATGGAACCACCAAAAAAAAAAATCAGGATAGTTTTTAAGTATTTTTATTATATATAAAATAATCCGACAGTATCCCTAGCTAAAGAATTGGAGCCTACGACAGTGGTGTCTCTCCTGTGAGACAAGTGGGGGCGGCGGAAACTCGAATGATACTCATCATACAATACAATACACACGTTACATTGACACAAGGTGGACCGCACAATGCGCGATACAAAAGGCCAATCATTGGAGCTCGTAGAGGTATTATATTCTTAGGCTCCGTGACACGGTAATAATTTCTTTGTTTAATGCAATAAGTACCGTCGGATGACGATCTCAAGGACCACCTCGTTTGTGAGCAGATCTGCCCCTGCCTCCGTGACGTGGATTAAGGATCTGTTTATGTGGAAAAAATATATATATTTGAAAATTTGTTTCTCAACTTTCCAGTGTTTGGATATCTAAGAGCTCGACATTTTCAATGAACTAAACACAACAAATTTAGAGTGGACGAAAACGATTCCCCTTCTGATAAGGAAGAAATCACTTTCTCTAAATCACCAAACATATGAAAAATAAATATTTTCCTTGAAAATGGTTTCTATGAAAAATATTTCTCTTTATTATGAAGCTTTCAATGAAATAAACTCACCTTAAACTTGCATAATATGGATCAGAGTATTTGCTTTCTATAATTTTCATTACGGTATATCCCCTTGAATCTTTGAAGCTTATTGTTGACTTTTGAACATCTCAAAGCGTAGAAGTATAAGATCTAGCCTGTGAAAGAAAGAAAATAGAAAAAGAATGAAAACCCTCTCTGAACATATATGAACTCAATGGTGAAGATAAGAGATGATGTTGGGGTTGGGGTGTACTTTCTACTCTCCCTCAATAGGGAGGCATAAAGGTCTCGTCCTGATGAGTGGGCGCAGGTTCTAGGGTTGCTTGGGTGGGGGTCACAAGGACAACACCCTTGAGCCACGAAAGAGCTTTAATAATTTGAACTCATATTACATTGGTAGTTTACGTTTTAACTCATGAATAGTTACTAGAGACATATAATCTATTTCTCTTGTTACTAAGAGGTGGGACGTGCCAATTACAGTGAAATTTTCTGTAGATGTTAGGATGAATCATGATAAATATTATGTCTTGATTTCTCTTTCTTGCTTTTTGCTTTTTATTTCGTTACGTTTGTGCATTGAATGCTAGTATTTGGACGAATCTAGATAAGGGTAAATTCGAACATCAAGCTCACTTTATTGCATAGGCCTGCTCATAGCTTAAAATGTATATTGATGTATTCATGTCGAGCCAAGTCGGCACATACCAAAGTTGAGACTAGCTAGATCTTTTAATATTAGAGAGTTGCTCAAAGCATGCCAATTAGCTCTTTGGGCATCTCGAGCTCGGGAGGTCCAATAAGTCCCTTGCTAATTGATTAAGTCTTGACAACACAATTAGTTGAGTATCAGTGTAACAAGAACCAACCCCACCCCCCTCAAAAAAAGAAGAAGAAGAAGGAGGAGGCTCGATGTGGTAATGCTACAAATTCAACACAATAAATAGGTGAATATGGTAATAATGGATGTCAAGCCTAAAAAATCACAATTCAGACAAGTCTATCAAACTTCTTCAACAAGGGTTTCAAAAATACTCTTTAAGGCCTTATTTGGTAACCATACTCAAAAAAATTGATTATATTCTTTTGTTCTCTATAACAAAAAAAGAATAAAAATCTATTTGCTAAAATTTTATTTTCGGGAACAAAAATAAGAACATAGATTTGGAATAGAATCAATAAGTAGAAAAAAGTTACTTCATGTTCCCAAGAACAATTCCTAGAAGTAAGTGTAAGTTTGTTTTCTTTTCTTTTTTCTTCTCTTTCTTCTTCTTCTTCTTCTTCTTCTTCATTCTGGCCGGTCGCCGGCCTTAGCCATGGCCAGCGACCAGCTAGACAAGGGCCAGCAACTTTGCCGAAGTGTCACCAGCCTCTACGGAGGCCGAGCCACAATTAGACTCATCAGCCTGAGCCTGGCTGGTGGTTGAACAAGCTTAATCTCACCAGATCTAGGTAAGGTCTCACTAGAGGCTCACCGTGGCTAGGCGAGCCTCCAATGAACTCACTGCACCTTGCCCAACTGGTGACTAGCAACTGGTCACAAGGAGGAGGAAGAAGAGAAAATGAAAAAGTTAAAAGAGAAAAATATAATAAAAGCATTAAAAAATTAAAAGAAATAAGAGTTTTATTAAACGCATTTTTATCTCAAAAATAGAAATTTTATGTAATTACTAAACGACGCTTTTACTCAGAAATTACCAAACGCGTACTTTTACTCAAAAATTGCTCAAGAAGACTGAATTAGAATAAACCATTTCTGATTAGAAATTATTCTCGATAACAAAATGATAATTAAACGCGCTTTAACAATATTCCAGAAAAAAATGAGAAATTTTCTCCATAAAGTGATTTGGAAAGTCTCGCCCATCTCTATGCAAATCGAACTTCGCTACTACTTTTCTTTTTCTTTTTTGTGTCGGTAACTTCGCTACTACTTGGCTTTGATGGTTTTGTCGTGCTCAAGCCTTCTAGAAGACTATCTTGTAGCTGGGGACCGCATGAAATATACCATGATTGCACGGACATAAGAAATATAGCAATGGGTGATCATCGTATTCGAATGATATGAAACGCGAACCGTTAATCACGCTCGAACCGCGCATTTAGTCCAACCCATCAGATCATAGAGAAACCCTAAACTCCCTCCCCGAGACACCGGTCCCCACCGGCGCAATTGCCAAAAGGCCGTGCTCACATGCATCTCTCTCATCGCTGCACGCTCGAATCCAAGATCCGCTCAACTTTTAATAGATCTCGAGAGACAAAAAGGAGAGCGCCAGACAAAACTACAGGGAAATCACGACAACGACAAGCCCTCTGCCGCTGCCTCGTGGGTCTCCGTCCCTGTACCTCTCTGCTTTCCCTGCCCGGCAATGACTGGATTACTCAAATGAAAAAAGATTCCAACTTCAATTGTATTTTAAGCCATCCACTTTGCTTTCAGTCACCGTTCCGAAAAGCTTCCAGACACTTTCTGCTTTTAAAAAGCTGCGTCGCCCTTCTCTCCTCCATTTTCAACTCGTCGTCTCCTTCCTTTCTCCGTCCCCGTTTCTCCCGTTTTGTGGAAATGGATGCGACTTTCACTTTCCTAGGCATTAGGGTCGACCCCAGGTGGATGACCCTCAAGTTCGTGAAGAACGTCCTGTTCCACGCCAGGATCGTGCTGATCTCTTCTCTCGCCCATCTGGTGGGCCTGATGGAGCTCCGACAGCGAGAACGCCCGGGGGAAGAGCTGGAACCGCACTCGCTGGACCAGTCCAACAGCTCCGTCCTCGTGATGGACGGCTTGACGCCGGCCCTCGTCCCCGTCCACGTCCTGGCGTCCCAGTTCAGGAGCAGAGTGCCGGTCCTCGAGTTCGGCGAGCTTCTCGCCAAGGGCAGAGCATTGGACGAAGATGGCGGCGGAGGAGAAGGAGGAGGGGGAGGCGGGGATCAATGCCGAGAGAAGATGTGCGCGGTGTGCTTGAGCGGGATCGAGGGGAGGCACGAGGTGCGGGAGCTGCTCAACTGCAGCCACGTTTTCCACAGGGAGTGCTTGGACCGGTGGGTGGAGGAGAACCAGGTGACGTGCCCCCTCTGCCGGTGCTTGCTCTTCCCGGCAGCCACCCCGAGGCGGAGAAGAATTGCGGAAGCTTGCGGCTGATGATGAAGATGAAGATGGGATCGAGTTGACTCCGACTCATTTACTTAATCCGATTATGCAAGCGGGGGACTGTACATTAATCCTCGGTCCGGGGATTCCATTGGATTGGGACAAAGTACTTGCGGATTCACGGAAACCGTATGTAGCGCGAGCGAGAGGGTACTTTGACCGTGCATCGGTCGTTGCAAAGGGAAGCTCGAGCCCCTCTTCGGAGGGATCTGCGTGGCTTGCAGATTTGTAATTTGAAGGAATCAAATTTTCCTCTCTCTCTGCGCATTTCTGCAATCGCAGCTTCTTCTTTTTGGACCTCTTTTTCTCTCCGTGTCGATGCAAAAAGCGCGGATACATGATTGGGTGTTGCCTTAGTTAATTATCATGGACGATTCAAAAGTGTTTCGCTGGGATTCGAATCCGCCATGGCAGACCTTGCCACGAAAGTCGATTTTTATTAGAGGAGACATATTCCGTAATGATTCCAAACAAGATATATTATAGGTAGTCAATGTAATTGATAACTTCACACCAAAAGGGATTGAACATACACATATTGTGCCGGAATTTTTTAATCAACATCGAGGCAACTAGAAATAATTGGAAAATATATGTCAGAATTTAATCGACGGCATGGATTTAGAAACTATAGTAAAGAAACAAGTTGGAATTTAATTGATAACGTGAATCTAAAAACTATAACTATAGTGCAAGAATCGAAAACATATATGTTTATTTGTGTGGTCTCCCCAATAGTCAAGCATCAATAGTTATAGTGCCTAAGACAAAATCGCTTGGGAGCAGCTCTACAATTCTAGCCATGTTTTCACATCTTTGGGAATCTCAATCCCATATTCTCATAATGCCACAATCTTATCTTCAGCCGCACATTGATCTTTCACCTTGCTAACTTTATTTCTTCTCCATGATCTGTTGGACTCTATTACTCTTTCCATGGACGATTTCAAATTAGAACATTATAATTGTTTCTTGGCGCCTCCCAGACATTTGGCTTTCGTTTAGCGCCTCTATCGAACAACTTATCATTCCTTTCCATTGCTTTCTTCATTTTTTTTTTTGTGTGTGTCAGAATCAGTGTCTTCATTGACTAGTTTGGTTATGACAACCATCGTCCACACATCGTCGTATATCTATTATTGATCCACAGTCACCGAAGTATATTAATATTGACAACTCTTTCGGTCGTCAGTAATTGCTCATGTCCACGATCTGGTTAAATTTTGATGCAAACAAAAAGGAAGCCGAGAAAGCAGTAGCTTTATAAACGGCCGCTAGGCACCTGCTCCGGTGGTAATAGGCGGGGTTGGGAGCACACTCACCGGTCTACAACCATCGACAATTCAACTGATGTTTGAACTTGTATGTCTGGCAAACTATATCAAGTGATGTTTCCAAAAATTTCATAAGGGATGTAGCCTAACGTCGAGAGAGGATTGCTGACCTAATCTCCACTCTCCAAATTTCCGAAGAAACCCTCGTTCAAATTCTTTAATCGTGTTGACAAGCTTTACCTTATTAGGTCACGTATCTAGACTTAAAAAGTTTGAGCGTTGATTAACGTAAACGTGTAGCGTTGGGCCATTGCTTCAAAATTTCAATTTTTGGGGAAAGAGTGGCTAATCTAACGTAATATTAAAATGCCGCTGACGAGCTACGATGATGACCCCATCTCATATGTTCTGTCTATTACTGGTTGGCATTGACCAACATATACTTGGCACACATTCGATTGTCTTTGGAGTTTACCAAATTACTAGTCATGAATTGTCTTTCTTGATGGTGCGTGCAGGCATTACATGATGAAGGACTTGTTTATTTTAGAAGTCCGTCGTTAATTAGTAGGGCGGTTGTGCAACCTACATCGTTTAGCGACCAGATCAAAACTAATACGTCTCAACCGTTAGCATCATCTGATGAATTGAACTTCTAACCATCCTTGTCAGCAATACCTGCTGAGCCAGCGCAAATCTTGCGTGCTATCTGTATGTGGTAGGGGTTTGGTCGTCCGGCCCTAGTCAGCCATGGCTACTAAAAGGAAAAAAAAAAAGATCCCATTTAGCCATAAAGCACGTGCTCTACATCTGAAGGTTCTTTTTGTAGTTGCGATCCAAATTTTCATAAGAATTCGATAAAACTTATATCTAGATCGATGCATTTGATGCTAGACTCTTCCTAGGGCTATCATAACATATGTATAGTTGTGTTATTGATTGTACAATGCTCCTGTCTGGCCCTCTTTGACATGTCGAAGGATAATTTTCTACGAGAGTTTATCCATGACAAAGAGCCGGTGGCCGTGCAATGCATCTATGACTATTATCGTGGGGCGCATGACAATCTATCGCTGTCAATTATCTTCAAAGTGTATTGTTTAGGGGTTGACAATTTTATACCAGATTGAATTTGGTGATGGCGGTTGAGAAAGACTAGTTTATTGGTGATCGGCCTAAGTGATTCCAACTTCCTTGTCTAGTTGACCAACTTGAGGAATTCCATATAAGTTATAGATAAGTTTGCTTATCCTGAAAAAGCATCTAGCGGCTACCTGCCTCTAACTTGAAGAACAATGCTGAAAGGAAAGGAAAAAACTTGATTTACCAAATGACTTTTTTGTTGAACATGGCCGGGCGGCCAGCCGTTGTATTCACCCACAGGAAAAATACTCAATCATTGCGCAAATAATGTATGGAAAGTAATGGTCTAATCTCCAATTATTAGTTGTGCAAACTGGCCGGGTGGACTTGCTCCGGAGGAGGGTCTTGGCTTGGGTTACTTCTTCAACATGCTTTGGGCTACTTCTTCAACATGCTTTGGGCTACTTCTTCAATTTCACATCCTCTATTTTTTCTAGTTTCGATGATTTAGCTCAATTGAAAAATTAAATATTTTTCTACTTTGAAAGGACAAACATCAAACATATTCCATACTTATTTCACTACAAATTAAATTATCATATATTTCAGGCCAGGGCAGACCTCAGCCCTAAAACACTAGCATAAAACCCGATCATAGACCGAAGGGCCATGTCAGGCTGGCCAAGACAGGTTTTTGGGACTTCGGTTTTTTATTAGCATCCCTACTCCTTATGTTGAAATGTAATTTTTTTATTTAATTAATGGTATTTTGTTCTATTATTGTAAGAGTTAATTTTATATATCAACCTTTTAATCTATTTAAGATAGGGGTGAAACAGTATTCATGAAGAGTTCTTGGCCAAAGGGTCAAATAAGAGCGGTGTGTACGAAACAAAGGTTTGCTTGGGTCGATGAACCAACTTTGGACTTTACATTTCCAAAACCTCGAAGTCTGAAATGTTTGGACGTCCTTTCATTTTCTCCTAGATTTTCTGAAAAGTAAGGTGCACATCGAGTAATTTCCCCTCTGATGAAAGTAGTGTCAGAAATTCTCTCTCCTTGGCAGTCGACCCGCTTTTGACACCTCACAGGACAATTGTCTTCTTTTTTATGCTTTTTAGTCAGCTCACGGCATATGAAACTTAGGGACCACCGCACTAATGCACTTGTTAAATCTTTCGGGTGGGAAGCACGAAAGTTTCCCTCCCCCACCAAACTATATTGTCGAGAAAATATTTGTGGCTACCTAGATTTTTTAAGATCATGGCCTTTAGGAAGGACTTGACCATGGTTCCACCACTCATTGATTTAATTTCCCCATCATGGCACTGCGGATCGGCAAATCTGATGAAAAACTATCTTTGACGAAAGTGTTTTCAGAATTTTTTTAGAAGACATTTTGCATTTTGCAGCATTTAGAAGATGGAGGATATGTTGGTTTAACTTTTCCCGCAGAATTTGGAAATCGAAAGTGCCTTATTCCAAAGTTGAGGTATTAAGCAATCTAAACCCAAAGGCTTTTTAGCTAAAGTTAACATTTCCACAAGCCCGCAACCCCATATATTTTCCACCCGGAATTTGCATTTCCATAGTGCTATTAAGGGGTTAATGATTTTTTTTTTCTTCCAACTTACTCTCATTAATATTTTCATATTCCAGCTTTGCCCTTAGTCACTAGTCTATCAGGTGAATTTTGGAAGGTTGAGGTTGCTGAGGTTCGTGTGAGGTTCATTTGATAGCTGCTAAGGGACACTAAAATTTGGCTTCATGCGATCTCATGTGAGGTTGTCCCTTCAACATTGTGCAACTCTCAGCGTCGCCTCACTTGAACTCTTCGATAGTTTGATTTTTGCTAGCTCTAACTACTTCCACTAGATTTGCTACTCTCATTTTGCAATCCTTCACAGTTTTTTCCTCTCCAATTCTCTTTTTTGGCTTTTTAATTTTAAAAAGTTGGTTTACTAAAAGCCCTCTAGTTAAGCAAATGGTGTTTATGAAAAGCTATCGGCACTTCATGAAAACTCTTTAATTTAAAGTCATTTGCATTCATGCAAAGGCATTAGGTAAGAGCTCTTCCACACGCCTCCATAAACCCACTAGTTCGACTTGGAAAAAATGCCTTCATTTTTTGATAAAAAATAAATCATTTTTGAGCTACCATCAAATACAATTCAAAAATAAAGTGCGAAAGTCTATCTCTCATATCTTTTCTGTTGTCTTTGGCTAGGTTTTTTCTTCACAAATTTTATCAACCATCCTTTCGGTGCATTTTTTAGCACTCCCTTCCGTATAGACTAAGAAAAATGAGTATCGGATCTGATTGTATTTGTTTTTTTCTCAGTTTCCTTTGATAGTTGAAGATCGCAAAAGGACAATATTTTGTGTGTATCAGTAAGAGGCTAAGAGCTGCCTACTCAAACAGGAGCCAATTACATTTTCTCTTTTAATTTTCAAATGAAACTGCAATAAAAATCTACAAGAGTCATTAAAAAGGAATATACAAATTCACAAGATCAACAAAAAGTAGTAGACTAGTGGACATTAATTTTGTTCATGAAAGGTTATGCTCTTTCAAGGACTCTTCTTAAGTATTTTGTTGGTGATTCTCTTTCATTGTCTCATGTTCTCTCCATCGCTTTACTCCTTGTATAATACGTCTTGCATCATTTTCTATTCTCTACATGTTCTAAATTTCACCGCTTCTATTCCAATTTCGCCCAACACATTGCACATTGGGAATCTTCAAATCTAAACTCCACTAAATTTCATTAAGATAATTACTTAAAAAAATCTTAAACTTATTGTACAAGTGTTAATTCAGTCCAGCCAATTTAGTCATATATCTATTGATAATTTGCCAACCAATTTCATTTAGTCAATTTTAATCGAAAATTGCTAACGTGGTGATCTAGTGGACTTCGACCATCATACGTGGTAAGACGGTCAATATCAACATCAATGATTTTAGCAATTTTTTTAAATATATATATTTTTTCTTTTTTTCTTGATTTCTCTCTATTGGCCACTGGCAATGGTCGCCCTCATTGGATCTGGTGGGGTCATCCTCGCCAGCCACTCCTAACCCAAATCTAGTGAGGTCTAGAGGGTGTCACGGCTTCGCCAATGATAGGCGTCCATGTCAACAATTATTGACCAATATTAACTGGAAACAATTCGTTGACAAATTATTAAAAAGTTTAGGACTCAATTGACCAAATTAAAAAGTTTATAATTGAATTGGCATTTGTACAATATATTTAGGATTTTTTTGGTAATTTTCTCCATAGTCATCCTTGCAAATTTTAGCACGAGCCCAAACTGGTAACCACATTTTAAAAATAAGCTGGTATCACCTGAAAGGAAAAAAAGGGTTGAATACATAAAATTCAACTATCTTCTTACCACGCATGTCTTTCCCGTTCAGGTTAATCCAAAATGGATTGCCATCCATCCGAAAATACATTACAAATCCAAGGCATGATATGAAAATCTCCACTTGGCTACTTGGACTGTCTCCAATCCATACCTTAAAATATTTCGACTGCCGAGAATATCGCTACTTGACTTTTCTTTAAGGTGGAATACCAGCGGCCTTTTAACATATAAAATCATACAGAATTATCTATTATAAGTTTTGAAAATTTAAATATCTCCTTTCAATTTTTAAATTCTTAGCGGAAAAGTAGAAAACATGCAAACGTGTTTTTTTTTTTTTTTTAATCTAGACCAATGGACCTTTTGCTCCTTTTTTAGGATAGTTCTACTTGATTAACGGGCCTAATTTTCTTTAAAAAAATCTAACTTTACATCAAATCTGGATCATGCCTTGACTTCTTTTTTTTTTGGGTCTAAAGAAACTCCAACTTTTACTTTAGTCCCAATCGTTCAATGCATTTAAAAAATCGCCATTGATTTCTTCGAGATTATCAACAATAAGAGGCTATTCTGTATGAAAATGAGAGCGCTAATGAAGATATATCTTCTTATAATGAATCTCCAACTCTTTGGACCTCATAATCTCAAATATTTCTATTCATTCTCTGTCTTAGCGAAAACATGACTGTTTACAATGTGTATGCGAGTGCGACAGCTACTAATAAATATATCGGTGGCGCCTCATTGAAATGAAATTCTCAGTTGAGAAGAACTACATTAGTTTTCAATGATTGTAGAATATGTTTGCGTGTTATGTCCCTGAAATCTAACCCAGGACAAAAGCTCCACCATTTTAAGGGCACACATGACAAAAATTTTGAAACGGAAATCAATTTATGGTAAGAAATCTATTTCTCAATTTCAATTCCATAAATGAATTTCTGAGCAAAAAACCATTATCAAACAATTCAAAATTTCTATTTTCAAAATAAAAATTCATTTGATAAAAGAATAATTTTTCTATATTTAGGAGTGGTGATGACCGGCATCCAGTGGCCGAAGTCCAACGTCCGGCGATCGACGACGGCAGCCGAAGTCCAAAGTCCGGCAACCGACATTCGGATTCCAGCATCCGATATCCGGCATCCGGCATCCAATGTCCAACATCTAGAGTCCGGCAACCGTAGTAGGTGGCCAACAGCAAAGTTCGACAACCGACATCCAATGGGTGGTTGGCAGTGGACGTTCAATAATCGGCTGTGGGCCTCCGGCATCTAGTGGTTGGCAATGAGCGGCCAACAACAAGTGGGCATCTGGCATTTGATGGCCAGTGATGGGCGGCCAAGTCCGATGGCTAGCAGTCGGGGGCGGGTAGCCGGTGGCAAGTGGGCAGCAATTAGTGGCGGGCATCTAGCATCCCACGGGAGCAATGGGCGGTAACAAGAGTAAATGATAAGGAAAGTTTTAATTTCTTATTTGTATTACAAAATATAAAAACTAAAAATTTAGCTTTTAATTTATACTATAAATCTATTTTTGGAATAAAAACCTATTAGAAATAGAAAAGTAAAATGCGCTACCAAACAATTTTTATTCCAAACCTATTTTGGAGAACAAAAAAAAAAACATAAAAATGAAGAAACAAAAATTTATCATGTGTCCTAAAACTCTCCAAGGTGGCATTATCAGAATCCTTCATACACGAAACACCTCTTTAAGACAACGTAAACTCCACGCATGGCAAGATCCGACGAAATGTCCGCCCATCGAACCGACCGCAAAGAAGTTCGCCGCTCATGCACGACATCATTAAAGGCGCATCGGGGTCATCGATCACCGTTCACGTACATGAACTAAGACGGCCGACATCGTTTGGACTTTTCACTCTTCTTGGCATTACTGTATTATATCGACTACATTATAGTATTAGTACTATATCAGATAGTGATGGCTTCGGAAATTACGTCCACAATCGGGAGTTTTAGAGGATCCGATCTGGTTTATCCAACTGCTCATTCAATCCAGATGCCACACCACTACCTCCAAGTTTATGACCCCATTTAGTATTTACATGATCTTCATCAGTTCACTCAATTCTCACATTCCTTTTGAGTTGTCTTAATGGGTTTCCCTTGTGGAAGCATGAGCCTACCGAACTCCATCAGCTTCATGATACTGATAGGCCTACTTCGCTACGCGAAACTCATGGTGAGGGTGATACTCAATAGGCCAAGTTCCGAGGTGGTCTCGGCGGATGATGAGCTCGACATGTACAGCTCTGGATTTCATGAGTTCGCAGATTTCTGGCCCTCGCCTTCAGTAGTTCCAGCAACGGCAAGTGTTCAGGCGGGAGCACGGAAGAGGCTTCCGGCGGTTGAGTACGGGGATTACGTGAGGAGATTGAATCTGTGTGAAGACGAGGGTGCCGCCCTTTGTGCGATCTGTCTGCAGGAGATTGGGAGGAGGCACGAGATTAGAGAACCGACCAAGTGTTGTCACGCTTTTCACAGAGAGTGCCTGGATGGGTGGGTGGATGAGGGGCACGACACTTGCCCTCTGTGTAGGACTGCACTTTTCGAAGGCGAGGAAGAAAGATCAAGTGTCGGAGATCTGCGGACAACAGAGAGGAATACAAACTTCTTTGGCGATCATTCGTCCTAATGGATCTGGCATGCCCCCGTCAATACGGTATGAAATTAGATAGTTTTAGTCGAGTGAAGCATCACCGAAATAGGAAAGTCTATGTTCAGATAAAAAACGCCGGATGAATAAAAGTACAGAACAAGCTCAAGGACCGGCGGCAACAGATTTCTTTGTGTTGGGTTGAACACTAGGAAACAGAGCTGGCAAAGGGATGATTAGGCATGTGCATATGCCAATTTGCAAGTAAAGACCCAGTAATTGCATCAAGGACATCAACTGGATATACCCTTCTTTGCAGTCAAACATATATGGATAACCGATGATGCTGGGCCAAAACAGGAACTGAAAGTTTTCATCCCTGGAGCTGTGGCAATCGCAAGGAGAAGGCTGTTCTCATGAGTTTGACAGAGTGACAACCCTATGGCGCTTCTGGGAGTGGGATAATCCTATGTTCACTCATCTCCTGTTATTGTTTTTCACTTTTGACAGCCCTTTTACGGGTATCTTCATAGTTTGTATGCAACAAGCTGATCATTCTATTAAGCAAGTTAAATACTAAATCCTTCATTATAGTGTGCTATTTACCTTTCAGATCTTCTCAACCATAATATGAATCTAACACCAAACACCACACAATGAGAAACTCACACCATGTTAGGCAAAGAAAAATAAGCAACACATGATCAGGATTTCACCTAAACACCAGTCAGTCTTCAAAGAGAAAAAAGTTCTATTTCACATTTATTTTATACTAGTCTGCCCATCAAAGAGAAAAAAGTTCGTCTTAACGACTCTCGGGATACAATGATGGGCAGACTAGAGTCGTTAAGACCAGATCAACTAAGCTACTGGACCGAGCATATCCAAATCCAAGAGAAAGACCACCGATGGGAAATTTCAGGCCGATCAAGTCGCAAAAGGCTTGCTCCTGTTCTTCTTCTTTGTTTGACAGCCCTTTTGTGATTATGTAAGAGTTGAATCCAACAAGCTAATAATTCCACAAAGCAAGTCAAATTCAATATATTCGACCAAAATAAAAAAGAGTCAAATTCAATATCTAAACCCTTCCTCGTACGAGATCAACGAACAAACACCTCGTACGCGCAAGCAAGCCCATTCTTAAGCCCAGTTCTAAGAGATCAAGGAACAAACACCTAGCACGCACCCAACAAAACCCAAGCTCGAGCTTGAAAAAGAGTCAATTTTTTTCATTTCCAATAGAAAGAAACGAATACCCAACATTACAACCCAAACAATCTACGCCCTATCCAGCAAAAGCATACACCTTTACTGTTTCTTCCTTTTCACTTTCTTGTTAACGGCATAAAAATTACATGAGAAAGCACCAGCTCGAGCACTGCGCAGAACTCATCTTCACCCGCCGAACCCGTAGAGGGTGCGCCCCTGCCTTTTGAGCGCGTACACGACGTCCATGGCGGTCACCGTCTTCCGCCGGGCGTGCTCGGTGTAGGTCACGGCGTCGCGGATCACGTTCTCGAGGAAGATCTTGAGGACGCCCCGGGTCTCCTCGTAGATCAGCCCGCTTATGCGCTTCACGCCGCCCCGGCGGGCGAGCCTCCGGATGGCGGGCTTGGTGATGCCCTGGATGTTGTCCCGCAGCACCTTCCTGTGCCTCTTCGCGCCGCCCTTCCCCAGCCCCTTGCCTCCTTTCCCTCTACCCGACATCTTCTCAGGACAGAATGAAGCTCGCCCGGAACTCGTACGAAGAAGATAGAGATAACGGAAGTTCAAAGATCAGAGCTTTTCTAGGATTTGAGGTTTTCTGGGTGATGAGAAGGTTTGGGTTGCGGTCTTGTTTTATAGGTGGGGAAGGGGTTCGAAAATTTTGAGGTTTTTTCGTTTTGCGCGGGCGACGAGCGTTTGCGTTGGCTTTTTGAAGCGGGCATTGGGCGGCGAGTTCTGGTCCGTCGGATCGGAAGCGCTTCGACGGATGGGAAGGGCGCGATCCGTGTGCGCTGGGTGGGTTTAATCTGGGCCGTTAAATAGCAGGGATCGGACGACGTTGATAGAGGTGGACGCTGCTCTTGGATTGATGACGTGGAAGCATCCGCAAGTTCTGACTTGGACTCGGTCTTTGGTTTCTTAATTGAGTTCTCCCACTTTCCACACGAAGCACGTGGAGCGGAAGTACTTGGATACATGAGCTGATAATTCAGAAAATTTCTAGTTTGAATTGCAATTCATTTTCGGGATGATGTTCCTGTCGGATGGATGGGTAGAGATAGCTTGCTTGTATGGTAATTTTGCAGTGTGTAGTAGGAGGACAAAACTTGAGTTTAACGAGTAAGATCTAGTTGGAATATGACTGATAGAGTTTTAGCGATGAAGTGCAGATTAACTTGAGATAACAGCTGCCAGTTTGTGATGCATTTTTCTGATCATTGTTAGTCTGAAAAATTGAGCTGTTTGTTAGTTCAGGACTGATTATGCCTCAGAGATTCGTTAATCTGTAAATGGAGACTAGATATCAAGAATGGAAATGATTTTTTATTCTGTGTATCTTCTTCCTCCTCCATTAGGATCAGTCTGATACTTTGATTGATGGTTACATAGAAATTGAATCTCTTGAATTAAACTGATGGAAGAACTCCCAAGAAATATGATTTTCAGACAAGAGTCCAGTCACCTGTGATATAATTTCCATTTGGACTCCTTTCACATCATCAATTCACCATTGATTGCCCAATCACTAGATTGGTCGACCTAAGTTATACTAATAGTGTTTAAGTCAGAAGTACAGATCATCTTCAAGCCATTTAGTTGGCTATGAGTGCAGGAGGTGCACACGTGTTAATTAACCGTTTGGTTTAGAAGTTGGGCTATTTGTTAGTTAGTTGCTGAGGGAGTATAGTTCAATTGGTTATTTTCCATTCGCACAGCAATCGATCAAGATAGGGAATTCCTTTGTTCTTTGTGTGCTCTCTTCTCTTACTATAATAATTTGTTTCAACAGCTCTTTCTTCAATTTCCAGTCCTCCCTTTTTGAGGCTGCACGAAGTTTTTGGTCAAAAATTTATGGGTATTTTCTTTCCTATGATGATTTGAAGATGCTTTTAATTTCAGGGAACATAAAGGTATTCTGTTGTTCGAGACCATTATTTGAAGATGAAGGTCCCCCTGCTGTAGAATTCCCTGATGATCTTACTATCCGTGTCGACACTGGTGATGGGACCAGTAACAATCCTAAGAAAGATTATGAATTCGATAGGGTGTATGGACCTCATGTTGGACAGGGTGAGCTAGAAAATGATTAATTTTGTTACATAACAGGCATCAATTGAAAAAATTTTGGTATATACTAGCTACATGGCTGGTTTGTGTGGAGGTTTGTTATCTTACAGCAGGACTGGTGGATGTGCAGCTAACATATTTAATGATGTTCAACCGTTGGTTCAAACAGCTTTGATAGATTTAATGTGTCAATGTTTGCTTATGGACAAAGTAACTCGGGAAAGACGCACACTATGGCCTCTCTCTCTCAAACATGCTCCCACCGGATATTATTTCCCTATGAGCTAAATATCCAAATATTTGGGTCTGGCTTTTTAGATAAAGTGTTTTGTTTTTTATTCTTATTGCATTCAAAAGGGTACTGATCTGGAATGAGGATGTGTTTTGTGAATTATGCATGTATGGCTGCCATTATGGGCACGGTCCATTAATGCAGATACTTCTGTCAGATATTGGTCTTATGTCATGTCTGAATTTAAGGAGCTAAAAGTTCTGCTGCTTGCATTTCTTAGATCTGATTGTCATTGGTTTGATCTTTGGCAATCATAGTTATCTGAATGGGGGTCTTTGTAACATTATGATGAACCATGTTCGTCCACCTTGTCATTCCACAAAATTCTGATATGGAAGTTGATATGATGGTGTTTTTTGATGCTTTTCAGGAAGGATCTAGCCATGATCGTGGTCTGTATGCTCGTTGTTTCGAGGAGTTCTTCGATTTAGTGAATTCAGATGCAACTGCTACATCTAGATATGACTTTTCTGTCACAGTTTTGAACTCCACAATGAACAGGTTTCTTTTCTTTTTTACTCACCGTAAATAGCTTCAAGTTAGGTGTTCTGAATGTGTACGTTTTGTCTTGATATAATCGTGCTTCCACATGCTATGTAGGTATGAGATTTGGTGCATGAATCAGGAAAGCTCTAGTGCTTAATGGAGAGTGAATATGATGTCCCTTCTCATAATTGTGGTCTCCAAAGCCCGTCATGTGCCTCCCTACTAGCATGTCAAATAAAATATAGCAGATCAGAAAAGTTTTCCACTTACGGATGTTTGGCACTCCAGCTTGACACATATTGAATAGCTGACTTGCCAGATATAACCTCACCCTTTGTTGGCTGGAAATATTTTAAAACTTTATGGAAGACCTAACCATGCCGAAATTTATGTAAGGATTTCCAACTTCTGATTATGGATACTGTCTCCCATTATATGATTGTTCTCACTCACTTAATCTTGAAAATAGTCAAGTCAATTTAAATCTTGAAGAAGTGTCTGCAATCTGCACAGTGCACAAACCTTTTCCTTGAAAAATAGTACGTACTTTCTCATTCAGTATCTTTTCTTATCTTTTGGATCTTTTAGGAAGAATAACTTATTACACTTTATCTTGCTTAAAGTAATTGCAGGACATGCTTGGGAATTGGAGTATAAAAGGAAATGCTCCCGGGGACAATCTATTTGTGGCTATTTCAGTTCAGCATCCCAAGCTTGGTAACTACTTCACAGCTACCCCGCAAGCCAAAAGAGTTTCCTCATCAACTGTGTTAAATCATGGAATATTCTTCTGGTTGAAACTGTCTTTACAGTCTGCCTGTGTGTTTTCTTATCAGCTTAGACAGTCAAACCCTTTATTTTCCTCTCATTTGGGTATTTCTTTTAACTTTACTTTCCTGAAGTCATGCCAGAATTGAATTAGGCCTTTATTTTCTTGTTGTCAGCTTTGGTTTGGGTAAACCTATGGAAGATCAAATTCTTCCAGGTGAAAAATTATTAAGAGGAGAGATGCCTGACATTTAGGTACGATAAACTTTTGTTGGGGAAAACCATGTCTCATATAGATGTAGTACCCAGCAAAGTGGTCAGGGGTCAAATTTATGAGAAAGGTCGTTCCTCAGGAGTTTGTGAAGGTTGGGAATACTTCCGAATGTGCTTTCAGAACTCCGATTGAGTTTCACAAGGATTTAATCACATGCAACACCTCCAAGTGAACATTTTAGCTACATTATAAAGACGAAAATCTCATTGTTTGCTTCTATCTTGTAGTCTCATAAGCTTGCTTCTTTGACTTTGTTCTGACCAACTTACTATGAGGTCATTGGATTGAGCTCCCGAGTTAAAATTTGGTATCTTTAAGGGTTCTCTCTTACTGGATCTTTTTACTCAAGGATGGGTTTGGGGGTCTAGATCGATTTGTGCTGCGAGTCTCATGCTTGTTGAGTTTCTTGTGTCGGTGGTGTTTGGAAGGATGTTTCCTGGATTGTCCTTGTATCTGTTTGATTTCTTGTTATATTTAGAAAGGTTGTTGATCAATCTATGGAGTGGATGCTCGTTCACGCATGATCGTAGGGAGATACCCGTGTCGCGATGCTTCAATTTCATCTGATTGAAGCAAATTTTGATCGGTCATTACATGAACTAGGGTTAGAGATCTTCTGGGAAAGAACACTAAGTTAGGACAATGTGATGGCTTGCCTTGAAGTCCTGTGTCCGGAGGTAGTATTATGATGTTGCTTCATAACCTGTTGAATGTCTTTCAAATTCCACTTATCATGGGATTATCAGATTTGGTTGCTCTTTTCCTCATAAAGGTTGGAGTTGGAGTTCATTGATGGTTAGATTTGTTAGGTTAGAGCTGAGATAAGCGACTGCTTTTGCATACTTGATGTCAAAATGATTGCTTTACCTGAAAAAAAATTTCGACTTGAGTTGATTTTCTCAAACATGGGGGAAAAGTTTGAGTTGAAATGGTCCTTTACTATCCGTGAAGATATACCGTCCTTTATGTGCCATTGATTATGGTTGCTTTTGAATATTTGCAGGAGGGGCATATCAAAGTTCTATGATGGCAAGTGAAAATCTTTCACGAGCTTAGCAAATGCTTCTATTTCTTCATCTGTTAAAGAGATCGTAAAATTGAAAAATGCTTACAGCAGAAGGCGTAGAAATATCTTCGCATCTAGTCACATGTTGGACAGAAGCCGCAATTTTTCCTTGGGAAGCAACGTGGTGGGGATATCTAAGAGAAGACCGCTCACTTTAACGTGGTGGGGATATCTAAGAGAAGACCGCTCACCTTGAGCAACGGCGCATTGTTTTGAAGGTTGCTGCTATGTGCAACTCAGAGAGTTTTAGTTCCGCGAGTGAAGACTCAATGACTGAAAAAGCTGACCCCGAGGATTTAGCTTGAGATCTTTAGATTGTGCTCGGCCTAGTTTGGTTTCATACCTACGGGGTTCATTTTGCGTTTGGGGGGTGTATGGTTTTTATTCAGGTTTTGGATACATCTTCCACTTGTACTAAGTAATTTATTTCTCCACGAGGATATTAGGTTGTTGCAAAACTACGAAGCAAGCAGGGCAAAGCCACATCTGAGGTTCAAAGCCATTGCTCATGTATTTTGCGGGACGATGGACTGGTAGTATGTATATATGTTCACTTGCATCAAATAAAAGTTTGTAGTCCATTTCAGATGTTCGTGTATTTTCTGCCAAATCAGAACCCAAGACTTCTACTAGAAAATTTGGAAAGGAAGATTCTTGAGGTGGTAAAACCTGAGTTCACCTTAAGTCGATACTTCTAACCAGATTTAGATGCTGTGTATTCCACTACGTACCAAAATCACTTGGCAAATGATCTTTGATCTATTTTGCACTGCATCCATTCATTGGTACTTTGTACCATCAGAGCAAAGAGTACTCGACAACTGATTACATCTATGTGAAAAAATTAATATAATGTACTTCAACACAGCGCAACGCTTATGGTAAGATTGTTTGACGAAATATTCCTACACAGAGGAGCAATCAAAATGGCGGAAAAGGATTACGTGACCAAAGAATTCCCATAGACTCTTCTAGCAATGAAAGAAGCATCATGACATGACAAACCATGATCGAAATTAGTTCTAGTAATGTTACAGTTTTGCCATTATATGGTCCAGCCTCCTGTCAAGTTAAGTATTACATTATCCTCATTTAATTACACCCGCCCAATCAGGATGCGACACATATTAATTCCAGAAACAAAAAATGGATTGATTTCCATTGTCACCCCACAGCATCTGATGAAATAAATCACTGGCTGGAGAAGTGCAATTAGAAGAAAATCAAGAAAGAACACTAACAGGAACGTCTAGATAAGAATATGGAACAACCCTTTATCTTCTGATGTAGATTGCCTTAGCAAGACAACGAATATGATAACACTGGAAATTGCGAGCACTCTTCACTCAGTCTTCATGTATTGAGCAACTTGAGCCCTAGGACAGCAAGTGACAATCAGACATAGCGGGAGAAATAATAGAAGCGAGCATCAAAGCAATGACATTTACTTGCATGACTCACAATTGTCAATGATGTATTTTTGAAAACTTTGTTTACCTATCCTTCACCTCCCAATGCATTATGGTGCAACCATGCTTTGTTTATGCTTTAAGAATTGTTCAATTCATTTATCTCAGGATGTTGAAATGAATTTGATGACCCCCTGTACAAAGGTTTAAATAATACGTTCACAAAAGGCATGGTTTGCTAAACAATGTGATTGCATAAATAGTATCTCAAATAATCTCATGTCAAAAAAAGTGAGCCAACTTGTACCCGACTCAAATTGATTCCAGGAGATCTATTATGATACTCCAACATCTATCGCCAAGAAACCATTATCAATAAGCATTAGAATATTTTAGGATCTAAAGTGATTTTCACAATAAGTACCTGATTAGTGAATGGAGAAAATTTATTTATAATCCCCTGTGGCATGATGTATGGTGTTTGCATCTATGTGAAAAAACAATCTCATTAGTAAAGTGTACTAAAATGCTTCCATGGGATCTATTATGCTACTCCAACATTTATAAACTATAAACCACTAAAAATAAACATTAGAATTTCAGCCAAGCAATAAAATAGTAATGTAGACTTTTAAATACCGACTTGCAAATGAGGAAAATCCATCCATATTCGCGAGGCCGCATGATATATGGTGGTTGCATCTATAAATGATAAACCACTAAATATAAACATTACAATTTGCAACATATTTCAGCCAATTATAATAGTAACCCAAACTTTTAAATACCCGACTAGTGAATGATGAAAAACCATTTATAATTCCCGGTGGCATGGCGTATTGTGGTTGCATCTATATATATAAAAAAAAATTGAACCAATTAGTAGAATATAAATATGAAATATTGAACTCAAAAAGACACACCTGATTATGGAAATTTACATTAACTATAGGACCGCCAATGTTGCTAGGACAAAAGACATTTCGAATCTGAGTTGAATTTATTGAAAAATTTGGCACATGAGTCTCATCAGGCATTGCTTGGACTGCTAACTCTACATTACAAAATAAAAAATATATTAATTCAAATCATATAGCGTGAGTATAAAAATAAACTAATTTTATGTCACTCAACTAACCTTGACTTTTTATTGGCATCGAGGATGTTTGTTTCTTAGATTTTTTCTTCTTTTTCTCACTTGAGCTTTTGAGCCTTCCATAAATCGGTTCCTTTCCTTTCCTTCGAAGGGGGTCCAATATCGGCATCTCACTCAAAGAAGCCTCATTGTTATCGTCATCACTAGCATCATTTGTCACAGTCATACTTGAGTTATATGATGAAATTTCAGCCACTGCTGCCTTCAAGTTCTTCTTTACTATCCTCATAGTATTTTCATCTTGGGCTCCCAAACTCATCACTTTAAAAGCACTTTGCATTAAAGCAGAAAACCGATTAAATGTGGATGGACCGGGTGATATTTCATGAAATTCATCATTCACATACCCTTGCTTCGCACCTTTAGTCCATCTTTTCAATATATATGAAGATGGAATGGCTGAAACCGATATGTTTCCATTCAAAATGTGCAAAGCATGACGACATAACCACCCTTTTGATTCAAATAATTTGCATTCACAGAGACTGAAAAGTCAGTGGGATTAAATCTAACAACATGTGCACCTTGAATCCCATCACACTTAAGAGTATATTCGTAAATGAACCCATCGAAAGTGGTACCTGAAATTCTTTCGGGAGAGACTTTGAAGAAATTCTTCATAAAACCTCCTAAAAATAGCGAGTATACACCGAAGCAAAGCATGTGTCAATATCCCATTATATGAAATCTTCAATCTCGGTGTCCCACGAGAACTATAATCATCTTGATTTTCAATTTCTCTCATATGTTTTAACTGTTCTTCGTAATGGTGAACGAATCATATAAGGATCGATGTCTTATTAGATAATTGTTGGAAGACATTGTTAGTGCTCTCACTCCTTTGACTTGATTTTATACCACAAGAAAAAATATCACGACCAAAAGCAGAACTCCATTTATGTCTCAAGTCGTATAACCTTTGAAGCCAACTCGTTATTCTCGCACCCCACTCCTCTTGCATTTTTCTCCAAGTAGTTTCAAATTCATCCTCCGATTTGCATCTATACATAAGTCTTGAGAAATATTTATCCTTAAATCCCGGCTTCTGGTAAAGATGTGGAATGTTTTTATTAGCATTTTTCTCGATATGCCAAGTGCATAAGCGGTGTTGAGTATTCGGAAACACTATTTGAATAGCTTTTGCCATGGCATGGTCTTGATCAGTGAAAATAGTTTTTGGAGCCTTATTTCCCATAGACTTCAGAAACACCTCAAATAACCAGATAAATGAATCTGCAGTCTCATCCAACAAAAATGCACAACCAAATAAAGTGTTCTTCCAATGATGATTAACTCCAACAAAAGGTGCACATATCAAGCTATACCTATTAGTACGATATGTGGTATCAAAAACCATCACATCACCAAAACAATCATAATCAAATTTGGATAAACTGTCTCTCCAAAATAAATTGGTCAATCTACCATCTTGATCTACCCGTTGTGCATAGAAAAACATTGGATTTTGCATTTGCATGCAATGAAAATGATTTAAAAGACTTTGACAATCTCCCCCTCTATATAATTTAACCTTTCACCTTGCAAAAAATTTTGACAATCACGTAAGATGAAACCCAAGTTTTGGCTTCCTCCTGCTTCATTTGCCAAATACTTATATGCCGTCGTCCCCCCAATGCCAGCTTTCGCCATGTCAACTAAAACACCCTTGCAAGTGTCAGAAATCATTCTTCCACATCTTATCAAATGCCTTTGATGTTCCGGTATAAATTCATGATTATGCTTGGGAACATAGTCTATGACTTCATAAGTGCCGTTCTCAACTTTAAATCTGATAAATGCAGGACAACCACATCTAACTTCATGTTTTTCATATTTTCTTTCTTGATCGGATGAGTTGATAGAATATCCCTCACAATTACACACAAAAGTACGTCGAGTTATTTCTCCTTTATCATTTTTTCTAATCTTAGACTTCCTCACTCCAAATCCTTTACCTATAGCATAGGCCACATATTTATGATACGCTTCAAGTTCACTTGCAAAAACCATTCCTATTGTAAACTCAAAATCTTTTTCCAAATCACGAATAACATGTGCTAGATCAATAGTTTCATGCTGCAAACAAAGAAAAAAAAATGATTAAGGCAATACTTTTACAAGTTAAATAACATCCCATCCATTTTTTAAAAAAGTAAATATCTTTTACATAGTATAACTTTAAATTTACCTCCGATTCAGCCATCGAATAACCTTACACGTGCGGATTAATTGACTAACGCGAGCAAACCTTTGTCCGTTGGAGTTCTTGCTGAATTGAAGAGAGACTGAATTTTGAAATTCAGTGCCGTCCTAAACAAATCAAACCTCCAAATAATCATAACACCGGACACTCAACGGTAAAACTATCAACTCAATAGCCAAACTCAAGCAATTACCCATCAATAATTAAAAAAAAAAAAAAAAAAAAAACACCACGAAAATAGTAGAAACGGCAAAAAAAATAAACTGAAAAAGTTTAAAATGTAGGGAGCTTTTTGAGATCTTCATGATTTATCATAACATCTTAAACATGGTAAACAAAGTTTTGAGAAACAATGACCTAGCGCCTAGAAGGAGCTTCACAAAAAGAATAATCTGAATGTTTCCAGGGACAAAGAAAGACCAAATATTTAGACTAAATGCACTAGACATGGAATAAAACAAAATCCTCAACCAATTATCATTCTTGAGGATACATTCTATGGAAGTATTCCATATTTTTACCTCTCCTTACATATATGCAAAAATATGAAATTTCAATTACCTTATTGACTTTTAAAATGAAAACACCTCGGTTCAATTGTGGTAGGCTTGTTATTTATAATCATTTTCTTAGAGTAGGATCTTTAAACACCAACGAAGTTAATCACTCACAAGACATGATGTCCCAACTTTATCACTTATGCATATGATATCATGGAACCTAGCAGACTGGAATTCTTTCAACCAGGATGAACTTCCATGAAGAGAAGGCAATAAAAGTGAAGAAAAAAACACCGAGAAAACCTTGGCTTTGGTGTCTTCGTATCAACAAGTAACAGCAACCTACCCGATTTCTCCAGTGAAAGCTCCACCTTTCCCAAATCCAAGAGTTTTGAGAAGCTATCTCAATCCGTGGCGTTAATGAGTTCTTAACCTGGTCAATGTATACAAAGGGAGGTGCCACAATGACATCTGCACAGGCCACAAAAGGAATATCAGGCAAAATGAACAGCGCATAATTAAGGCGAACATATGTTAGTTTCAGTTTAGCAGAGTGCGTGCGCGCACGCGTGGCAATGCCCTTGATTATCAGCTTCTTACCCATCCACTTGCTACAAGTTACTAGCAGGCAATAAGTCGCCAACTACAGCCATAAAAGAGAAGCAAAAGATGCTTCCCAATAACTCCATCTAATGCATTTAACATTATACTAGTGATAGTCAATCTCGAAAAGGATGGATACATAAGCATCATTTCTCGAAAAGGATGGATACATAAGCATCATTTATCAACTCCATGGGAGAGAAAGTCAAATTTTGCTGTATAGGTAGATATAATTACCGAGACAATAGTCTCGAACTCCAATTTTTAGACAATAAATTTTGCTGTATAGGTAGATATATATGCATATATATTTTCTGATAAAAGAAAAGGCCAACAACAACAGCTACTCGCACTAGCCTCAGTACCTTATGGGTAGCGGCAACTGGCGAACTCTACAATCTGCTCAGATCATTTGTTTTTTAACAAATCGAACTAAACAATGAAAGACAAGAAGCTCTACCGCATTCCTGCCTTCGTTCTGATAACTAATCTACTATGAAAGATGTCTTCACAACATGTAACAAGCAACTGCACAACACGCCCTCAAGGGTATCCAAGGACAAGCACTGCACACCTTAGCTGCAAAAAAAAAAAAATTTAAACAAACAAACCACTTCCCGCGACCTCAATCCCTCGTCCGACAACACAGCCCGACCCCACAAGACGACAAAAATTAGATTGCGACCAAACTGTTCACGCTCCATCATCTTCCTCGGATCAAACAACCCCCCACCCCCACCCCCACCCCAACGGGAACGCCCGGAATCATTGCGATCGAGACGCATCCACTCAAACGATCGAAATTTGCACGGCTCGCAAAGCTCCAAAGCAAAAGACATCAAACACAAGAGGAGACGGGGAAGGCGAGGAACCTGAGAAGGAGCCAAGAGGCCTGGGTGGTAGAGCGACTGCTACTGGAGAAGGGCTCGCTGCATCAACGCCGGCTGCTGCTGCTGCTTCTTCTTATAGAACTGTTGGTTCCACCTCCCCAATGCTTTGAAAGCCAATCCTCAATCCTTGCTGGACGCGCCCGGTGAGCTTTTGGGTGTCGGCGATCACCGAAGAGGCACACGCGGAGAAGGTTAGAGCTTGGGACGCAGCCACGACCGGCGGGGCTCTTCCGACCGAGTAGCACCTGGTGGTGACAGCGGAGGCGATCGAGGCAAGCGGCGGGCTTTTGGGTGTCCACGCTCGCCGAAGAGGCCAAGGCACAGATGGTCGGGACACAACCACGATCGGCGGGGTTCTTGGGAGTGAATGGCTCTTGACGGCAACGACAGAGGTGGCCAAGCTAGGAGGCGACCGGCAGAGGTGGCCAAGCTTGAAGGCGACCGACTGGATTTTGAGTGTACGCGATCGTCGAAGAGGCCGAGGCAGAAATGGTCAAAGCTTGGGACCCAAACACGACCGGTGAGGCTCTTCGGAGCGAGTGGCTCCTCGCGACGATGGCGGAGGCGGCCAAGCTCGGAGGCGACCAGTGGGCTTTTGGGTGTCCGCGCTCACCTTAGAGGCCGAGGCGAAGATGGTTAGAGCTCGGGACCCAGCCCACGACCGGAAGAGTTCTTCGGAGCGAGTGGTTCCCGACGGCGACGGTAGAGGCGGCCAACCTTGGAGGCAACCGGCAAGCTTTCGGTCGAGAGAGATGAGATTGCAGGTTTCATGGAGAAAAATGCAGAACAAAACTTTTTTGAAAGAGAACGCGAGGGGAAGGGGAAGGGAGGGGAAGGGGAAGGGACGGCTTGCGTGCAGATAGGAGAAAAGGACGCTGTGATTAATGAAGAGAGAGAAGTACGCGGCAAAAATTTGGCTAAAAGAAAAAGTGGGACCCGGCTCCACGTGGCGACACGTGTCGCATCCTGAATGGGCGGGGCGCACGGTGACGTGGAGCGCCCGGCGCACCTAATATTTTCTCGGTTGGACTCGGCGATAACCGACATCGTTCATGCTTCTCGGACTCTTTTTTATATAATTTAGAAACTGAAAATTGAAATTTTTCAATAATATTTTAAGAGTTCTCATCGTATGATTATGGGTTAATATTATGAAAAACTCCAAACTAATACATTTATGATAAATTTATCCCAAATTAATTTTTTCATCATGAAAAATCTCAAACTTTCACACTTATCACAAATCTATCACAAATGACCGCACAAAATCTCAAATTGGTATATTTATGATAAATTTATTCTAAATTAATTTTTTGACCTCAAAAAATCCCAAATTGATATATTTTGTCACAAATATACCATTCATTAAATTTGATTAATACTACAAACAGTAACAAAATCGGTACAATTGTAACAAACGAAGAATAAAATTCCAAATTGTATCATCTAACTTAGCAATTTGACGGTAAAATTTAATAAAAATTAACAAAGGGTAAATTTGTGAATTTATCAAAGGTGTACTAGTTTGAAATTTTTAGTGGCAAAAAAATTAGTTTGTGATAAATCTGTTATAAGTATATTAGTTTGGGTTTCTTGCATATTAACCATATGACAAAATCTAAAACATGTTAGATTTCAAGATAAAATTGCACAATTAGTCCTAAATTTAACATCATCTTATGCTCTTTTGACTTCGAAAAAAGTGAGTAAAAATAGAGAGCATAAAACAGTTCAACCAAAAGTAAGCAAGGATTGTAGGCCCTTACCTATAGTCGGTGAGGGTCGTTGGCCCCTGGTCATGGCCTAGCTACACCCACTACGGTGGCAAGGTCTTGCAACCCTCCTCGCTAAGTCTCTTAATTCTCTTTTTTTTAAGCTTATTTTTTAAATTTAATAAAAATGAAAATTGTATTAAAAATTATATTTAGACCAACCCCACGTCATTTTAATCATGTTATTGTCATGTAAGATACAAAAGTAATTAAAAAAATAAAGTTAGCATTTTCCATTAGCCAAATTGAGTAGAGTTAATGGAAACACAATTGAATTAATTTGACAATTTTTAAAATTTGATTGTATTTTTTGTAAGTTGTATGACTTAATTTCAGTTTTATTATAAATTTTAGGATTTTCAATATACATATCCAAAGATAATTCAATTGAAGACATATGCTTATATATATCTATAGAGAGAGAGAGAGAGAGAGAGAAATCTAGTCTGACATGAACGTCCTTTCATATTAACGAGGGAATTGCTTAACTAACAATCACTCGGTATCGCAAGTAATGTGGTGGCATGTAAGCCACAAGATGTAACCGATAGAAAAGGCAATTGGTGTCATGATAAAAGAATTTCCTTCCCTCCATTACAGTTGATGTTATGCTAGCATTAACTGTGACTCACGTACCACGTTACCTCCCACAGTAACAGTGAACTGTATGCTATTATTATCTTATTAATAAACAAGAAAAAATCAGATTTTTTACTCAAATGGGCATTTAAAATGAAATGAGATATATTCGTCTTGATTGCAAAATTTGTTACCAAAGAAAGGCGAGTTTTCACTACTTATAAAGCAAGCCGAAATGGGTGAATACCGATATACACCTCTACTTCCTACATCTTCTTTGGAGAATAGAGAGATATGTCTTGTGGAAATCAACCTTACCCACCTTGTTACAGTACTTGCTGCCATCAAGGTATATACCTTTGCATTCTCTATAAAATGAAGCATGGATAGTTCAAAGACAATGTAAATGGCAAGGTTGAATTATGTTCTCGTCACCGCAGCAAAAATATATGGCTTTACCTTGTCCGACATCTGTGTTTAAGGCATTTCATCTGTGTATCATTCTTTGTTCTCCTATGAGTGCCTCTGCACAATCTCCTCAAAGCATTTTTATTTACATGCATCTGAGAAAAGGGTAATCTGTCCGTGTTGTTTGACAAAAGGGAAAACCAGTTGGCCGGAGTTGGTAGGACAAAATGCAGATAAAGCAACGGCAACTATCCAGCGCGAGAATCCACTGGTGGCAGCTGCGATCATGCTCCCGGGGCAGCGCCCGATCGGAGACTATTGTTGCAATCGGGTTTTTGTTTGGGCGGATACCAATGGCAACGTCAGCCGTGTACCCGTTATCGGATGATGAGGAGACAATGTGATTGTTGTCCCATTTTCTCTTAATAATAAAGCTTCCGAAGCTATTTGATATGAGGCGAAATATCTATGAAAAATCATCGATTCATTACTTCTTTTTCTAAAATCTATAACTATTCCGAAATTTGACTGTCTTTTTATGCTCTTTTGGTCTCGAAAAAGGGCAAGTGAAAATAGAGCATAGAAGAGTAGAACTTAATGTAGAGCTTGGCTTTTGATATGTTTTGTCATAGCAAAACAGAGAGAAAATCAAGTTGGTAATTACTGAAAGTGTTTGATACAGAAGTATAGAACTCATATGACACCCTGGCTAGAACAAACGTCATTTATAGATTGTAAACCATCCGGTGGCTATCAAATGGGTCGAACTCTTAGGGGTGCATGATAAGCAAAATTTTTGTTCTAAAAATAATTTTTCTATTCGAGACTTGTTTCTGGAATAGAAACCTATTTGATAAACCTACTCAGTTTTTCTATTTCTGGAATAGATTTCTATTCCAAAAATTGATTTAGAAGATAAATGAGAAGTATAAATTTTCTACTTCGATTTCTCTTCTAGAAATCGAAATAATTCCTTCCACTAAACCCTAATTTCGGTGAGTCTTCCCTCATCTTCTCTACGTCTTTGCCTCCTCCGCCTCCTCCGCCTCTCCTCATTTTATTAAAAATAAAAATAAAAATATTAATTTTATTCATTTAAAAATAAAAATAAATTTATTAAAATAAAAATAAATTATTTTTTATTAAAAATAAATTTAAAAAATTTATTTTTATTTGCCTTGAGTGTTTTGCCAAATAATTTTTTTTATTTTTTATTTTTATTCATTTTAAAATAAATTTATTCATAAAATAAAATAGAATAAATAAAATAAATTTATTTTAAAGGATATTTTTATTTTTTTATGATTTATTTTATTTTATTCTTTATTTTTTGTTACTAAATTATTTTTATTTTTATTTTTTATATTAAAGGCCGTCGGTCGTCATCGCGCCGTCCGAAAGAAAGAAATTTTGTGTCGTTATCAAACGAATTTCTATTTTTAGAGTAGAAAATTTGTATTGTTATCACATGGTTATTTTTGCTTAGAAACTATTCTAGTAATAGAAATAAAAAAATATATTTTTGTTCCATAAACTATTTATGGAATAGAATGATTGTTATACGTGCCCTTAGTTATTCTTTAAACTTCGGATACACACGTACAGCTATAGGCATCCTCACTAAGTGATTCATATCACCCACCCACGTCAAGCTCCCGAATACAAAATCTCCCGGCACATGCTGCATCAATTTGAAAGTGACGTTGAAGGAAAGAACTTGCACGCTTGAATTGAACGTCAGTATTCGAGGATCAACTTCCATTGCAATCCTAGCAGCGGGAGCCTGCACCATAGCTGTATACGCAAATTCTATATTTCCGATGTTCGTGACAGTTCTAGTCACTATAGTGGTCTGACGGATATTTGGGATGGTGATGGAAGGGAGGTTGAGGTTCAACCCTTCGGAGCTGTCTCTCTTGCATTGTATCTTGCTGCCAATGAGACGTGAGATCGACTTGGTGCCATAACCAAGGGAACAGAGGAACTAGATGTAGTTATCCATGTTGATGTCATAAATAAGTCCAGGATCCACTGCTGTGTTGGGGTTGACAAACCCGCCTCCAATGTCGAATGGACTTACAGGTCTGGTGGTTGGGCCTCCCTCGGTAATCCACGATCAGCCACATCTTAATTTGCAAGACCGAACCCAACATTTCGATTTGTGGGCTTGAAATAGTATGCTGGGATATAAACTGATTAATAAGGTTTGTGTTCAGTTTTATCATCCATCCAAACCAACTGATTAACATGTACATATATTATACGTATATTGCACATATATTACACGTATATCGCACGAATACTGCATGTATATCTTCGTTTTATTGTGTATATCTTGATTGAGAAATTATTTTAAAATAGTTATCTAATAAAACCTCTAAATAAGCTCATGTATTCTTAATCGAAATATATAGAAATTCCTTCAATATCTTTTCCAATTGGATCATTGGGTTCAAGGGCTCTGTGGTGGGAGATGCTTTTCTCTTTGGCCAGTTCCTTTTAAGAACCGGGCTCCAATCGGCAAATGCCCCTTTGGCGGTTCAGTACTGATGCCGTGTGCTCGTTGCTGAAGCTTCTTAATTCCAATTAGATTACTAGATGATTTGACATTTTGAGGGAGGTGGTGTTGCTATTAATGCCAATCACACAAGCCCGCTCAATAACTATTTTACCAAATAGTTCGCAATATAGGCTGCTTGATGCTACGATGCTAAGTGTATAGATCATCCTTGCTTAATTACTATTTCGCAAGTTAGCCGCATTGGCCGCTTGCTATTTTCGTCTATCATTTCAAGATGCCAATACTCATCGCCCTCAAACTTGTCATATTTGGAAGTTTCATCATGAACAACCATCGAATGCTGCCTCATGCGCCGCCTCCCCCGCAAATCCACGAGCCTATAGTTGAATGCTAATTTCGTGAAAAAACAAGTTTTTGTGGGACCATTTTACTTATTTCAATCTCAAGTTAATTTAGTTACCTTAAGTTTGAAGGGATGGTAGAGATAATTAGGAATTCTCTATGATAATTACCTTTGATAATAATATTTTGATAACTTTGTTGATTATTTGTATCTCTAAAGATAACACGTACATTGCACATATATTGCACGTATCTCTATTTTATTGTATATATGAAATATTATCTTTAAATAATTACCTAATAAAGTCTCTAAATAAGCTCATGTATTTTTTATTGAAATACATTGAAATATATAGAGATTCCTTTAATTTCTTTTCCATCTGGAGAAGATCGTTGGGCTCAATGGCTCTGCGATGGGAGATATTCTTCTCTTTGGCCAATTCCTTTTAAGAACCGGGCTCCGATCTTGTTGCAATTTGAGGAATTGAATTGCTCTCACAGTTGGCAAGTACCCCTCCAGCGGTTTGGTACTGTAGCATGTGCTTATCATTGAAGCTTCTCGATTCCAATTAGATTCCGAGATGATTCAACATTTTGAAAGATGTAGTGCTTCATGCATAGAGTTGAACATCCACCAATCTTCATTGCTCGTTCGTTTAGTTCTTTGAGCAATTGACATTTCCCTGAGTCTTCCAAATCGTTAAATTCTAAATATACTGCAATTTTGTGTCAGCACAAATTGCTGGAAGCGCGCACACGCACATCACCAACACGCACTCAGCTGTGTCTATCAATCGAATGATGATTCCTTCTCCTCGGCCACTTTTTGTCAAAAGATTGCTCATCTTGTTCTGGCGGAGGCCCAGGAAATCCCAGCTTCAAGTAGTGTAGATCTTGTGGATGCGATTAGGGATAACTTGCAAAACTCCTTGGAAAATATGCCATGTGGAAGGAAAGAAAAGAATCAAATTTCTTTATTCCGTGAAAATTATTAACATTCCATTAAAATTTCATTGAGATCACTTACTCGTGATCTCCTCTGCTTGGGATCTTATTAGCCTTGCAGCAAATCCCAAAAAACCATGCTTGTAGCTTTAAGAATCGAGTTCCTAACGGCTTCCTCCCTTCAAAGCATACAAAAGAAAGTGTGAGTGTCTATATCAGTGCAACCTGCCTAGGTAGTTTGAGAGCAATTCATTATGAGACTTCTTGGTAGCTACTTCATCACCTTGGTTGCTCCAATATACACAATATGGACGTGCCAAAAGTTCAAGTTTAGTGTCATTCACATGACCCGGAATTTTAGATATTGTGAAAATACTTTGCTTGTTGCTTGAATGAACATATTCTTGTCACTCAGGGGGTGTTTGGTTGGGCATTTCCAAGGGGCTTTGGGCCCCCAAAGCCCCTTGGGGGAAATTTTGAGTGTTTGGCAAAATATTTGAAAGCCCCTTTGCCCAAATATGAGCATTCCGAAGGCTGAATGCTGAAAGCTGGGGAGGGGTGACATTGGGCATTTGGCATTCCAGAAATGCAAAAATCACTGTTCATCGTCATTACTGTTCATCTTCTTCTCCGGCTCATCTTCTTCTCCGCTTGGCTCATCTTCTTCTCCGCTGCCTCAGAGTTCGGCTTCTCCGACAACTACCACCACCGTGGGAGTCGCGCGTCCCCGGTGACCACCGCTCGGGTGGCGCGACCGCGACCTAGGCGGCGTTGCGACCCACGACCCAGGCGGGGTCGCGCGACCAGGCGACGCCACCTGAGGTCACGCTTTCAGCCGCCAAATCTGGCCGTCGGGAGGCTAGATCTGGCGGTCCGGTGGCCAGATTTGGCGGTCCGACAGCCAGATCTGGCCTCCGCGACCTCAGGCCGCCAGATCTGGTAGTCCAACGGCCAGATCTGGCGGTTCGGCGGCCAGATTGGCCGTCCAGCAGTTAGCCGGCTGTTCGTCGGCGGTTCGCCGGCCACCGGATTTTATTTTCAAACTTTAAAAAAATAAAAAAAAATAGCAAAAGCTAATTAGAAATGCAAGTTTTGCCAAACGGTGTATTTGCGAAAATTATTTTTCAAAGCTACTTGAGATTGTAATTTACCAAACGGTGTAGCATTTCGGGAAACCTCTTTATCTCAAAAGTATTTGCATTCTCCCAAGGGCATTTCCCCAAAGTTGAACCAAACGGGCCCTCAAATCCACTATATGAATTATGACTGCATGTATCAAGAGTGCTCTATAAACTATGACTACAAGCATCAAGAGCACATGCTTGATAGCCATCACTGTTTTCTCAATTGACAATCATTTGGTACAAAAGATGAACTCTATACTAAAATGTAGAATCAATCTCAACAATGCCTTTATAAGCAAGATGAAGTGGAATTCATCATCCTTCATTTCTTTGGAATCAGAGCAAGGGAGCTGGAATATTATGTCATTAGGAAGCTTGCGGAACTAGTGAAGGATCTCTCATGAGAAGATAGTCAAGAATAATAAAGTTATGTATATATGAAGAATACATTACCTATTTAAAAGTATTATAAGATAACAATTCTTAGATAATGTCTCAATTATAATATATACAATCAAAGGAAAATATAGGTGCATTATATGTGCCATATACGTGCAATATATGTGCAACATACGTGAAATTTTAAGAGACACAGATAATCAAAAAATTATCATAATTTCTCTAATAAAGGAAATTATTCTACAAAAATCTCTAATTAGTTCTAACAAAGATCATCCTAAATTTAGGTTGATCACAATGGACATGGTATACTTGAGAATCTAGTTGGTAACTATTGAAATTTAATTCAATATGTAATCTTACTCTTGAACGTTGAATACATAAATAAAGAACTCGTATGACTCACGTGACACTCCGCTAGAGCAAACGTCATTCATAGACTATAAACCCTTTTGTGGCTATCAGATGGGTTGATACTTGAAAGTGATTCTTTAAACTTCGGACACATTAAGGTATGATCAAAGTTTAACCAAAGCAATAGGAATCCTCACTGAATGATTCAGACCCCTCACTCAGGTAAGGCTCCCGAATTCGAACTCTTCCAGCATATGATGCATCAATGTGAACGCGACGTTGAAGGAAAGAACTCTCACATTCAAATTGAACCTCAATATTTGCCGCTTGACTTCCATTGCAATCCGAGCAGCGGGAGCCTGCACTAGAGTCATATGCACGGATTCTATATTTCCGACCTTCATCACCATTTTGGTCACTGTTGTGGTTTGATGGAGATTTGGGATGGTGATGGAAAGGAGGTTGAGGTTCAATACCTCAGAGCGGTCTTTGTTGCATTGTATCTCGCTTTTGGCGAGACGCAAGATCGACATAGTGCTGTAACCAAGGGAGAATGTAGTCATCCATGCTGATGTCGTAAATATGCCCTGGATCGGCTGCTGCATTGGGTTGGACAAACCCACCGCCAATGTCAAATGGACTTGCAGGCCTGGTGGTCGAGCCTCCCTCTTTAATGTACATCCATCATTTCCAAATGGAGGCTGCACATTACAATTGGGCACATCTTGATTTGCTAGACCAAACCCAACATATCGATTTGTCGGCTACAAAGAGTATGCCAAGATACAAAGAGTATGCCAAAGAGAATGCCAAAACGTGCACCTATTTTGCGCAGACTATACATCCATCATTTAAAACTAAGGTACTTTTTAACTAGAAAACATAATTTTTATATTGAAAGAAGTATGACCAATTCGACTATTAAGCTATTCTTCAAATAAGAGCCTTAAATGTGCTGTACCGATGTGCACAGCCTTAGGACAAAGAGGAAGAAGAATCTACCGAATGTGGCTCACCACTAGTGACAAGAGCCTATCTCATTGCCGACAGAGACTGATCTGGATGGACAGATTTGATTAAGGCGGCAACTCTGGCCACGTGAGGGCACGCTGGCCACGTGAGGGCACACCATTGTAGTTCCTTAGAGCAATTTGTACTCATCTTTGCTCTTCACATCAGTCGTTGGAAACTAGAGGTGTTAAAATGGGTCTTAAACCCATATATGACCCATTTAAATCATAAATGGGTCATTAATGGGTCATTTGTTGTTAGATAATAGTAGTTAAATGGGTTTCATAACTAAAGGCTTAAGATATGTCGATCTTAAGTGGGTCTTAAATGGGTTGGATTAAGAACCTATTTTTAATCAAAACCTTATAATTTCTTTCTTTTCTCTTTAACTTTCCAAAAAATATTTTTTTATAAAAATCGAAATTATAAAAATCGAAATGGAAAATATACGTGCATTATATGTGCCATATACATGCAATATATGTGCAACATACATGAAATTTTAAGAGACACGGATAATCAAAAAATTATCATAATTTCTTCAATAAAGGAAATTATTCTACAAAAATCTCTAATTAGTTCTAACAAAGATCATCCTAAATTTAGGTTGATCACAATGGACATGATATACTTGAGAATCTAGTTGGCTCATGCTTTTCCATCTCGAGAAAAAGGGAGTAAAAATAGAGCGAATAAAACAGTAGAAGCTTGGTTTTTTTTATATGTTTCCAAAAGTGCCGTAGCAAAACAAGGAAAAATCAAGTTGGTAACTACCGAAATTTAATTCAATACGTAATCTTACTCCTAAACGTTGAATACATAAATAAAGAACTCATATGACTCATGTGACACTCCGCTAGAGCAAACGTCATTCATAAACTATAAACCCTTTTGTGGCTAACAGATGGGTTGATACTTAAAAGTGATTCTTTAAACTTCGGACACATTAAGGTACGATCAAAGTTTAACCAAAGCTATAGGAATCCTCATTGAATGATTCAGACCCCTCACCAGATCCGGCGAGGCGTGAGCACGAGCTCGCTTGTGGCCGGTCGTCGGCCGTCGTCATAGCCAGCGGCCGACCAAAGAAGAAGAAAAAAAAAATGAAAAATGAAAATTATATCTAAAAAATAAAATTATATATTTTTTAAAGAATAAAAATCAATTTTTAAAAATAATTATTTTAAAAATTATAAAAATTATCTATTAAATTTATGTTGTATAAAACTATTTTAGCAATACTATTTTTTTAAAAACTAATATATACATATATATATATATATATATATATATATATATATATATTAAATGGGTCGATATTAGGCTGAGCGCGGTTCCCGGGTTGCCGGGAACCGGAACCGAACCGGAGGAAGGTCCGGTTCGGTTCCCGGTTCCAAGGGGGACCGGTTCCGGTTCCGGTTCCTTTTTTCTAGGAACTGAGAGGTCCGGTTCCGGTTCCGGTTCCAAGCAAAACCGGAACCGGAACCGGAACCGGAACCGGTCCTGGAACCGGAACCGGAACCGGAACCGGTTACTTAAGGCAGAAAAAGCTCGACCTTGGATGTTCTAGTGACTTGTATGTGATGTTCTAGTTGAATTTTGGCTTTTGCCTCTAAATGAAAGTTGTAAAGGACTTCTTGGAGTATAACATACTAAAATTTGGGACAAAACAAATAAGTATAAGTGGGTGAAATCGTTATTCTTTGGAAAGACTGGATCTGGAGATTTTGGGACCGACCCTTGATGAATGCCTGGACTGTAAGGCAGCCTTTTTGTCGAAATTTCACTTTGGTTTCTTAATAAAAGTTGTAAAGGACATCCTGAGGTACCACATATCAAAAATTTAGAGAAAACAAACAAGAATAGGTAGGTGAAATCGTGGTCTTTTGGAGATGGTTAGATCTGGAATTACGGTACTATGAACAGGGATTTTAACCGTCCATATTTAATTATCTAGGACGAATTTGACTTCGATGTTTTCATGAAGTATCTACCTTATGGTCTTGGCTATCACATAGTCGAATTTAATAATTTTTGAAGGTCATTTGGGTATTTAATTGGAAATGTTTCTAAAACTGTGCAATCTGATGTGTTCGGATCTTGTAAGTTGCAATGTGTGGACTATATCATTTTGTATGAGGTTCTTTTGGAAATGTGTTCTGCATGAAATATCTCTTCATGTCTTCCCTACAACATATTTAAATTTCGTAATTTTTGTAGTTCATTTGCCTATTTAACCAAAAAAATTTCAAAAACTGTGCAAGTAGAGAATAGGAAAAGTAAATCGATTTTATCTTTTAATCTAGAACGAATTGGACTACAATTTCTTCATGAAACTTGTACCTCTAGGTCTTAAATACAACGTATCCAAATTTCAGAATTTTCTGAGTTCATTTAAGGGTTTAATCGAAAAAATTTTCAAAACTTGTACCTCTAGACATTCTTGTTCTAGTAGTGTTTTATTTCTACTTTCTAGTTTGCTATTTGTTTTGAAATTTGAAGTTAATGTATCAAGATAATATGTTAATGGGAAGTTACCGTGTAGTATACACGTACATTATAGTTTTTTTTTGGTAACGTGCACATACGTTATATTTTTTTTTAGTAACGTGTGTGTACGTTATAGTTTTTTTTTTTGTAATGTGCGCATATGTTATATTTTTTTTGGTAACGTGCGCATATGTTATAGTTTTTTTTTTTTTGGTAACGTGCGCGTACGTTATAGTTTTTTTGGGTAACGTGTGCATATGTTATAGTTCAAATCTAAAAATAACAAAAAAAAAAAAAAAAAAAAAAGGAACCCGTTGGAACCGGAACCGACCCGGAACCCGTGACAGGGTAGGTTCCGTGTTCTCGCTTCCACGGGTAGGTTCCAGGTTCCTCATTTTGAGGAACTGTACGAGGGTAGGTTCCAGGTTCCAGACGGAACCGAACCGGAACCTGGAACTGCTCACCCCTATCAGATATGAGTTGGGTATGGGTCTAAAATTTTGTACTGTAATAAATGGGTCATAAACGAGTTAAATGAACCGATTTGGGTTAAACCATTTATAACCCGACCCATCCGTTTAATAGGTCTATTGGAAACCTTGCCAAGATGTCCACGCCAGGTGCAGCTATGTTCGGCTACCGCCAATGCGGAGCATCATCAAAGGTTAGTAATAGTGGCATTATCGTCGACATTCTCTCTTTCCATTGTTGAAAAAACTCCTACTAAATTTGGAAGTTGACAAAACTTTCTACTTTTAATGTCTTTGCTTCTAAGGATTTTTCGAAGACCCTTGTCAATACTTTTCTAGAAGCATATCCGACTCTCGCGAGCCTAGAATGAAATAGTGTGCAGAACGAAGAAGAGTCCAACACCAGACTTAACGAGTTTGCGACACAGATCTAAATTGAATTTATTTGGAAATTGTTATACAAAGTCTAGTTTTCTGGTAAAGGATTTTACTTTCTATCTATACAAATATTGATTGAATCAATCGCATATTGATAAAATCAATTTAGAAGATAAGTTCCCTTTTGGGGAAACATCACTTATGGAAATCAAGATTTTGATTATATAGACGACCAAAATCAAGTGGAAATCCTATTCCTGTCTTCAACGGTCACAAGATCCCTCTGAAAGATTCGGTCCAACAGTTTGAATGGAAGAAATTTCTCTAGAGAATGTCAACGGCTAGTATAGCATGGAGAAGTATTTAAAGGAAGTCATTTGGTCAAGAAGGTATAAGAACGTGAATTCAAAATTCCAAAGTCTAAAACAACCCTCTTTTACTTATTTGTGAGCATTACAAAGTATGATCAAGAGAGAAAATACAAAAAGAGTGTCTTAATGTATTAGAGAAATCTACCATTGGAGTGTTCGCACTCATTAGTTGTAATATTCTATTGATCCTATAGTGAAATCTAGCTAGTATGCTGTCGATGTGAGAGAGTGTAACATAAACTTGATTTGAGTCGAATCACTATAAAATTTGTATAAAATCTTCTATTCCTTTAACTTTGTTTATTTTAAGTTCGTTACACATTTATCGGCTAAGAAGTCTGGTATCTCTTGAAATTGATTATGTTCTTCATCCAGACTTTCTTTGTAACTTATTTTTTTCCGTATTTATTTGTCAATATTTCTTTCAAATACCTATTCATCCCATATAGGTGTTAGATCTAGCTACATAACCCATTTCCCTGAAATATCAAGTAGCTATTGGTAAGTTGCTCGGCACATACCTTTAGCACCTAAGAAGTTATGGAACTCAGTCCTCGGGATGAAACGGTCGCCACTCGCGGTGCGGCCCATTTCCCAATTACAATCCTTGGAGTGCTCAGCTTTGCCTCGGGACACCTTCATCAATAAATGTTTTAGAGTATGCTAATTTGTTGACGAAAGACAATTTGTCTTCATCGATTCTTGCGTAGTACATTCGTCACTAAAGCTTACCTAGCTCTTCTCAGGTATAAAACTATTTCCGACCCGACTTGGTAATCTACTTTAGCACAGGGAATGGAATGGCATGGGTCTAGGCCATCATGTAGAGAGTCTATGTAGATCAGTCCAGTCCCACCTGCCTTTCGCACTGCAGCGGATGCATTGACAGCTCGTGCGTGTCTGACATCGCAAAGCAGAGGACGATCTTGCCCGCCACTAAGGTCAAATTATGACTTCCAAAGCTGCAATCCTTGCTTTAAAAAATATGTACCCTGTACGCAGAATGCATAAATTGAATAAACTATAAGGATACATGATAATTAAAATTTCTGTTTCAGAAACAGTTTTTCTGTTCTAGACCTGTTTTTGAAAGAAAAATCTGTTTGATAAACCTATTTTATTTTTCTATTTTTGAAATAGATTTCTATTTCAGAAATAGGTTTACCTATTTTATTTTTCTATTTATGGAATAGATTTTTATTTCAGAAATAGGTTTGGAAAAGAAATCAGAAACTAAAATTTTCTACTTCTCTATTTCTGGAATAGAAATCAGAAATAAAAATTCTTCTCATCGTTTGTGAATCGGTCCTTCATTCGTTGCCGCTGACCACCGTCCGTCGGTTCTCGCTATTGGGTGTCGCTGCGGTTGCCGATCGCTACCGCTGATCCCACCGTGCTTGGTCGCTAATCGTACCATTGGTCCATTGTCGCCGCGCATTGACAAGGCGCCCGCTGGGCTGCCTTGGCTGTTGGGCCGCTCGCCTCTCACGCTAGCCGGTCGCCCGGCCCGCTGATCGATTGGCTAGCGATCGCCGGTCCATCGCCGTCCAAAAGGAAAAAATTTTGTGTCATTATCAAACGGTTATTTTTGCTTAGAAACTCTTCTAGAAATAGAAATAGAAAAATCTATTTCTGTTCCAAAAATTATTTCTGGAACAGAATGGTTGTCATGCACCCCCTAAGTAAAGAAACTGGAGGAACTTACGCTGAGTAATGCGTGGAATCTGTTGCTTCACATTTGCAAAATGTAAGGTTTGAAAAACCATGACGAACTTTTCCAGTTTCTAGTGATTGGCCCAAAGCAATAGAAGTTGATTTGAGAAGCTATTTAGCAATTTTATATTCCTATAGAACTACTAAGGGCATGCATGTTTGCGTTCTTTTTTTCTATTCCCGAACAGATTTTTTGCTTTTTTGTTCCCTGGAACAAAAAAAGAACAAAAATGCGTTTGTTTGCGTTTTTGTTCAAAATCTGTTTTTTTTATTTCATGAACAAAATTAGAACATAAATAAGAAAAAAAAAAAAATTATTTTTTTGTTCCGTAAATACTTTTGGAAGAATAAAAAGTTATTTTTTTCTTCTTTTCTTCTTTTTTCTTTGGCTAGTCACCGGCCTCGGCCATGGCTGGCGACTGGCCGTTGAGGGCCGGTGACCTTGCCGGAGGGTCGCTGGCCCTCGACGAGGCCAAGTGTCACCAGCCCCTGGCGAGGCTCGGCCTCACCTTGGCCGGGCGAGCCGGCGAGGCCGAGCTCGCCCTCGCCCGCATCCGGTGAACCCAATCCTCGCCGGTGGCTGGGCGAGCTCGGCCTCGCCGGATTTGGGCGAGCCCAAGCTCGGCCTAGCCCAGATCCAGCAAGCTCGAGCCTCGCCGTGGTTGGGCGAGGCCGCCGGCCCTCATCGGCCGGTCCGCCGGCCATGACCGAGACCGTGATAGGCCAAAAGAAGAAAAAAAGAAAAAAGAAAGAAAAATAAAAATAAAAATATTAACAAATTAAAAGAAACAAAAAAAATACAAATTTACCAAACGTATTTCTATTCATTTTTTATTCCTGTAAGAAGTTTACTAAACGCGTTTTTCGATAAAAAATTGTTCCCCGAATGTAAATAGTTTTTTCTATTTCTGTTCTCTGGAACACTTTTTGAACAGAAACACAAACAAACGCGTCCTAATATTCCGATGCAGCATCTCTTGCCTACCAATAGAGTCCCGTTACAAGTTCGTGTAAGAGTTTTTCTAATTATGGACTACATTAATTGATATTGTAATTTACCGTTTAACGTTTATCGTTTTACGGGGGGTTTGGTCTAAGATGAGATAGAAGGTTTAATTAGTCTAATATGGGCTGGCTAGTGTGGGCCGAGTTGAGCCCGGCCCGTAATGAGGTGACATTTGGAAACTATAAATAGTGCTCAAGTCTCTCCTCTAACCCTAATTCTCACCCGTATCCTCACCTAAGGGGCGTTTACCTAACGCCGCACGTGGGGCCGCCATGAGCCGTGATACGGGAGGCATAGGAGAAGGCGACTTGCGCGTGGAACATGTGTTTCCGCCTCCGCTTCAAGAACAAATGGATCCCAAAACAGTGCAAAGGCCAATTCTTTCTACTCAAACGCACGTTCTTGTTCTAGTTATGGAGATCTTGGGGTTTGCGCAATTTGCGTCTAACATGTGGTATCAGAGCCTCCATAACCCTAGAACACGAACACAATTGATTTTTCCCTAATTTGTTCGGATTAGCTCTAATTAGTACGTATCTTGCCCTAATTTGTGATTTTCGAGACTTTTAGTTCAATAAAAATAAAATTAAATCACAAATTCGGACTGGAATCGACGAGGCGAGCAAAACCGTGGGCGGCGCGTCGCCGGGGGAGGCCCCACGCGCCCTCACGCGCGGACACGCGCCGCCGGGCGTCGAACACGCGCGCCCACGCGCGTCCACGCGCTCCCACGCGCGGGGCGCTTATCGCGCGTGCGGGCACGCGAGTGCTGACGTCACGATGACGTCAGCGACCCAGATACGGATTCGGATTCGGATCGTCCGACCCGACCTGAGATCAATCCGACCCGACCCGAGTGCGATCCGACCCGACCCGACCCTTGACCGACCCGACCCGGTCAACTGTTGACCGGACCGGTCAACCGGTCGGACCGGGCGGCTGGACCGGACGGTCGGACCGGAACCGGTCGGACCGTCACCGGTCGGACCGGTTTTGACTGGCTTTTGACGATCGCGCGTGGGCTCCACGCGCCGCGCACTTAGGCGGCGCGTGCGGGCGCGTGGAGCATCCAATTTGCGCGTGGCCGGCGGCGATGGATTCGTATGATTATTTCCTACGTCATGGCATATTTATTTTGCATGTTTGATGATTCTATGGATGTGAAAATACGTGCAAAGCCCTAAATACGTGCTTTTTAGTGTATTTTCTTCGTATTTTTCTTGTATTTTTTCCTGTGATTTTGAAAATACAGGTGCCGGGATGAAGGTATGTTATCATATGAACTTTATGAGTGTTATTCATTAATAATATATGATAAAATTTATTTTTTATTAATGAATAAGGCAATGTAATTAGCATGACATGTGATTTGAGTGATATAATGCCCCTATCACTAAAGTTAAATCACATGTATATGATGTATGTGAGATGAAAATTTTATATCCCAGGTATGAGAGAGTTTTAAGGATTCAATTAAGTTGTGACCGCCAAAGTGGCACACTTGATTGAATTTAAGAAATTTCGATCTCGTATATTTAATTGGGATGTCTCCTGGTCTAATGCATAGTTATACTCCCAAAGGAGGTAATTGTGTATTAGTTCATGGAGGGATACATGATAGTGTGGTGGAGGAGTGACCAATCATAATGGTTCATATGCCCAAAGGTGATGAATTCATGAAGATTGGAATATATTCTCATAACCCTTATCATGTGGGGAGTATACAATTGCTTGTCATGTATTCTGCCCAAAGGTGATTATGTGATTTTGCATGTAACTCTCTGGATGTGTACTTGTGCGTCAAGTTACACAATGCTCACATGATGCTAATTATATATACTGCTTGTCTTTCGCCTTTTTTTCGTAAATGGTAACTCCGTCACCATTGAGGTTCTTGCTGGTTCGAATTTTAAGAGATTGAGAGAAGATTTTTTGTTTACTATGGAGATGGCAGATGTTCATATGGCTCTTATCGCTGATCGGCAAATTTGATCTGCTCGTAGACGATGCTCAAAAAGCAAATTTTGCTGCATGGGAAAAGAGTAATAGAATTTGCTTGCTGTCCATGAAGCGTTGCCCATTCAGAACACTTGAAAAGTGGTTTGCCTGCAGACTGCAATGCTAGGCAAATGATGGAAGCTTTGATGGCTAGAAACCGTGTGTCGCCTAATGCTGAGATAGGGACACATATGCAAACACTTTTTACTATGAAGTATGATGGTTCTGGTGGAGTAAGAGATTATGTTCTGAGGATGGTTGATTTGCAAACAAAGCTTCAAGCTCTCAATGTTGAAATTCCTACTGCTTGCATTGTCCATCAAGCTCTAAATACTCTTCCTCCGATTTTGGGATTATTAAGACCAATTATAGTTCCCAAGATGAAACCCGGTCCGTTAATGACCCGATTGCTAGGTTGGTGGCAGAGGAAGAGAAATTGAAGAAAGATAAAGGACATATTGCTCTTTATGCTTCTAGTTCTGCTAGAGACAAGGGTAAGAAGGTGAAAACTTATACCCATAAAAACAATTCAGAAGTTGCTGGTCCTTCCAACAATAAAGGAAATTCTGAAGGAGCAGGTCCTTCTAACACTTTGGGTCCTAAGACGGCAATCACCAAGAAGGATGGTGTTCTTTGCTACTTTTGTAGGGAGAGAGGACACGTGAAGAGACGTTGCAGCAAGTTTAAGGCTTGGTTGTCTAAGAGAAATAAGAGTGAGCCTAAAGGTAATGATTCTTTGGCATTTGTTTATGAATCCAATCTATCTGAAGTTCCGACCAATTCTTGGTGGCTAGATAGTGGTGCAACTAATCATGTTGCATTTACCATTCGTGGGTTCATAAATCGAAGGACGCCAAATCGGGATGAATCAAAGCTCACTGTTGGAAACAACGTTGGAGTTGACGTAGAGTTCGTGGGAGATGTTATTTTAATGTTAGACTCGGTTTTCGGATGGTGTTAAGAAACACTTTTTATATACCTTCTTTTAGGCGGAATTTAGTTTCGTGTCTTGTTTGGACATGTGTGGATATTCTTTTGAAATAAAGAGTAATACTATTTTCATGTTTTATGATTCAAATAAAATTGGGTGTTGCAATTTATCCGATGGATTATATCGATTGAGTTTATCTCCCAACGACATGTACGTTGCTTATTCAAATTTAAAAAGGTTATTTCCAAAAGACCTCTACCTAAGGAACAGTCTTATGCATTGTGGCATAAACGTCTTGGTCATATCTCTAAAGAAAGAGTAGAAAGGCTAATAAAGGCTGATATCTTGCCTACTCTTAAAGATGATCAAGAGACTTGCGTAGACCGTTGCGCAGGTAAGATGACTAAGCTAAAGAAGAAATGCTGTTCGAAGTTCAGACTTGTTGGAGGTTATTCACACTGATATTAGTGGACCATACACAGCTACTTTGTGCAGAAATTTTTATTTCATCACATTCATTGACGACTATTCTCGATATGGATACTTATACTTGATTAAAGAAAAGTCCGAGTCTCTTGATAAATTCAAGGTTTTTCGGATCAAGTGGAGAAACAGTTGGGAAAAGTTATTAAGATTGTCGATCGATCGTGGTGGTGAGTATTTTGGTAGGCACGGAGATGCTGGACAACTTAAAGGGCCATTTGCTAAATACTTAGAGGATTCTGGGATTCTAAGTCAGTTTACTATGCCTGGTAGTCCTGAACAAAATGGTGTAGCTGAAAGGCGGAATCGTACTCTCATGGACATGATGAGAAGTATGATTAGTAGGACAAATTTACCTACTTTTCTGTGGGGAGAAGCTTTGAAAACAGCTCTTTATATTCTAAATCGTGTTCCTACTAAAGCGGTTCCATTGACTCCTTTTGAGTTGTGGACTGGACGTAAACCTAGCTTGAATCATCTTAGAGTTTGGGGATGTCCAGCGAAGTGAAGTTATATAATCCATCATTGAGTAAACTGGATTCCAAAACTACTCGGTGTTACTTCGTGTCTTACCCAGATCACTCAAAGGGATATCGGTTTTATAACCCTAATGGAGGTACAAGAATTGTGGAATCTCGTGACGCAAAATTTCTAGAATTTGATGTAGCTGAAAAGGGTAGCTGCTCACATGCTATCGAAGATGATAGTATGGTGGGGATTACTGGATCCCTATCTCATCCTATGCAGACAATTATGGAGCCTCTTGCGCCACAAACTGAGCCTGTTGTGGCTCATGATCCTGTTGTTGAGGCTGTTCCTGAAGAAATTCCACAAGTTCCTCATATTTTAAATGAGGATGAAGTAGCTCCACTCAGAAGGTCAACTAGAGAAAGACGTTCAGCTATACCACAAGACTATCTAGTCTACTTGGGAGAGCATGATTATGACATTGGCTGTGTTATTGATCCCGTGACTTATAATGAGGCCATCTCATGTCCTCAATCAGATTTGTGGTTAGATGCGATGAAAGATGAGATGCAATCCATGAAACATAATGGTGTTTGGGAGCTTGTTGAATTGCCTGAAGGTTGTAAACCTATTGGCTGCAAATGGGTATTCAAGACTAAAAGGGATTCCAAAGGAAAGATTGAAAAGTTTAAAGCCAGACTGGTAGCTAAGGGTTTCACTCAAAGAGAAGGAATAGATTATGAAGCAACATTTTCTCCAGTTTCTTCTAAAGATTCCTTCAGAGTGATCTTAGCATTGGTAGCTTATTACGATATGGAGTTACACCGAGATGGATGTTAAAACTGCTTTTCCGAATGGAGACCTTGATGAGGAGGTTTATATGGTGCAGCCGAAGGTTTTGTAACAGATGATGACTCGTCGGCTTGTTTGTAGATTGAAAAAGTCTATTTATGGCCTTAAGCAAGCTTCTAGACAAGTGGTATTTCAAGTTTCATAGTGTTGTTACTTCATTTGGATTTATTGAGAACAAAGTAGATCAATGCATATACACCAAGGTCGGTGGGAGGAAATATATTTTTCTCATACTTTATGTAGATGATATCTTGCTTGCTAGTAGTGACATTAGTTTACCGCATGAGACAAAGCGGATGTTATCGAAAAATTTTGACATGAAAGACCTTGGTGAGGCGTCTTTTGTTCTTGGCATTGAGATTCATAGAGATCGCTCATGCCGTTCATTGGGTTTATCTCAGAGGACGTATATTGATCGTGTTTTAGAAAGATTCAATATGCAGGATTGCAAACCAGGAATTGCTCCTGTTGTTAAGGGTGATAAATTGAGTCTTTCACAATGCCCTAATTCAGATTTTGAGAAAGCTCAAATGAAGGATGTACCTTATGCTAGTGTGCTTGGGAGCATCATGTATGCTCAAGTTTGCACTAGGCCAGATATTGCTTTTGCAACAGGGCTTCTAGGCAGATATCGGCCTAATCCGGACACGATCACCGGGTTGCTGCCAAGAAGGTTTTAAGGTACTTAAAGAGAACAAAAGATTATATGCTAATTTATAGATATGTTCCGACCGCAACTAGTTGGGTATTCGATGCAGATTTTGCTGGTTGTCAAGATGATAAGAAATCAACGATTTGGATACATATTTATGTTGGCGGGGGTGCAGTGTCATGGAAGAGCGAGAAACAGAAATCCATATCTTCTTCAACCATGCAAGCGGAGTTTGTAGCATGTTTTTCAGTTGCTACTCAAGCTATTTGGCTCCGGAACCTCATTAGAGAGTTATCAGTTTATGATTTTGTGGATAGACCCATACGGTTATATTGTGACAATAACTGCAGTGTTGTTTATTAATAACAACGAAGTTTAAAGGGGTCTAAACACATGGAGGTCAAGTTTTTGACTATAAAAGAATCAGTACGAGAATGGTGACGTTGCGGTAGATTATATTCATACAGATGATATGGTTGCGAGACCCACTAACTAAAGGCCTACGCCCATGTGTTTTTGATCGACATGTCATTAGTATGGGCCTAGGAGCGTCTTGGGATGCTGTTATTTAGTGGGAGCTGTGTTTTATTCTTCTTTGAATAAAGTTTACATCTGTTTTGTTACAATTAAGTAACGGTTTGATACATATATGTCAACTTTTGCATTCAATAAAATGTTTTTGAATGGATTGTTATTATGTTGATATATATTGTTAAAAGTCTCGGGGTATTGTTTAAACCTTGAGTGAAGGCTAGGGGCATCCGGGCATCCGGTTATTAGCCTTGTGCATATGTTTTGTGATATATAAAGAAAGGTTAACCATAAGGACAAGACATATGTGGGTTCGTTGGAACCATAAAGCATTCTCTTGTGGCACAAATTTTTGTGTCGCCTAAGGTAAGAGAATGGTGACTGACAAATGGGATCTCTTTATGAGAGATGTTATCCATTTGCCACACTACCATATTGAATCCATATCAATAAAGTTGAGAACACTCGTGACCGTGGAAGGCTCTGTGTGTATACATGCAGTTACCGCCACGATTCGGTGTTTGAGACTTTATGGGATAGGATTGACTATTAAGAATTATCTCGGACCAATGTGCGCACATAAGTAATGCGATTTCAATTAATATAGTCCAAGTGGGAGAATGTAAGAGTTTTTCTAATTATGGACTACATTAATTGATATTGTAATTTACCGTTTAACGTTTATCGTTTACGGGGTTTGGTCTAAGATGAGATAGAAGGTTTCTTAATTAGTCTAATATGGGCTGGTTAGTGTGGGCCGAGTTGAGCCTGGCCCGTAATGAGGGGGACTGGCTGGAAACTCTATAAATAGTGCTCAAGTCTCTCCTCTAACCCTAATTCTCACCTGTATCCTCACCTAAGGGGCGTTTACCTAACGCTGCACGTGAGGGGGCCGCCTCATTGAGCCAGTGATACGGAGGGCAATAGAGGAGAAGGACTTGCGCGTGGAACATTGTGTTTCCGCTTCCGCTTCAAGAACAATGGATCCCAAAACAGGTGCGTCAATTCTTTCTACTCAAACGTGCATGTTCTTGTTCTAGTTATGGAGATCTTGGGGTTTGCGCAATTTGCGTCTAACAGTTCGATCTCCAAAATGAATGTTCTATCTATCGTGCTTGCCGCCAAAGTGATAAGCCAGGGCGCTGTGTTCGCAACTGTCCGTGATAAAGGGCCATCGTTTCCCGCTGCACAGACCACGATTATCCCCCGTGCCGTTGCATTGAAGGAGCCAATTGCAATCGTGTCCTGCTGATCGACGTATGAGAATAATGGGATCTTGCCTCCAATGGATCAAGATAAGATGTACACTCAGTCATGTATAACCATGTCAATGCCCTTCATAATTTCTGCATCGTGCGCATATCCGCCCTTTACTCCAACAAGGCTTATACATTGCCAAGTGAGCAAGAGGTGCACCTCCTCGAGCCAAGCCTGCTGCAGGGCCACTATCCACGTCAGCTGCTTCCACAAAGTGGCCAGCCGCGGTGGAAGCTGTGCAAGCTCCGTGGCCATTGCCGTCTCTTGCGGAGAAAATCAAAGAAGGTGTCAGTGACTCTGTGATAGATGTTCATTTCTTCGGCCAATACCTTCAAGAAACAATGGTCCCCGATGATCTTCTTGTTGCAATTGGAGAAATTGAATTGGCAAATGCCCCTCCAGCGGTTTGGTACCGATCCCACGTGCCCATCGTTAAAGCTTCTTGTTTCTGGCCAGATTTAGTAAGATGCTTAGTGCATAGAGTTGAAGCAAAACCGATTCGATACTTTCTAAGACAACCACCGATCTGGTTCGATACTTTCTGAGACAACCACTGATCTTCGTCGCTTTTTTTTTTTTTTGACAAGGATCTTCGTTGCTTATTCTGTCAGTTCTTTAAGCAGTTGACATTTCCCTGTTGAGGCTTCGAAATTGTTCATTTTTAAATATATGCAATTTTGTGTCAGCACAAATTGCTGGAAGCACGCTCATGCACATCAGCACGCACTCACCTCCGTCTACTATCGCTGTGGCCGGCGACCAGCAATGAGGGAGAAGTAGAGAAAAGGAAAGAGAAAGAATTGAAGAAAAGATAAGAGAAAAAAAAAAAAAGAGAAAAAAATTTGGCTTGATTCTGGAATTATTTTTGAGAACAAATAAGTAACCTTTTTTTCTGCTTAATTCTATTCCAAATCCATTCCCAATAACTTTTTTGTTCAACAAATTTGTTTCCGGAAATAAAAAAAAATTACGAAACAGATTTTTGTTCCTTTTTTGTTTTGGAGAATAAAAGGATAGAATCAAGTATTATTTGATCAATTAACAAATGGATCCTTAGGCCCTGTTTGGTAACCATCCAAACAGGGCCAAATTCTGATTCTTTGTTCTTAGAATCAGTTTGGACCTAGAATCGCGTTTGTTAAAATTTTTGTTCCCGAGAACAGATTGGGAATAGAATCAAGAACAAAAAAAAAAGTTGATTTTTGTTTCGGGAATGAATTTGAGAATCAAAATCAAGAACTCTTCTTCTTCCTTTCGGCCATCTTGCGACCGCCGTCCACCACTGCCCGCTACCGTCCACCACCAGCCGCCGTCGTCGGTTGCCGGTCCAACGAGCTCGCCGGAGGCTCACTAGACCAAGGCGAGGTCCGGCAAGCTCACTGGAGGCAAGCCTAGCCACCGGCGAGGCTGGGCCTTGCCAGATCTAGTGAGGCCGAGCCTTGCCGGGCCTGGGCAGGGGTTGGGCAGCCTTGCGATGCCCAGCCCCACCAGTGGCCAAGCGAGGCTCGCCCAGCCCCGCCGGTGGCTTGGCAGGTCTCGCCCAACTACCAGCGAGGCTTAGCCGATGAGGGCTAGCGACGCTCCGGTGAGGTCGCCGGCCCAAGAAGGAGAAGATGAGAAAAGGAAAAAAATAAAAATAAAAGGAAAAAATGAAAAGAAAAAATGAAAAAATGAAAAAAGAAAAGAAAAGAAAGTAAAAAAGTAAAAAAATTATTTAAAAATTAAAAGAAATTGATTTGGAACAGAATTAATGAGCACGGTATCAAATACAATTCTATTCCAGAATCAGAAATTTTGGATAGTTACCAAATGACTTAAAATGCTTAGGATCGTTTCCGAGAACGAGAATAAAAAATAATCGTTCGATCGAATTTACTCCCGGGAACAGAATCGTTACCAAACGCGCTCTTAGCTGATTTTTTCCATCATTCTTGGTTTCTGAACTTTTGTTGTGTACTTTAAATCTTAAACTTTTCAAAATCTGCTGGGTGTGGTCCTTCCGTGTAATTGAGCCCTGGTCAAGTGTTTATATCTGCCATGTCATGGCACCTCAGCGGTGAATGGGCAGAAATATAGACATGGATTGCCACCTCATTTCTTTATTTCTATCTGATGTGTTTTCCCTTATTTTTTTATGATTTCGTGTTGAAAAATGGATTGCATAGCGTGTTCTTTAGGTCCAATGCCAAACCCAGAGTCAAGCTGAAGTGTCTTTACAGACTGCAGCTCCCGGAGACAGACCATGATGCCATATACCACCAGTAACTTCCAATGCAGTCTAGAAGCATAAGACCTGACTGGGGACATTTTAGCCAAAGGTTTCATACAGTACTATCCCCTTGGAAGTGCAGAACTCTTTCTTCGGCTGGTCAAACAATGTTCGTGATATCAGCGACACAGAACATCCACATGTATGTGATGCTTACACATCGATTTCCCAAAATATGGTGTGGAGATTTCGACAGGAAAATGAAACATTTTTTGGTGGAATAACTCAAATTTCCTAGCACTAAGAAGCTGGGAAAGTGTCTGCAAACTCAACAATGCCGGCTTATCAGGAATTAAACAGTGCGCTAACTTCAACAACGCAATGAATACCAACCTTGGGTGGGCGATGTTGAAAGAAAGAGATAAACTGGGGGTTACAGTCAAGGAACTGAAGGTACTTACACAATGAATTCCCCCTTGAGCACATCCTGAAACCTTGGGATTCAAGGATTTGGAAGATCATCGAGTCTAGCAGGTGAGTGTTGTGCTGGGGACAGGCATCATATTGGCGATGGCAGAGCAGTGGATGCTTGGAGCGATGCTTTGATTCCGGGCATGCAAGGAGCGACTGCTTTGATTCCGGGCATGCAAGGAGCGACAGCAAAGCTGAGAACAGAGGAGATCAATACTAGACCCCTAAGAATCTGTGAACAATTTAAAGAGAAAGCCCAAACCTGAGATGCTGGATAAACTATGACGGCTATGTCCTGATGACACGGTGATGGAGATCTTAAACATCAAAGTCCAACACTTTCCAACGAAGAATTGTCTCTTTTGGTGGCCTGATAAAATAGGGAAATTATCCATGAACTGTCTTTAGGGACATCATTCAATGTAACTTTAGTGTCATGAAGGACGGTCTATAGTGCTTAATTTTGAGGGGACCAATTCATGAAAGACGCGATGCAAGGGTACGGTGATTAGCAGCTGAGGTGGTTCCTCGCCCAGCAAACTTAACGGTGTTTGGCATCGTAAACAACCTCTACCCTTTATATGAAATGAGAGCAGAAGCAGATCTCCATCTACTACTCGAGCACCGTATTGCGAAAAGTGGGTGGAGGAACAGCCCATGTGGGATTAGGTCGGAAGCACGTTCGGTGGCCACAATCCCGGAACTCTTCAAAAATCTGTTCTGTCATTTAAAACAGACTTACAGGGAATAGAGTGGACAGGAGAAACTCAATTACTTTAGCTGCTGTTCTATGTGAAGAAGATTAGCAGGCGCAAGATGCTAAGGTCCACGACAAAGTGGAGGTGAATCCTAAAGATTTTATCAAGAAGATCAATGCTAGATTCCATTTCTTTATTCTCAGGTGGATGCGAAACCAGCTAACGAATGGAACGCAATTTGGAGACCACCGGATCCTGGAATTGTCAAATTCAACTGTGATGCAGCATGGAAGGACGGCATTGGACAGGTTGCCCTCGTTGCCATGGACCATGTCGGACAACTCAAAGGAGCTTGGATCAGAAGAATGGCGGAGAGGGACGCGGCTTGGACCTTAATTTGCATGACCAAATTGTCGGTTCGAAATTGTTTGCTAGATAAAAACCGATGAAACTGAAAAATTGAAAATTTTCAACACTATTTTTAGAGTTGTTGTCATATTTTGTAAACTAAATGTTGAAACTTTTCAGCTTATTTTGTAAATTTTATTAAAATAAAAATAATTTTAAAAATCATATTTGGATCAAAATAACATCATTTTAGTCACATAGGATAAAGAATATATTAAAAAAACCATGCCAGCATTTTCCATTAAACAAATTCTATAGAGTTAATGGAATGACTTGATTAAACTAACTTGATAAATTTTAAGACTTGATTGCATTTTTTTGTAAATTTTATAACTTAATTACACTTTCATAACAATTTTAGGACTTCTAGTACGCATATCCCTAGATAATTCAATTGAAAGACGCGTGCCTATATGTATAGAAATAAATGGAGTCTCACTTACATATCCTTTCATATTAATAACTCTAGCCACAAAAAAAAAAAAATCAGATCTTTTTTATTCCTAACGTGACAGATGTTTCTTTTCTCAAGTGGACATCCAAAATTGAATGAGACATATTCGTCTGGATTGCATGATTTGTTTCCAAAGAAAGGCGAGTTTTCACCGCTTATAAATCAAGCCGAAATGGGTGAATGCCAACATATACGGTACCTTTCTACTGTACTTCCTACATCGTCTTTGGAGAATAGAGAGATGTCTACTTGCGGAAATCATCTTACAACCTTGTTATAATATCTGCTGCAGTCCAGGTACGTACCTTTTCATTCCCTATAAAATGAAGCATGTATAGTTTAAGGACAATGCAAATGGCAAGGTCGAAATATACTCTCGTCACCGCAAAAATATATGGTTTACTCTGTATTTTCCCCTTCCGACAACATCTGTGTTTGAGGGATTACATCTGTGCATCGTTCTTTATTCTCCTATGAGTTCCTCGGCACAATCTCCTCAAAGCGCATTACTAACATGCATCCGAAAGAAGGGCCATCTGTTTGTGTTGATTAACAGGGGCCAAATCCAGTTGGCCAGAGGCGGTGGGACAAAATGCAGAGCAAGCAAAGGCAACTTGCGAGGGCGAGAATCCCCTGGTGACGGCTGTGATCTTGCCCCCGGGGCATCGCAGGATCGTCGACGACCGCTGCAATCAGGTTTATGTTTGGGCTGATGACAATGGCAACGTGAACAGTGTGCCCGTCATCGGATAATGAGGGGACAATGTGATTGTTTTCCCGTTTTCTCTTAATAACAAAGCTGCCAAAGCTATTTGATATGAGGCAATATATCTACGAAAATCATTAATTGATTACTTTATTTTCTTAATCTAGAACTAGTCCTAAATTTGAGGTCATTTTATGCTCTTTCGTCTCGAGAAAAGACAAGTAAAAATAGAGCATAGAACAGAACAGTAGAACTAAAATGATTTTCACGGAGCCATAGCTTTCCCTCGTCGGTGGCCATTTCTCGCTGCCGGTCGTTCGTGAAAACCAAGAAGTCCCCAACAAGAAGCACCACCGGGTCAGCCACCAAGCCGCGAGACACAACTGCCGACCACCACTTGTACTTCGTGACTCGAGTCAATTAGGGAGCGACCAATCTGGATGAACTGATTTGATTAAAGCAGTGACACCGGCCGCGTGAGGGCATACCATTGAAGTTCCTAAGAGCAATCTGTAATCGCCTTTGCTCTTTACATCAACCGCTCGAAACGCTGCCAAGATTTCCATGCCAGGTCCAGCTATGTCAGGCTACCACCAATTCAGGACATCATAAAGGGTTAGTAATAGTGACATTGTCGTCCACATTCTCTCTTCCCATTTACTGGAAAGATCAAGTAACTACTGGCGAGCTGCTCAGCACGTACCTTTAGCACCTGAAGAGTGATGGAACTCAGTCCACGGGATGAAAAAGTCGCCACTCGCAGCACGGCCTTTTTCCCAATTACCATCGTTGGAATGCTCAGCTTTGCCTTGGGACGCCTTCATCAATCAATATTTAGAGTCATGACAAGTTCATCAATTCTTATGTAGCACATTCTTCACTAAAAATTAATATTTAGAGTCACGACAAGTTCATCGATTCTTATGTTTTACATTCTTCACTAAAGCTTACCTAGCTCTTCTGATGTATGAAAGTATATCCGACCCGACTTGGTAATCTACTGCAGCACAAGGAATGGAATTGCACATGGCTGGCCCGTCATGTAGAGAGTCTGCGAAAATTACTCCAGTCCCACCTGCTCCTAGCACTGTGGTGGATGCAGTGAAGAGATCCAGCGTGTCTGATGTCGAGGAAGAGAGGACAATCTTGCCCGCCACTGATGTCGAGCTGCGATCCTTGCTGAGAAAAATATGTCAATCACATGCGGAATGCAGAAATTGAATGAACTATGAAGTAAAGAAACTGAAGGAACTTACGCCGCTTAATCCATGGAATCAATTGTTCCGAGCTTGCAAATATGTGAGGTGTCAAAAATCGCAATGACCTTTTCCAGTTTGTAGTGATTGGCCCTGCAATAGAAATTAATTTCAGAAGCTATTTAGCAATATTATATTCGTAAAGAACAACCAATATTCTGATGAGGCATGTCGTGCCTACCAATAGAGTCCGGTTATTTCCAAGTTTGATCTCAACCATGAATGATCTATCTGTCGTGCTCACCGCCACAGTGATTTTATGGATTACGCAGCGTAAGTTCCTCCAGTTTCTTAAGAACATATTTTTCTCAGCAGGGATCGCAGCTCGACCTCAGTGGTGGGCATAATCGTCCTTTCTTTCACAACATCAGATGCAGGATATTTTCACTGCATCCACCGCAGTGCTAGGAGCAGGCGGCACTGGACTAATCCATGCAGATTCTCTACATGACGGGCCAGCCATGTGCAATTCCATTCCTTGTGCTACAGTAGATTTCCAAGTCGGGTCAGAAATACTTTCATACATCAGAAGAGCTAGGTAAGCTTTAGTGAAGAATGTACTACATAAGAATCAATGAACTTGTTGCAACTCTAAACATCCATTGATGAAGGCATCCCAAGGCAAAGCTGAGCATTCCAAGGATGGTAATTGGGAAACAGGCTGCACCGCGAGTGGCAACATTTTCATCCTGTGGACCGAGTTCCATCACTCCTCAGGTGCTAAAGGTATGTGCTGAGCAGCTTGCCAATAGTTACTTGATCTTTACGAATTGGCGGTAGCCCAACATAGCCATACTTGGCGTGGACATCTTGGCGGCGTTTCGAGCGGTTGATGTGAAGAGCAAAGGCAATTACAGATTGCTCTCAGGAACTTCAATGGCATGCCCTCACGTGGCCAGTGTCACTGCTTTAATCAAATCAGTTCATCCAGATTGGTCGCTCCCTAATTGACTCGAGTCACGAACTACAAGTGGTGGTCGGCAGTTGTGTATCGCGGCTTGGTGGCTGACCCGGTGGTGCTTCTTGTTGGGGACTTCTTGGTTTTCACGAACGACCGGCAGCGAGAAACAGCCACCGACGAGGGAAAGCTATGGCTCGACAACAAGCTTGTTGGCCGTAAGAGTTGTTAGACAAGTCTAGGAATTCCGACGTGGTGATAATGTTCTTTTGATCATTCAATTCCGCGTGGTCACTCCCTTGAGAACTCAGAGTCAACTTTCCACGTTTCACCGGACAAGAAGAGACGAATTCTCTTCACCTTCTTGTTACTTCTCTATTACCTAAGTTTGTCTTCTTCCCTGCTCCCAAACTCCAGTTTTTATTTGCTTGCAAAACCAACGAGGGCAAGATTGAAGTATAGCCGGGGGCACATGTGGGAATCGCGAGCGGGGACACTGATAGACCTGCAAGAATAAAGGTCAATCACGGTAGCAGAACTTAGAAGCTCGCAGGTGTTCGTAGGCGTTGAACTAGAACGGTGGTAGTGGTGGAATCACCTCGACCCCACGGGTCTTGCTACTACGTGGGCGTCGTGCGGTACCAAGCAAGCTGGTAGGATGGCGGACGACACCTCGGCGACCGCTGGTGCTCACTGAAAACTGCAGCGCTTCAAGAGCGATGAAGAACTCACCCGGAAAGACTTAACTCGCCGGACTCGCCGTGCGAAGCGGGAGTTGCCGCTGGGACGTTCACTGGCAGGCTGGCTGTGGCGCTTTGCTGGTACTAACCGAGATATGGCATGCGGGCGCGGTGATGCGCAAGGAAGGAGCTGCGACGAGGGGGGTGCTGCCATGCAGTTTTCTTCGTGACTGCAAAGTGAGAGCTTCTTTTGCACGGTGGTCTTCGTCTTCGGTCGTCTATCTTGTCCCATGTGGCCAACAGAAAGGGATAAAAGGACTTTCCTTTTCTCTGATCTCTCTCTTGTTTTGTGAATATGGAGAAAGTCAGCCTTCTTCCCACGTGAAGATCAGAGAGAGAACCCACCATTTTTGCCGTGAGAACGTATATTTCTCCGTCCCTTCTTTCGTGAAAAGGTTCTCTCATTCTCTCAATGTGGCCGTGTCTTCTCTTCGTATGGTGGCCCCGATTGGACTTCACCGGCACGGCAGGAGCAGCAAAGTGTGTTGCGATGAAGGGATGCGACTTGGCTCGGTCTGGACAACGAGATGAGCGGCTTGTCGTCGTCAACCCGAGGACCAGCAACTGGATCGGTGGAGATCGTACAGAGACTTGGGGCAGCAGCAACGTGGTCGCCGGGACAGGGAAAGCAGCCGAGTTGGTCGCAGCTCGCTCGCTGCCTGCCCAAGGAGTGGAGCAGCGGCTTTATGGTGCAGCGGTTTCTTGTCACGGAACGGGGATCTCGGCTGCGTTGAATCTTAGTCAAGGAAAAGCAGAAACGAGCAACGACCAAGTCGTGGAATTGGAAGAACTCGGTCGTGACTGTGGAGACGCACGACCAAGGAAGAAGGCGACTCTTTTCCCTCCCTCTGGCTCTCTATACTCTGGCCGAGGTATTCTCCAATTCTTCAATGGGTGGCCTCTTCCCTCCTTTCCCTTGTCACTATCAACCTCCTTTTATATGCACAAAGCAATACGGCCCCCTGAGAAGCAATATAATTTCCTCTTTCGCATGATCGAATCTCTTCCTCGTGGGAGGTCTGTCTTTTCTTTCTTATATGCCCCGATTCTCCTCTCAATTCATGGAGATTTGATGGAGTAGATAGTGGAACGTGATCCTGCAGAGCAATCTTCCTCTTTTGTTTATGGTCTTTTGTCTTCTCGCTCCTTCACGCTAGACCTAATGTTGCCGTGAACATGCTCATAGAATGGTCCCTAATGTTGCCGTAAATAAACATGCTCATAGAATGGTCCCTGATGTTGCCGTAAACATGCTCATCGAATGGTCAGTCTTCTTGCTCCTTCATGTTGACTGAATACTTGGCGCCCAATATATTTTCTAACTCTAGGCATCGGCATGCTTAGGTCACAATCACATCATGGGTTTGGCACAATCTTACCCTCCGGCGAGCTTTATTAAGCTCACAACTTCACTCACGTGAAACCATTGGTTTAAGTCTTTTTACAGCTTCTAATTTTATATGTAATAAATGAATGATCGAGTTGTCAAAATTTATATGTCAACAAGACTAAATTGGTCTAATTAAAATATTTAGAATTGAATTAGAACCAATGTAATAAGTTTAGACTTTTTTGGTAATTTTCCCAGCTTTTTGTGATGGGTAGGCCTTAGCAACATATTAGGCTCGAGTAAGTCTAGCCAAACTCACCCATTGATCATTTGTAATGGTGGAGGAAAAAATTGAACACATGTTTAATAAAAAAGTCATTCCTCAATAGTCATTTTTTAAAAAGAAACGGTATACAAGTACCTCATTTAGATGTATAATTATTAAAACTTAATCATTCTATTCATACGAATTTGAAAATATAGCTTCTTTTTTTTTTTCTTTTACCATTTTAAAACAGTTGATGCTTCATTTACGAGAACACTGCCTCGATTGATAGTTACTTTTGGTTTTTGTTCAAATTTAAATCTTGATGCTCGTGTACTTCTACTTTTTTCAAATCCAAAATACCCGAAAAGCAAGATTAAACATTAAAACGCTTAGACTCACATATATAATACTCTTCTGATTTTTTAGTCTAGACATTAAAACAAAAGGGGCTTTTGCTTTTGCTCAATATAATCAACTTTGATATTGCATGAATGCATGAAAGCACACGGTATGCTTGCTACCCACTAAACTAAAGTATCATGGAGGTAAGAAAATCTATGAAGGGCCATGTTTTAATTTATTAATGGAACATGGTATTTTAAATCTGATTTTCATCCAAAAAAAAAATCAGAGCAGCTTTTCTTGCTTTTTACTGAGGCCTTCCACAAGCGTAGCCCCACCATACGCTGTCAATTTATGTTAGGCTTGAATGCCAACCAGAATAGTTCGTCCGGTGCTCACTGCATGGCTGTGTATATGCTTCTTTATATAGTCATTTCATTATTTTGTTTATTTTTTTATTTATGCAAAAGTTCAATGCCTTGATGGAGACTGGAGAGAGAGGTTTCCAGATTGCTTTTGCTTTTCTTGCTCCTTTAGGTTTACAACTTGCACGCTGGAGGTGTTCTTTTTCAGGGACAATTTAGCCCAATTAAGGGAAAAGAGATTTTTCTGGAATCAATTTTAGGGAAAATTCCAAATAAATGTGTAATTTTCTCAAATTTGGATTCAAAGTGGATTTGTCTCAAATAGAGCCTGAAATGGTCGCTTAAGCACTTGATTTTTCCTTCTTCCTGCTCATCTTCTTCTTCGTCCAAGCCATTCCAGTATCGATAGGGCGGCGTGCCTTTTAGTCCTCGCGTTCTCCCTCACTCCGCCATCACCTCAAGCCCCATAGTCATACATCTAACTCCAGAAACCCTAATCAAACTGGTAAACTCTCACAAAATATGATAAGGTTAGAAACATATCTCCAAATCATTTCGACTCAGGACGTTCCACCCGGGAAAAGCAACCTTCAAAACTTTAATTCCACCAACAAAACCTCCACCAAGGAAACGGATCGTGAATTCCATAGGGTTCAGCTTGCGCTCGTAACTCGAAGAAACAGAGACGATTGGGGCTTACCAGAAAAACCACACCAACAAACAAATTAGGGCTACGAAATCGCTACCTCGCTTAAGCTTTGATCGGATTTTCGACTCTCTCTCTCTCTCTCTTTCTCTGGGAGGATCCCAGAACATCTTACTTGTTCCCTGTTTCTTGACCGTTCTTTATGTCTCAATCGATGTTTTGGCTTAATCGAAGTGAAGATGGTCACAAACTAGGGAACTCTCGGTTTGGGTCCGCCGGAGATGATGCCGACGACCACCTGTGCTCGTGTTGGGTGACTGGGGTGGCAAATGGCCATGGGTAGTCGTTAGAGATGTCAAAATGAGTCATGAACACATTTTTGGACTCATATTTTACCTATATGGGTTGTACATGAGTCAGAGGCTTTTAAAAGCCCAATTAAAAATGGATCAAAAAAAGTGAGTCTAATTTAAATGGGTTAAAAATTGGTCAGAACTTGTGACCAATTTTTGACCTATTTAAAATATCAAGTGGGTTGGAACCTTAGAACCTATTTCTAAATTTCCAACCTAAGCCCCATACAATCTTTCCCTCTTTAACTTTATAAAAATGTGTTTTTTTAATAAAAAAATTATAATTATTTTTCATATTTCAATTTTTTTTTTCTTTTTTTTTTTTTTTTCTCATTCCTAGCCTATGGCTAGCATGGTGATAGTTGGCAACAGGTTAGGCGAGGCTCGAGCTTGCCGGCATGAGAGCTCGTGGTCGCCAACGACGAGTGAGGCTCGAGCCTTGTCGAATCTAGCAAGACTTGAGCTCATCAGCATCAGGCGAGGCCTCGACCTTGCTAGATCGGCGAGATGAGTTTGTTGGCGTCAGGCGGTGCCTTAGCCTCACTTGTGTCCGATTGCTAGCCATTGTCGTGGCCGACGGCCGTTTGAAGAAGAAGAAAAAGAAAAGAGAAAAAAAAAAAATAATAATTAAATATTATATTTTTAAAAATAATAAAAATCATATTTAAAAATATAAATTTTTAAAAATTATAGTTTAAAAGATAAAAATATTTAAAAAATAGATTTAAAAAATATTTATAAAAATTTTCCATTAAATTTGTATTGCATAAAAGTGTTTTAGCAATACCTTTTTTTTATTTATAAAAAAATCATAAAAATGAGCTTTCTTAGGTTTAGTTAAAGATTTTTCATGTTACGTTAGTTATTTTAGTTATGTTCACTTTAAATAAGAGTTAAGTATGTGCATGGTCTAATTATTTATAAATATTTCAATTTATAGGTTTTTTTTAACTTGTTTTATTTTATTTTATTTACTATTTTTAATTTAATTTGAAGTTTTAATCTAATTAGCATATAGTAGGTGTGGGTTTTTCTAGAATATTAATAGGTTTTAGCAATACAGGTCGGGTCGGGTATGGATTGGGTATGAATTGGATCGGGTATGGGTCACTTGATTTACATTACATGAATATGAGTCAAAACATGTTAAATTGATCAAATATGGATTGATTCATTTTTGATCCAACCCAAACACCCGACTTGACCCACCCATTTGACGAGTCTTGGTAGTCGTGGGGAGCAAAAGCAAGAGGTGGTGGAATTTGAGCTTGCGTTTTTCTTTCTGCTCTCAATCCTTCTGCATTTATTTATCATTTGCAGAAAGTCTGTCCATGAGTATGTGTGTGTCCTTGTGGGGATATCAATCAAGGTGGAAAGGAAGTAATAGATGGGATGATGCCGAAAACAGAGCTGGGTCTCTCCATTCACCTTTGCCCGAGCTGAATTTGAATGGTTTCAGAGGATTACGCATGAACTTTTTTCAATTTGGCATTCTTCTGTAGAAATTCAAGAACTAATCCCATGTAAAATTAATACAAAAAAAAAAAAAGAAGGAAAAAGAAGCAAGAAGACCCTACCAATATCGACAACTGATTTTGCAAATTTGATTAATTGGACCTTCGTGGCATTGAAGAAGGGACGAAGAAACCAAGCAATTTGAGAGTTTACTAGAGAAGGTGCCGATCTCATATTTCTTTGAGTCTTTTTCTTTTTAATCTTTATCCAAATTTTGTTATGGACAAAAACGCCCCGGTTTCAGTCACTGGAAAAATTAAGTGCTCGGCCGGCCAATAAGTTTAGGTTATTATTTGAACAAAATGGCCACTTCAAACCCTTATTTAAGATAAAGTCCACTTTGGACTCTCATATAAAAAATTGATCTCATTTTAAGCCCTTATTTAAAATTTTCCCACAATTTTATAATGCACGATTACTTATCTTCAATATATTGGCATATATCCCAGGATTGTGCAGTGGTTAGGAAGAACCGGCTCAAGATGTTTGTTAACTTGGGAGATGCTTAGGTGATTTTTCCGTTCATTCTAGGTTTCTGAACTTTTGTTGTGTATTTTAATTCTTAATCTTCTCAAAATCTGCTCGGCGTGGTCCTTCCGTGTAATTGAGCAACTGGTCACGCGTTCATATTTGGCGTGTCGTGCCGTCACGGCGGTCAATGGGCAGAAATATAGATATGGATTGCAACCTCATCTGATGTGTTTTCCCTTATCTTTTTTATGATTTCGTGTTGAAAAATGGGTTGCTTGGCGTGTTCTTTAGCTCCAACGCCAATCCCAGAGTCAGGCTGTAGTACCTGTACAGATAGCAGCTCCCAGAGACTGACCGTGACGCCATATACCTCCAATAAAACCCGTAATGCAGTCTAGAAGCATAAGACCTGAGTGGGGACATTCTAGCCCAAAGTTGTCTATATAGTACCATCCCCTCTTTCATAGGCTGGTCCAACAATGAATGTGAAATCAGTGGCACAGAACATTTCCATGTTACGTGATACTTGCACATTGATTTCCCAAACTATGGTGTAAAAATGTTGACAGGAAAATGAAACGTTTTCGATGTAATTTGGAGGGGAACAATTCACGAAAGACACGAGGCGTAGGTGCAGCGATTAGCAGCTGAGGTGGCTCCTTGCCAAGCAAACTTGACCGTGTTTGGCATTGTGGACAACCTCTGCCCTTTATGTGAAATGAGAGCAGAAACTGAGCTACATCACTAATCAAGCACCATATTGCCGTAAGTGGGTGGAGGAACAGCCCATGGGGGATCAAATCGGAAGCACGGTCGGCAGCAACAGTCCTGGAATTCTTCAAAAATCTGTTCTGTCATTGGAAACGGTTTTACGGGGAATAGAGTGGATAGGAAAATCTCAATTACTTTAACCGCTGCTCTATGTGAAGGAGATTGGTGGACGCGAGATGGCAAGGTCCATGATGAAGTGGAGGTGAATCCTAAAGATTTTATCCATAGGATCTATGCTAGATTCCATTTCTTTATTCTCAGGTGGACGCGAAACCGGCTCACAATGGCAACACATTTTGGAGACCGCCGGATCCTATAATTGTCAAATTCAACTGTGATGCATCAAGGAAGGAGGGCATTGGACAGGTTGCCGTGACGGACGAGTCAAAGGAACTTGGATCAGAAGAATGAGAATCTAGACACCCTTGAAGCAGAGAGGGAAGCGGCTTGGACCATACATTGCATTCCGAAGAGCCAGAACCTCGACAAATTCCAGTTTCAGGGGAGATTGTTGTTTGATCAGTGATTTCGGGAACAGCCCAGATTGTTGAATGGCGACTGCACCTTCTTTATTGGCGATCTGAAGACTGGGGTTGCCTCAACGACATCTATGGAAGTTTGATGGATTTCCCTTGAAGCTTAAGAGTCACTTTGCTCATAATTTGGGAAAGCTAATACTTTTTGAGAAAGTGATGCATTTATGTTTTGGGTCTGCTTTCCGACCATTGTAGTCAGCTTCCTCGAACGACATTATTGCCTCACAAAAGTCACCAGCCAAATCATGCGCAATCAGTAAACAAATGGAGAAAAATAACAAATTTATAGCCAAGCTTCGCTTAGTTTGTGAAGTTTGGAGATTCTCCTCTTGCTTTGATGAGGTGGATATTTCCATTTCCAATCGAGACATAATCATTTTGTCACCATTTAATCTTGATAGAACATCAAACTTCATTTGAATATGCTTTATAGTACATAAGAAGTGGTGGCATTTGTGAGTATATATTTATTAACCGAGTCTTAAGAGCTATTGAAAAATGGTATATTAGTATGCACCATCATGCCGCCCCCTATTCAATCAATCTTCATTTGTTTTACTTATCAACTCGTCCATAAGAGTCTCTTCGGAAACTACTCTACAATGATTAGTGCATGATGCGGTTCATTAATTGCCATCTTCAACTTCGATACCAATTAAAATCTTTCCACCCGTGAAATGGTTAATTTTATGATCAAAATGGGGCAAAGGAAAATGAAAGGAAATAATTGCATTTCCAAGCCCTTAACTTCTCAAGTTCTTGGTCAACTTTGCACTTATAGGAAACCCCAAGTTTCATGTTCAATTAAAAAGAACATGTCATCTATGCTTCTATATAACTTCAATGAAACTTGCATTGCCGTATTCACCCCTGCCTTTACCTGTTATTTGTGTGCATACTGACACGAATTTTTTTTTTTTTTGGTTGACAAATTTAGTATTAATCGGTCGTGTTTGTCTCCGTTTTTAAACGGAGGAAATTTGATGATGGCGCCTCTAGTTGATGAGTTATGAATGTGGAGATAAATTATATCGAGATTTTAGTCAGGTTTGCAGGTGGACGATAACCATTAACTTGCATTGCATCCAGTCAATTAAAGGGGCGGTGAATTTTTTTTACCAAGCAAGATGATTTTAGGGATGGTCCCCATTGTCGGTCACGGGGCTTTTCTTTTTCAATTTCGATGCGGTTTTGCAGGGAGCGACTTGACTTCCCCGACCCCTCATTACAATTCAAGCAAAGACTCTGTTTTTAGAATCGTTTTCTCTTTCCCTCACTAATCCCTCCTATCAAGCTAATGTGTCCGAGCACGTGCGGCGCCATATAATTTGCTTGATGGATGGAGAAATTGACGAACCAAATCCCACCTCTAGGGGAAAATTGGGTGAGGAATGAGAAGGTGAGTGATCGGGAGTGAGAAATCGAACTTGCAAGGCTCAATTGTGGAACCCACTGTGCGCTGCACCACCAATCAAATTGGATCTCGAGTGCTTTTCAGCCTAATAAATTGAAACTGGAACAGCGACGGCTCAACCTTTGGGGCATTTTGGATTTGAAATCGGCCAATGAAGATGGGGTCAATCAAGTGGGGACCCCGTGAAATGTCCCATGCCACGAAGAAGGATTTGAATTAGTTTGAGCGTGACGTCGTCGTGCATACGCCCCTCGGAGCTGCTCCTACTTCCACAAGCACGGGCTAGGCCGATCGCCCTGGATATGTACGAGGACCCCAATGCTATTTGTTTCATATAAAATAAAAAACGATTTGCATAACATTTTCCTCTAAAAATGGCTGTTTGTATTGCATGTAATAATAAATGAGCGAACAAAAATTATCTTTATCATCCACAAAAATGTTTATACATAAATTATTGAAAGAAATTATCCAAAAAGATCTTAAATTTATTATATTTTTACTAATTGAGTCTTAAACATTTTTTGCTTTTTACCAACTAAATTCATCTAGCCAATTTTGGCCAAAAATCATTGATGTGAATGCTAGCCATCCTACATAATTTAGTTAGTGTCAATGTTGATAGTTTTTAATAATATTTTAATGTTTGTTTGAATTTTTTGAATTTTTTTCTTTTTTGTTTTTTTCCAATGCCAGTGAGGGTCATTGGTGAGGCTTTGAAGGCCTTTGCCTAGATCTAGTGAGAAAATATTTTTTATTGACTAATTATTTTAAGTGATACAAGTGATCATCATTAAAAAAATTTTTTTTCAAATAATTGATTTTGTATGAAATAAATGGAACACCTTAAGTCCCATTTATTTTTACTCCCATTTATTTTTACAACACTATTAGACCCTAATTTTGAATGAGCAAACAATCTGAGTGCCTCTCGCTAAAACTCTTTTTTGAGATTCTTTTTGCATCTCCTTATTCGATGAATGATGATAAACGTATTCAAAAGCATGTCCGGCAATCAGAAATTCAAAACTAATTCTTGGCATTTCCAGGTCAATTTTGGAATATGCTGAATGAAATGAGGTCAGCTCGATTTGGCTACATCAATCCACCGCTTTATACTAAGCCTTTTAATTTAATTAATACAAGATGAATACGCCGGCTCAAGATTACGATGGTTCATACCTAATTCATTTGGTCAACCACGGCGGCATCACATTGGAATCTTCAGATGCAAATCCCTTCAAGTGTTCGACCAAATCCACGGTTTATCTTGGACGAAACCACCATGTATTTCGTGATTAGATCATCTCCACCGACTTTTTTCTTATTTTTGCAATAAAAGAAGAAAAGCAAAAGAATTTCCGGTGGGAGCTGTTATTTTTTTTTTTTTTTTTTATTTGTCTTAATTAAGATCGAGGACAATGACAAGGTAGAGTTTCTAAATGCAAACGACGAGCTCTTCTTTTTTTAACATGCTAGAGCTAGTAACGTTTTTGACACGAATAGGGTTAATGTGAATTCAAAATTTGCTAATTTTTGTCTTAATCATCATGCTCTCGTGTTATGTCATATTGTAGCGTAGCATATCTTAAATGGTCTCCACAAACCCCTCTAGGACATTCACTTTAAGTACATTAGAGTATCTCCTTTTTAATTCAGATATAATTAAAATAAATATAACATTCACTAACTTTTATTGAGTGGTAGTTTCGCATTTCATCATGTTGTGGAATCTTTTAAATTGATAGATATGATCATGAGCTTAGCTCTACGGGCTCGTTTGAGTCATATGAGCTTGAAGACCTTTTTTTTAGAGGGGGGGGGGACGGGGTGGTGAGGGTTTGGCCAAACTATTCAATAACATATCCCTTTCGGTCTGTAAAATTATACATGGACAAGCCTCGGTAACAAACTAGGCTTGATCTTTAAGCCTGACCAAACTCGCCCAATGATCGACTAGGCTTGATCTTTAAGCCTAACCAAACTCGCCCAATGATCATCTCTAATGGTAGAGGGGAAAAAAAAAAATCAAACACGCGTTGAGTAAAGTCATACCTCGATAATCATTCTTTTTGTAAATGGTGGATAAGTACCTAATTTGGAAATATAATTATTAAAACTTAATTATTCCATTCATATAGTTTTGAAGATATAGTTTGCTTTTACCATTTTAGAACAATTTATTCTTGGTTTTGATGAGAACACTGTGACTGACCGTTACTTTCAATTTCTGTTCAAACTAAATCATTAACGCTCATGTACTTTCACTTTTTTCAAATAAAAAATGTCCGGAAGCGAGATGTCACATTAAACACAAAAATTCACACATATAATATTCTTCTAATTTATTAGTTTCGACATTTAAAACAAAAGGTACTTTTGCTTTTTGGTCAATTTAATCATCTTTTTAATCAAATCATGTTAGGCTTGAATGCCAACCAGAAAAGTTGGTGGCTCCTTTTTCCAGTTTAAGATTTTCCTCCTGAAGATTTTTATGGATTCGAAACTCACCAAAACCAACGTCGCAGCCCATTCAATCCCGCAGGTGAAAACCCCAAAGGAAGGAATTCTTGATAGAGGGAACTGTTGGTTCAGCCCTACAACAGTAGACCGAGTCCATTTTCCTCCTATTCGAGATTCCAATCGAGGTGAGTGCCCTTTGACTTTACAAAGAGCAAATAATTCACGCATTGTCATTCTACCAATCAAATCATCTTGAGATTGATTGCACTGTCTTGTAAATGTATCTTTGTAGGAGTTTCATCAAAGACAGTCAAAAGTACGTCGCTTAGAAAGCAAGCTCGTTTCTTCAAAATGTCAAATTGGAGTAAAGTGTAGTGATTTGGAGTACAAAGAAACAACAAGTCACGCGCTTTTCCGTTGCTCTAAAGTGAATTGCAGAAGGAAAAATACAAGAATCCAAATATCTTCCATTCTAATAATGAAATCCTAAAACTGAAAAATTCGTGCTTTTTGATCGATTAGCTAGGGAAAGGAAGAAGCAGAGAGAGGAGAGAGAGAGAGAGAGAGAGAGAGAGGTGCAGAATTGCGTTGAAGACGAAGGGGCGTTTTGGGAAAGTGAGGGAAAATAGTTGTCCTGACCTTTGCCGCTCCGATTTTTTTAATTCTTTTTTTTCATTTCTTCCTCGGTCACAGCATAGAGCCACCCTACCCTTTACATAAAATAACAAGAAATCCCATTCATTCTCCCAGCGAGTTCGATTGGGTTTGTGACGAGACACAAATCCAAGATTTATTTTTTCTTTTGGGTTCACTCCAATCTTCGTTTCCCATGTTTAGGACAAGAATCACATCCGCCACCGCTTGAGACACTCTAAAAATTTTGTTCATTTGCTGTTGTTGGTGTTGGAGTCGGAGTTGCCTAGTGTGTTTTTGGGTCTCTCTTCTCTCTCTCTCTCTATCTCTCTGTGAGATGGGGTCACTTCCTGTTCTTGTTCTGTCTTTGTAACATTGGGAACGCCACCTCTCCTCCACCACCCGCAGAAGGAGAGCCCAACAAAGGAAAATAAGAAGAGGGGGAAGCTTCCTTAAGGCCGAAGCTTTTCTGGTGGGGGGAGAAGAGATTTGTGATGGGTCTTGGCAGACCTCCAAAGTCCGGCAACGGAGTTTCCACCAGATGGGTCTCCCTCTTCTGCATTGCCAGCTTCTTCTTGGGCGTTCTTGTCGTGAACAGGTTCTCCATCTCTCTCTCTCTCTCTCTCTCTCCCCCTGTGTGGGATCTGGTGTTGAATGATCAGCTTTTTGATTTGGTGATGGGGTCTGAAATGTGCCTTCTTTTTAGCTTAAATCTTGGTAAAGAATTCCAGCTTATTGGCAAGCTGGATGAAAAGATTTGGCTCTTAAAGTGCGCTTTCCAGATTCGAGGTGTGCCAATGAAGTGAATCTGTTCTCAAGAGCGAGAATTTTGCTAATCTGGTGGACAATTTTGTTCTCTTTTGATGAATTATTGGAGCCGCTTTTAGTGGGTCTTTGTGATCTCAACATCAGTTGCATGTCTTGCTTAATGCTGAGATTTTGTTTGAGAGTATGACCATCTGTGTTTAGTCATTTGGCCAATTTCGGAGGAACTTGTTTTCTGGGTGAAACTCTCGCATGTTTCACATGCATTGACCGGTAAAGTGATCCTTTTGACGACATCGGGAGTTATTGCGTTTATGAGAAACTTCATTTTGGGGTTAGAGAAACCTTGCAGCTTCCTGAAAAGCATCTTCTTTTTGTTCAGTAAGTTTGTATTAAAAACATAGCGTATCAAACTCCGATTCAAATGCATGCTCACTTGCCCCATGTTGGTGAGAAAGTTAGTGTAGGGTTTAATGTGACAAGCTAGGCTATGCCACCGAGAAATTAAAAGGGAGAGTCGTCATAGGCTGCAATTCTAGCAAATCAATTTTTCAGTACATAAAAATTGGCTGCCAGATAAGATATACTCTGGCATTTGATCATCGAGTTCATGGAATGGCGACATTGATGAACTGAGATTTCTTTAATTCTTAGCAGCAAGGGTGCGTAGTAGGCCTATACTGTTGCATTTGAGCTTAATGGACTCAAAATTTATTTAGTTTGTGGCAGGAGATTATCATTTAGTTCAACTTAAAATTAGAAATAGTCTTGAGGTTCTTTGTTTTGAAATCGAACAAGATATCTTCTGAAGGTTAGTTGGGATGATGTCTCTGGAAATGGGGATCCGTAGAATATCTATGTATGATTGTTTTAGGTTGAGCAGCAGTAGCCAAGTCCAATCTTGGTTATCATAGAGCAAGTTCAAAGTTAGATCTAGTAGCATGTGATGAGTGGCTATTAAATTAGGACTCTTGAAGCCTCTTTGGCATTCATGAAGATGGATGGCTAATAGAGTTCAAGTATTTTGTGATCAGGTGCACAAATTTAGTAATACCCAGACATTGATTTTTAGTGCTGTTACCTTTATAACAGTCTATGAACACTTGGGCAATATCACAAGACTCTGCACTATAGTGCGTAAAACTAAGTTTAGAAGATCCCTTCTGAGATTGCATAAAGAATCACTTATTGATGGCAAATGATGCAGTTAAGTGTTCTAGAGATATGTGTCAAATGCTGGAATCTTTATGTAAACCATGTCATCGATAATCTATTTGTAAATGATTTCTTTTCTATGTAACTGACATTAACATGGCATCTCATTTTCTGACATCTTTCAGCTGCAATAATCTTCAGATTCTTGAGTCTGCCATGTTGGATGTATCAGTCATCTGCCAAATTTGATCATGTGCTTCTATCTCCCATAAGCAATTTTTTTTGGTTAATCAATACCTTCCAGTTTTTAATGGGATTTTGAGTTTCATGAGTTCTATTCTATCTTGAAACATAAATGATCTGTCTTTCCGTGTGCAACATTTTCTTTCTTTGAGATAAGTTGATTTCATGCTGGTTTAAAGTAGTAAGTACCCTGGGGTAATAATGATTGTTTCATGAGCATTAATGACCTGCTCTTTCATGAGTTTTAGACTGTGGTCAATTCCTGAACTAGTGGATAAAGATGGGGAACCTTCGCAGGAACATCAATCAACCGCACTTCATCAAATGGTCAATTGTGACACAAAGGTAAACTGGGAAATCGAAATTGTTGAAGAGTCCCCTTTTTATCTTAGTGGGATTTGCAAATGACACTTTTTTTTATAACAGGAGGCTTCAGTCCAGGCAGGGGACATCTTTTCTCAAGTTTCACAAACACATGATGTAATCATGTACACTTTCTGCTCTCATCCTCTTATGTTGTAGGCTGCAATTTCAGTTGTTGGGAGTTTGATATCCTCTCATGGCAAATTCATGTTTCAAATGTCACAGGACATTAGACAAGACCATCTCTTCTTTAGAAATGCAACTAGCTGCAGCGAGAGCTGCCAAGGTGGACAGCCAGGAAGGAATGCAAGTTAATACCGAGTCAGGGCCTGAACAGTTAAAAGACCGTCGCAAGTTTTTCTTTGTCATGGGAATAATTACGGCATTCAGTAGCAGAAAGCGAAGGGACTCAATCCGAGACACCTGGATGCCCAAAGGTCTGTCCATAGAATATGCATGAGTAGTTCCAGCATTGTCATTATTGTTCTTTGAATGCATATTTAAATTGTTCTCATTTTGTGTGCATTGTGTTCTCAACTCTCCTTTTGCAGGAGAAGAATTAAGAAAGTTGGAAATTGAGAAGGGAATTATAATGCGGTTTGTTATTGGACACAGGTAGGTAGGTAGCAGACAAAATTTCTTGCCGTATACTGTCTTGTTTGGCTGCTTTTTAATCGTGAATGGTATTTATGGTTTTCAGTGCCAGTCCAGGGGGTGTTCTTGATCGTGCTATAGATGCTGAAGATGCACTTCATAAAGATTTCTTGAGATTGGTAGGTGACTCTTGCATGTTACATTCACAATTGCCCAATGCATTTTTATGATAAGGAAATACTCGAAGAGGACGATTTACGTTGAATGCTTTGGATTCATAAATATGAGATTGTTAGATTTGGTCCAGCAAAAGACATGCTAGAGCTCAAGTTAAAATGCCACGGAGATTCAAAAGTAAAGAGTATTCTACTTAAAATGATTTTGAGACTTCCGTTAGTTGTCCATAGATGGATTTTCTTCTAGGAAAGGTACATGTATATAAGAAGTTGGTGCCTACTTGCAATAGTCATGCCACTTTTTCAGGGTCCAAGCCACATCTGAAGCTGTTTAGCTGAAAAGCAATAGCATATGAAGCTCATGCCAAACCTTTACTGATTTTGTTGCAGAACCATGTGGAAGGGTATCATGAGTTGTCCTCAAAGACACAAATATACTTTTCGACAGCTGTCGCTAAATGGGATGCTGACTTCTACGTGAAAGTGGACGATGACATACACATGAATCTTGGTATTGCATCAAGATTCTAACCTAAGGTTTTCGAATGCTGCATCTTCTCGTTTTAGTACTGACAAGGAGATGAAGAGTATGTGTATTCTTGCAGGTATGGTTGGTTCTACATTGGCCCGCCATAGGTCAAAAACTCGTGTTTATGTCGGTTGTATGAAGTCTGGACCCGTCCTATCACAAAAGTAGGTGTTCAAAGTGTTGAAATCCTTGAATGTTCATGTGCAATTTTCTCTTATTCTGCTAAGGAAGCTCTTTCTTGTAGAGGAGTGAAGTACCATGAACCAGAACACTGGAAATTTGGTGAGGATGGCAACAAGTACTTCAGGCATGCAACCGGACAGATATATGCAATCTCCAAAGATTTGGCCACATACATATCAGTTAACAGGTAACGAATTCTTTGATTCCTTATCATGCAACCTCCCGTGAGAACTGTGATTCCTTACATTTTTTTAATTTTAATCTATTGGTAGACACATACTTCACTTATATGCGAATGAAGATGTCTCTCTGGGCTCTTGGTTCATTGGCCTTGATGTCGAGCACGTGGATGATCGAAGCCTCTGCTGTGGAACTCCTCTTGGTAAGTAGCGGAAATCGTGTTTATATATGTGTCTGCAGTAAGATTTGATTGTCCCAACGATTGATGGTTACATCTTGCCATGCTGGTTAAATAGAGCATAGATACAAAGTCTGAACCTTGTTCTAGGGTTCACTAGGTAGTTTCTAAGTCTCACATGCTTAAATTCCTTATATAAGCAAAAATAATTGTTTAGATACTGGAAGATGTAAGAGCATTACTTGTGCCCTTGTGATTGCTTTGTCAATATGAAATGCATGCTCGACTTTGTTACCGGAAGAATGAATAAGGCAACTCCTGTTTGTCTATATATATAGATACATTTACATTTATTGGTCAAAATTTCTCTCATTGAGGTAGAAATTTCTCATTCTTAGATTTTGTTTTTCCGGCCAACCATCCTTAGCCTTTTCAATAATTTTGCTGTCTGTATAGATTGTGAGTGGAAGGCTCAAGCCGGGAACCCATGCGCAGCTTCGTTTGACTGGAGCTGCAGCGGCATCTGCAAATCCGTGGAGAGAATGCAAGAGGTGCATCAACGGTGCGGCGAAGGCGATGGAGCTATTTGGCACACTAGTTTCTAGTAGCCCCTCCCTTGATCTTCTCTCCATTTGCTTTTTGTAATATATTCGTGCTATGGCCGATGAAAATTAGTGGATTCCCAAACGACGCCATCTGCCCCGATTTTTGCATGCCTCGGGCCGGTTTGGTAATATCATTTAATTAAATTGTTGCACATAGAAGATCCTCAAGAGCTAGAGAGGAAAAAAGGGATGGAAAATGCTTCACAGAGTTCCAAGCTTCCTGTTTGATAGACACAAATGGGTTTCCTTCTTTCTTTTGTTCCCGCTTCTGCAATCATATGTGACAAGCCTTCAAGAAAGTGCATTGTGGTCATGTTGTACAGTGATGTGGTGATATTATCAATTCAAAGAATTCACAGCCCAAAGAAGAAAAAAATTGAAAAAGGATGGGGATTTGATGACATCAAATTTGTCCATTGTGCATCGGTAAATTCAGTGATGTTGATGGAAGATGGTGCTAGTTCTCGTTATTTATTTACTGTCGTCATTGGTGTTATTACTATGGATATGGTAGTGGCCTTTTCTTTCATCAATGCGATTGCGCCATTCGCCGTTCCATGCCGGTGACGATAGATCAGCACAGTGGCAAAGCAAGGTTGAATTGCCCTGTGAGAGTCGCATGGAAATGAGTATGTGCCGGAAGGTATGTCCACGAATCTCGGGAACCTTTGGACTTTCTCTTCTCCATTCGTTCATCGTGTATGGTCAAGAATTCATACTTGCGCTGCAAGAAATGGTCTATCATTTCACACATCGGTACGTTTCTGAAAAGGTCAACACGCTCCTTTGGTTTACATTCTTTGCTTGGTTCTTTCTAGAGAAACGTGTTCACCCCCCAGTCCCCAATGGAGACTTGGGTTGATTAGTCAATTTACATTCTGCATGTGAGAGAGAGAGAGAGAGAGAGAGAGAGAGAGAGAGAGAGAGAGCAATTGGGAATTCAGAAAATCAATGTGTTGACGAGAATTTTTGCTATATCGATACGTGGATGGAGTAGATACACAAATGAAGTGCCAGAGTAAAAACTGCTTCGGTCTAAATTGAGAGCGTGAGATGATTGGAGCTCGACTGAATCGATTCTGACAGACCGGACGATGATCTTTGAATGTTTCGCCACCGAAAGATGACTAATAGTCTAATATGTTGGGCTATCCACGATGGGCCCAGCCTAGTCGGTGCTCATAATTTTTATTAATCGTGCGTTATATTCTTTACTCTTTTCTTTCCTTTTTTTTTTTGCCCTTTTCACCTGTGGCCGAAAACTAGCCACAGGCGAGGGCCAGTGAGGGCCGCGACGCCCTAACCTCCAACATCATCGATGGTCCTTGACCAGATTTGCTTATCTTTGATTATCTCCTCCCTTGGGCATTCAAAGTCGTGAGGTAGCATGCCGGAAGTCAACTTCTTGTGCGTGGGAGCAAGGACAAGCTCATATGTATTCCAGTCCATATGATGATATGAGTATCGAGGTGAGTGCAGTCCTCGCTCGTGGCCAGTCACTAGCCATTGGTGAAATTGGCCACAAGTGAAAAGGAAAAGGAAAAAAAAAAAAAAAAAGGAAGAAAAAGGACAAAAAAAGGAAAAAATTGAGAAAATTTAATAAAAATTGCAAAAACTATCTATGTCTTTACTGATCATACCATGTAAATAGCCACCAATGTTGATTGGATTGTTATATCAGCAATTCGAAAATCGTCAAAATATTGGACTAGCATTGAACAAACTGAAAAATTCAAAACTGAATTGATGCCCCGCCCGCAACTGCCCCGGCGGTGGGGGCCCGTGATCTTTCTAAAAGCACATCGCAGTGGGACTGGGGAGTGGAAATGGTGATGAGGGAGGCGATGGACTTAGTCCCTTCATGATATGATACGACTGCAACTATAAAGTGCTCCTTTATTATCCGGGCAAAAGCGTGCTCACTCGTTCAAGGCAGCTACTCATTCCTCTGCAGACTCCAAAGCTCAGAGCATCAATCTGGGTATTTGCGCTTGTGGACATGTGCTCCTCCACCAGCGGTTGAGAGTGGGCCTTTCTTGCTCTAGTGCTCTGTACATCAGTTCCCATAACATTTGCTTACCCATCAATTTCTTCTTCGATCCAACCAAAAAGAAAAAAATACATATAAGAAAAAAAAAAATTGAGGGACCATTTCAAGGAACATTATGAACAATTAAAAGTTGAGGGATCACATTATATATTGAATTAAAATTTGTAAACTATTTGTATTATTATCTCTTTTCTTAACAAATTATTTTTAATTTGCACGGGTGAAAACTCACGATAAATAGTAAATTTTTTTTTTATTTCAATGACAAGGTGATGTTTTGGTTTTTACTCAGTGTCTTTTGACAAGATGAAGCTTCACAAAATAAATTTCAAATACTCTACTTATAAAAGCTATTTTAATACTTATAAAAGCTATTTTAATAATATTCTTTTCCATTCTTTTATCTAGATAGAAAAAAAAACACATTTGGTTATATCATTGTTTTGTTTATTAATCGCTGTTCTTTCCTACTTGTGATAAGAATAAATATTAATTAAACCCTGAAGTTAGTACATGTAGATTCTAGCCTCTCTTGCTAGAACTGTGGCTCCATCGCTTATCAAATGCAACTGAGGAACATGAAAGGCTTGTGATTTTTCCTTACAAGAAAAGCGTTTGCCATGAAAAAAAAGGAAAAGGATATGTAAATTGAGTTATGCTTGCTTTGTGAAAAATCAACCGAGTGGAGAACACTTCTCTAAATATAAACCACTTGCGTCGATTATAAAAATGAATTTTCTACCTAGCAATAGAACCAATCATTTCTTTGAAAAAATAAATTAGCTTTCAAATCATTGATTTTTCGAGAAACAATTGTTTCCTTTCCGTCCATTCCAATGGGTCCCGAGCACAGCACCGTCGCAACGTGTAGCCTTCAAATAAATGAAGAACATGAAATGCACAAGCATGAGAACAGTACTGCTTGTCTGGGACGAGTGCTGAGGTCCCATTTAGCGGCCAAGTGTTAGGTCTCCTCGTGGAGGTCAAAAGGAGCACTTGAAACCCTCTCTCACTCGCTCGAGAAAGTGCAAAGTCCACTCACTAATCACAACGCATGATGATTAAGCAAGATGCAGGATTTTCACATGTTTTTAACGTAATCTTGCAACAGTGGTTGGTTTTCTGCATGCGGTACGGCAACAGTAGCGATCGGTTCATGCACTTAGCTGTTCTCAAAGTTGGGGGAACGTTTGGTTGTACTGCTGATTTGGCCTTTTGGATGCACCAGTCATTGGACTTCCACGGTCTGAATTCACCGCGCAAGCCAGATGATAGCTGTGGAACACGGCAGTTGAAAGAGACTGCTCTTTCTTCGAGGCCGGTTGAGTACAAAATGTAGCTGGTTGGGTTCTAAGGAAAACGATCTGTATCGGCAAAAGAACAGTGAACAGAGCGACCTGGTGTGAATAACGTGTTTGAGAAGCATCACGAAGTCCTATACTTTGGTAATGGAGCATCATGGGGCGTGACAGTCCGTGAGATTTCTTATGGAGATATTGCCGAGAGGTCGCGCTCACGGGGTCCATCTTCTGTGCAGGAAGTGTTGATTGTCCGGAAAATTTCAATGAGGGAATCTCATAAATTATTGTGCTTGCTTCGTGAGCCATACTATTTAACTGCGTTTGATTGTTAGGATAAGAATTAAAATATGATAGGATAATGTGAAATATAAAATCTTTCCATTAGTAAGGTGGACATATCGGGATAACATGGAAATCAACGATCTTCACCATTCTCATCTTCATGAGCTTTCATTTCGTCCTCTATCGCTCTCATTTGATCAATCATTCAACATACATGCTTATATTATTTGAGGAGATTGCAATATTGGAATCACTAGAAAACCCTAATCGTAATAAAATGATGTTGGTTTGAGGGATAAAAAGTGAAGGACGCAGGGATTCTTTCCCTAATATGATGATTTGTTCCTTTTTGTGGGTTTCATTTTCCGAAACTAGAGCAACCGAGACACTCGTAACCTTGAAACTCTCAAAATTTCAATTCCAAATGATGCTCGCTCTCTCGTCCTCTCTCTTTTCGCCCCCACAAAAGTCAGGCATCGTCCTTCACCTTTGGCCACAACCAACTCTCGCCACCCAACTCACCAGCACCACATAGCGCCCATCTCCTGCGACCAGCAAGGGTTGCCGAGGGTTGCCGACCCTTGCCTCGGCCACAACAGCCCTTCCGGACAACCGCCGAGGGTTTCCGACCCTTGCACAGGCCCGATGGTCCTCAACGACCTTTGGCCAATCCCTCAGCAATTTTCTCTTTCATTTCACTGTGAACAAACGTGGAGTGTCACACTTATTTCTAATGGCGGAACACATATCGTATCTGATTTTATCCCACCCTTAAGTAATTAATCCGGTCCATATTTGAACAAATTTGGATTTTGTGTTTACACTAAACACTGGATATGATGAAATGATAAAAGTTATCATATCCAAAATTATATTCAGTCCACCAAACACAACCTTTAAGTTTTAGGATCAATTTTTCAATTACAAATCCAAATACTGAATGTAAGATTTTCGTTGTTCCACTCCTGACACGTGCACTTGACATTTTCCCCCATCTGTGAGCCTAACGCATTACATCAGCTCTTAATCTTAATCCAAAATTAAGGATTTTTTTTAAAATATAAATAAACGTAGGCAAAGACGTGGAGACCAGTTCATTTGGAGGTCCATGAAGAACCCTGCAAACCCCATAAACCAGTTCAGTCCAGATTTTTTTTCTACACAAGTGGCCTTGACTTATAACGGTTGACATATAATTGGTAGGATTCCAATGATTGACCTCCAATTTCTAACCTGAAATTTTCTCAATGATCCAATCAACTGCACCTACTTCGGGAATTTGTAGGTATTCTTTTCCATACCTACCAAATTTCACCCATCGGTGCAACACATGCATTCATTGTTGATCTCTATTAGCTACATTTGGTCGTTTGGATTTCTAATTAAGACATGATTGAATATGATAAAATAAAATATGAAATTCAAGTATTTTGCTATATTTTTTCAACTATATGATGAATCGTAGTGATGATGAAGACATGTATATTCATATCCTATCATGTCAATTATTTGGTATATATGACATATTAGTATAAATGAACCTAAAAATTACATAAATGGAGATGGTAAGAATCTCTTACAATACTCTTGACGACTTCATTTTCATTTTCTTTTTTTTAATTATTTTTCCTTTCTTTTTTAATTATCTTCTTCTTCTTCTTATTCTTTTTTAATAAATAGTAAACTATACTAATATATATGAAATATCGAATAAATATAAAAGCCAAATATATATTTATATATTGAATTTTATATTAGAAGATAGAAATAAATTCAAATATATAAATAAATATATGAATACATAAAAATTGAATTATTTTATTTTTTTTGTTATATTCAATTTTATATATTGGATTTCTGTCGTTCTCTGACATAGAAAAGATCAGGGCTTTAAACCATAGAAATTGAGGTTCAAAGCAATGGCCCCCGCTCTTGTCATTCATCACATTACCGGTCAAAGCATAATAAATAATTCGTGACAAGAAGAGAAAATTGTCGTGGGAATGCATGGGACGTAGAAAATTTGACGGAAGCGCAGGGAAATTGTGGATGGCGTTTCCGACCAAACACATTTTGAGGTCGCATGGTACGCGAGGTGCTGCCCGAAAGTCGGATACGACCACACAAAAGTGAACACGCATGATACGATCCTCAGCAAAAATTCAGCAATCTTGTCCATCAAATTGATCATGATTCGTCGCGTCTCTATCAAATTAAGCACGTAACTATTTATTTCAAAGTTTTTTATTTAATTAAATGATGATGCGACATATCTTAACGTTCTTTTTCACGTGAATATTTGTATTTTTTTTTGAATGTGATGGAGATTTTTGAGCATGCAACTTGATAATTACAAGGTGAAAGAGCCATCAATGCACAAACAAAGATTTATGAATGGGGCCATAAGAGAAGTTTGAATGCCGTGCTTGTTTTGAATTACGTATACGTTTATCCGGAAACCTTAAATGCGTGATTGCATGTCCTAATTGAACATCCCTTTGTGATAAGTCACTTTCGTTCTTGAAACTTTGAATGGGCAGTTGAATGCCCTAATCGAACATCTCTTTGAAATGAGTCACTTTTCGTGTGATTTTCTCCAAGAAAAGCAACACGACACGGCACCTTAGGGCCCGTGGGGGGAGGGGGGGAGCACTAGGGGTGATCGGGTCCAAGGTGGGTAGGGTGTAGACTTAAACCCTGTACTCGACCATGTTATAACCGGTTCCTCTTTTCTGGATCTTATACCCGATCCTATTTGTATTGGACCATTTACCCGACCCACCATATTTTTCCAATCCGGTTCCAAGGTCAACCTTGTTTCCACTGGAATCTGTTTTGCAATCTCCCAATATCCTATATGATTTTAAATTTTATATTAATACGCGAGAAAATAACGTAATCCTCATAATTTGTATTGAAATATTAAGCACTTGTAATAAATAAATACATAAACTTTTTGACTAAACAAAAAATTAAGGATCCACGAGGCTAATTATAATTAAAAAAATCATAAGGCAAAGAATTAGCAACAAACATGGGTCTAATATTAGTCTTATTCCCACAACTACTATATAAAGTTATTCATTTATACAAGCATAACTCCTCCTACAAAAAAAAAAAAAAAAAAAAAAAAATTAGGTGAGCCAATTGATGTGATACACAAGAATTTGGTGGCGACGAACACCATCTCGTCCATTGGATGGTGAGAGGGAGCCGATGAGGGAGGGAAGCAAGTGAGGAAGAGAAATGATAAAGGAGGAGTGCTGTGTGTGTTTGAAAGAGCCAAGAAGAAAAACGTCGTGTGATTGTGGAAGAAAAAATAAAAATCGGGGAAAAAAAAGGGTTTTGGACCTCTATTTACAAAACCGGTTTGGGAACCGGTTTCTGGGTGGGTAATCACTTGAAACTTGTTCCCGGACCGGTTTAAACCGGTTCGAATTTTGGGAACCGGTTCCCAGACCTATTTCAACGAGAATCGATTTCCGACCCTATTTTTCGAGTGGGCTGGTTTGAGAACCAGGTATATCCGGTCTGGTTGCATATCTCTAGGGAGCGCTTTATGCTTTTGATCATCATATACAACAATTTTTTCCATTAATAAGAATAAGATTAGGATTGGATTGCGATATAGTTTAGTAAATGAACATGTGAACCTCGCCCACAGTGTTCTTTTTTTTTTTTTTTAGTACATGCCCACAGTGTTCTTTACTAGACCTAAACTTCTTACAATGGTGGGTCGGAACTTGGGTCGAGTCCTAAAGAATGAATTTTCAAACCGGAGTTGTTCGCGTGCTATTGATAATTTCAAGGATTGAAAGTCAAGAAGCTTTACCACTCTAATAATAGGGTTGGCTGCTAATGCCGAGATTAAAGAAACAGAATAATTAGTCCTTGGTAAAGTTTTTCTTCGTTGCATTTTCCACAACCTTGTCGGTGCCAAAAGTCCCACTTTGGCAAGTTTTTAAAAAGGAGCAAGGACCTCTCCGGTCTCCATTTAAGGAGAAAATATAATATGCCAATTTAACTCCATTTAACTAGACGACGCATCAACATACAACTAGTTAAATTAACTATACAAATCTAAATTTGTAATATCATCCCCCGCCAAAACTAGGGTGGGCACATGTGTGAATAAGAAAGATTGACGAGACAATAAGTTTAGTTTCGTTTGGCTCAATTTAATTATTCTTTTTTTTATCAATCATATTTTACTATTATTTTAATTCTCATTTTCAAACTTTTATCTTACCTTTTTGTAAGACGTGAAAATCGGAATCACACCTAAAATTATATTGTCTCTAAACGGAGATTCAAACCTTCACTTCTCCTTTCTCATATAATATAAGAAGGGGTGGGCGGTAAAGTCCAATGCTTTAACTTGACCATTCGAGTAATGGGTTATGGTAAGGATCCTTAACGCGCGGGATTAGATAGGCGATTAGGACAGGCGTAATCGCGTGTGAACAGATGCAGAGCCTAGTCAGCAAACGTAATGCAGGCGACCGCGTCAGGTCAAACCGCAGAGCTTTAGTATTTAATGGTGGAGGGACGATGACGACGACCCGCGAGCTGATCCCCGTCCTAAAGACGAAAGCACGGGTGATGAGCCCACCGCGAGACCTAACACATCCCCATGTTATAAAATTCAACATCCCACCAACCTCGACCTCTGTCCCTCTTCCCACTGTCGCGTCCCAACTTCGTTTCCATCTCACGTTCAGATTCCCGTTCTCGCCTCGCCGGAGGGTCTTGAAATTCGCCAGATTTCGCAATAATTCCTCTCCCGTTGTCCATACTGTCCAGCGTCAATTCGAAGAGAGAGAGAGAGAGCGCGCGCAAATATTTGTAGAGAAATTCGCACATAAATACAGGGGAGGAAGGGAATTCCCTGGACCTACGGCAATCCTTGCGAGGCGTCTGTCGACCGCTTATCTCGAAGCCCTCTTATCCGCAGAGCCTGACACTCCCCTTGTCTCTATTCTATTTCTCTTCTTCTTCCCCTCTCTCTCTCTGCAGCACTGAATCTTTATCTTTATCTCTTCGGCGCCTCTCCTTATCTTTATTAGTTTTATTACGTATATACTTCGCCGGTGGGCATACCTTTCCGTCCCCTCAATTAAAGATTTCATTTTTTTCCGTCGCCGGTCTGGTTGGTGTTTCGGGTTCATCTTCCCCCTCCCTTATCTTGAAACCCTCGAGAATCGCTGCGCCTAACGCTTTATCATTTTCGATTGATTCGAGGGTTTTTCTCCTTTTCCCTTTTTTTTATTAATCCCACAAATTAGTTTTCTTCATCTGGGTGCTTAGGATATTCGTCGTCTTTATCGGGTTTGGCTGTGTTCGGAGCTTGCAATGGCGTTAATTTCGATTCTTTCGGAGATCTTGCAAAGACCCACGATTTGGGGCGTCCTGGGCGAGCTCATGTTGTTCGTGGCTCCCGTTTGGATTGCTGTCATTGTTGGGGTTTTGGTTGGATGGGCGTGGAAGCCCAAATGGGCGAACCTGGGCAAGGATTTCTTGGATTGCCCCAAGGGGAATTCTTTGGAGTCTCTGATGCCGTCTTGCCTCGGCAGGAGCTTGGTTCCGAGCTTGAATTCATCGAAATTGCAGCTGACGAGCTTCATTTCTTCGGTCGCCAATGATGGGGCTGAGAAGGAGGCTTCTGCTGTGCCGCCGACCATGAGTTCCGATTGCAGGTTTGTTCTGAATTAGCGTTTGGCTTGCGTAGCTGCAAGGTTTCTATGCGTATATTTAGTTGCATTCGAAGTCTGGTGATGGTGGTTAGTTTGATGATGTTGGGGTAAAGGAAGATGGTGTGTGGAAGTCAATAGTGATGTGTGCGTTTTACTCTGGCAGTTCATCACATTCATCACAGGGTGAGAGAGAATTGTCGGGTCTCGTTGGGGACGACGATCTAGAGCATATATGCCGGCTTGTTGAAGTGACTGATGGAGGTCCTGCTTGGATTCAGATGATGGACCGATCCACACCAACTATGGGTTATCAAGCTTGGCGTAGAGATCCTGAGGTAGGTTTAGGTTTTCATTTTTCACGAGGCTTTTATATGCTTTATTGTGGGCAGACAAAGTGGATGTGTTTCTAAGTAAGCATTTGGAGTTTTTGTATGTTTATCTATGTGGTTATGTTCATGATTTAATTTGGGTTTGACGGATTTTTTAGACTGGGCCTCCACAATACCGCAGTAGTACTGTTTTCGAGGATGCCACTCCTGAGCTAGTGAGAGATTTCTTCTGGGACGATAGTTTTAGACCTAAGTGGGATGACATGCTTATTCATGCTACAACCTTAGAGGAGTGTCCCACTACAGGCACAATGATGGTGCAGTGGGTGCGCAAGGTGAGGAGAATTCTTGTCTTCTACAATGCTTTTGTTGGGGCTGATTTGTTGCGTTCTCTACTAATGTCTTTTGTTATGTGCTGTGGTGCAGTTTCCATTTTTCTGTAGTGACAGAGAGTACATCATAGGCCGTCGAATTTGGGAATCAGGAAGACAGTATTATTGCGTTACAAAGGTATGGTCATATTATTTACTTTGATTATTTTTGTTAGAAAGCACTTAATGCTGCAGTATCCTTATTCTGTCCATTCATTTTTCTTTTGCATTTACATTGGCAAAAAATTTAACTTTCAGCATGTTTCATGGTTTATGTTCTTCTGCTGCAACTTTCTTTGTTTGGCTTCATGGTTGCTCTTTTTGGAGCCACTAGCTTTAAGTAAATGTTCGAATATTATATTGTGTGATCAGAAGTTAAAAAAGTTACCAATATCAAAAAGTACATTGTCTAGGATATTTCACACAAAGATGACTTGGATCTCTTGCATCTAATTTCACTCCAAGCCTAAAGTTGGGTAGAGTTGGAATTCTGGTGCAGAGTTGGAGAACAGCCCTCTAGATGTACCTCTTCCTTCATCCATGTACTTTTATCCAATTTAGTCCTGCCGTATAAAAGCACAAACCCTAAGGCTTGGACCTTGCATCTTGGATATCTGACCTTAGTTTTATCTGTTATATATTGGCTGTTAGGTGGAACTGTGTTGCTTCATTCATTCCATCTGCTTGCTAGGTTACGTTCTATTATTTATGTGTCAGCAATATAAAATAGATCCGGGAAGTCTATCTTTGGCACATAATGAATCATTCAGTTTCAATTGTAAGGAAGTCCTATCATCATTCTTAGTATGGCCATCAGTAAGACATTTGCTTTAGACTCTAGAGTCAGTTCAGTGAGAACTGACAATTATGACAGCAGGTATAGGTTTATCTTGAAAGAGTGGAAGAGATTTAATTATGCTATCAACCTTAAGAAGGAGGTTTCCTCTAAACAAATCTAAATAATCATCAAATGAGTGCAAAAAATTGTTTGCATGAACCTGGGGCAGGTGGACATGGTTGAAAGCAGCAGGATTTGCTATTGTGGCACAAGTACGCTTTGCTGCTGCAGATTTCGAATTGAATGACAGCTGCTTTATTTGTGTTGGTCTGTGGTCAATTTGATTTTGATGACTTTTGGCTTAATCATTAACTGGATTACAAATTTCCATTTTCTAATGTTTCAGGGAGTTCCCAACTCTGTTCCCAGGCGCAACAAACCGAGACGTGTCGATTTATACTATTCAAGTTGGTGCATTCGCGCAGGTAAGTGTGTGTTTCCTGTTGGGGTTTAATAATTTTTGTTCTTTGTTTATTGCAACATATACAATTCCTATCAAAAGAATCTAGAAATTAAGTAACTCCATCCAGAAATGAGCAGATGCTGTTTTTTCTCTTACTGGAGGAAGCAAAGGGAAAGGATAACCTGAGAGAGAAGAATAGAATGAGCAATCACATTTAGTTAATATAACTATAGACCTTATGGGCCTTAATTGCGGTCACCAACCTTAATAATGACCCAAACTTTTCCGTGTTGAATCATGCACAGTTGAATCAAAGAAAGGTGATGGGCAGCTTAGTGCTTGTGAAGTATTGCTCTTCCACCACGAAGACATGGGCATACCCTGGGAGATTGCGAAGCTCGGAGTCCGCCAAGGCATGTGGGGAGCTGTGAAGAAAATTGAGCCTGGTTTGCGTGCATATCAAAAGCAAAGGTCCTCTGGGTCTCAGCTGTCACGCTGTGCCTTCATGGCTCAAATCAATACAAAAATCAGCATGGACTACCTCCGATCCCTGGAAGGTACTGTCAGCAATTCATCCGAAATTGAACGCTGCGATTCGTCCGAGCAGCATCCTGGGAAGAAAATACCTAAACTCCTTGTCATCGGAGGGGCCATAGTCCTTGCATGTAGTCTTGATCGGGGACTCTTGACCAAGGCAGTTATATTCGGAGTTGCCCGAAGATTCGCTAAAATGGGGAGGAAGTTATGATTCAAATGCTTCCTGAATTACACCCTGGTGCTGTTGAAAGTCTCGGGCGTGGGAGGTGAGAGACTTGTCGAGATGGCCCGCTGTATCTAAGAAACCCTTTGAAAAGGAAGAGGGGGCCAGTGTATTTTCATTCTTTAGATCGTTTTGATTTTGGTTAGCCGTGAAGCAAGCCTCTGATCAGGAAGCGATGATGATACCTGTATTAACTGGTAAGTCTTAATACCATTGTTGCACCATGTACTTGCAAGAATAACAAAGAATGCTGAGTGTCCAATTTTTTTAACTTTGTTACATTACATGAGAAGAACGTTGTGGAGAGAGTGGACTTAGATTTTTGTTCTGATTAGAAGATCCTGTGACGGAGATTGCCTCTTAGGGACTGGCCATTTCCATTTCTCCATGTTCTGAAGAAGAAGCAGTTCGGCAAGTCTGGGTTCTGAGTACTGTTGGAAAAACTAAGAACAGGGTCTTTGTAAAATGAGAAATTGCAAGGGTACGTACATCAACCTTCTTGATTCATCACAAGTTTAACTTGCCCCAAGATCTGATTCAGAGGATCGTCTGATGTTAACCCATTTTTTCTTTCCTTTTGTTGTCATATGCTCTCTATGGTTTCTATATGCTTAACTTGCATGAGTGTTTTCGAGACAGTGGTTAATTTTCGAGACAGTGGTTAATCCTACTTACATAGAAAGACCCTCATTTTCAAAGGTATTTCCACAAAACCTCTTTGATCGGCTCCTTAGGATCGGTAACGGTTGGAGCAGTAAAGTATTAACTTCTGTCATTTATTGAGAACGTTTATAGTGTTTGTGAGCCATGATATTTTATGTACTTTGTATGAGAAAATGCACTTGGTACGACGTCTTTAGAGTAATGAATCGGTCCCTTAAAAATTCATAGAAATCGCTCATTTTTCAATGCATCGATTCTTTATAACATAAGTGAAACGGTGCTTTAGAAATGCCAAAATTTCTTTACTTGAATTTGAACCGGTGTTCCTGGAGCATTCGTACATGACAATATGATCTTTGGGGCAACTTCACCCTCTGGATAAGATAACATCCACTCCTTTGGCATGGATGTGATCGATGCGCAGCGGCAGACCTAATCCTTTTGAGCGGACATGGTTCGAGCCCAACCAGACTGGGTCGGGCTTATGACGATGATGTCCTTGCCCTGTCCCGCGCGAACTTGTCTTTTCAGACCTCGTGCGATTGACAAGCACCGCTCGTCCAAGAACGAAAACTTTTTAAGGAAGCTAATTCCGGCATGATGCTTGAGGTCATGCATGGTGGTGGGTGGAGAAAAAACTTTCATAGAACCTTGCACCCTGATTAAATTAATGGTTTGCTATCGGATTGGCCTGAAGGGTTGAGTTATATCTAAAGAATGGAAAAGTCATAATTTATTTATTTGATTACGCCTCCGTTGAGTTCCTATGTCATCGATTGATACACCGGCCCCCATTGCCACCGTGCCGGTTTTTAATTGGTGTCGAGCAGGTCTTTGCCATGCTCCCATAGTCCTCTGTCTTCTTCCAAAATTAATTCCAATGACTTTTTCACGATTATCCATCCTACCTGACCTAAGCTTTTTTCAACAGCATGTGTCGCACTACCATGTACTAATATAAGCTTTTTGATGCTCTTTCGCGTTGAACAATGGTCCTCTCGATTCTCCCTTTTCCGGCTCTAGTTTATGTACGCAATCCATATTTTATATTAGTTCGATCCTAAATACAGTCTTTATTTTCTTTAGAAAAAAAATAATGTAGCGTGACTTAACAATATAAAAATAAGCAAAACGGTATAAACAAAAAGAAAAAAAAAGACGCGCATAAAAATTACATAAAAAGAAGGTTAGAGTAAGGTTTTTATTCATGGGGAAATCATCACTTGCAGTTACCAAAGGCATCATCGGCTACTTCTAAAGAAAAGAAAGAAGAAAATAATCGGTTACTGTTACTGAAACAAAAGAAATTGCTGCAAATCTTGCACCGCAAGAGTTGTGCAGTCAGCACCACCGTTACGCAATTCAAATCACGAACGCCCGTAAAGAAAAAAGGCAAAAGAGTCCCCCTGTTTCTGCGATGAACCCAGACTTCCCCGTCACGAACTGCGGATGACGATGACGATGATGATGATGATGATGATGGTGATGATTCTCAGTGAGAGACGATGGTCTCGAAGCAGTGAATCCCGTCGAGCTCCAGAGCGAAACGAGGGAGGCTCTCGTTCCCCTGCTTCCCCACCTTCTGCTCTGCAGCAGCGCTCTCGCTCTTGCTTTCCGTCCTCGGAACATCGGGCGCCCTTCCGCCGCGCTGGAGCGGCGAGGGATCGCCGCCGCCGCCGCCGCCGCCGCCGCCGACGACTCTGGCCGCCGGGGGGAGTTGGGTCTTCACCTTCAGGCCGAAGAGCTCGGCGCAGAGGATGTCGAAGGAGCTGAAGATGGAATTCATGGCCGCGCTCGCTTCTTTGGCTTTCGTCTGATGGTCTCTGCTGTTTCTTGAATCTCTTTGACGATCTCTGTTTCTTGAACCTAGAGAGAGAGAGAGAGAGAAAAAGAGAGAGAAAGACTTGGAGGGAGAGGTGAGAGATACCTTCCAGGGGAGTTTTGGAATGATTAGTGAATTAAGAGATGTATATATAAAACAGGGGAAGGGAAGACGGTTTAAAGTAGGAAATAATTGGGGGCTTCTTATTTTGGGCTGGGTGGCGTGGAATCACGACGCGTGAGGATTGAAAAAAAGCCTGAGATGCTACTTTAATTCTTAAACTATATTTCCTAAATTGTATATCTCAATCTCATCAATTGAAAATATCGAATTGGTTTAATATTAGAGAAAACTTGTGTAAAACCTCCATGAACTTTAGAAATACAGTATGTGCTTGCCCCCTGAACTTTGACAGTTCTACAATATTCATGCGAATTTTCATTTTGTTACGGATGTTAAAATTTTCCTTGCGTATCTTCGTTAGCATCAGGCGATGCACATGGCATAAAAATATTTTTTTCATCAAATTTTTTTTTTTTTTTTAATTGTTAATTGAGGTAAAAAAATGGGAAATATAGAGAATGAGAAGAAAAAAAATAAATTAAGTGGACTATTGATGATATATAAAAATAAACATCGATACAAATATTAAACAGTTAATTATTTTATGAAATATTAATGAATGTGGCCACTTTAATAGAACTAAAAAATGAGTGGTCAAATTTTATTTAATCTAATCTAGTTGATCTCGAAATCTGTTTATAGGTCTACTATCCTAAGTAACTTATGTATGACAATTCATGATTGTAATGGTACCTATGATATGTAATGACCCGGTTTGACGAGGGTGGGGAATGGTCGTTGGGGCTATAGGTTTTTAGATAAGGAGTAGCTCTTGGTAGGCTTGTAAGATGGCGAATGGAGCAAGAATGAATCAAACTATGCATCAAACAAGGAGAGAGATGGAGGCGCCTTTCGATATAAAGCAAGCTTTGCTTTGGAAGCAAGTCTAGGGTAGAGTACTATCAGGATGGGTGACCTCCTAGGAAAGTGGCTGCTTGTATACCAAAAGATAATTTGTGAGGCTTCGTATGGAATGGGCCAAAGTAGATTATACTTCGACTGAGTTAATTTAGGGATATCACATGAAAAAAATACTTCCATCATTACCGATAGACTTAATATTAATTCTAAAAATCTATTAGATCTTTCCTAAGGATATCTGAAACATAATATTGTTTTGTCGGCTGTATTACAAAACCATGTCGTGCACAATCCAAGACTCCAATTCGAAATTTTTTGTGATTCAATTGTGTTTGCTTGTTAGGAATACGTACTTTATGTATTTTTTTTTTTTTTTTTTTTGGTCTGAAGCACTGTTATGTAATTTAAATAGTTCTTAAATAATATGTTTTTTAATAAATGTAGTTTGATCGTTTCTGGATCTTGATAATATACAGCGAATCCCAGCAACGTCTCAAGAGGCGGCTGATTATTTAAAAAGCTACTTTATTAGAGCTAGTGGTGTATATTTATGCAACTTTCCTTGATGAGCAAGGAGTTCGACCCGACTGGTCATGGTTATCCCAATGACACATTTCTCGTACTTATCCCAGACTGAATCAATTCTGAATTTATGCCAGATTTCTACGCATTCAATTATTTACTCTGCAGATATTTTCTTGTTTTGAGCAACTTGTTCGACCTTTTGATATATATGTTTTATACGAATATGAGGGTAATGGGGGTCATCATATCATATGGACGATGTTACCCACCTAATATCGTCAAAAAACTTTCGACATAAAATGAAGCAGGCATCATCTCTCCAGGATTTACAAAGAAGAAACTTCTTACTGATTACGTAAATTATATGAGACCGAAATTGTTGAAAATTAATCGAGGTTGATTAGGCGCAACCGAGCATGTAAATCTTTTAATTTGGTGGAGGTTAATTAATTTTTTTAAAGATTATCACGAACTAGGAGATGGAAAACCCATGAAGTGATTCCTTGCGGGCGAAGGAGGTGGACGACAGTCGTATGCTTTTGCATTTGTTTATCTCACGAGGAAATCGAACTTGACGGTCCTCAAGACGAAATCAAATACGCCAAGGATAACTTCCCATGAGCTGGGGCCATGTTGGCTGCTTTAGGACCGACTGCACGTCATCATAAATCGACAAGTAAAGTTCTAGGATCCACGTTGGGTTTTAGGTGGGCCCGACGCTCATTTCACGTAGGAGTTATAATGGAATCTTCGCAGGTTCGTTGAACCCGCAGCTGCAAATTGCATGCTTTGCATGTTTTTTGTTATTAGATTGACAGGAACAATTATCAGATGATCTAATATTGAGGTCCAGCGCGACCTAGTCAATGGATGGACGGGAGTTGAGCTCGAGATTGGTGTCCAAGGACCCTGACTGAGCCCTCGAGAGAAAGATGAAGGACGGGCCAGCCATTGGATTTAGAAACGTGTCAAGCAAGAAGGATTGCTCTCACTAGAAACCGAAACTGAAACCTAACATGACTTGTTTTGCAAGTTTGACATAAATGTTGAGGTGAATTTTGTCCAATTGACATTAACAAAGTGTTGCTTAAAAGATTCCAATTAAATGAACAAAATGGATGGAACCGAACAGAGCAACCTCCTGCTGCACGGAGAACGTTGAACCTGAATTGGTCACTCCATTGACCTTTTCGCTCAAAAGAAGGTGACTTTTCTTTGTTGGTCGAAAGAAAGAACGTGACTTTACTTGGCACGGTACGAGCATAGGAAATGCAAAGATAGTTACTTGAAAGAGTGCCCATCTCTCATCAATTAACATGTGTGCACCAGTGTTCTAATCTTTAGTTTTTCTTCGATTTTGAGTCAAAGTCATAAGAATTCTTCGCGAGCCCGTGTTTTTATTTTATGCATAACAAGAACCTTCGAGCGAGGAATTTCGACAATGAAGAAATCCACATTCGAAAAGACCCAAAAATTAAAAAGTTTGGCTTCCGGTGTTTCTATTTCTATTTGATGACGCTGAAGAGCATAGAACAAAATCGAAGAGCGACATCAATTTCATTCGACTTCAAAGGATAGAAAACGGGGAAATCTAGAGGTATAAGCTTTGTACTTTGAGGGAATTGGAGCAAAAGTGACTTAATTTCATCGGACATCAATTTTTAATAATTATTTTTTTTAAAAAGCACCACCCCTGCTAGTAATTATATAGCACAGCTTTTGGTTCTCTCTTTCTCCGAAGACCCTGAATCAATGACTGATCTGACAACAAAATGAACACATTATTATGAAAAATGCCAAGTATTTCCACCCGAAAACCGAAGCAAGAGGTAGACGTGGCAATACGGATAGGAGACGAATCTTTTTGCACTTATGTTGCCAAGACTCTCGTACAAGCAAACCCCCCGGTGGAAATTTCAATCAGGGTCCTAGGATTCTGTAATTTCATGAGTAGAAGGCCAATTTTTCAATTCACACGTGTGGGTTTTTTGGTCATGAAATGACTTCCATTAGTAATGCAAGTTTCAAGTTCGAATAGCCCATAAGCGGGACCATCCAAATAAAGTAAAGATCAAAGAGAATTGAGAGGAACAGAAAGTAAATTTTGCATAAGGCAATTAAATCTATAAGCTTTTGCGATCTAATCAGCAATCGAATTAGCACTTTGGAGGTAGTGGGCTAAGGAGATTTGCAGACGAGAGGAAATCCAAGTAATCTTTGATAAATAAGAGCGCACATGATAATCATTTAATTTCTTTGCTTTTCTATTTTTTGTTTTGTTTTTAGGAATAACTTTGGAATACAAATTTATTTAATAAAACAATTTCATATTTATTTATTCAGAAATAGATTTGGAATGACAATGAAAATTGGAAATCTCTCACTTTTTTATTTCTAAAACAAAAATAGAAATAAGAACTTTTCTCATCGCTCACTCCCTCTCTCTCTCTCTCTCATGCGCATTACTATACCTCTACTCCTTTCCCAAGCTCTCCTTCGACACCTACAGTGGAACCGACACCTCCCTCTTTGGATTTCACCACTCCCTCATAGACAATCTCATCATCTACGACTTCTCTGAGCTCTACTTTGCCACCGACAACTTCCTTGCTAAGCCCTGCTACTCCTAATCCTCCTCCTCCTCCTCTTGGTACTGCTCCCTTCGCAGGAAGGACGTCGTCATCTTCCGGCACAAGTTCAGCGCAACATCGACATGACCCGCCTCAAGACCTCCTTGGGATTTTGTTTCCAGAGCCACCTAGTCAACATCCGCGAAGCTTCTCGGTGCCTCCGTCTTCGGTAGCATCTTCTTGTTCCATGAGTTCATCGATGCATTGGCCTCTCCAATTAATTGTGGAACCCTTAAATGCCCAATTTCAAGGTCCTCAAGACCTGAATGATGCGGAGGACGCAGATTGCCGCTAATGTTGCGCACGGCCTCGATTACGTCCATAACAACACCGATCTCAACATGATCCTTGTCCACAACCACATCAAGAGCAACAACATTGTGTGATGAGACCGTCATTCAAAGCCAAAATTTGCCACTTTGGGACCACCCAGTTGTGTGGTGAGGCGGACGAGAGTTATAGGATGTGATTAGGTGGATAACATAAATTCCAAGATCAAGATATAAAATTAAACATAGTGAAAAAGGAGGGACTCTCTTTCCAATTTGGTGGCAGAGAAAGAATCCATCCATCTGGTGGGCCTTGGCAATTTAATTTGTAGCTTGATTTGTAGTTCTCGACTCATATTTTAAAGAAACTCCATGTAGTTGGCCTATTAATAATCTACGGTCTTCAATAATATTGGCAGCCATTTATCCAAAGAAGAATGAGGTAATTTGTGGTAATGACGAATCGGACACATTTAATCCAATCCTCATTACAATTCATCTATTGAAAAATATCTATATGTTAGGATTGAATCTCATATCTGATGACTTTAGATTCCTAAAGTAATAATAACGGATATTAGGGGGGGAAATTGCAAATCACTTTTTAGCAATTCCACGAGCTTAGAAAGCATTACAGGAACGAGACGAATCTGGAAAAAAGACGAGAGGATTTCATTAACAAAGAAAGAGGATCCACTAGCCGAAATTTGGGGAATCAAACGAGAAGATAAGCATGGCTTTTGCGTTTGGCAAAAGACAAGAACGTAACATAAATAGCATCGAACGACGGTCGTGTCACGCGACTCGCAGCAGTCGAAATGTCAAAAGGGCGTGCATTAGAGTTGGTAAATACTAAATAGGAGTCGCTGTCCCCAGAGCACGCGCGCCCACCCGCGTCACGTGGTTTGAATCGCTCGAACGGCGCCGAGCTTCGGCGTCCCACGAATTCCACACACTTTCGCACCAATTCAAAGTAGAGAAAAAATTCAACTGATCTTCTCACCGACGGCGCGTGAACACCAAACCCCATCAAATCTCGACCCACGAGCCACGAACTCAACCGCGCGACCGCTCATATTCCCCACGCGCTCCACGCCGCTCCACTCTCTCGAGCTCAAGGACCGACGCAGGCCGGCCGGACGCCGACACGTGGCGCCCGTGGTCGTCACAGGGTTGGCTCGGCCGGCGAAGCTCAAAGTTGGCGCCGGAACCCAAACTCGAATCCAATCTCGTTCAATCGAACTCCACCCAATTGACCCCAAAAATAAAAAAAAAAAAAGAAATCGATCCGGGTGTATAAATGGCGAGCTCGAGGACCCGAATATGGCGCATCGACTGGGGGATAATTTCGCTTCCGGGACGCGGCGAAGCTCGGAGATCTGAAATGTCGATGAAGGGGCCGCCGGGCATGTTGATGGCGTCGGTGCTCGCCGCGTCCACGGTGGCTCTCGCCAGCGCCTCTGGAGACCAGAGCGTCGCGTTCCATCCGTGCTCCAATAATTCGAACGAGGTAAAGGCATCGGCTGACGTGGCTCGCGTTTCTCGGACTTGGGTCGGTTCGCTCGTTCTGACGTGGGGCTCGTTTCAGGGGCGTGCTCCGTCGCCGTCGTCGGAAGTGAGGGCGGGGGCGCGGAGCTCGACGGAGGATGCGTTCGCGCCGAGATTTGACGGGTTGAAATTCGTCGAGACGCTGGTGACTGCGCATAGATAGATATCGGGAATAGGCAAAAGAATGATTTCGAAAGATGTGATTTTTATCACGGCCGACGATGGAATATAATCTCGTTCTGGGTTCTTTGAGAAAAGACCTACGGTTTCTCTTTTGCTTTTTTTATGTGTCTGATATGAATTTTCAGAAAATACAACGGTTTGACCGAAGCGATTAACAGGCTATACATGCTTTCGACTTGGAAATCGATGATGGTACAGGGGTTTGATTCCTATTTGGTTTGGCGAAAAATTTGGTTTTTTTTTCTTTTTTTTTTGCATTGGGAGTGATTTGTGAAATTTGCTCCTTTCGGCATATGCTAAGAATTTGACGGACCAGGCCATGGTGACGTCGACAGAGTTTTCAGTCAAGAAATCTTACGTTAAATGAGTTCCACTTCATTGAAGTTAAATGGTCCGAGCCCATATTATACTGCATGCAACATTGTGTCTGTTGAAGCTCGACTATAGAGCCTCGAAATTGGCTAGAGTTTCGACCAGAAAATTGATCACGTACGATTCGGGTTCATGTGTCCGAGTTTTGGTCCAGATTGAATCTCCGATGCTTAAGTTAGTCTTTTTAGGAGAGAGATAAAACTTGTAGAGCTACCGGGAAAAAGAATGGGATGGGAGAGGATGACTGAAATTCATACAAGAAGACTTCAGGAAGACAGAAAACTACAGCAGCCTTTCCAACGCATTAAAGCCAAGCAACGCTATCAGAAGTATCAAACTTTCCAACATGCTTATGCTTAGTGCAAAAGTTCAGAGTAAAATGACCCGATTTGCTTCCCTCACACACAATCGTGCGGCGGTTGTGCGATGATCGTGCGGCGATTGTGGGCGGCGAGCGGTGAACAGCGGTCCGTGAGTAAGAAGAAAAAATAAATCAATACAAAAATTTATAAACTGACAAAGAAGACTTGAGATAACTCCATTCTCATTCATGCCAAAAATTGACAAAGAACATAGACAACTATTTGCGAAAGATTGCAAGTGAAAACAAAAGCAATCATTCGAGAAAATTTGCAAAGTGAACAAATCAACTCTTTAGGAAAAGTTGTAAATTGAATAAGTATAATTAAAAAGACATGTATAAAAATTGGAATAATAAAAAATAATAAAAAATAAAATTCTAAATTTCATAATATCCAAAAATAATTGATGAACAAAAAAAGAACAAAAACACTTCAACTAATAAAGGTTAACAAGATAACTATACGAAATAAAATAAAAATAAAGGGGTTAGTACTAATTAAATCATGCACCCATGCCACATGTTAAGTGCTTTTAATAATCGCGTAATTATTCACATACCCACATGTGAGTATTGTGGAGTCTAGCTCACACCCCACCCTTTCTTTGAACACACTAGAAAAAAGGCTCACATTTACAAAGTGGCCCATCTTCTCCTAACTTTCCTTTGTGGGACAAAAAGAAAAAAAAACAAATTTTGTTTGTTTTACAACCAAACAACCAACTATTACAACCTCGCTTCATCGGATTTGAGTGAGGAACGCACTACACCTTAATTTTCTTCAAGTTCAAACTTGATTGTTGAGGTTTTTGACTACCATCAGGCACGGTGACTTCAGCAACTCAATAAGGATCTCGAGCAAGCTAGTCGAAAAGGCTAGCAATGCCGTTGAACCGCAGATTTGGGCTTGGGAGCCACCGGTCTTCTTCACTGGCATCAGAGACAAGATGGACTACCAAGGAAAATGGAGATGATCAAAGGCTTGTTGGCGATTGTTCAACTGGTTGACGACCATAGGTGGCTTGAAGGTGGGCCAATGGTCTCGAAGATGGTGGTGGTTTGCCAATGGGGGCGTTGGCACGGTGGTGATCGACGGTGAGAGGGGTGCGGAGAGAGAGAGAGAGAGAGAGAGAGAGAGAGAGAGAGAGAGAGAATTTAAGAAATGAGCCCCCTTCAATTTTGGAGGGAAAATTGGTTATATAATCCCTTGCAACATCAAATTTGAGCCATTTGATTGATCCAAGGGCTAAGATTTAATTTTCTTGGATAAGACCAAATTACTTAGAGGCTAAGGTAGTTTATGATTCGATGATAATGGGCACATATTATGAACGGTTAAAATAAACTCTCAATGAACACCCATGATTAATCTTGGGATTTGTAGTTAAACAGGGGCATTTTAGTAATTTGGTATTTTCAAGGGCAATTTTGTAATTTCACTTGGGGTAAATTTGTAATTTTTGTGCAAGAGGCATGTGGGTGAGTCGGCTAGGTCTTGGGCTAGACAGTTAGTTCTAAGTATGCATCGTATGTTTCTAGGCAAAAATTTTCCATCTAAATTTTAGCAAACTTCTCTCCAAGAGGAGCATTGATTGTTTTCCGAAATCAAAATCAATAGTTCACGTATTAATCACACCCCTGTTCAGCATTTGCTCATAAATTTCTTTATGCTCCTTATACCTAAACATCTTCCCTTTAGAACTTTTTACCCCAATAGTAATACTATCCTTAGGCCAAAAATTCTTAAATAGCTGCTCATCATCGTCTTCCTTTTTACCCTTTGCCTGACTTTCTATCCCAAACCTAGGATCAGAGGGGAAGACTATAAACTCATTCTTCGCCGTTCTAGATTTTACCAACCCCAATTTTGTCTATGGCTTGCAAAAACAACTTCTCATTTCCATACCCATTTTCTTTGAGGAAATTGGTAGTAAAATCCATATGACTCTCACCTTTCTTCAAAATATCATAATGCTTAATAAGAAAATTAGGTTTTCTGACTAAAATAAGGGTTGCTTCTTGAGTAACTTCTTACTCTGCTAAGGGTCGATTTGCACTCCGAGGAGATTCGTCTCCAACAAGATCAAAGTGAGTCTGTTTGTCCTTTGCAGATCGAGGCCCTCTGTTGGCTATGCGAGAGGACTTCCATTATGAAGAGATGGAGACGAAAGATTTTGAAGACATGGTGACAAGAGAGTGTAGAAAAGTGATTGAGTTTAGGTTTTGTAGAAAGGAAGATGATCGAAAAAAAGAAAAAGAAACTACTTCAATGATTAGGGTTTGCAGATAAAAGATGATCGTGAAGGAAGAGAGAGAAGATTAGGGTTTATAAAGAGAATGAACCAAGACAAATGAACAGGCGTAAAGGAAAGTAACTGCCATTTTGAAAATTCTGTAAATAACTAATTTTTTTGGGAAATTCTTTATTTAAATTTCAAAAAATTAGGAAATGATGAAAAATTGATAACAACTTCCAAAAACCATAAAAGGCAAATCAAAATTCGAATAAATATAAAACATCCATACCTGTTTGATAAGGAAGGAAACTTACGCATCAAAAATTTGAATCACAACTACCTGAGTCTAAATATGCTTCCAGAATGATGTCTCTTCTAGAAAATTTTACTCTTGAGTTTAGCTTGCTTAGACTTTAACCAAATGGGTAAGTAATATGTACTTTTCACGAATATATTCAAACGTACATTTTTCTAGGAGCTTGGTGATAATATCTGCTAGTTGATTCTTCGAATCAATAAATTGAATATTAATTTCACCATTTTGCATATGATTTTTGTTTTTTTATTTTATGAAATGAAGTCGAATTTCAATGTGCTTCGCTCTTAAATGGAGAATGGGATTCTTGATAAGATTGAGCACGCTTGTGTTGTCGCATCTAATTTTAGTACATGATTCTTCTTCTCCAAAGTCTCTCAATTGTTGTCGAATCCATATGATTTGAGAGAAACAACTGACAAAAGCAACATATTCTGTTTCTACGATTGAGAGAGTTACAGTGTTTTATTTCTTTGAGAACCAGAACACTAACATCTATCCCAGAAGTTAACATGTCCTTGAAATATTTTCTCGTTAGCTCTACAACCAGTTAGGTCAACATCCGAGTATCCAAGTAGAGTGAAATTTCCTCCTTTTAGATACTACAGACCTAACTTTGGATAGTGGCAATATATTTGATAATGCATTTAATGGCAGTGAGATGTGATTATCTAAGATTAGCTTGGAACCTAGCACACATGCACATGCTAAAAAGAATGTCAGGATGTGAAGCAGTAATATAGATAAGAGAACTAGTCATGTTTCTGTAGGTCTTTTTGTCTATTTTCTTCCCATCTTCATCCTTATCAAGTTTGAAAGAGCTTGACGTAGGAGTTTTAATTTTCTTGCAATTTTCCATCCCAAATTTCTTGACGATATCTTTGGCATATTTTCTTGAAAAATAAAGGTTCATTCTTTAGATTGTCTGACTTTTAGACTTAGAAAGAATGTCAATTCTCCTATTATGCTCATCTTGAATTCTTCCTACATAGACTTAGAAAAATTCCTGCACAGAACTTCATTAGAAGAACCAAAGATGATGTTATCTACATATATTTGAACAAGTAAAAAGTCTTTACCTTATTTCTTGATAAATAAAGTAGTGTCGACTATACATTTCTTGAATCAATTACTTATCAAAAACTTATTTAGTCTCTCATACCAAGCATGAAGTGCTTGCTTCAAATTGTATGAGGCTTTCTTCAATCTATAGACAAAGTTTGACTTTTTGGGATCTTTAAATCCTGCTAATTGTTTCACATAGACTTCTTCTTGGATGAATCAATTGAGAAATGCACTTTTGACGTCCATTTGGAATAGCTTAAAGTTATGAAAACATGCGTAAGCAAACAATAGCCTTATGGCTTTGAACTAGGCTACCGGTGTATATGTCTCATCATAGTCTATTCATTCTTCTTGTATATATCCTTTTGCCACGAGCCTTACCTTGTTTCTGGTCACTTTACCATTTTCATCCATTTTGTTTTTGAACACCCATTTAGTTTTAATTACAAACTTTCCTTTTGGTTTGGGAACCAACTTCCAAACATCATTAATCTTGAATTGTCGAAGTTCTTCCTACATTGCTTCTATTTAACTTTCATCGAATAACACTTCTTCTACTCCCTTTAGTTCCGCTTCAGAAATAAGTGCTAAAGCATTTCAATCTTCTTTCCCTGTGGATCTAGTGAGGATTTCTTCTTCTATGTTGAAAATGATGAGGTCTTTAGGATGACTCAATTTGTGTTATTAATTCTTATAAAATCCGTCCTTTTCTTCAAGGGTCTCCTAAGTTTTTGTCTCTATTGATTCTTCTTTCTTCTCTTCAATTTGGTCATGTTTAACAGAATGTTGATTCTGCTTAGGAGACTCAAACTTTATTAAGTCTGATACTAATTTAGATTCTTCAAGTTGATTATGATCTTATTGATTTTGGTAAACTTCTTACAATCTGACATCAATTGATTCTTCAACAGTTTGGGTGTTCTTGATGAAGACTCTATATACCCTGCTTGTTGCAAAATATCCAAGAAATATTCGTTCGTCTTACTTTTCTTCAAACTTACTAGACAATCACTTGTGTTTTTCAAGATAGAACATTTACAACCAAAAACATGAAAGTATGAAATATTTGATTTTCTATCTTTGTAAATGTCATAGGGGGTTAGAAACACTATGTTAATTATGTAGTAAGCAGTAGGGATTGCTTTTGCCCAAAAGCAATAAGAGATTGCTTCCGCCCAGAGTAAGAAGAGACTCTACTTTCCATTAAAAAAGTTGTGGTCATTTCTTGGAGAGAGTGATTTTTCCTTTCTAAGACTTCATTTTATTCTAAAGTGTAGGGAGATGAGAAAACATATTGAAGATCATTTTTGTTACAAAAACTCACAAAATCTTGATTTTCAAATTCTCCCCAATAGTCTGTTTTGATGCTTGAAATTGCATAACTCTTTTCATTTTGAACCTTTTTAGCAAACTTTAAAAAGTAAGATAAGGCTTTTGCTTTATTTGCCAAGAAGAAAACCCATGTAAATCTTGAGTAATTATCTACAATCACCAAACAATATTTATTACCTCAAATGCTTTGGGTTCTAATTAGGGGTATTCATGATTTGGGTGGGTGGTCCCTAGCCTAGAATTGAGAACTACCCGCTAAGGATTGGTTCCAAAATATTGGAACCGGGAATTACCCGTTAGTTACATGGATCCACTTGAGAATTGGACCGTCGGTCCGGTCTGGTTCTCGGGTGGATCCATGGAACCGCTCTCACTAATAGTAATATCGTTTTCCAAATCTTGTCGTGAGTACTCTTCATATTGAGTAATATATATTTTTTTTAAATCGAACCGGCTTAATTAAGGGTACCATTTTTCTTTATTTTATTGGAAAACACTACTAAAGAAGAGAAATAGGTTTTTTTTTTTTCTGTTTTTGAATCATTTTAGTTGAAATCTAAAATATTCTTTCAATTCAAGGTTCTAGATGATTGTCATATATAGATCGTCTTTTCCTCTATCCCCTAACAATGCTCAATCTCTTACAATCTTTGCTTTATTGAATTCTTTTTGTAGAAACAATTCCACCGATACTCTATATATTCTTGAACACAATGTCCTATGTGAGTCTTCGAAGTATCTCTTAAACGAGCCATTTATTGAGTTGTTGAAATGGAACTTACATACTTTACTAAATTCTTATAAAAACATGGAAATCGTAAGAGGAGATGGAGCCCTAAAATTTAGGTTTGCTAATTAGTAATTTCAAAATTTATTTTAATATTAAAAATTAATATATTGTTGTAATTTAATCAGTCCGGTGCGGGTGGGCGGATCCGCCCATGGAACCGAGAACCGGATTGGTACCCACCAATTCCCATAAATTGGAATTGGGAACTGGACCGGTTCCCTCAAGAACCATCGGTTTCGGGCGGTTCCAATGTGGTTCCAATCGGTCCGGGCATGTCACGGTTCTTTTGCACACCCTTAGTTCTAATAGGTCCGAAAATATCCATGTGAAGGAGCTATAAAGTATGGTTAGTGGAAACATGGTTTATGGATTTGAATGAACTTATAACATGTTTTCCCAAAGTGCATGGAGTACACAGCTCAAACTTTTGGTAAACCATTTTAGGAAGATTACGGACTAGCTTCTTGGAAGAAAGCTTAGCAATTTGCTTCATGTTGACATATCCTAGCTTGCAATGCCAAATATTTGCTTTATCTGGAATTGAGATGAGACATTGAAAGCTTTTTGGATGTCCAGAAGGTATGTGTTGCCATGCCTCCGTCTAGTGAAAGTTTGAATAAATTAAAAGTCGAGGGACAACATTGGACATAGACCACATCAAGCAAATTTAAAGTTTAGGGATCACATTACAATTCTATATTTTGGACAATGGCTCTAGATCTCAATTAGCAACTTGCTTGGTTCGTGATATTAGTAGCATATTTGATATTCGTGGAGTTAAAATTCACCCATCTAAAATAAGTTTTATATTTTCGCATAGGCCAAAGATTTTGTTATACTAATTGATCTGTAAATTTGCAAATCAGTGGACTCCTCCACTTGTTTCCGATGCGCCAAAGCATAGGGGACAAAGAAGCCAAATGGATAAGTTTCGTTCGCTTCGCAAAAAATCAACGACTTGAATTTTTTTTTTTTTTTAATTTCAATAGATATTAGCACTTACAAAAACAAGTTTAATAAATATATATCCATTATTAATAATAACTCATGCCTAGACATTTGTGTTGAACATGAGAATATTTTCAAGTGGCTCTTTTCACAAGAGATATAATTGATCGAAATTAGGAAAATATTTTCCAAGGCACCCTAATGTAGATGGCTTCTCTGTTTTATTTTTTCACCTTCCAAGGCACATTTTCATGCATGTTCATGTCGAGGACAGCCTTCTCTTCCTACAGGACAATCCGACACTCTATTGACTTGCTAAACATCAATCTCTCGTTCCAAATTTCTTTCCTTCTTGAAGCTTCATCCTTCCTCACCGCCTTCTCGGTCCTCTTCCTCCCGCTTGCCGTGGGAGACCTCGGGCCCCGCTATCGCCCTTTGCGGTGATCGTCATGAAGTGCCAACCACAAGAGTACTCCTAAGAAGTGAGATTGGAGTTTGCTAGTGTTTTCTTCTCTCGTTTTTCTTCCCAAAGGTTGAGACCCCGTGGAGCAAAGATGGGCAGTTATAGAAGAGTATCGTCTTGTAAGTGATCCGTCAAATCCACTCTCAACGACTATGTCTGCATAATCAATATCGAGGATAGTGATTAATGCTATTGCTGTCGAAATATTTGGTGGATGTCTTGACTTAAAATATCGAAAAATGTGAGAGGGTGACGGGCCGACCATCCTTGCTACAGTAGTCTTGAAAAATGAATTCAAGCTTATTGACGTGCTACGGTGCTATGACCTAGCATGTATGACTGCGTCGTTCACACAGTCATCAGTAGTTCTAATTTTTCGAGCAAGCCGGAAGCTCGTCACATCTTGAGATATTGCCTAGTGTATGGAACATATAACGCCATATCAGGTAGGCTTCAAACTATGGAAGTTGATCTTTTTTCCATTGTATTTGCAAACAACTAGGTTCAGATCCACATGGGTCGAGCCCCATATACCGAACTTTGAAGGCGGGTTGCTATCGAGAATCACTTCGCATAGTCGTTCCCATTGCACACTGAAATTTGAATTGCTAAGATAAGCCTACTTTCAGACAAGTGCGAAATCTTCAGACCAAAAAAAAGACAAGTGCGAAATCTTACATTTTGACATTTGTGAAAGGAAAATGAATACGGCCTTATTCCACCAAGCTTCAACACGTTGCAGCAGCTCTACGAACTAAGTTGCCCAGTGCACGTGTCATGACATGTCACCGCAAGATAATGACATGAGTAGTCTCTCAATTTTGATCTAATGTGTAATGTGGTATCTTAACTTTTAATTCGTTAAATATGGTTCTCGAACTTTTGCCCAATGTGTAATGTGGTCCATAGGCTTTTAGTACATGTTCAAGTTGATCCTCGAATATATGAAAATGTAAAATGTTATCATTTTATTTATTTAAGTTCAGGGACAATATTATACATTTTCATGTAGTCCAGAGACTAAATAGAACATGTATAATAAGTTTATGGGCCATATTGAACAAATTGAAAATTTATGGACAACATTGAACATTGGGTTAAAGTCTATGGACCATATTGAATAAAATAAAAGTTCATGGGCACATTTGTATTGGGTTAAAGAAAATCTTAGATTGAAAAGGTCGAAATAATTCTTGCAAACTCATTGCAGTCTCTTACTTGGGATTTAGGTGGTTTTGAATGTTTTGTGTGGGAGTGAGAATTTAAGATCTAGGAATGAGCATCTTAGGGGACAAAAAGAAAATGATATTTTCACAGGTTAGGTAGGGAACATGTATAATTAATATGAATATGCAAACAGGTTTCCATAGGTAAGGTATGTATTTCATATTTTCACAAGTCGAGGTATGTGAGTAATGAATGGATGAGAGATGATGTATGTTTTTGTTAGTTTCCTTTCTTTTTTTTTTTCCAATAACAAACGGAATGTTTAATAGATTATTGGGAGAAGGTTATATAATTTCTCGCAAAAATGTCGCATGTGAATATTCATCCTTATGTCCTAGGCATGTTTCGAGAGGCAAAGATCCTTAAAGTTCAACGTGAAATCCATATGATACAACAAAGTTTTTGGTGTTCTATGAACGAGTATTTTGTTAGTGGATCACGTGGTCCCTCGCTTGTGGCTGGCATGGGTGGCCCTCACTAAATCGGGTGAGGGTCACCCTCCCTAGCCCTCTATGGGCATAGCTGGTGGCCAATTGGCCATTGGCGAAGAGGAAGAAGAACCCTTTATATTTTAAAAAAAAAAAAAAAAAAAAAAAAAAAGCCGTCCTATGTGGATGGCTTAGGAAAAAAAAAAAAGGAAATACCTTTGATCGTTGGAAAATCATGCCTTTATTTGAAATTTATATAGTTACCTCAGGCCTTTATTTGATAAAATGACGATATTTTAGGTCATTATTTAAAATAAAATTTACTTGGGTTTTTATATGAGAAAATCATAGCACTTCAATTATCTTTTTGAAATTTTTCCCAAAAAAAAAAGAGACAAAGAAAAAGGAAAAACAAATAGAAGAATATTTTTAGAAAAAATATTTTTCAAGAAGCTATTTTTCAGAAAAATTAGAATATTTTTCTAGGTATTTAGCTAAAACTTGAATGTGAACTACAGAACATTTTCCATTATTTGATATGGAAAATTTGGTTTGATATTTCTAAGGAGAATTACTAAAATATTTGAATTTTTTAATTTTTTTTTTTTCTTTTTCCTTCTTCCTCATCCGATCACTGAAAATGGCGATTGACGAACGAAGGAATAAATAAAATAAAAATAATTAAAAAGATAGTAAGGAGAACATGCTTGGTCTGAGTTAAAGAAAGAGGGAGGAAAATGATTTCTTGTTTTCAGAAAGAGGAAATCATTTTCAGCACTTTTAAAGGTATTTTTTTTATTTATTGATGTGGACTCTTCGGATGCTAGAATTTTTCGAAGATCTCCAAGATTGTCTTCGAATCCATCAATGCCGCTAATGCATTATCAAGAATTAGGAGGGCGAAGTATTCATTTAAAAACTTGCTGTCCTCTCCAAAGGATGGTCTTAAATCCCTGTTATCAAAGTGTTGTAATTTAAAATCGAAGGTTATAATTAGTAAAGTCAGGCGATTATCCCTCCCCTGGCATAAGGGTGAGGAAAAATCACACATGCATATAATGCCCCCGGATCCCAGAAATATGGACGACGTGCCGTTAAGAAGGTCTCCAAGATTTGTTTTAGCAACTCCAGATGACAACAGTAAGAATTCCTTGAGAAACTTTGACAAGTCCATTATGAATGGTAAGCAATCAGGGGGCCCTGGAAAACTTCCCATCACTTCCCATTGGCGACAATGTTGAAGTCAGGGATGTCTCTAGTGGTAAATCAGAGAAAGAGCCTTTCAAGGATTATATGTCCCCTTTAATGAACCCAGATATGAGAGGACTGGACGAGAGTTACTTGAAGAAATCTCCAGCAGATTATGCCCTGCCTAAGAAATCTGAACATGATGGAACTTTTTGTGCTCCAACTACATTACTTGAGACAGCAAGCGAGCAAACTCTTTCAGAAGCTAAATTTTCTACTTCTTTAATGATTAAATCAAACAAACCAAAAGCTACTTTCTTTGTTGGAGATGCAATTCCTGAGGATGAAGCTAAAAAATGCTGAAAGCGGCGTTATGATATGAAGGTGATTGCTTAATCTGTTTCATTAATTTTTCAATTTATGCCCTCCTACACAAGGTTGTCGTTGTAAATGTTAGAAATTTTTATCATTTGACTCTTTAACTGATTACTTATTTTATTTCCTAAGAAAAATTCGTGTTGCTTTTTCAACATAACTGCTATTCATGACAAATTTTGTGTTATCTTTATAACTGCATAACACAGCAGGTACGAGTTTGGGTAGTGTCCCTTAGTTTCTCAGGGATCTTTACGTAAATGATACCTATCTTCAAGTGACATGTTGGACCATCTTTAAGTAAATGCAGTGTAGTGAATGACATACTAAAGGAAAACCAAGAAATCAAAGAATCAATTGCTAGAATAGTTCTTTTTTGTTAACATATTCTAAGCTTGTATCCATGTCTTTCCCATCAAGTTCGTTGACTAAATTGTCATCACATTCTTGGACTGAATACTGATGAATGTAACAGTTGCTATGAATGTCTATCACTCAGCTCAATTTTACTGGACACCCCCATTCAATTTTCCAGATGCTTCCTATCTCTTAGCAGCAATCTCATGGTTCAATCGATATGCTTTTGCAGACACCCTATTGGTTTCTTTCTAGGGGTTGGGTGGATAATAATTCAGCTGATCTGGAAGATAATGTTTTAGCAAATTAAGCTGTAAAGCATGATAGGTCCATAAAATGGAATGAATGCTACTACCCCTGGGGATAAAGCATCTGTTACTGCTTAATTAAATACTATTGCATATGGTCATGGCATAAGATGGTGAATTGAAAGAGGCACCTATTATGCAGTTCGACTAAAGCACAATGGAAGCATGGAAGCATCTTTGTAAAAGCATTTGAATTGAAGAATGTAGAAACTTTTAATGAGATCGGTCACTTTCTGTGCTCTCAATTTTCTCTGATCTTAAGTTGGTCAACAAAGGACAACAATAACATTGAGGAAGTTTATTTGCAATTCTACTTTTCAGGAAAAGAGATTTTGAAACTGGCAATGTTTCCAGTTTTTTGGCTTCCTTCTCTGTTTTGCCATGTAACCATGCACCTACTATCATACGCTTTAACTGGATGCAGATGATTTTATGATGCATATTTTACTGGGTTTGGACTTGCCCGGCCCTTGGATTATGGAACTGCCATGCTTTACATCATTAGGAATCCACAATATTCGCATGCCTGTTTTCTGCTGATATTGATCAGATGTGGCTTGCTCCTTACTGAAAACTACCATTAGCTTTTCTAACAGAATGCACCTTTTTATTGATACTTTTCTGTCTTCCATAACACTGAAGACATTCTTACTGATCTTGATGTCCATTGAGTTTTTTAGAGTCACATTGAAGGGTGGAAAGAAATCGCTGGAGTAAGTTATGCCATGCAGTCTCTTATATTGTTGTTTTCGGTATCTCTTCATGATTTGTTTGTGCTCATTATTGTATCCTTCTTGTTTATGTTGTTTATGGTTTGGCATAGGTCTGATGACGAAGATGAGATCATTACAAATGTGAAATGCCATTATAGACAAGCTGAAGTTAACGGCTGCATTTTTGAAATTGGAGACTCTGCATATCTAAGGGTAAAGCTTTTTACATCAGTTAAATCTGCAAATCAATGTCAGTCTTTCATATAATTCACGTAAGCTGTCTTTTGTCAAATTTAAAAAAATAAAATAACATCTGAAAGTCAATCTTTTGCAAGATTAAGCAAGTCATCCGGCTACCAGCTTTGACTTTGAAAAACTGAAAACTCATCCTTGTTTTGTATGTTGTTGTCCTAGTATAAAAAATATTGAAACGATCCTTTTGATTTCTACTTTTGCTTAATACTGCAGCTGATTTTCCCTAAGCGTCATTTCGTTGTTTAATAAGGATGATACGATTTTGCACTGCCATTTGACTTAGGCATATTTACTTGTGGACAAAGTTTCTCTTATTCTCTCATGCAATTGATTGTCCTGGAGTCCAAAGCTTGGTCATACTGATACTATGCATGTCATAAATGTTAATGATGCGTTCTCTTTCAATTTTAAATACGTCAGCCCCAGAGTTCCTGTAATTTAGAATTTCAATTAAGAAAGATGCTTTCGCCATTAAGAAAAATTATAACACTCTCCTTTTCCTTCCTCCGATGCCCTATATCCCTTGGTGATGCATAAATCTCAAAAGTATCAAGACCTGGGGTGTTGTATGCCACTAAAATGACTTCTAGAGTTGTTGTGGTCTTCCGATGTTTGAGTTTCAAAAGTTCATTTTATCATGGGTGTCCAATGCAGATTGGCCAACTTCCTTTTGTGCTAGTAATTTATGGATATGTTAACTTTGAAGGATTGGTTATAACATTTGCTTCACAGGAAGAATTTCTTTTGTCTTAACAAATGTTTTCCTTTCTGCAATGTGGAACAAAGATCTTGAACCTTTCTCAGCTGGGAGATGCACTTAAACCTGATATTTCCAACTTGGAAGCTTCAATAAGTCATTCATTAAAATTGTTACAGGGTGACAAAGGGAAGAAACACGTGGGGAGGATCTTAGAGTTCTTCAGAACGACTGATGAAGAAGATTATATCAGGGTTCGGTAGTTCTATAGAGCTGAAGATACGGTTAGTGTCTTTTCATTTGGACAAATTGGTATATAGAGTTTCATCTATTTTAATATTTTCGGTACTTCTTGCTGACTGTTTCTCAGGTCATGCAAAATCAATCCTCTTTTCATGACAAGAAGCGGCTATTTTATTCTGCTGTGGAGAATGACAATCCTGTGGATTGTATTCTTTCAAAAGTCAACGTTGCAAGGTTAAATCCTAAGGTATACTTCAACAGTGCTTTAAAATTTACGTGACAGTTGATGATTTTTTTCTTTGCCCGGATAACAAGCACACATACTGAACTAAAGGATCATAAACAAGAGAAATTTCTCGAAAGACAATGGAGGAGAAGTGGCAAAAAACGAAGCAGAGGAGAGAAAAGAAAGGAAAAATATAACCACAACAAAAATTTCACCTGATTTTTTCGCATCAGGAAAAGATGTATGAAAAAACCATTAATTCAACAATTTGAGGCCTTTTGTTCCTAATATCTCAACGCTCAACATATTGTCATATGCTGCACTGGAAGTCCTTCCATTATCTTTTCCCTGTTGTTGCCGTAGTAGAGTAAGAGGCAGCTGCCTGTCTTGTCATGTATGGTCAGTGGCATCATATGAAGGTGACATTACCTGGTGGAAGGAAGGCTGAAGCTTAGAAAATAAACAACAAATCCTTGAAGTGTGTAAAGAGCGGATCGGTTGTCTTACGCTGCCCGAGGGTCAATCTCCCTGCTTCATCTCATTTTATGCTTGCGGCAATCCTTCCGTTCCGGCCCAAGGGAAACCGGAGTTTTCCACATTTTGCTTTATTTCTAGCTTGTGATGAATGAGACAACGGATTTTCATGCTAAATTAACATAGTGGTATAATCCTATGCCATTTTTATCATGTGAGGGTTCTGTCGTGCTTGATTGGCACCTCTTTATCTCTCTGTCTACATAATCAACTCTTCTTTGATGCTCCCCTTCTGAAATTATTGGTCTGTCTAAATCATGGCAGGTTGGTGTAAAATCAACTCACATACAGTCTGACTTCTATTATGACATGGAGTATTCCTTGGAGTATTCAACATTTTGCACATTGATTTCTGGTGAGTGTGTATATACTGATGTCAAGGGTAATTTAAAGTCTTTTCATGATTGGTTCTGAGCTTCTATGGGTTTTGAACTTTCTACTTTTAGAGTGAGAGACTTGTAGAACTCAATTTTCTGAATGCAACTTTATGAGTTCAGGTGAGATCCAGATGACATTTCTGTATCTAACTCTGTGTCTCACCATCAGATGGTCTGACTAATGGCAATGATTCTCCATCATGTAATTCCCTCAACGGTTCAGCCTCCTCTGACATTGGAACAACATCAGAGAATATGCTGAGAAGCAGAACTCAGAAAGCAGAATTAACACTCTTAGATCTTTATTCTGGATGTGGAGGGATGTCAACTGGACTACATCTTGGTGCCAAACTTTCTCACACTGATCTTGTGACGGTACTTTCATTAAATAAGCAAGTTTGTAAAGCCTTTAATTTATACTGACTCAGCTGTTTGCTGTAGAGATGGGCCCTTGATTGTGACAAGTCTGCATGCGAGAGCTTCAAGTTAAATCATCCTGAGACCCAGGTAAACACACTTCATATGATGAATTTGATGGCTTGGGCTCTATTTATCCACATAGCTCTACAGCTTTTATACTAACACGTGGTCTTCATACAGATTAGGAATGAAGGTGCTGAGGAATTCCTTAAACTATTAAAGGAATGGGAAAAGCTATGTAAACAATTTGCCGTAAAAAGTGTTGAGGGTCTGCACGGATTGAGAAAAAACAATTGCAGAGTCACCCGTAGTCGTGGAAGTCCTGCAGATGTTGCTGATACACCAAAAGATGAACATGAAGTTTCTAGCCTTGTTGATATCTGTTACGGTGATCCCAATGAGAAAGGCAAGCCTGGACTACATTTTAAGGTTCCCATCTACATTCATCGTCATTGCTCATTGCTTTTGTTTTACATTGCAGGATCATCTCTTTTCTCTCATGTATACACATATTAAAATAGTTAGCTGTCCCATCTGTATTCACGTTGGGAACATATTAAATTAGCTGTCCCATCTGTATTCATGTTGGGAAGTTTCCTCGTTGCCATGTTTATAAATTTTATCTACAGCTATCGTTTCTCATGTTGTTGCAATACTGCAATATGTAAAGCTATTGATCAAAATGAGTATTAGCCTGTAGAGATTCAAGAGCAAAGGCTAAAAACATTACATTGATCTCAAAGAAAGCCATCAACAAATTATCCAGGAGTTTGGTGATTTTACATGTCCCTAAAGTTTGCAGTGTCAAATTATTTGCAACTTCCATTTTTAAATCTTTCCACGTGCAAACATCTAGAGGACATTGATTTCACCGTCTTTTCTCAGTCATTTGTACTACATCATTTGATTTAACCAGGTTCTTTATACTTTAAGGTTGCATTTCTGTGAATACAGTCAGGAAACCGTTAAGTTTGCTGACAACTTGGAAAGATTTTTTCTGTTTCCACTTCTAAACTTTAGAACTTTTTGGTGTGTTTTAACCATTTGTTTAGGTATATTTTTTACTAGTTCTATTTTTCGTCTCTCTTCATAATTTTGTTCCCACTTACATAAAAGGTGAACACTTTCGACCAAAATAAAAAAAAATAATAATAATAATAATAAAATAAAAGGTGAACACTATGATAAAACTTCTTTATGTTATTTCAGTCAAAGGACTTGCGAAGTGGCCTTTAGTAGTTGCCCTGAAAACAGGGTGGCTATTCCTCAAATCTCAATGTTAATGACAGCAATGTATATAGCAAAAAGATAATTGGGAAGCTATATGGAAGAGGCCTGGGATTTTAAAAGAGATGAGAAACATAATATTAATGCTTGACCAGCTTTAAATGGTTATTAATGAGCGAAAAAAAAAAAAAAAAAAGCTTTATATGGTTATCCAAGGTGACCACACGATGAACTTTTGCTTCTAATTTATTTGATTCTATAGTTCATTTATGCGTCCTCCATTTTTTTTTTTATATAGTTATTTAAGGCTTTTATTTGATAAAGTGATGGAATTTCAAGTCATTATTTAAAATAAAATTTACTTAAGGGTTTTTATCTGGGAAATTTCGAAATTTTTCCAAAAAAAGAGAGAAAGAAAGAGGAAAAAGAAGCCTGATACGAGAATGAAAGGGTTCTGTCATATCCAATTCAAAACCGACTCTTTCTCGAAGTCGGTCCCTCACCTCGAAGTCGGCGCCTCCCTCCCTCTCTCTTCGTCGACCTCAAAATCTCTTTGTAGAGCGATGATGGCTTCCTCCGACGCCCGGCCAAATCTCTCGCGCGAAGTCGGCGCCTCCCTCCTATCCCACCCCAAATCTCTCTGTAGAGAGCGTGGTGGCTTCCTTCGACACCCTGGCTTTGGCTTCCTCCGATGCCCCAGCTTCGGTCACCGGCTCTGCTAGTGGATCCGCTTCGTCAAATGCGACAAGAGGAGACTGTCTAGATGGATCCGAAGGCGGCCACGGTGCTCTAGCGGTTGGAAGGGGCGATTCCACTTCGTCAAATGCGACAAGAGGAGACTGTCTAGATGGATCCGAAGGCGGCCACGGTGCTCTAGCGGTTGGAAGGGGCGATTAACATCGTCGCCGTATGGGGCTCTACTTGACAGGAGAAGAGCTTGATTTGGACGCAGGTGAGTTTTTCACTGTGCCAATGTTTGGCGTGGTTGCGCCAATGTTTGGCGTGATTGTGGGGTGAAGTTAAGGCTAGGGTTTGAGTTCTCTAGTGTGCTTAGTGCTTGAGTTTTTTTTATTGCAGTTATAAGCGATAAGTTGAATTTATGGTTTTTCTCCCTTTTTTTTTTTACTTCATTCTGTGGGGGTTTTGAAGTGATTCCCGTGTTTTAGGACTTGGTTTTGCATTGCTGGAGTTGTTGGCCTATGACAACGACTGAACTCAAATGCAAGGAGTTGTGAGAAGATACTGAAAAAGTCAATATCGCGTGAACCAATGGAGTTATGCACAATATGATTAAGACAAAAGATGCTAATAGAAAAACACTAAGCACAGTAGGGAACGCTCCTCTCTTTGGCAGCCAAGCGTAGTGCAGGAAAATGAACAAATCAGCTCTCTTAGATTATGTTTAAATTCAGTGTATTAGTTCCGGTTGCCATGATTTCTGCTTTGGTTGTAGTTTCAGTTATGAGTTGCTGACATGGGCCAAAATAAAGAATTGGACAACCAAAGCAGAAATCATGGACTAATACACTGAAAATGAGATTTAAATTTTCTCACAATATTAACTACGTTCAGTTGTTGTCATAGGCCAGCAACATTGTTGTCATAGGCCAGCAACCTTAGCAATCCAAATGCCTAAATTATTTCCCGACTCCGCACACCAAGCCCTAGAACACGGGACTACAATGAGAAACTCGAGTGAACTCAAACCCTAGCTTTACCTTCACCCTACAACCACGCCAAACATTGGTGCGGTGAAAAAGCTCACCTGCATCCAAATCAAGCTCTTCTCCTGTCGAATCGAATACAGCCCCATACAGCGACAATGTTTATCACCCCTTCCAACCGCTAGAGCACCATCGCCACCTCCGGATCCATCCAGAGGTGCGACAAAGTGGATCCACCTCGCAGAGTCGATGACTGAAGCCGGGCGTCAGAGGAAGCCATTGCCGGGCGTCGAAGGCAGCCATCGCGCTCTCTAAGAGATTTTGAGGTCGAGGTGGGAGAGGGAGGGGGTGTCGAAGGAAGCCATCGCGCTCTCTAGAGATTTTGAGGTCGAGGTGGGAGAGGGAGGGAGGCGCCGACTTCAGGGACTAACTTCAAGAAAGAGTCGGCTTTGAAATGGACGGTGGCCTACATCGAGCTCTTGACTTGGGGCAAAATGACATGGTATAAGGCTTCTATAACTCTATCGCGACCTACCTTGAAACAGGTTTAGGGTATTGCCTAAAGGACGGACCTAAAGTCCATAATTAAGCGCGGGTTCTCCCGAGCCTATACTTTGCCTGACATTTGGATATTTTTTTATAAACTTTGCACAAAATAAGTTGTCACTAGCTTATTGGGGTCGATTAGAAACCAAGTGAGGCATGGAAGCGTGCCTTACTTCCTAGCAACTAGAGAATCTAGGTCGAAGACTTCATTATACTAATTGACTAATTAGCATCCTTTCGGTACCTAATCTTGTTCATTTTAACAAAAATGATTTTTTATTTTTATTTTTGCAGGTAGTTTGAATTGATTTTATACCTATCCACTAACATGTGAAGTAATCATGCATGTGCACAATTATCAAAGTAACAATCATAACAAGATCATAATTGTAGTAAAATTAACACATGCAACTAAACAATTGCAAACATAGTTGAATAGGCAAATTAAACATGCAATATAATCAATATACGATCAAATAAAGGCCTAATTATGCTAAAAATGCAACATATGACAATTCCTACCCAAATTCTGTATTTTTTAAAATTTTAAAAAAAAATTAAATAATTTTTAAATTTTTTTTTAAATTTAAATTTTGTAAATTCATTAATTTTTTTAATTTTTTTAAATTTTTTTAAATTTTTTATTAAAAAAATTTTGGGCGAACTGGGTCGGGTCCGGTCGACCGGACCCGAGTTCAGTCCGGTTGGGGGCCGGTCGGCCGGCCCGAAAGACAAGGCCCAGGCCCGACCAGCCATGGTCGGGCCTGCTTCTGATAAGGGGTTGGGCCCAACCGATGGGCCCAACTCTCTTTTTTTTTTTGAAAGAGGCCTCTCACGGGCCTGAGTAGAAGAGGGCTGGCCGGGCCAGATGCAGCAGGGGACGGCGAGGCGCGCGCCGCAGGTGACCCGTCCGGCGAGGGCCGTGACGGCGCCGCTTCAACTGGGCGGACGAGAGCGACCCTCGACGTCTGGAGTCGGGGGTCGCAACGCTTGCGCCGGAGACGTCGGTCGGGGTTGGAGTTCCGCCGGCCCACGGCCCCTGCCCCGCGACTGTCTAGTCGCGACAGGGGAGGCGGCGGCGGTGACCGACGCGGGCGACGACTAACCCGAGCGCGACGCTCCTACTACATCCAGGTAGGGACGCAGCTCGGCCTCCGGCCAGACCGCGACGGTGCTCCGGCGGCCAAACAAGACCGAAGTCGGGAACGGTAAAGCGAAGTTTCAGTTGGGCATTTGGACAAACAGGTGGGGGGGTGGTCGGGTTTCGCAAGATCCGGGACCTAACCAGGACTCGAGGTGGGTCCGAGGTCTGCAGCAAATAACCAGCAGGCAACAACGATCTAAACGGGGATTTATGGAGGCCGGAGCTCGCCCGAACCGGACGGAACGAGCTCCGGCCGGCTCAACTTCAACAAAAACGCGCACCAAGTGTTCAAAGGAAAACCAACCTGGGCTCCGAGGAATACGGGCGGCGGTCGGCGGGCGGACGGGTCTCCGGCAACGGCTAGCTGCTCCCTCGAGCTTTCCTGCTCCCTTTGGTTCGCTCCTCCTCTTTCAAACTCCCCTTCTCTCGCTCCCTCTCAGTTTTCTCTCCCTTCCTTTCCCCCTCTCTTCTCTGTGCGCTCTCCCTTTGCTTTTTGTTCTCTGCTCGGCTCACGCGTGAGGCGTCGCTCGACCAACCCCGCTCTCTGCTGGCCTGCCCGCATGCGGATCGTGCTGCACCCCACGCGAATCTGCTGTCCCCTGCAGCCGCTCCACTGCTCTGGCGTCTGCTTTCTGCTTTTGTCTTCGCAGGTTCAGACAACGGCCGAGGGAGATGACAGAGACTCGGGCTGGGCCGCGCGAGGGAAAAAGAAAAAGGAAAAGAGAAGGGCTGGGCCAAAGGCCCACGCGGGGGGAAGAGAAGAGGAAGAGGGGCGGGCCGGGCCAAGGCCGGATCCGGCCCGACCCGACCCGACCCCCGCGGCCTCTTTTTTTTTTTTAATTAGATTTTTTTTATGTGCTTGAAAATAAAAATTAGGTGTCAACAAACTCAGTTGGAAGTTGGTTTCAGATTTACCAGGTTTCGATATTGGCAATGCCACCTAATATTCGGAAATGCGTTGCTTTAATGAATATGGGACTTGATAGATTTTGTTATCAGTTTTTATTGACTTTGGCAGGAATTTTATGGAACTTTTGCTCTCACCAGCTTCGAAGGTTTTGAAGAAATGGTTTGAGGTTGTAAATTACTATCGATCCTTCATACTTTATCTATCTTGGATGGAAACTGTAGAGCATCAGTTTGCAATCACAAGAATCACAATGTCACTTAACTGGGTTAATTGATAAGATCGCTGCGTGATTGGTCAGGAAATTTTTGCATCAAATATGTTTTTCCTTTTTCGAAGATTCTGAAATCCTTGGACTCTGTATTTGATAAAGCAAATTTTTGTCCAAATTCTCCATGTTTTACTAATTATATTCTGATCGACATCTCCAATTAGATATCTTCAACTATCAACAAGTTCCTCCCTGCAGTGTTCCAATCCCTAAGGATGTCCCACCAGTCCTTTTTCCCTGTCACCCTCACACAGTCAGGGTATTGACGTGTAACAATCTATTGGGAAGACGAGAAGGCTGACCAATTGGTTTAGATATCTCTATATTCTTTTGATTGGTTCTTGGTTCAAAAGAAAACTGCTTCATTTCTTATAACAAAAAAGACCACCTAGGTAAGTAAACCCCAGGCCAATATAATATCCCACTAACCTCAATTAATCCAGGTAAGACGAGAGCCAAAGCACGGGTAGTTGGCTCAAACATGAATTTGTTTTTGCACTGCGTGGGGAGTCAAATTCGTGTCATGTGCCTAATCCACACTCAAGTTAATTCATTCACCACTAAGCCAGCCCCATGGGGCTAGTAGAAAATTACTTTTACTAGTGCATTCTCTTTTATTACGGTGTCCCTTTGGTAGATGATTGGTTATGGATGAAACTTCTTCTCTACTTGTTTTTATTTTGTTTATGGTACATCTTGATCACATAAAGCAGGATGAAACTTATGAAACATCATGTCGTGAACAGATAGAACATAAAATGTGTGGAGAAATATTTGATGTACAACTTGTTGCTTTTCTTGATTATCATCAGTTGATGTTGTGTCTATTTCTTATTGGCGCAGACAGACATTCTGAAGGCAACCCTCGCAACAAATGCAGTCATCGGGTCAACGGTGCGTTTGCTTTTGCACTAGTGGAGTGACATTTGGATAAGCAGTTTCTAGCTTTAATCAGATATTAGTGAAATAAGTCCTTTCATAATTTGAGTAGCAGTGATTCATCCTTATTACTTGAAACAATAGTAATCTTTTGGCCCAACAATTACATCTGCAGGGGAGTCTTCATACACCAGGGAGTGGATATGTACTGCTGCATCATGTTATGGGTCAAACAGATTGTGCTCTGGGGATTTGGTCGTATGTATCACTATTTCCAAGCATTTCCTCAATATTCTTGAGTAATTATAAGGTGTCAATAATCACAAAAGTCTTCTATTAAGATATTTATAAGCCTTTTACTCGTAAAAGGAGCACTAGATAAATAAAATCTACCTTCTACAGCCTCTCCATTTTGATTGGCATCACCATTCTGTAATGGAAGGAAGCTCCATAATGTTGAGTACCAGCATGGAAATGCTACAAATGCATTTGCTTGTGTTCATGAATGAAGTCAAAATGAAAGGCTTCTGGAATTCTCATATACCGAACCATTGACCGGTTTGTTAGTATCACAGACCACTGGGAAGCTCCCATTATGCAAAAACATGACAGTAATATGTAGCATCTCCTCTACTCATGCTTGAAAGTTTAGTCCAACAAGTTAACACATCATAGGCATTTCCTGATGTGTTACTCTTCACGATTAATTTGGAGGCAGATTCTGCTCTGAACATTTTTTTACAGGTATAATGTTTCGGGAGATACCGAGTTATTAGTTGATTTGTCATTCTTGATTGTTTTTATCCTTGCTATGGGTATGGTTTGTTTTGTATGGACTTTAAACTGACCCATATGCCATAGATTGGAACTTGGAAGGGTAGCTTAGAGTCTCATAAAAAAGATTAGATTTTAAAGTAATTTATAAATTCTTAAACTTTCTGCTTGGCTATTCATGTTTGTAGGTATGTAGAAGGTGGGATGGGTTCGGTGTCCTCTGCTATTGGTAATGCTGCAAGGGAAGCTGGTGCTCAAATCATAACGAATGCAGAGGTATTATTTATTAGAAAATCTGGGTCTTATAATGCCTTACTTGTTCATCATTTCTCTCAATGATGTCAGAACCAGAGATGATGTCACTTTTATCTGATATACCCTACACAACATGTGAGATGTGCTCTGGGTATCGATGAGTTTGGCTATTTTCCTGAGTTCAAATTACCTTCTTAGAGAAATACATAGAAAACGTGGTGTAAAATACAAATTAATGTTTGGTGGCCCTGTAAGTTGTCAATTGTTGGAAGTACAGATAAGTGCAAATTCCAAGACCTCTATTAGGGATCTTTGTTGTTCAGACTTCCCTCAATCTTTCTGTCATAAGTTGCTGGGTGATGTTGTTGTTTAGGTTTCTCGGCTGATGCTTGATGAGTATGGTAGAGCAAAGGGAGTAAGTTTTAAACAATGAATTCCCTCAGTGAACAAAATAGGGTTTGTTCAAAGAATTAGTCTAACTTTGCATAGGTTGCTATATTCAGGTGCTGCTGGCTGATGGTTCGGAGGTGCACTCTTCCATTGTTTTATCAAATGCTACTCCTTCTAGGACCTTCATGGTAATGTGTACCTCTTAATACTGATAATAGTTGTGGGCCAATGGCAGATAACACTCGCCCTTTAATATGTAAAATCATGCCATATGAATGTTCTCAAGTTGCTGTTGCTCTCTAATAGATTTCTTGGGTCCTATGCAGGAATTAGTACCCGAAGATGTTCTTCCTGATGAATTTCTACAATCTGTCAAAAATGCTGATTACACCTCTGTAAGCTCCATTGTTGCCTTTGACTGATCTGTAAAATCTTTTACCTAGTTTCAATCATCTACAGGTGTATTAAGCATTCTTCTTGTTCGTCCATAAGGTACCAATGTATCTGGTGTTGCAGTTGGATAATTCTTCTTGACAGCATTCAACAATTTTATGAGTAGTCTTCCAATTGGTTCTTTAAAGTGTCTCTGTAGCTTAATGACCAGAATATGCTTATGTTTCCTATGAATGTGAATGATGTAAATCTCAAGTTCTGCATTAATGTAATTGATGAGTTGATAAGTCTAAAACTAGAATCTAGTGTGGAATTGGTCCATTGTGGAGCAGGTGGTTAAGTAAATTACAAAAAGCCAAGCTTGTGAGCCTTAAGCTGCATCTTCATGACTTTTTTGACTGACGATCATGAATTGCACATCCTTTATTGGGTGAAACTTACCTTGTAAAACAGGGAACCACAAAAATAACGTTGCTGTTGACAGATTGCCTTCCTTTCAATCATGCAAGTTGAATCATCCTCACGCGGGTCCTCAGCATAGGGGATCTATTTTTATCAGTTCTGAGAGGTATATTTTCAGTCTATTGTGTATTATTCAATGGGGGTCTTAGTTATTTTGTCATCTCTTGGTAATGATTGGCAAAACTGACCTCAAACTGCCACAAGATCGATCAGTTCTTTAGCAGCAGGAAGCAAACAAGAGTTTAGCTTTGATTGCTGAATTAAACTGTGATAATGATCATAACTTAAATTTTATGATGCAGTCATTTCAACATGCATTGCAGACAAACGCGAATTGCCCTTGACATTGATGTTCTGCGGCTTGTTTACTTTATTGCGATTGATTATGCATCCCTTTCTATATGTTGATTTATCCAGAAAGAAAGAGAAAGGGCTCTTGCTAAGCCATCATTGGATAATTAATTTGTCATTTAAGAGAGTATTTAGAGATGTAATGAACAAACTTTGTACCACCTTAAACTCTTGTTCATGAGCATTTTCTGAACTTCTTTTGGTGTCTGACATTTCTGATTCTAACTTTTATTTTAAAGTATGGAAGAAATTGGCTCAGCCTGTCAAGATGCTGTAAATGGAGTACCATCAAGAAGACCATTCATGGAGATGACCATTCACCTTTAATCTTTCAATCGTAGTTCCAAGTAATGACCCAACTCTTTTTTAATTCTATATTTCTTTTACTATTTGTGATGGTTGCCATAATTAAGCATTTTACATTTTTTTAGCATATTAAGAAAAATGGATTCTTAGATATTCCTATAACGATTTACATATTATGTATAAAATCATCTTGCTAGTGGTAAGGAAAAAACACAGTCTTTGATATAATATAAAAGTGAAGTCAAGTCTATTTTTTATCATTAATCTTATAACAACTTATCTATTTTTTTTGTGATTCTTATCTTCTTCTTTTTAACATAGATAAAAATTTTAAAAAAAATAGGTAGGATTTTTTTATAAAATCAATAATGAAATGAGGCTTTTCAGTTTTATACCATAACAAAAAAATAATAATTTTTCCTTATTATTAGCAATAATGTTTTTGTCATTATTATCTCAAAAGCTCACTTTCTTACTGGATCTTTATTTCATTAGTCTACAATATATATCTTGTCTCTTTATGTATTATATCATAGAATTTATCTTTTTTTTTCCTAATTATATAGGTGAGATACTTTTTTATAAAGCATGTAAAACGTTGGAGAAGTATATAGAAATATAGTGAAAACATTATACACAATGAGGTGTCTTTATGCAATGTTCTTATTCAATTAAATTAAATCCACTTAAAAATTTTTAAGAAAACGTCACAAATGATCCATGGACTTTTACTTAATGTTCAATCTCATCTCTGAGCTTTCGATTTGCTCAATTTGGTCCATGAACTATCGATAAATGTCCGATCTAGTCCATGACTATTTGAAAATTGACCAATTTCATCCTTCCGTTAGTTAAAGTTAACGAAATTGGGCATTTTGGTCTTTTTTTTCTTTTTTTTCTTCTTCTCTCTTCCCTCCGCTAACCATGGGAAAGGGAAGCTAGCATCCAATGAGGGTTGCCCTCGCCTGGGCTAGCTAGGGCCGCCCTTGCCGGTGTCGGGTGAGGGTCGTCTTCGCCAAACGCAGGCGAGGGCACCCATCACTCAACGCCGGCGAGGGCTACCCAACCTAGTCAAGGGCCGTCCTTGTCTAACGCTAGCGAGCCTAGGGTTGCCCTTCCCTCCACCATGGCCAGCGGAGGAAAGAGAGAAGAAGAAAAAGAAAAAAAAGAAGAAAAAAGAGTCATCACTTAACGGTTTGAACGGAATGATTAGATCATATATTTATCGATAGTTCAGGGATTAAATTGAGCAAATTGAAAGCTCATCCACGAGATTGCACATTAAGTAGAAGTCTAGGGACGATTTGTGATATTTTTCCACAATTTATCTATCAATATAATCGACAACTTGAAAAGGAAATTGATTTTTGGAAGTTTCTCTTCAACAAAACAAATTTTTTTTGGAAGTGAAATAAGTGCCTTTAATATACGTCAAAAGTCTACACCAAACAAAAATCAGACATAAAATTCTTAGTTATGGTAAGTTGATCTTATATAGATATAGAAAAACTAAAAAAAAAAAGGAAAGTAAATAAATTTGAGACCACAAATCTATATTGCAATTGAATAATTGAGGGAAAATTTTTCTTTTGATGAAAATTGGGTGAATTTAGTTATATGAGGGTGGAAATAGCGTTGCCCTTTACATTTCTTTCAAATTTAGTTTAGTTGTGAGTATGAATCTCTTAAGAAATGAGGTCAATGTTAGTGTTTTGGATTGTTGGCATATGAAAAGGTGTTTGGTCAAGATATTGCTCAGTTTCCTCTTCTTTTCCTAGTAAAAAAAAAAAAAGGAAAGTAAATAAATTTGAGACCACAAATCTATATTGCAATTGAATAATTGAGGGAAAATTTTTCTTTTGATGAAAATTGGGTGAATTTAGTTATATGAGGGTGGAAATAGCGTTGCCCTTTACATTTCTTTCAAATTTAGTTTAGTTGTGAGTATGAATCTCTTAAGAAATGAGGTTAATGTTAGTGTTTTGGATTATCGGCATATGAAAAGGTGTTTGGTCAAGATATTGCTCAGCTGCCTCTTCTTTTTCTAGCAAAATAGAAAACTTAGAGATATCTTATTTATCTGCAATTTTGGAAGATTAAGCAAAGTCCTGAGTATCACGATATGCATTTTCGAAATTTTCATGTATTTTTGCAACAGCAAGGACATCATTACGATTTGATTCTAGTTTGAGCACAATCCTTTGTTTCCAAGTGAAGTAATTCCTTGCACTGTTTGAAAAATTGTAATTAAGCAAGTAACTCCTTCTATTGCGGTTGATTCGAAGATGCAAACTTAGAATTACTTCTTTGTTGTCAAAGGAAGATGAACTCGAATTTTAACATAACCTTATTTGTGGTTTAATTAGGTTTTGGGGCATTTCTTTCTCGACAAGAATGTTAGAGAACCGATCTAAAACGTATTGAATGGTCCGATTTGGTTCAACCTTTTGAAAGCAAGACAAACTGAAATCAAGCCAAGTTTCTTTCCATTAGTCTCAGTTGGATCCGAAACATAATTTGCTTTCGTTTGATTAGAATTTGGGGCAAATGATGGTAGTAAAGATTTGCTCCGTTTGAACGTCCATTTAAATTTTAAGAAAATATAACGGTTTGACCAAGCGATAGAAGGCTATTCAATGAAAAATGGTTGGCAAAAAAAACAAGGATTTTGTGGGTGCAATCACCACTTGCATTGGGAGTCAAGCATTGGAAAGAAAAAAAAAAAAAAAAAAAGAACGGAAAAAAGGAAGAAAAATGGAGAGGTGGATATTGTAATAACCATGCACAAATTACTGGTAACGGGCCGACAACCTTTCACCCGACACTAGACGTGGGCTAGTACTTGCGAATATTTTCGGCCCAAGTCATTTTCTATTTTTCTGACCAACTTAAAGCTGTCTTTTATTTTTCTCGAGCATTCTGTCTAGGTTGTTTTTGTTTATAACAAAAAGAGTCCTTGTGCTGTGATGTACTCTTCAGAAAGACCGTGGTAACTTACAACTCTGGGCCCTTGCCCAATCCCCGAAAATGCATCCGGCCCAGCTATAATTTAATTGTCGCGCTCCTAGCTCAATCAACGGTAAAAAATCTCTTGTTTCTCCCCAACAATAATTTCATTCACTATGCACTGTAGACTTGTCATTGTAGAAAGACTGAGAGAAAGTAAGCAAGCAAGAATAGATGTTTCACCATTGACTGATCATAGTTTATAATGATCATCACGTGGGCTCTCACATCCCCACAATAACGGTGATCTACGAACCATTATGGATTTTGAATCCATAAATAAAATGTTAGCTCTATTTACAGTTATAAATAGGCTGTTACACTTTTCAAGATTCTAGATTGTCCTGAAGAAGTACAGACATCGAGATTGTAGGCATAATCATCTAGCAATTGTGCGCTCATGACAATTCATTGTAGTCTTCCACTAATGTATTCACTAAGCTTTGCTTTGTTCACTAATGAACACTGCCTCAACACGTGGCCAAAATCTACATTTGTTTGCTCCCGATGGCTTTGTCGATCTATTTCCTTCAACTTATTGACTAATGAAGAATTTTTCCAATAATCTCTGCACTAATCTCATCATCTTGTTGCATTGACATCTTTCATCTTTTAACAGAGGTGTCAAACAGATGGATTGAGTCGGGTTTGGGTCGGATCATTAATGGGTCGATCCAAATTGACCCATTAACTCATTTATAACCCATATAAACCTAATGTAAATTTTTTTACTCATACCCAATCCGACTTATACCCGACCCGACCCATATTAATAAAATATTTTCATATTTAATCAAATTTAGGAAAACTTATTCTTATGTTTTCTTGTTAAAGATTATATTTCTAACAAACTTTCAAGCTTATTTCTTATATATATAAATGGTATTGCTAATATAATTTTATATAATTCAAATTTGATGGACAATTTTTATAATTTTAAAATAATTATTTAAAAAATCGAATTTTAATTTTTTTATTTTTAAAAATTAAAATTTTAATTATTTTTATTTTTATTTTTAAAATACAATTTTCTTTTTTCTTTTTTCTTTTTGGTTCTTCTTCTTCGGTTGGCCATTGGCCACGACGAAGGCCGGTGGTCAGCCACAGGTGAGCCTCGAGCTCGCCTGACGCCAGCGAGCTCGAGGATCGCTAGATCGGCGAGGCCTTCACCTCTCCAGATCCGGCAAACTTGAGGCTCGCCGGCGTCAGGCGAGCTTGAGCTCGCTCCTTGCCGGATCTGGCGAGGCTCGAGCCTTGCCCAACGCCGGTGGGTTTGAGTCTCGCTAGATCGGTGAGGCTCAAGCATCGCCGGGCATCGGCAAGGCCTCCGCCTCGCCAGATCTGGCAAGCTGAGCTCGCTCGATGCTGACAAGCTCAAGCCTTGCTTGGCCGATCGCCAACCATCGCCATGCCAGCGACCAGAGGAAGAGAAGAAAGAAAGGAAAAAAAAAAAAAAAAAAAAGAACAAGAAAGAAAAAGAAAAGAAATTATAATTTCGATTTTTATAAAAAAAAATATCTTTGTAAAGTTAAAGAGATAAGAGAGAGATTGTGAGGTTTTGAGTAAAAATGGGTTCTAAATCCAAACCCATTTAGGACTCATTTAAGATCCACTTAAGACCCACTTAAAACCCACTTATCAAAGTAAACCCATTTTGGGTTAAAGAAAAAGGTAAACCCATTTAACTACTTTTTATCAAAAACAAGTGACCCATTTGGACACCTCTATCTTTTAGGACACAAAATGCAAATGAGATGAAAGAACAGAAGATGGCGCATCAACTGGGGGATAATTTCACTTCCGGGACACGGCAAAGCTCGGAGATCCAAAATGACGATGAAGGGGCCGCCAGGCGCGTTAATGGCGTTGGTGCTCGCTGCATCCATATGGAGGCTCTTGCCAGTGCCTCCGGAGACCAGAGTGTTGCGTTCCATCCGTGCTCCAATAATTCAAACGAGGTAAAGGCATCGGCTAATGTGGCTTGCGTTTCTCGGACTTGGGTCGGTTCGCTCGTTCTAACGTGGCGCCTGTTTCAGGTGCGTGCTCCGTCATTGTCGTTGTCGTCTTTGGGGTCGTCGGAAGTGAGGGCAGATGCACGGAGCTCAACAGAGGACGCGATCGCGCAGAGACTCAACGGCTTGAAATTCGTTGAGACGCTGGTGACCGCACACAGATAAATATCGGGAATAGGCAAAAGAATGATTTCAAAAGATGTGATTTTTATCACGGTCAATGATGGAATATATCTCATTCTGGGTTCTTTGAGAAAAGACCTACGGTTTCTCTTTTGATCTTTTTATGTGTCCGATATGAATTTTCAGAAAATACAACTGTTTGACCGAAGTGATTATAAAAGGCTATACATGCTTTCGACTTGGAAATCGATGATGGTTCAGGGGTTTGATTCCTATTTGGTTTGGCAAAAAAAATTGGTTTTTTTTTTTTCTTTTTTAGCATTGGGAGTGATTTGTGAAATTTGCTCCTTTCGGCATATGCTAAGAATTTGGCGGACCAGGCTATGGTGACGTTGACAGAGTTTTCAGTCAAGAAATCTTACGTTAAATGAGTTCCACTTCATTGAAGTTAAATGGTCCGAGCCCATATTATACTGCATGTAACATTGTGTCTGTTGAAGCTCGACGATTCGGGTTCATGGGTCCGAGTTCTGGTCCAGATTGAATCTCCGATGCTAAGTTAGTGTTTTTAGGAGAGATAAAACTTGCAGAGCTACCGGGAAAAAGAATGGGATGGGAGAGGATGACTGAAATTCATACGAGAAGACTTCAGGAAGACAGAAAACTACAGCAGCCTTTCCAACGCATTAAAGCCAAGCAACGCTATCAGAAGTATCAAACTTTCCTACATGCTTGTGCTTAGTGCAAAAGTTCAGAGTAAAATGACTCGATTTGCTTCCGGATCTTGTGAATCCTCCGAGGTGGAGTCACAAGTGCGGTGAAGAAAGACGCATTCTTGACACCGCCAAACTTCCGAATCAAGGAGCAATAGTATCAGTAACTGCTGTAGGCTAATGCTGGCCCGCAACGAGTCTTCCAGGTGGTAGAAAACCAGAACATTAATCCCTAGTCATCCTTCATGAAGACTGAAAAAACCTCACTTCCACCAAGAGAGAATCGCATCTAGAAAGATTACCCGAGTCAAGGCTGAATTAAAAAGGCGGGTCATGAGGAAAAGAACCAAGGAACGATTTCAAACATTAAATCATGAGAATACATATCAAAAGCTTCCACGCTGTGCAACCTATCGTCATAGATGCCAGTTTCCAATCTCCATGTCACAATCATAACCATCCATCATTTTCATCTTCAATTCCTTCCAAGAGATACAAGAAATTTCTGCAACGGCTAAACCGTAATTAGCTAAAAAAGACAGCCTGACAACGGGCCTTAGCAAGCACTCACATCATCTTTCGTGCTTTTCCTAAAACGAGCTTCAAGTTTCAACTCAGAGCACAAACTATCTTACTAAACCCTAGACAAAACACTCCTACGAACACCCAATCAACCACAGGGAAATCATCGATTCATCATATTACTTAACCAGAGCTCAAAACACAAATTCACGGCAAGACACCAATCGAACTCTCCTCGAGCACCAAATCAGTAGCATCAAAATCGCCAATCGCCAAAATCTCGAGGTATGCATACACACCATCAAGTTTACTCCTGGAGTTAATATCTGTGCTTTTGACCTACCCAAACTTAAGGGAAACTGGTGAAGGATTGGCACTCACCTACCAGGACTGAAATCTGTTATTAAAAGCAACCATATATCTATTGATCTATTGTGCCAATTTAATCATAAATCTTTTAATGATTTATATTTTGCCAGCTCAATCATATACTTTTGGTTATTACTATCATACCTTTATATCTATCTAAAAATTGACCCTAATTAAATGAAGTAAATGAGGGATCATGTTAAATTTTGCAAGTGTACAGTTGCTATCCCATTATATTCAAGCAGCGGAGGTTAAGAAAATTTACGAGATTGAGGGACCATACCACTTTTCTTCTACGTTTCATTGAAAGTATGAAAATGCGAAATGCCTGTAACTCAGCCGATTTTGTAGCGTTAGACTAGGTTGCTTCTTTTTCCATTTTCTTAATTAATTAATTATTTATTTTTTTGTCAGAATTAATTTATTTATTTCAAATTTATGTTCATCTCTCTCCTAGACTTTTTCTCATGATTAGAGGTGATTAATGAACCGTCCCAAGTTGGGCCCTTGGGTCAAGCCAAAATCGTATCCTAGGCCCACCCATTAAAGATGCAAATGAAAAATTGAGGGCCCCAAACTTGGACCGACTGGCCTAGATGAGCCTGAAAATGGCTCTTTCGCACAAATGTTTGGTTCTAAAATGTCTTCGTTCTTGTTATGTGATAAGAGTTGCCCAATCCAAATCATAAACTCCATAATGCCAAGAGATGATTGGATTATTGTCAAAATTTCACTGTTTGAATAGACATTCCATGGGATTACAAAGTGCAAAAATATGTGAAGAGTTTAATATTTGAATAGTTTGGCATTCCCCTCACATAAAAATTGGTCTTTGGCTTAAGATAAAAGCTTGAAAATTATACATGTGAAGGAAAATAGAGAGTCTACATATATTCAAACTCATGACTTCCTCTTTTAGTTCCATGTAAAGTTTTGTGAAACCACTAGTAATCTTGTGTCATGGTCCGAAAAATCAACATGATCTGAAGGTGAACTAAATGAAGACCATGACCGATCCATGAACAAGGAACCCTCAACCTATCTTCTGTAATCATAGAACTTTCTTGAGTGATTCTAGAATACTCTTGAGAGTTGGCAATATGGTAATTGTACATATGCATTAAATGCAGATAGGTGGTAGTTGAAGAGATCTCATCTTCATCGTTAGATTAAAAATGAGATCTATGGCTATGATTAATCATGGACTTCTATAAATAGCAGTCTCTTTCCCTAATGAAGGTGTACTGAACAAAGACCGTGATCCATGAACAAGGAACCCTCAACCTATCTTCCCCAACCATAGAATTTTCGTGAGTGATTCTAGAATACTCTTGAGAGTTGGCAATATGGTTATTGAACATATGCATTAAATGCGGATAGGTGGTAGTTGGAGAGATCTCATCTCCACCATTAGATTAAAAATGAGATCTACGGCTATGATTAATCATGTACTTCTATAAATAGCGGTCTCTTTCCCTTCATTTGTATCATACTCTCAAGTAGAATATATATTGAGACCTTCTCTCTAAAGTTTCTCTTTTTACAATTTGTATGAGTCAAGTGTGAGTAAGACTATTTGAGAGAAATCCTAAAGCCTAAAGCCGCACGGAAGCCACACATATCAGGAAACTTACATAGAGATTAGGAAACTTAGAAAGACCTACATAGACATCCTCACTTCTTTCTTGAAGTTATGCACAGGTTAGGAAACTTACATAGACATCCTCACTTCTTTCTTAAAGTTATATTGCATAGCATGTGACGAGAAAATAAAAAATGGTTCTCTATCTGACGGGAAAGCTAGAGAACTGTGTCGTACTAATTATCGTTTGTCTTTGCTATCTGTTAAAATGTGCAGTAGTTATGTTTTCATTCTTATTTTTCCTCTGACTTTTGTAGATTGTTAAAGAGACGTACAAAAATCATTAGCCGAATTCAATTCGAGTGCTGTGTTCAGTAATGAAGAGATATGATGAGTGTCTCCATAAGTATTCTAGAAGGGCTTTTGAGGTGATGCCTACGTAAAAAATATTGACTATTTTTCTGTTGCAATGAAGTAGAATCTCAATATTATTTTATCATGTGTGACTCTTAATAATTTGGTTGTGTGATGGTTATTAGATTGGGAAAATTATGTATTTATGAACTTTGTTTACTCTTTTCTTTTGTGCTTATGATTAGGTGGTTGCATTGGGTTTGGCTTTGATACAATTATTTTTTTTTGTTGGCCAACACTTTATTTGATTTTCTCTTTTTTATGGCCATTATTGTGTCAGATTATGGAGATCAATATTTCACTAGACATGTTTTTCTCACATTATGAGACAATTGGTCTAAAAATTTATCTATGGTGCAGAAAGTGCAATAATTGAGTGGCTAAATTTTTTTATAATTTTGTTAAGTTGGATTTTGAAAAACTTAGTCTCAAGTTCTTGAATAAGGAGTTTGGTGCAGTTAAAAGATGATATAGACATTGTTAGATAAGGTTTTCCTTTCTATAAAAGAGATGTAGTGTGTGGACTAATTACAATCATTGAAGATTGTTTATTTTTTTTCTAGATTATTTTGATTTCTCTGTATGCAGAGCGATAATTTAAGCAATCCTCTCTTGAATAAATTGGTCCATGCAGGAAATCAAGATAAATGCATTTATGGAGTTAGACTTGCAGTGTTCACGTGCTATACAAAGCATGAAAAATGAGCTGAGAGTAGCTTGTCATATACGTTTTGCTGATATTGATAAAGTTGTTGAGGTTAGTAGTCATGTTTGATGTTGCCCATAGAGAATAATCATTTTCTCTTGTTCAATTTTTTCTTGGTATACCTTATTTTATGAACTTGAATATGTTGTTTTGTTTGTTAACTAACTTTGCATTAATGTCTCATTAGATCAAATTACTTCTAACAATTACAGCATGGTTTATTTTAATAGCATTTGGTCTGTATTTCAATAATGTAGATTCGAAGTTGTCTTTATCTAATGAAAAATAATCTTGTGGAATGTTGATGATGGTGAAATTTTGAGATGGTCGTCATTGGTGCGGGGTCTAATTAGTGTCTAGTGGATTTAGATGTGTTGAAAGGGTGGAAGAAATGAGAGCATTTGAGAATATTTTCCATGGTTGTAGCAAATGCAAACGAGATCTAGTTCTAAATGTAGCGAGCTGTGAAATATCCCCTAGTGCCATGGGAGTGTATTATATCTAAGATGTTCTCCATCTAATGGAAAAGCTAGAGAACTATGTGGTACTGATTATCGCTTGTCATTGCTGTCTGTTAAAATGGCCAATAGTTATATTTGCATTCTTATTTTTCTTCTGACTTTTGTAGATTGTTAAAAAGGCGAAGTGTCGTAGAACTTATAATTCAGCTATTATGACTTTCATGTCTACTTTAATTCAATTTAAGCCACCGGAATATGTAAGCAATGTTTTACCAGATAAATAAATGATCTATCATTTCAATATTTTCCTAATTACAGTTAATGTAGACCGGCATGAGTGAGGCTTATTAGTAAACAGTATAAAATCATTAGAAGAATTCAATGTGAGTGATGTTGAGGCTGGTTCAGCAAGAAAGAAATATGAGGAGTGTCTCCATAAGTATTCTAGAAAGACTAGGCCTATGTAAAAAATGCTGATCATTTTTCTACTACAATAAAGTAGAATCTCAATGCTCTTTTTATCATGTGTGGCTCTTAATAATTTGATTGTGTGATGGTTATTAGATTAGGGGAATTATACCTCTATAAGCTTTGTTTACTCTTTTATTTTTTGCTTGTGATTAGGGAGTTGCTTTTTGGTTTGGTTTTGATACTGTTGATTTTTTTTTTTTTTTGCCAACACTTTATTTTAATTTCTCCCTTTTATGGCCATTATCATGTCTGATTATGGAGATCAATATTTCACTAGATATGTCTAGACATGTTTTTCTCACATTATGAGACAATTGGTCTAAAAATTGATCTATGGCGCATAAAATGCAATAATCGAGTGGCCAACATTTTTGAAAATCTTGTTAAGTTGGATTTTGAAAAACTTTGTCTTAAGTTCTTAAATAGGGAGTTTTGTGCGATTAAAAGATGATGTAAACATTGTTAAATAAGGTTTTCATTTCTATAAAAGATTTGTGATGTGTGGACTAATTACAGTTATTGAATATTGTTTTTTTTTTCTAGATTATTTTGATTTCTCTGTATACAAAACGATAATTTAAGCAATCCTCTCTTAAATAAATTGGTCCATGTAGGAAACCAAGATGAATGCATTTATGGAGTTAGACTTGAAGCGTTCACATGCTATACAAAACACGGAAAGTGAGCTGAAAGTAGCTTGTCGTGCACGTTTTGCAGATATTGATAAAGTTATTGAGGTTAGTAGTTACGTTCGATGCTACGCATAAAGAATAATCATTTTTCTCTTTTTTAATTTTTTCTTGGTATACCTTATTTTATGAGCTTGAATATATTTTTTTGTTTTCTTTTGAGACCAGAATTTTATTAACTAATTTTGCATTGATATCTCATTATATCATATTGCTTCTAACAATCAAAGCTTGGCTTATTTTTATAGCATTTGGTATGTGTTTCAATAATATAGATTCGAAGTTGTCTTTATCTAGTGAAAAATGATCTTGTGGAATATTGATGATAGTGAAATTTTGAGGCGACCATTACTGGTACAAAATCTAATTAGTGTCTAGTGGATTTAGATGTGTTGAAAGGGTGGAAGAGATGTGGGCATTTGAGAACATTTTACATTATTGTAGGAAATGCAAACGAGATTCAGTTCCAAATATAAGCAGTTGTGAAACATCTCTTAATGTCATGAGAGTGCAGTATATCTAAGATATTCTCTATTTGACCGAAAACCTAGAGATTTGTATGGTACTGATTATCACTTGTCTTTGCTATCTATTAAAATGTGCAATAGTTATGTTTTCATTCTTATTTTTCCTATGACTTTTGTAGATTGTTAAAGAAACGGAGTGCCGTAGAGCTTATGATTCAACTACTAAGGTCATCATGTCTACTTTGATCCAATTTAAGCCACTAGAGGAAGTAAGCAACGCTTTGCTAGAGAAATAAATAATCTATCATTTTAATATTTTCCTAATTACAGTTAATGTAAACTGGTATGAGTGAGGCTTATGAGTAAGCAATACAAAAATCATTAGCCGAAATCAATGCGAATGTTGTTGATGCTGGTTCAGCAAGGAAGAGATATGAGGAGTGTCTCCAAAAGTATTCTAGAAGGGCTTTTGAGGTAATGCCTACGTAAAAAATGCTAAACATTCTTTTACTGTATAATCTCAATGCTATTTTCATCATATGTGGCTCTTAATGATTTGGTTATGTGATGATTATTAGATTGGAGAAATTATGTCTCTATGAGCTTTATTTACTCTTTTCTTTTGCACTTGTGATTAAGTGGTTGCATTGGGTTTGATTTCGATTCTGTTGATTTGTTTTTTTTTCCAACACTTTTTTTGATTTTTTCCCTTTTATGAACATTATTGTGTCAGATTATGGAGTATATTTCATTAGACATGTTTTTATTATATTATGAAACACTTAGTCTAAAAATTGATCTATGGTGTAGAAAATGCAATAATCGAGTAGCCAACATTTTTGAAAATTTTGTTAAGTTAAAATTTGAAAAGCTTAGTCCTAAGTTTTTTAATATGGAGTTTGGTACGATTAAAAGATAATGTTGACATTGTTATATAATGTTTTTCTTTCTATAAAATAACTGTGATGTATGGACTAATTACAGTTATTGAAGATGGTCTATTTTTTTTTTTAAGATTATTTTGATTTCTCTATATGCAAAGCGATAACTTAATCAATCATCTCTTGAATAAATTGGTCAATGTAGGAAATCAAGATGAATTTATTTATGGAGTTAGACTTGCAATGTTCACGTGTTATGTAAAGCATGGAAAATTAGCTGAGAGTAGTTTGTCTTGCACCTTTCGCTGATATTGATAAAGTTGTTGAGATTAGTAGTCATGTTTGATACTGCCTATAAAAAATAATCATAGTTCTCTTTTTCAATTTTTTTTTTTTGTATACCTTATTTTATGAGCTTGAACATGTTGTTTTGTTTGTTTTTTAGATATGACTATTATTAACTTATTTTGCATCGATGTCACATTAGATCAAATTACTTTCAACAATAAGAACCTGGACTTATTTTTATAGCATTTAATCTACGTTTCAATAATGTAAATTGGAAGTTGTCTTTATCTAGTAAAAATGATATTGTGGAATATTGATGATGGTGAAATGTTGAAGAGGCAATCATTGGTGCGAGGTCTAATTAGTGTCGAGTGGATTAGGATGTGTTGAAAGGGTGGAAAAGATGAGGACATTTGAGAATATTTTCCATGGTTGTAACAAATATAAACAAGGTCCAGTTCTAAATGTAGGGAGCTGTGAAATATCCCCTAGTGTCATGGGAGTGCAGTATATCTAAGATGTTCCCTATCTGACAGGAAAGCTAGAGAACTGAGCGGTGCTAATTATTGCTTGACATTGCTATCTATTAAAATGTGCAATAGTTATGTTTTCATTCTTATTTTTCATTTAACTTTTGTAGATTGTTAAAGATGCAGAGTGTCGTAGAGCTTATGATTCAGCTTCTAAGGTTTTCATGTCTTCTTTGATCCAATTTAAGCCACCGGAGGATGTAAGCAACGCTTTGCCAAAGAAATAAATGATCTATCATTTCAATATTTTCCTAATTGCAGTTAATATAGACTAGCATAAGTGTGGTTTATGAGTAAACAATACAAAAATCATTAGACAAATTCAATACGAGTGCTATTGATGCTGGTTTAACAAGGAAGAGATATGATGTGTATTTTTATAAGTATTCTAGAAGAGGTTTTAAGATTATACCTACGTAAAAAATGCTGACCATTTTTCTACTGTAATGAAGTAGAATCTCAATGTTATTTTTATCATGTGTGGCTCTTAATAATTTGGTTGTGTGATGGTTATTAAATTAGGGAAATTATGTTTTTATGAGGTTTGTTTACTCTTTTCTTTTGTGCTTGTGATTTAGTGGTTGCATTGGGTTTGGCTTTGATACTGTTGATTTTTTTTTTTTGCCAACACTTTATTTGATTTTCTCCATTTTGTGGCTATTATCATGTCAGATTATGCAGATCAATATTTTACTAGATATGTTTTTCTCATATAATGAGAAAATTGATCTAAAAATTGATCTATGGTGCAGAAAATACAATAATCAAGTGACCAACATTTTTTAAAATCTTGTTAAGTTGGATTTTGAAAATCTTAGTTTCAAGTTCTTGAATAGGGAGTTTGGTGCAGTTAAAAAATAATGTTGACATTGTTAGATAAGGTTTTCCTTTCTATAAAAAAGTTGCGGTGTATGAACTAATTACAGTTATTGGAGATAGTCTTTTTTTTTTTTAAAGATTATTTTGATTTCTCTGTATATATAGCGATAACTTAAGCAATCATCTCTTGAATAAATTGGTCCATGCAGGAAACCAAGATGAATGCATTTATGGAGTTAGACTTACAATGCTCACGTGCTATACAAAATATGGAAAATGAGCTGAAAGTAGCTTGTCGTGCACCTTTTGCTAATATTGATAAAGTTGTTGAGGTTAATAATCATGTTTGATGATGCCCATAGAGAATAATCATTTTTCTCTTGTTCAATTTTTTCTTTGTAAACCTTATTTTATAATCTTAAATATGTTGTTTTGTTTGCTTTTGAGACTTGAATATTATTAACAAATTTTAGATCAAATTGCTTCCAACAATCAGAGCCTGGCTTATTTTTATAGCATTTGGTCTATGTTTCAATAATGTAGATTTGAAGTTGTCTTTATCCCGTGAAAAATGATCTTGTGGTATGTTGATGATGGTGAAATCGTGAGGCGGCCATCATTGGTGTGGGGTCTAATTAGTGTCTAGTGGATTTAGATGTGTTGAAATGGTGGAAGAGATTAGGACAATTGGGAATATTTTTCATGGTTATAGTAAATGCAAACGAAGTCTAGTTTCAAATGTAGGGAGCTGTGAAATATCCTCTAATACAGTACATGTAAGATAATTCTCTATCTAACGCAAAGAATGTTATGCTTAGAAAGGATTACAAAATATAATGTTTATTTTTGAATAATGAAATGCAAATTACAATATCTTAGGCATCTATTTATAAGGAGGTCGTCATGTAGAAAATAACCATATAATTGAAATTGAATAACAAAATTAAGGAAAAAATATTGATAAAAGGAAAAGTTATTAAAACACAACTAGAAAATCTACAAAATGAATCTGAAATCCATGACATTTCGGAAATCAAGGGAAATGCGTGAATCAAATATTGTAGGCCATTTATAATCTCGAAAATCATGCAATCATTTTTGATTTGTGGGACTGCTTGCTCTTATGATGCTCCAATGTTTCCATAAAGGCATTTGTATGTTGTTCTACATCACTATCTAATGCTGAAGTTAGTAGGCTATTTATTGGTTAATCAATCTCATAAATAACATGCTAAGCTTTTCTTTAAATTTGAGTACCTTTCAAGCAGCTATAGTGATGTTGGGAGATGAGATTCTCTTCTCTTTGCAAAGCATTTAGTGTGGAACATGTGAAAGAGGAGTACAAAAGGCTACTTGGAATTCTTTTGCGTAGATCTTTGGTTCTACAATGTGTTAGCTCTCGTGATGAGATAAGAGTTGCCCATTCCATATCACAAACATCCGTAATGCCAAGAGATGATTGGATCATCAAAATTTCACTCTTTGGATAGCCATTGCATGGGATTACAAAGTGCAAAATTATGTGAACATTGCCAATAGTTCTAAAAGCTTTATTATTGAATGGTTTAACACTCCCCTCATGTAAAGATTGGTGTTCGGCTTAAGATTAAAGCATGGAAATTATTCATGAGGAGGAAAATAAGGAGTCTACAAATATTCGAACTCGTGATGTCCTATTTCAATTCCATGTCAAAATTTGTGGAACCACGAGTAACCTTGTGTCATGGCTCAAAGAATCAACATGATCCAAAGGTGTCCTGAACGAAGGCCATGACCAATCCGTGAACAAGGGACCTCAACCTATCTCCCATGGTCTTAAAGATTTCTTGAGTGATTCTAGAATAATCCTAGAGGCAAACATAATTGTAAACATGCATTAAATGTGAGTAGGTGATAGTTGGGGAGATCTCATCTCCACCGTTAGATCAGAGAGGAGATGTATGACTACGGTTAGTCATACTTATATAAATAAGGGCCTCCTCCCCCTCATTTGTATCATTTCATTCTCAAGTAGATTACACATTGAAAGCTTATCTCTCTAAAGTTTCTCTCTTTACGATTCGTATGAATAAGTGTGAGTAAGGTTGCTTGGGAGAAATCTAAGGTCACACAGATTAAAGAACGCTAGATCGATCTTGGAACAAGCAAAATAGGAGTACAAAATGCCACTTTGTATTCTTTCGCACGGATCTTTGGTTCTACAATGTCTTAGCTCTTGTTATGTGAAAAGAGTTGCCCATTCTAGATCATAAACTCTAAAATGCCAAGAGATGATTGGATCATTGTCAAAGTTTCACTCTTTGAATAGACATTGTATGGGATTACAAAGTGCAAAAATATGTGAACACTGCCAATATTTCTAAAAGTCTTATTAGACGAAGGTGTAGTATACTATTTGAATGGTTTGGCACTCCCCTCATAGAAAAATTGGTCTTTGGCTAAAGATTAAAACCTGAAAGTTTTACATAGGGAGGAAAATAAGGAGTCTACAAATATTCGAACTCATGACGTCCTCTTTTAGTTCTATGTCAAAATTTGTGGAACCAAGAGTAATCTTGTGTCACGGCTCGAACAATCAACATGATCCAAAGGCTTCCAGAACGAAGGCCATGACCAATCTGTGAAGGGACCCTCAACCTATCTCCTACGGTCTTAAAGATTTCTTGAGTGATTCTAGAATAATCCTAGAAGCAGACATAATTGTACACATACATTAAATGTGAGTAAGTGATAGTTGGGGAAATCTCATCTCCACCGTTAAATGAGAGAGGAGATGTATGACTATGGTTAGTCATACTTATATAAATAAGGGCTTCCACACCCTCATTTGTATCATTTTCATTCTCAAGTATAATACACATTGAGAGCTTATCTTTCTAAAGTTTCTCTCTTTACCATTCGTATGAATTGAGTGTGAGTAAGGCTCATTGGGAGAAATCTAAGGTCACATAGATTAGAGAACGCCAAATCGATCATGGAACAAGTAAAATAAGAGTACAAAAGGCCACTTTGTATTCTTTCGCACGAATCTTTTGGTTCTATAATGTCTTAGCTCTTGTTATGTGATAAGAGTTGCCCATTCCAGATCATAAACTCTAAAATGCCAAGAGATAATTGGATCATTGTCAAAGTTTCACTCTTTGAATAGACATTGTATGGGATTACAAAGTGCCAAAATATGTGAACACTACCAATATTTCTAAAAGTCTTATTAGACGAAGGTGCAGTTTACTATTTGAATGGTTTGGCACTCCTCTCACGCAAAAATTGGTCTTTGGCTAAAGATTAAAACTTGAAAGTTTTACATGGGGAGGAAAATAAGGAGTCTACAAATATTCGAACTCATGACGTCCTCTTTTAGTTCTATGTCAAAATTTGTGGAACCAAGAGTAATCTTGTGTCACGGCTCGAACAATCAACATGATCCAAAGGTGTCCAAAATGAAGGCCGTGACCAATCTATGAACAAGGGACCCTCAACCTATCTCCTACGGTTTAAAGATTTCTTGAGTGATTCTAGAATAATCCTAGAGGCAGACATAATTGTACACATGCGTGAGTAGGTGATAGTTGGGGAAATCTCATCTCCACCGTTAGATCAGAGTGGAGATGTATGACTATGGTTAGTCATACTTATATAAATAAGGGCTTCCACACCCTCATTTGTATCATTTTCATTCTCAAGTAGAGTACACATTAAGAGCTTATCTTTCTAAAGTTTCTCTCTTTATGATTCGTATGAATTGAGTGTGAGTAAGGCTCATTGGGAGAAATCTAAGGTCACATAGATTAGAGAACGCCAAATCAATCTTGGAACAAGTAAAATAAGAGTACAAAAGGCCACTTTGTATTCTTTCGCATGAATCTTTTGGTTCTATAATGTCTTAGCTCTTGTTATGTGATAAGAGTTGCCCATTCCAGATCATAAACTCTAAAATGCCAAGAGATGATTGGATCATTGTCAGAGTTTCACTCTTTGAATAGACATTGTATGGGATAAAAAGTGCAAAAATATGTGAACACTGCCAATATTTCTAAAAGTCTTATTAGACGAAGGTGCAGTTTACTATTTGAATGGTTTGGCACTCCCCTCACATAAAAATTGGTCTTTGGCTAAAGATTAAAACTTGAAAGTTTTACATGGGGAGGAAAATAAGGAGTCTACAAATATTCGAATTCATAACGTCCTCTTTTAGTTCTATGTCAAAATTTGTGGAACCAAGAGTAATCTTGTGTCACGGCTCAAACAATTAACATGATCCAAAGGTGTCTAGAATGAAGGCCGTGACCAATCTGTGAACAAGGGACCCTCAACCTATCTCCTATGGTCTTAAAGATTTCTTGAGTGATTCTAGAATAATCCTAGAGGCAAACATAATTGTACACATGCGTGAGTAGGTGATAGTTGGGGAAATCTCATCTCCACCATTAGATCAGAGAGGAGACGTATGACTATGGTTAGTCATACTTATATAAATAAGGCTTCCACACCCTCATTTGTATCATTTTCATTCTCAAGTAGAATACACATTGAGAGCTTATCTTTCTAAATTTTCTCTCTTTACGATTCGTATGAATTGAGTGTGAGTAAGGCTCATTGGGAGAAATCTAAGGTCACACAGATTAGAGAACGCTAGATCAATCGACCCATGATAGACATCCTCACTTCTTTCCTAAAGTTATATTGCATAGCATATAATGAGAAAATAACAAATCAAGCCCATTATCTGTCGAAATCTGAGGTCTAAAATAAATCCTACAACTAACTATGCTTGCTGTACCCATTATATTACAGAAAAGCACGGATCTTTTTTGTCATTTTATGCGTCATCTTCAGTGTGCTCTATGGATAATTTGCCGCTTCTTGGCACTTTTTCTTCTGAATATGAAGCGTGATGTCATGGTCAGTCGAAATGGCAAAGGCTTGCCATGCTCTTGCGAGAACGGTTTTCCTTTTTTCTTTCAACATTTTTCCGAGTTTGTTACATCTTTCTCCATGTTGACTTATTGCTTTCAATCTACCAGCTGGGAAGAACTAATAAAAGACCTTGCCAAAATGTTAATTGATCAGAAGAGATTTGAGAGGAGTTCATTGAGGCCGATATGTCGGGCCACTGAAGAAGATCGAGCGGGGTTGCTTAGGAAGCAATCTTCGGAGAGAGAATTGCTCGAGCTAAATGGGATCATCAAAGCTGACTTGCAATTACACCTATAAAAAAACCTTACCGAAATGGGTGTTTGGTCATTCCCAATCTGCTTCAAATACCTTCCGGATCATCTAAAGCTCTCGATCTTGGCATGGCTTTCTGTCCGTGACCTTGCTAGCCTAGGTTTTGTGAACAAGGCATTTCGGTGTTTCGCATCCGATGATTCCTTGTGGAAGCTGAAGTTTATGGCTGAGTTTGAACCATGATCGGAATGCGGCGAAGAGATGGATTGCAAGCAAAATTTCAAAGAGTTAATGAAGAAGAAAGAGAGAATGTTTGTCGGCAGGCACCTTCTGATGGTGAGTTCTATCCTCTCTTCGTCAAAATGAAGAAGAATCCTCCAGAAAACGCAGCTTAAAGCAGCTATTCATTTGGGTCGCAAGGCCAGAAATCTTTTGGGCTTAATATACACCCGGATCCACCGAAATCTGGCCCTGATATCAAAATTTGTCGTGGATTAACACCAAAAGATGCACCAATCAAGTCGCTAATTTGATCCCCAAGTCTTATGCTTGTTTGCAAAAGATGGTGAGGTCGTTCTAGTCTTGTGCGATTTAGCCAGTCGCCGGAAGTGGTCGCCATAGACTTGGGACATTCTAGGGTTTCTGAGGATTTTTCCCTCGAGCTTCCAAAGGACTCTTTGACTTATCATTTTTTTTTTTTTTGGTAAAGATCTTTGACTTATCTTGTTACATAGTAGCTGCGACTCGTACCAGGAAGGATAACCTGCAGGCATCATCTCGTTCTTATAGAGTACAAATTATCAAGACATGATAGGAAGGCCTCCGGTCGTGAAAAACCCAAAACTACCAAAATCGGATAACGAGAACGGAGATGAGTATGACGAGGATGATGTGAGGCAGAGGCGGTGCTTAGGCTCTAGGTTCAGGACTTTGCCATGCGATACTAATACAATAAAAACTTTTTTAAATGAGGACTTTTTTTTTTCTTTTTTACTTTTCCTAATAATATTGTATCCTCACATGTATTATTAAAGGAAATTACGTAGTAAAACTACATATACAAAATGAGGGTCTATTTTATATCCAAAACATTTTTGGTGCCGGAATGAACATGTTCCCAATTAGTTGGAATGATTTCCTCCTATTTTTGTGATTTTCTTTTTGAAAGAAAATCGTATTCGTTACTTAAAGGGATTCTATACATATAACTTTTATGGCAAAGCAACTTAACAAATCCATTCTTATGTAACGAGTGTGTGCTTAACCTTGCATGTGCCGTGTTAATCCTCCTTGTCTTTTGAACACCATACTCTGGACTTTGTTGCTTATGCAATTCTAAAAGGTGAGATTTCACCTCTTAGGTCAAAGAATTTCTCAGCTTTTCTTATTGTTGAATTATTATTGCAATAAGCTCTGTCTTGTCTCTCTCACTCTCACCCTAAAGGTTGGGTGTGGCTAAGTGTTACTATAAGCTATGAAGTCCCAACATGCAAAGATTATCGAAGATTATGCGTATCATGTGGTAGTTAAAAACAAGGGGTTTATTCATTTGAAATCACTCCATTTTGTGTCCTCATAATAAAAAAGTATTCACTTTCAATGCGCGTTTAAGGGGAAAATGAAAGAGAAACACAAAAGATATAAAAATAAATCTTCAAGGGTATCGTCCTATGCTTTTAAAGCTTGAGATGTTAAACGAATGCGTGATTTAACGTATGAAGTGAATACTAGTCTCTTTACATCATATCGGTGAGATAGGCCTCTGCTATTCCAAATTTGGATAATTGTTTGCAATCCCTTGAACCTAGATTTCCTCAGCTTGCTGATTATAGGAGAAGCATAGTTTGGCTTAAGTTGCAATCGGGGTAAAAGGCTTTTTATGTTTTAGGTATTTAATGGATTCGTTAGTCTTTGCAAAAGACATTAACTGTTTCGCACGACTTATTTACGAGACATTACAATTAAGCATGTGAATGGATAACGCGAATTACCCTACCAGTTAACAAATTACATATATCCAGTATATGCATTCTGGTGAGAGGAAGCAATTCTAAAATATAAGGCCCAAATGATGATCAAAGATGTTGGAAAAAAGTTGGCGGAAGACGACTAACCTCTTTTGTTAATGCACAATGAACAATTTACCCCGGAACAAACATTGAATTACGGGTGAACGACGAACAATAAGACTTCACAATGGTCTAAATGCAGTCACAAGGAAAACATCCAATTTCCACAGCATAAATGCCAGTTGTCTTTGTAAAGAACTAATGGAACGCCTTTTTTTCTTTGATGGAAAGAGGAGAAGAAGATAGAACAATTTCTTTCTCAACATAGTGTCTACCAACCGTCCCAACAGTCATCTTCAAAAGTTTTTCATACCCTTTCAAATAATGTATTTCTATCATAACATATTAAGACGAGACGGTGCGTCTTAATTGCACCCCATCATAGATGTACTAATAAAATACAACAGAAGAAATTGTCCTATGTATATAGAACCCATCACAGTACAACAGTAACACTCGAGTGACATCCTAGAACCGAAGTTATAATCTACTGGTCATGAGCGATCTAAAAAATGTTGATGAAAGCTATGGAAGTGAGATCAAAGAACTTTATCGCAATCAAGTTCGAATTCAACACGAAGTGGCAAGTGATCACTCGGACGGCAATAGTTTGGCAGCCCACCGGCCGTCTCGTACGAGTTTGATTCGAGAAGCTCTAGGAAACTGACGGCTTGATGTTTAATGAAGGGCAAAAGGGTATATAATCAAGAGTGCTGGTGTAGTTGGGAGTGCAATTGGTGAACGATGGCTCTCCTCTAACAGAAGCATATATGCGAGGAATAGGAAGCTCATCCAAACATGTCATTTTTGGTGTTGCTGATGAAAGATCGCTTAACACAAAGAATATCTACTTCTTATATACAGGCAAGAATTGGATCCAAATAGGAAATCTCATTTCAAGAAGGCTTCTCAAACTAGGAAACCTATTCCTTGTGGAATCCAAAAAACCCAAAAATGTCCATGGATTCTATTATTTATGTCTCTATCCTAGTTTATCCGATCTTCATATCATTGTTTCGTAATTCCATGAAATATCCTCAGTGCTCCGCGGAGTTATCTTTTTGTTCACAGGCTATTTTACTGCTCCAAGGGTTCTGAATTCGAACAAGTATTTCTCGGGTCCTTATGGCGCGAAACACTTCTTTCCGGGCTGGCTATTCCTTCTGTTAGCCGAAAAATTGCCTATTTCATCGACCACATAGCCTACCGGGGAAGATATACCTTCCCAGATCTCACTTCTCAGCCTGCTCGATTCATTCGAAAGTTCATCCGGTTCTATTGATGGGTGAGTCACTCAGGAGAAACTGAAACTGCTTCTCGTAGAACCAAAATGGCTGGGCTTTTTATGTCCTCTATCTTACTCATTCCGCAATATCTCTCAGGCATAAAGCCAGTGAAAGGAAGGAAAAATCAATGTATACTGGAGGCCGCTGGGTCTTGGCTGGGAGCCCATATCATGCCTAGGGATTGGTGGGTGGAATAGCGAAGGGTGTGGAATTGGACAGCATCACTAAAACGGGCATAACTGGTAGTACGGTCAATTGAATGGAATCCAGCCACAGAAGTACGTTGATTTTAAGTGCACAACTTGAGGAATAACAATAAAGCTGCTTATAGTCTCCTTCACTTTACTGACAAGTCAAAAAGATCTTCAAAGTAAATCTTTTCGGCCAGCCTAAGTTGTTTCGTCGCAATATGAAGTTGTGGACCACCACCTATCGATAGACGCCATGGACGAGATTCACCAAGCTTGAGACTATAACCTTTTTTTTCCGAAATAAGCCCAAGTAGTCCCCTTAAAACTTTGAAGTCTACGTGGAATGGACATTAGTCAATTGATCTCATTTAATATATTGGGATGGACATTAATACATTGATTTTGTTGGAAAGTATAGTGAAGAAGATTCTAAAGTTCTGCCCCCACCAAGTGCTTACAGCAATCTACAAGATCTCAAGCTTTGGGTAACTACCCAGGGCCAGATTTGAGACTCGAATAAAAAATAGTGATTTTTATTGAGACAAAAAAAAAGTTCAAGTAAGAATTGTCACTCAAAATAAAGTTGGTGTCTTTTTTTTTTTTTATTAGCCCGATTTTTTTGTTGATAAGTGCAGGAGGAGACGACGCCGATCTTTATAACATATCCCATCCACCCGTTGCAAGATCATGCTTACTGTTTTGATTAAAGGCACGTTTAGTAATGATTTTGTTTCCGGGAGTAGATTCTAATCATAAATAATTATTTTTTATTATATTCCGAAAACATATTCTAATCATTTTAAGCCGTTTGGTAACTGTCTAAAATTTCTGATTTTGGAATAGAATTGTATTTGGTATCGTGCTCATTGATTATGTTCCAAATCAATTTCTTTTCATTTTTAAATAATTTTTTTCCTTTTTCTCCTATTTTTTATTTTCTTTTTTCCTTTTTTTCTTTTCTTTTTTTTTTCCTTTTTCTCCTATTCTTCTTCTTCTTCTTGTAGCTGGTCGTTGGGCGACTTCACCGGAGCATCGCCGGCCCTCGTCGGTTGAGCCTCGTCGATAGCTGTGCGAGCCTCAATGGTGGCTAGGCCGGCCTTGCCCTGGCAAGGCTCGCCTAACCCCGACGAGGCTCACCGGACCGATTGCCAGCAATCGACAACGGGCAGCGGCAAGCGGTGGTGGACGACGGTCGCGGGATGGCGATCGATGAAAAAGAATAAAAGAGAAGAAAAAAGAGTTAGTTTTGATTCTCAAATTTATTCCCGAAACAAAAATCAACTTTTTTTTATTCTTGATTTTACTCCAAATATGTTCCTGGGAATAAAAATTTTACAAAACGCGATTATGTTCCAAAACTACTCCCAGGAGCAAAAAATCAAAATTGGGTACTATTTGGCATGTTGCCAAACAGCCCCTAACTTGCGTGTTACAATTCAGAAACTCATATGAAGCTCTGATCAGTAACATGCACTCAGAAATGCATAACTCGATGAGAGCTCAAAAATTATTATTTCAAGCCAAAATTCAAACAGACCGAAAAGAGATTCTTGCATAACAAATGTGCTGCTGATATCATTAAGGGTATTCTACTCTTTTTGAATAAATGAACTTCATAAAAAGGGCAGCATTTGCATTTGTACCGAGGGTTCTAGTTGAAAGAAGTTAATGCAAAACGTCAGGGTAGAATTTAATGGATATCTACTCTAGGAGTAGGGAGTAGAGGTGGGTGATGAATGGGCTGTCGGTCGCTTCACTTTGCGGGCGCCTGCGGGATTGAGGTCCCTAATGTTGATGCTCGTGGTGAGATCTCAAATTCAAGGTGATCATAATCGGATTTGAGGTTGGCCTATGCACTAAATCCTCATCACTTCTAATTTTGGGAAGGATCAAGTCGTGCCAGTCTGTTCATTAACTTCGCTTGATATGCACTATGATGCTTGCTTGTGCTCTTGATGCACGGCAGTCAAGATTTGATTTCATCTTATATTTGATATTTGATGTCTTGCTCTGATATCATTGGGATATTAGGATTATATACATATTGCTTATTTTGCTCATAAGTTAAAAATTTATGCTAAAATGGTTTTATTAAGGTTTCTAAGTTTGAATAATTTTATTTCAAGGTTTTTTAGGTTATAAAGTGATTTTCTGCTCGTTCAAAAGCAGGTAATCTTTTTGAATTTTGAGATGGATAGTTCTTCTCTACTTGCTTAGGCAGGTGCCCGTGCCTGTGCCTGTTGCTGAGTGAACACTCATGTCGCATCTTGACACATGACAGGTTAATTTTGTGAAGAGGAGAAGCAGGGACCATATGCGCTGGCTAGGAAAGTGGCAAGTTTGTCCATCTTCTGCTCTTCATGAAATCTATGTCGCCATTCATAAAATCGTTCCTTATATATTGCTGACGCTCCCGCCCTCTTCTCTCTCCATAAGCTCATTTGCCGCATTGCTAGCTGCCGCTGCAATCGTCGCCACTGCATAGGCCGACCTCAAATTGGATTACGATCACCTTGAATCTGTGATCTCACCACGAGCATCAACATTAGGGACCTTACAGGCGTCTGCAAAGAGAGACCCTGCTGGAAGCAACCGACAGCCCATTCATCACCCACCTCTACTCCCTGACTCCCTGACTCAGAGTAGATATCCATTAAATTCCACCCTGACGTTTTGCATTAACTTCTTTGACGTAGAACCCTCGATACAATTGCAAATGCTGCTCTGCTGTTTCCTACATCATGTCTATCACATCATCCATGAAAGGAAGGCCATAGGGTTCTTTTTCTTGTGCTCCTATGCAGCGGTAAAATCATGGGTGGTCACGTTGGCCAAATGGAAATGATCGTGCATTTGTCCCACGCGCCCCAGATAGGACATTTTGGAATAGAATAGCAATAAAATGACAGTACATTGGCATCTATGAATTATTGAAGACACTACACTGCACAATTCTCTCCCCCACCAACCTCCCCCAAAACGCCAAAAAAGAAGTGCCAAAACAATTACAGTTCATCGCCAACCAAACAGAAAAAAAGCTACCACTCATTTCACATTTACACGTCCCACCCACTTGATGTCCCGACTCTCTGTGCATTTCTCTGATGAAATGGACCCAAGTGCAGTACCAATAATAGCAAGTGATGTTCTCGAAAGCACTCTCTCTCTTTCTCTCTCGCTCTCTCTGTGCAACCTGTGCTAGAGCAGGATGCGACGGGGAAGATATGATGGGAGAGACACTTATATGCCCGTGAATTTTGGGGAGCTGATTTACAAGCAAATAGAGAATCCAAAAAGTCTTTCACCTTCTTTTTAGATACCCACTTCGTTTATGATCACCCAATTCGAAATAAGACGGATTCATACTTCAAAAGACGAGCTTGATCAGGAACAAAGCCAACATGAGACATGCCGCGCCTAATGATCGAAGTTTGTTCTGCACGCACACAGCACACAAAGTTTTGTCAGCCTAAAGACGCAAAATACTCTTCTTTTGCCAGAGCCAAATCGAAATAGCGAGGAATTAATTTCAACCCATCGCATTAAATCTCGTGTTATGGCCGGGAATTGTCCGAAAGAAAGGACTATGGCAATCGACTATAAAGCTCCAAGAACCAATGCATCTTAACACAAAATGGGAATAATTTGAGCAAGTTCAACTTTTTGACATTTTAAGGAACAACCTCCAAATTAGGGATTCCCAACCCCGACAGCTAGACGAGCACAGGTGAAACATCAATTCATCACTAATGTCCTTTTGTCGCAGAACTTTGAAAAGAAGAAAAAAAAAACAAGCATGTTCAGTCGTTCATGCTTCAGAGAGTTAAGATCAGAAGTGAGAAGGGGAAACACAAATAGAGCTAGCAAACCAGCCAAAGCTGAAGGCAATGTGGATGTAGATTTAAGATCTGAATCTACAAAGTTAGGCCAAAAAAAGATCTAAATAGTCCAGGTTGGTCGGTCAGTTCTTTTGAAAGTGCTCGGACAAATCAAGAATTAAAGAATTCGTCCAAAGGGCGAATCTCTCTTTACTTGGACGATGAACCTTCAAATATTCTACTCGGATTTTTACGCACAGCATCTATAATCTAAATCTAAAAGCATAAAGTTCGCACCCAAGTGAAGAAAAAGAAAAAAGCAGAAAGTTACAAGAGAGATATCTACCAAAAAAGCCGTTGCACATTCTAATGAACTTAGTTTAAGGCATGCGATGTCAGAGATCAAGCAGCTCTTCAGCTCCAAAGGAAGCCCCACATGCACCCCCCCAATTCAGCACTAATCACACGCCGGATCTCTCTATTACCAGATTTTAAGAGGTAGGGAAGGCGCTTAATCTAATGACACTGTCGTGCATCGTGCAGTACAGATGCACGTTAAGTAATGCTCCGAGAGCGCCTAATAATAAATCAACTTTCACGTTGGTCGACAGACACGAGATATCAGACCCTGATCTCAGGCCACTGCGGTCTGCCATCGAGGAATTTTAGCAGCATCCCCTTCCCAGAACGTGAGAGAGCGTTGCTTGGTAACCCAGACAAAAGATTGATAAGACAAAGAATTATTTTATATTTCGGGATTGTTTGTGAACTCCTTGATTGGATAGGTCCAGATAAGACTTAGGATAACTCCATCGGGCTCCAATAATGTGGTACAGTAAGTGTTGAAATGAAATGCAACTGAAGCCCCATTTGATTTTTTTTTTCAGTGTTTTTAAAAATTTTGACAGAAAGTCAAAAGGTGCACGTCTGACTTTCCATCCATAATGAGAAATACTATATGCTTGAATTGTGAAAAAAGTGCAAAGGCTCACATGGTTTTAAATGACCTTCATTGTCCACATGACCGTTTATATATGTGTGTGTGTACATATGAGATAGAGAGAGAGAGAAAGGTTTTTAGTTATATAGTTTTAAATGATTAAAACTTGCGAAATTGAAATCCCAAAAAAAATCAACAATCCCAAAGTTGGCGAATGAAAACCAAAAAGAATGCATCTTCCCCAGTAACTTAATGTAATTCCTTTGAAAAATATCGCGCTTATATATGTATATACGCTATGTTAAATATGATTCACATTTCAAAAGTGAATTAGTCAATTGCTTTTAGCATAATGCTATTTACTAATAAATTCACAAGCTCCTCCTAAATATTAAAAATAATTTAGTTTTTCAAAACTAGTCCTATATTAACCACACACTTATCCCAAAGAAGAAAACAAACAAATATCCGGAAAATCGAACAGAATATAAAAAGAAGAAAATGTTGAGAAGCAAATCATTGCCAAAACTCACCGCGCCGGAGGAAACGGAGAGGTAGCCAATCGGTGCCGGTGGCGTCCCGTCGGAAGCGCTCCCTCCCCCGCCGGACCCTCCAGAGCTCGTCCCATTGCTCGCCCCGCCGCCGCCGCCGCCGCTGAGCGTGTACGACGGCGTCCCGTCCGGCTTGAACAGCCCGTAGTTCCTCTCCGACGTCGGCCCGGGCTTCATGTTCTCGTTGAACAGCGCGAATACGTATATGTTCAGGTCGTAGTTCGGCTTCATCGGCGTCCCCTTCTTCTGCTTCACGATCTTTATCAGATTCCCATTGTACTTCTTCGCGTTCTCCGGCGTCGCCCCGACCTCGTCGCCGTCGCCCCTCGATGGCCACCCCGTCTCCGACACGTGCACCGTCATGTTCGAGTACCCGACGGCGACGAGCGCCGAGTGGACGGCGTCGATCTGGGCGAACAGCATGTTCTCGTAGTTGAGCCCCGTGGAGGGATCGGTGATCCCCTGCGACGCCTGGAAGAGGACGAAGTCGAGCGGGACCTGGTTCGGGTTGGCCTTGTACGCGAAGTAGGGGTAGGCATTGATCAGGAACGACGACCCGGTCTGGCATTGGAAGTCCAGGACCTGTCTCAAGCGGCTCGCGACATCCCGCCGGAATCTGCCCGTCGACGGCGGGTAGGAGGTCTCGAGGATGGCCAGCGAGTGGGCCGTGGTCACGGTGACCTGCTTGTCGAGGCCGAAGCTGGCGAGCGCGTCGTGGACGTTTTTCATCGCCGGCAAGAGGAGGTCCCTGAAGCACAGCAACAACAAGACGGTCGACAAATTTTACACACAATGTAGCGAATTGACGTGAATTCGCGGTTCGAAATCGATGGGGGAGCGTGAATCGACGGGCCTCAGGTTAACGATACCTGAGGGAGGTGTCGTTGGAGGTGAAGACCTCGTTGCCGACGGCGATGGTGGTGATGTTGGTGTCGGGGAGGAAGGACTGGACGTTGGACTTGACCCAGGAGAGGGCGTTCTTGGGGTCCTTCATCTGGACCAAGAACTCGTTGCCCAGGCCGACCGTGAACTCGACGCCGGTGTGGGCGAAGGCGCAGAGGACGCGGGAGTCCGCGTCGTAGAGCTTGACCCGGGTGGCCCCGATCGACTTCACCAGCGTCACCGCGTGGTCCGGCGACGGCAAGTTATTGGCGATCTGGCCGTAGTTGACGCCGATCGGGGCCGCCATGGCCGCCGGGGACGCGAGGCCTGCAAGCGGAAAGCAAACCAATCAAGTTGAAGAGCACATTGGAGAGAGAGAGAGAGAGAAGAAGAAGAAGAATGTTGCTTACCGGAAATGAGGAGGAGGAGGAGGAGGAGGAGAAGAGGAGAGAGACGGGGTGCGAGGTTGGACGGAGGTAATGCGGAGGAAGTCATGGCGGAGAGAGGCGGAGAGATGGAGACTGTGAACGGTGGAGAGAGAGAGAGAGAGAGAGAGAGAGAGAGAGTTGCAGTGGCTCTGTTGATGGAGGAGGAGCCTGTGGACTGATACTCAGAGTAGGGAGCAAGAGAGCTGGAGTGAAAAGAAAAGGAGTGGAGAGGAAGGAGGAGGAGGTGGTGGGGTTGGGGTTGGGTTGGATTGGGGGGTAACGTGATCTTCGAAGGGACGTTGGAGTTCGGCTGAACGGGACGGGGACTACTTGGTACTCGCGAGGGATGTGTTCCTGTCCAAGCTTAAGGTTCATCGATACATCAATCGGTTCGAGTGCGCAATTTCTCACTGCCAAGGCACATGGATAGCCCCCAAAATCGTTTATGATGGATTAATACCACGAACAATTATTAAATTTATTTTAAATTAATCTTTTTTATCATCAAAATCACAAATTGATATAGTTGTAATAAATTTATTATCATCTAAACCACAAATTGATATATTTATGATAAATTTACTATTTGTTAGTTTCCATTAAATTTTATTGTCAAATTACTAAAATAATTTACCAATATGCCAGTTTTGAATTTTACCCTCCGTTAGTCACAAATGTATCATTAATTCAATTTAACAAAAATTAACATAAGCTAAATTCGTAAAACTCTTTAGTGGTAAATATATATATATATATATATATATATATATATAGTTTTGGTTAATTCGTCACAAGTATATTGATTTAGGGTTTTTCGTTATCAAAATATTAATTTTGGGTAAATTTATTACGGGCATACTAATTTGAGATTTTTTGTAATATTTACGCTAACAAGGTAATGCTATGAAAGGATCTTCAGTGCGACCAAAATGCCTTATCAGCCCCTCAATAGGCCTTCTCTTCTAATCAGCCCACTTGTTCATCCACTTGGTGTTTTCCACGTCTTATCTTTTGGCACTCGTGCAATGCCTCCAACGTTTACTAGCATCCCATCGAAGCGTTCAGGTGGGCCGTCTGTCTAGGAATGAAGGCTTGAAGATTTGCACAGTTGCGACCCCATGGATTCTGAGCAATTCTGACTAGAAACTGCTTGGGAAACGGTTAAAATAGCTTATGATACCGCGAGCGCAGCCTGGTACTTCACTAACGGTGAAAGGACAAGCAAGGTTGTTTCTTCAGTTGTACAATGCTCGGCAGTGGGAATGAGTCGCATATACTTCGAGAATCCATCCACTTCGACATTGACGGTCGAAATTTCTCCCGCTTTAGTCGAGCACGTGATGCGGTCCGACGGCACCCCCTTCCGTGGTCTTGTCCGGACCGTTGTGCCAGTTTAAAGGATCCTGCGTCGTGCACCATCCTCGGTCACGAGTAGCACATCACCCGACTCAAGCGCATGACTTTCCAATACTCAGATACTCGCATATGGTCTGAAGAAACATTCGTAGGAAGCTAGAATGAAAACGGGTCGGGCGAAAAATGTCGCATTTAATGGCATTAATCAACGGTAATAAGTAATGTACATCAAGGGACTACCGAGATAGAAAGTTCGAGTAGCTGAACTTTTCTAAATAGGTTTAAAGACATTATTTATTCTAGCACGAGTAGACATTTCATTTGTTTGGCTTGACACCATCTAGAAATTATAAAAAAAGAAAGAGCAAGAAAAACATGAAATCTCGAAAATATTTATACGCCACGTTGACGCATGCTTGTCCCAAGTGGAGGCGGACTTGTCGAGGCACTCACGAAGGATTTACAACATCAATGCACATTTCTAGTAAAAATTGCACTTGGTTTGTCAGAACGAAGTACAGATAAAACTCATTTTTTTAATTACAAATTAGAGGGATTTTCGTGAATATCCTTGTTATGCCACCTAGGATTTTCTAGGCACAAAACCATGGAAAAAACAGTCAAAGAAATGCAGATGAAGCATTTAAGTCCACTTCATTTTACTTTTTATATATTTTATATATTTTGAACTCATATAAAACTCATATGATCTAATGATTAAGATGGAATGAACTTCATATTTACTATATTGGTTACATGCAAGATTTGCTCATTAGAGACGTTAAGTATAAATTCAAGAGTAATTTTATAGAAATAAAAATACAATGTGGGATTTCTCAATTGAGCCAACACATAAGAGTTTTTCATTGGAAAAGAGTGATTTAGAATGATCGTACTGTAACCTGGTTAAGGAAAAAGATATTTTGCGAAATATGACAAGCCTAATTTGAAAATAATCGCCCCCGGTTTTTTAATAAAAAAGACATTCGCCGTAACTTGTACAATAAAGTTTCAATAAGTGAGTCCCATTCAATATCTAATTAAAAAAATTTGTCATAATCTTTTACAGCTCGAATTATTTGCCATGTGAATTAAAAATGTAGTCATAATATAAAAATGAAGCGAAGTTTACATAGTGGGTTGTCTCATATATCAATTGAATTAAACGAAGCATGACCTCGAATTTAAATAGCCCACAGCTTTCAATTTTATATGTGGAAGGTTGGGATTTGAAGCTTCACTGATCGAGTTGCGGATTCCCACAGCTTGGACTTTTGGTAACAGCTCCTAGTAATTTTTTTCCATTGGGAACATCAAATGGTTAATCGTGCTGCAGTCAAGTTCAACCACGTAGTATCCACACGTCTATATATGATTCACGGACTTACCCTTTCAATCGATTTTTAACATGATTGGACACGTCCGATTAAACAAATTAACATTTTTCTTGTGTCAATATAATAGTGCACTTACGCATATCTAGACACTTCTTTTTTTGGGGGGGTCGAAATATTTACACATTCAATAACATGTTATACATGCCCTTATATAGAACGAAAACGGGCTCCTGCTTGTAAGTAATCTTATTCTCTCTTTGTTTCCTCAAATACCCTTGATGTATATATTTTTGACTTTCTCGTTCTTATTTAAAACTAACAAAAAGGAAAATCAAATGAAGTAATCTGCATACATGCTGTGCAGATCGACAATTAGACTAAGAATTTATTTTTTAAGGTTTGTGTCTAGGTTAACAGATTTGCAATTTTTTTTTTTTTGGTAAAAAGATTTGCAATTTTGTTAGAAATAATAAGAACATCACATTCAAATTAGACTTGATAAGAAATGAAATGGTTGTGACATGATGTAATTACAGCTGGATCACAAGAATTGCTAGCCAACGTTCTAATCGAGGTACAAGAAACATAGCGTTTTTCACTATCTTTTTTGGATATGTTTTGCTCTTTTGAGAACTTTTACGGGAATGATGAAATCGAAAAAGGGCATTTCGGTGGGGTTTTTAATCATTTGCTTTTTGACCACGATAGCCCTGCCCTTCAAACTTACTTTAAATGGGAGTTTGGCAATTGACTCTCCTCTTTAGTGCATTCCAGGTGATAAACCCATTTAACCTTAACTTCAAAATGTAAAAATACTAAATTATACATTGGAACATGATCAATTTGCATTTTTTTAGTCGATATTATGCTTTCAACCCTATCTTTCATTTTGGGATTTTGATCTAGTAAATTTTTTTAAGTCTATATACTCTCCTTTTATTACTAAAATACAAACGATTTGATCCTAAAGGTAGGAAAATTGATTTGACCAATTGATTTACAAAGGAAAAAGACATCATAAGTGTTATAATTTTCGAACAACACTCACTTAAATATCATAATTTTCGAACGGTACTCACTTAAATATCATAACTTTTTTTTTATAATTAGAGAGCCATAATTTATGTACGCGCTCACAGCTGTGATTTTTTTTTTAATCACTTGAATGCCATTTAACTTTTTTAAAATATTCACCATAAATGCTACGCCATGTCAAATTTTCAGTACTTTGATAAATATTTTCAAAGAGTTTTATCCTTTAAGTGATTTACCAAAAGTTATAGCACTTAAGTAAAGTACTTAAGTGGTCCAAAAAAAGGGGTTATACTATTTATGATGGCTATAATGTTGTTATCCCAATTTACAGGGCAGTGAGTGAGGGGACATGGTGAGAGTAATTTGAGGAAGGACCGTCATTTATTATTTCCGAGAAGAAAAAAACAGAAGAATTTTATAAGGGGACCATCAGTTGGCGTCGTCGACATCTCCCTGTCATATTTTAAGAAAATGGCAAAAATCCAAGAAAGTAAAAGAAAAAACTAAAAAAAAAAAAAAAAACAGAGGTGATGCAATTGCCACGATTGACGCTCGTATGATAAGTTCATGACACACGTGGGGGCCCATCAGGCCATCTTTTCCCGACAGGCCTCACGTGGTCGCACTTCCTCATTCGTGTCCGATTGAGGGATGTCACGTTCACATATGTTTGATCCTGATTCCGAATAAAATCTCGTGATTAGTTATCACCCAATTGAAATTAATCACGGGGTCGACGTTTGCTCAAATACTCCATAGTTCCCTCAATCACTGATTTTCTTTAGATTTGATTTTACTAACAGCCTCAGAATTTTAGCACATGTGGCTCAGTTTCCTTCAAAGTGTACTTGCTAATGAGTAAACGGTATCATCAACCAACGTGAATGGGCCCCCAATTAAGTTTAGTAAAAATATAGATCCCAATTTCCAAATGCATTTTGAGACGAATTACTTATTAGTCAAGTGCTAAAATTTTAACTTTCAAAACACGTTTAGTTAGATTTAACAAGTGCTCAAAGGGCATTATTTAGTATTTTTCATTAGTAAGTAAGTGTTTCTATTTATTAAAAAAAAATTATTCATGGCTCAAATTGCCTCTTTTTGTCAAGCCGTCAAGACTAAAACTAAAATATTGGTAAATTGCACTTTAAATCCCTGTAGTTTTGAGGAATTCAACTTTGGCCTTCTCTTTGCTTTTTGCATGACTAGAAGACAATGTTCTAAAAAGAGGCCCAAAGACACTTTCGAGGAGTCTTTTCATTCCCTACCCATTGCCAATGAAATGCTTTCTAATTACTAGAGCACAATAGAACTATTATCGGTTCAATTGGCCAAAGCATATTAAAGTGTAGAGCTAGAATGGTGTATGTTTTGAATGCCCCATCTTTATTGATCCTAAAAATATTGAGTCATAAGTTCACCCTGAGAAGAGAAACGATTGATATCCATGAACATTAATCTGGACACCGACCTACCGCTAAAAAAACACAAAAATATTGAGCATTGCTAAAGAAAAGATTTATGACTCCTTATAGTGTAAATGAGAACACATGTTTCTCATCGGTGATAACATGTATGTATATATTTTCAACACAGCATTCATTTGCCACGATGAAAATGTGGGTACCACAAATGGGGTTCATGCACCACAAAAAACGTCCGGTCGGGTCACAGTGGTGCGGAACATTAGGAAAACAGTAAAATATTTTTTTAAGCTGATTATGTCCATTATGGTAATGGAGGGAAGGTACACGATCCGAACATTTCTTCCAGGCCTCCAGCTAGATGAGCACATCTTCAATACTGGTATCATCCAAACCTAGCTGTCTTAAGATATAATTTGATTTGGTCCTTTTGACCAGTCGACTAACCACAATAATTATTGGTGGTATGGCAATCAGAATATATCCTCGTATTATATAATAGGAAATCATTAGGAATTGCACAGATCTTTCGTGATGATTGTGATTGATCTTCAAAAAGCAACTGGGGCTGCGTTCGTCATGTCTACTAACCGAATTTTATAGGGGCACAAGCGACAAAAGGAAGCCAGCTTCGCAGGGCCAAAAATTTAAAAATCTTGCCAACGTTCGAGTGTAGTTTATCTCATCAACCCACGTTTTGCTCAATGAAGTGAAAGCGATCGGGGGTTGTTTTTAGGGAGAGAAAAAGAAGTCTGAACGGACAAAGGTCCCATGCGCACGCAATGAAAGCGAGACCGAATCGGAGACGCTTTCGGTGGTTCAACATTACTCTATTTTACCTAATTAAAACGGTCGGGAGATCTCAGTTACCTCAAAATAAAAAAAGCTAATGGCGATGAACGAAGCCACATCGGATAACAGCTCCCAAATCGATTGTTCTCAGTTTCAGAAAGTCACTTTTGACATGTGTGACACATCGCTTGGTCCCGTTGACTTTTATCACAATATTTATGTTTGGATCGAACACTAATCATCATCCCGAGATTTATGCCGCTAGAGTCTTTCGCCTGGTTTACATGTTTGGAAAGATTCTCGTCAAATCAACAGTAGCAGGATTCGATAACATAGCTTCCAGTTCTTAAATGTATTTATCTTTTCATAATCACAGCAGCTTTGGAGTCTTGACCTCGAATTATTTCATGAGATATATAATGTGAATACTTTCAAATTGAGCTCCATTATACGAATCTGAGTTGGACACCACTTCAATAGAAGGTCATATAGAGATGGGAGATCAGCTTTGGAGTCTTGACCTCGAATTATTTCATGGATATAAAATGTGAATACTTTCAAATTGAGCTCCATTATACGAATCTGAGTTGGACACCGAGTTGAACCACTTCAATAGAAGGTCATATAGAGATGGGAGATGTAGATAACAATTACAATTTGCCACATAATTTGGACATTTAAGTCTAAAGAAGATGGCCAGGAGGACAATGACCGTAAATACAGGCATAGTCCATCAGCAGAATGAAATTGACCTCTTAAGACTGAGCTGAGATCCCTCTTCTCAAGGTAAATATGAATACTAGCAAAGGTAATACATCCAAAAAATCCCCTGCTACCGCCAGCTACCATCGACCAAGTTTCGCAACATCTCTGAATCTGCAATACTGTCAAATCTCCATTGCTCCACCTTTCTCATCCCATAACCCCCCTTCCCTTCCCTCCCTTTTCTTTTTCTCGCCAAAAAATTTAAATTCTAGATCTGCTTCTTTCCAGGCCCTTTCTAGCCCAGGTGTGTGAAGCCGAGCCAAGCGCAGACTTCTGGGAGGAAACCAGCTTTGTCAATGGAACTAGCAAATCCTTGGAAAATGACAAAATGCTGTAATTCAGCATTCAAGAGCTCATATGACTGCGCGATGTCTCTCCCATTCTGACTCCCAAGTCTGTCTTTACTCTCTGGTAGAACAACAAATAAGCAGCTGAAGTCTTTACATCAGCTTCACCAACTGGAGAAACATGGCTATCATCAAAGTGGTACCATCTGTTCTCATCGATCAGCTGTCCAATTCGTTGATAATATAAGAGTAAATCCAGTTTCACTTAAAAATAAACATGATCAACATGATAATGAAAAAAGATCATATAGCCTTTTGAGATTGCGAAAATGAAGCCAACTGGGTAACACAATGGAAACAACTTTGGTGCATTTCCAAAGCCGACACATTGTTTTAAGTTAAAAAGATATACTTGAGCGTTATTAAAAGGAAAAAAAAAATAAAAAACTCCAGACCACATCAAATGGCAGAAATTGTAAGAAAAAAGGAGCTGTTGGATTCTATCAGGTCGAAGTGCATGACATGGAAAACCGAAGTACACAGCTTACCTTGGCATATGCAGTATAGTGCCCACCACCTAATCCACCGTAATGGTTGCTGATTGCATACAGTTCGTACACATATGATTGCCCATCATTGCTTTTCACATATTTGGTTAAATCAAGATTATGAATGGGAAAATTCACAAATGTGTCAAGTTTGTTTTTCAAGTATCTGCTGTAGGAGAATCTCTTCAAGTGAACCACAAGAATGTCTGGCAACTTCCATAAATCTAATTTCTTAGAGGCCTGTCTATGTTCTTTGCAACGTGGGCAGTACCTGCACAGAAAATTTTCAAGATGCCACATTAGGCTAGACCTTCACAGGAGACTAGTTGGCAATGCAGAACAGGTAAATACATTGTCCAAACCACATGACATAGTTCCAGATACATACCACATGTCATCAGGGCCAAGGGGTTCTTCCTTTAAAAATGCATCTAAGCATGAAAAGAGAGAGATAGCTTCCTGCCGGGTCTTTTTTACTGTGAACCCACTCTTGTGAACCTCAGGTAGATCCATGAGGTAGTTTGCATCATATAGTTCACGCTCCCTCTCAGTCCAATCCAGCATAATCTTCACAGTTTGACCAGATATTACAGTATCCCTATGTATGGGTTTGGGGTTTGAACCTCTATCATCAACCAAAGAAAGCTGGAACAATGGTGGCTCACTTGATGATTCATCTTCTACATCTTCCATTTCATCGTTCCCTCGCCCACACTGGCCATTGCTGCTACTAGATGATTCCTCTCCATCCTTCAAAACAAAGCTACTTTCCTTTTCACTACTACTTCTAGGAGGAGAATATGCTCTTCTCAAAGGTGACAACACTTTGCCAACAGCTCCAAATATATCCTCTCCGCATAACGAGTCCTTAGACAAATACATAATCAGAGGTGTTCCAGAGAACTTCCTCTCATGGCCTTTGAAGGTGTCTGGCGCAACCCTGTGAAAAGGATCCACCACTAATTAGCAAATTAATAAGAAAGAGAAAAAGAAACTAAATATACCATATGAATAGCACTGACTGGAAAACATGCAACATGCCAAGAGGCAGAGATTTCACCACATGCGATGGTACTAAATCTGGTTAAGGAAACTGAAGAATAGAATGAAAGAAAATCCTTAAAAAGACCACCTAAAACTACTACTTAATAGACTTTATCATCAAAACTAAATATCGTTAGGTACAAAAAGCAACTCTGCAGAGCCATAAAACATTATCAATCAAAAAGTTCACAGAATACTGCTCAAGTCCATGCTGGCTAATGCACCTAAACCTGAATTGGATGGGCCTAATTCAGACAGCTAAAGAGCATTTCGATACCCTCAAGCGAAAACAGAAAACTTAACAGGGTAAGAAAACCCATCAGAAAAGAATGAATAAGTACCTATTTGGCCCCTCAAATGGCTTTGCTTTTTCTTTTTTTTTTTCCTCCTCCAACATGACACTAATTTAATCGTGATGCTGTCTTCAAACATGCCAGTTTTTTCCTAGTCCCCATTAATTTCATTGTTTGAGATGCAGAGACAGACATGCAACAGAATGTTCACATGGCATAGGAAGCAGTTCCAGTGGTTTCCAAATGTGTCGGTATTTCCCAAAGAGATGTAACCAATCAAATTAAAAGAATTTTCTCATTTTTAAAGGCCACATAGCCCAAGGATTTAAAGTTTGAAGACCACCAAGCACATCAACCATGCACGTTACCACTCCAGAATGTCATAAAGACATAATTGCACTATAGCATCCACGGACTTAGCGTAGGAATGAGAAAGCCTCACCTTTCTAGCCACCGATGAGTCATTTCTACTTTTGTTCTACCTGCCCCTACTTTAGGAAGCCTGTACGCTACAATGTAATCATCATCCTTAATTGACGATAAATCCAATGAGTTCTCCAAATATCGGTAAATCTTGTGTTCATAAACCTGAAATTGAAAATGAAACACATTAAACAATGAACAAATCTGAAAAAATATGCCCAGAACAAAAGTTAGAAACACGTGCATACATCCATGGATACATAGATTCACCCACCACACGTCCATAATTAAACACTAACTCATTAATGAATGAGGCTGCACTGAAAGAGGATCAGTTTACCTCAGCAAGCAGAAGACATTCATCAGCCCTCAGGCAGCATGCAGCTCCCAATGCCTGGGTAAGATCCTTACAACAACCATGTTTAAGAACGGTAACAGTGAATGGCATCGGCAGACCACTTCCATCACCATAAAACACAGTCACTATCATTGTCCGTGTAACACTTGAAGGTAGTGGCAGTGTTAGGTACATGAAGGGATCAAACGTTATTGAAATCTTGCTACATGCAGGGCACACCAACGTTGATTTATATTGACCCTGACAATTTCACCACACAATACACAGTGAGCAGCAATAAAAGCAAAATGACCAAGCTACAATCCAAAAGAAATTTCAAGGTCAGTCTACAAATTAGTAAGAAATCCACAAATACAAGGGTATTAGATCAATGCACTCAGGAAGCAAGCAACAGAGGGTACAGCAGAGATGAAATTTCAATCTAGCTTTTAAGAGGTCAACAATAAAGATAAATAAATTGAACATCAGGTGCATTTTGATTCATGAAAGCAGAGACCGTGACAAATATAAGTTCCTTCAGATATCAGCGGATGCAAGTTCTAGAAAAAATGTACCATTCTTGGGCACAGATCTAGCAACTACCAATCCTGGCAGAGGGCCAAGAAACAAAGTCAAATACACACGACTGTTCAAAAATCATGGAAATGCCCTTCTGTAGTTTGAAAACACAATAATTTCTCCCATTTTGTGTTAGCATGGTCAATCATGAAAGCCACTACTAATAAGTAACACCATCAGGAATGTGATCAACATGCCTGAAGACATGGAACTCAACCATTTGAATGCCACCTATCATAGACCTACAGGACCACAAAATAATCAATACCAGCTCTAAGTTACTATATTAGACATTCATCTGAGAGAGAATACAATAGCACCTGTAAAACACTCTTTACCTGGCAAACATCAACAATTATTGAATCGTTCCTGGCTTTATGATACTTCCATGATTCATCAGCAACTTCCTGGTCTGGGCGGCCATCCGAATCCTTTGCCTCAATATAAGGCTTTTTCTTCACACGATTCAAGTCCTCATGTAGCCCATCCAATAAGAATGCAAGAAGTTCCTATAGAGCAAGGATATAATAAAAATCTAATAATAACGAAAGGCATATGAGAATGAGAGAGAGAGGAGGGGGGGGGGGTAATCAGAAGTACATTATACATTACTTACTTGAGAATCATGCTGGTTATAACCACTAAATTGAGGAGCAAATCTAGCAAGTTTTCCCTTGAAAGCACGTGGGGCAATTGTAGTTCTCCCTGATGACCACAATTTTCGTAACAAGTCGCCAAACGCAAGGGCAAGCTCACCCTGCAAAGCTAACCTACGTCAGAGTTTTGGTATAATAGGATATTCCGAGACAATTGCAGATAAAATAAGGACAGAGACCCACACGCATTCCCAGTGGATTTTCCATGTTGATGTCCTCTGTATAGTCTTGCAGGAAATACTCAACAATAGGGGTCGTATGGACTAAACATTGGATGGCACTGTTCATGAAGCATGTGTTTCCCAGATTCTGCAAACCTGCCAAACCTCCCCTGTCTCCTTTATTGGCAGAAATAAATGCATCATACCCATCCTCTGTATGAGAGCTTGATGAACTCAATCCACTCCTTTGATAAAAATTATACCCTGATGAATGACCATTCGACATGGTTGGCCCCCCTGCAATAGTCATAGATGACCTAGAAGGCTCAAGTGCTACCAAAGCCAAATCATTTCGGGTTGAATCCATCCCATTTCGAGATTGAGAAACTCCATCAACTTGCATCTCCAGGCGAATCTGCAAAAGCAAAAACTTGAAGCATAATTAAAATTACCAATAAATTTATAACATACTGAACAGAGAAGCAATTCCCTTTGCTGTAAGAGCACACAAATATTACGAAACATATCTTTCTTCATCATGAGGAAACTGCAAAGGGTACAAAATGCAAATTTTCTCTTTTAGGTTGTATCCTCAAATATTTTACCCGATGATCTGAAACCCATAGACCTTTGAAGATAAGAGTCTGAAGTGACAAAACTGAAATCTTGAGATTTCTTTCAAATATGAATACCAAAGTCCATTATCTAGCAAATATTAAGGAGAAATGTCATACTAAAGATGAAATACAATTCTTTAATAGTTGCATCAAATGTTTACGATGTAGATAACATATCACAAAAACACATAACTAGTTGGACAATGGTGAAGATTTGGCTCAAGTGGAAAATACAGAACCAGTTTCACTGTTTCACATTTTACTAAAAATACCAGCCACATCTTGTAGAAATACAACTTCAGTAACGTAAAACTTCTGACAACAAGTTCCAGTGCTTACTCATGTATAAACAGAACTGAGCAATTCAACACAATAAACTTATAATAGCATTAGATAACGCAATTGACTGCCATAGAAGTAGCACTGCCAAGCAAGCTCGCTTGCTATCTTGACTGCATATTAATTACCTCATGCGATAATTCTACTGCCAAGTCAAAATTTTCATATCCTAAGGTAAAGTATTAGACTCTTGACAGAGCAACATTGAATATGAGTACCTTCTGGATCGAAACAGCTATTCCAAATCAAAACATACCATTCAGAAATCTCATTTAAGTCACTCTAATTAAAAATTAACCAATTACAAATTAACCATGACGGATCATGAAATAATAGTCGTTATTGCCAATAAGTCCATATAACATCATTCTTGAATAGAGGAGATTAAAATGAGCATCAATATCAACAAGACAAAGCCAAATTGCCCCAAGCACTCACATCTTGGTCCATCTGCAAACTTTCTTCCTCCAGTGTCTTGTTTGAGCGGTGTAACAGTGCAGGCTTATGCGCATTAAAGTAGTCCAAAATATGAACCTGCCATTTCATGTATAACAAGAAATTGGAAAACATGAATCAAGAAACAACCTTTAATTATGTAAATCAAAGAGCATGTAGAGACCTAATTAAGAAATAGTAGGATGGAAAAAGACAGATATCTAGGTGCTTGGGATAAAACCATATAAAACTCACACAGAGAGAGAGAGAGAGAGAGAGAGAGTATAAACCTTTGCCATATCCACTTTCCTGAGTATGGACACCTTCTCATATAGGTCATGTGTAGAAGCCTGAAACACAAAACCAATTAGACCCTGCACGTCTAAACTAATTTTCATTCTTAAGAAAGGTCAGGCCGTATGGGAAAAGTAACTTCCCTAAGCAAATAAGATCTCAGACCAAAGAAATATGTTAAACAATACCTTTCTGCTTATTCTTATAATTGATTGGCTGTTATCTCTTGAATCAATCAACTTCAGACAAAGCAAATAAACCTCCACACTATAACTCTTGTTATGATAACCTTGCAAAATCATCTTCCTAGGTAAAGCCGGCCCTCCTTTATACCTATGAGATAGAAGAAAAATACGTGATAAGTTGCCAGCAGTGCATTAACAGCTGAATGTATCCTTAAAATATGTAATATGTAAATCCACCACAACACCAATTAAAAAAGTAACCGTGCCCCTTAAACATTCTAGAGAACAAGATTTAAGAATATATTCCTTGAGGCAAGGATGTGCAAGTGAGGAATATAAGGACTGCAAATAAAGCTAGACAGAGCTGCAGATGCTTTCAAACAAAACAAAGACGATCATTGAACAGGGGCCACTAACAGAGCCATTACATTAAATAGGATATCCACATATGGAAATCAACTGAATAGTAGCAACCCACTATTTTGCCATTCATATCTATTGGTTGCTTCTTTCTGTTTTCTATTTTTAGATACAGAGTACCAATACTCGTTTCAATGTGAAAGACCTATGAAAAAGACAGATCATGTTCAGAAGATTATTAGTAGCAAAGCCATTGCAATTTCTGTTTTATGCATTCCAAACATCCATCTATTTATTAATAAATTAGGCAAAGAGAAACTAATAAAGTAGACAATTAGATGAGGGCCAAATAGAGGAACCTATTAAAGCTATATCAAGTGAGCTGGTCAGCATACTCATGCCTTCTCAGGTTCATATGAGACACTGACCAGTGTCATTTTTTTTTTTTAATTATTTTCTTTTAAGCCAACACCAACCAGCTTTATTTAGAGACAGACAGGGGGAGCATTGCTCGACACAGCAGATAAAGTCCATGAAACTAACTCTACCAACCCAATAGACTTTGCCATTCTTATAGAAAGGCTTCTTCAAGATAATTATATTATAACACCACAAGAGCATGTACTCTCCATCAGTATTACTACATATCCTCCACCTTATGTCACAAGATCTCCAACAACCGTCAAAGTAGAAAATATGTCTAATGATGTAGCAAAATGGAACTTATATCTTGCATAAAAATTTTTAATGACAAGGTCATTACCAACCAAAGAGCTTTTCCCAAACTTGTTGAGGAACCAAAACATAGTCCCTCCCTTCTTCCAGCATTCTACGAAGCTCTAAATGATCACCCTCACTATGCTCATCAGAAATTATGTCAGAATTATCAATTGGCCCAGGTCGCTCGGTCATTTCTGATGAAACCCCTTTCAATCTCTGAGAATCCAAAGATGGCTCATCTGCCAAGTACTGGTCGGTATTTTGTCCGACGTACCTTTGCCAACTACTATACCACCTACAAAAGGAACATAAGAAAAATGTTTATGGCCATAGATCATGTGCATATATAAAGGCAAGTCAACATTCACACACTCAGTCGCACAACTTTCCCTGATGATGCAAATGCTTGCATAGTACACCAGAAACAGTATGTCATAAGGAGAAAAACACGCTCATCCCCACGATGCCACAAACCACATTAACGGAAATATAACATGTGAATTAACTGCTGACAAAATAGGGAATAATCCACAAAATCATGTTCGCCTTCTCCTTGGGATTACATAACTTCCACAAGAAGACATGCAACAAAAAGGCCTCAAGAGAGAACTGGGCGCCTTGGTTCCGTGAAAAAGTTCCACATCAGGCAATCTACTCTTTCATTAAAGATCATCACTTTACAATCAACATAACTGATATTGCTTGTGCAGAACACACCTGACACTCGCACAAAGCCATAATTATCAACCAAAGACCGACAACAAACAAAACCACTCGCCATAATTGCCGCCGCGATACGAAGCACGACAAGACCAAAGATTCGAGACGAAAGACACCCGAACCAAACAGCACGGCATGAGACAATGGCAGCAGGCATCAATACCTATTAGAGACGACGTAGTAAAGGTTGCCTTCCTTCAGATTGTCCTCCGATTTGTTGGTCAGCTCCTCGACGACGCGCCTCTCCTCGTCCGGAGGCACCGGCAAGCAGCTCCCCCCATTGTCCATCATGAAGCCACTATCCGGAATCGTCATAATCCACACCTACCACCACCACCTACAAAACAAAAAAAAAAAAAAAACATAAATCGATCAACTTCCGCTCGAATCAGCAACGATCCCCGGCCGCGCGCTCCCATCGGTCGCGCAAATCGAGGACGCGTGGCGCGGGGCAATCAGAAATGCGATCGATCGCGGAGGCGAGATCGAATCGGGAATTTGGAGGCGGAGAGGAAGGAACCCTAGGCCGAAGGAACGGCGATCCGCCAGGGAGAGAGGAGAGAGAAATCGTACCTTTCGCTTTTTTCCACGATCGTCTTCGTCGTCTTCTTCTTTCTTTCTTCTTTCTTCTTCGTGCTCCTGAATTTTTGCGGATGGGATTTGCCTTTTTTTGCGCTCTCTTGCTTTTTCTCTTCTTTTTTTTTTTCCTTTGCTTGCGACTGCTCGCTCGTGTGCTGCTCTCCCCCGTTTTATAGGCCGCCTCCACTTCCAGTCAACAGAAAAGAAAAATAATAATGATGATAAATACGTGGCCGCATGGCAAGCGTTCCTTCCACCTCAAGTCGGAGAAGAAGAAATTGATAAAAGGACTAGAAATCCTAAAATTTATGACGAAAGTATACTTAAATCATAACATTTTTGTAAAATTATTATTAATAAAACGACTTAATTTGATCAATTTAATAAGTTTTAACGTTTGATTATATTTTTTGAAAATTTTAGAATTTTAATATATTTTTATAATAAATTTTAAAATTTAATCGAATGCTCTAAAAATTTTAAGACTAACTTATATTTACTTGACAAGTTTTAAGAGTTTTCTTGCATTTATTCGAAATAAAAAGAAAAAAATGTGTCAGACGTAAAAAGAAGAAGAGCACGGTTTACCTCTTTCCCCATTCGCCGCAAAACCCAAGAATTCTTAAGAAATTCAATGGGGAAATTATTTAATTAATAAAATAATATTGATCGAAAGCAAAAGGCTATACCTACCAACTACTGATATCTCTGGCTCGTGCACCCGTCCGACTCCAGGTCCAACAGACGATTCTCGAACCTAAAGGAAACCCTCCAAAAAAAATAGAAAAAGGACAAAGGAGAAATACGAGAAATTACCCGGCGGAGATTGTTGCAATTTTCTTGCGAAAAAATAATATTAATAGTTCCCGAACTCTATCTCGATACATAATTTTATTATCGGACTTATAATTTATTGAATGTAATCTTTAAACTATTCTTAAATATCCAATACAATCCTTATTTGATCAAACAGGAAAGCAAGTCATCGCAAGTCTTTAGACTATTGCAAAATAGATATGCAATCTAGTCCTTCAACACATTTCCCCATTTAATTACACATCCTAAATCAAAAAAAAAACTAACTTTTTATTACATTTTTTTTGTCTTCTTTAAGAATGCAATAGTTTCATTTAATTACATTTCATCCTATAATCTCTATAATAGTAAAATTAGAACCCCGTTTAGAATTGCACTAGATTAACATTCCTACTATTTTAAGTATTTTCAGAATATCTAGAAGCGATATTAAAATTTATCCATGGATACTCATAATTTACGTTAATTTAATTCTTGTTCCTCATTATTTATATAGAAAAGATTTTCAAATTTTTGCATTTCGTGCTTTCTTAATTAAAATTTCCGTCTTGTAAACTTTTGCATTTTCAAGCTCTCCAAAAATAAAAATTTTCTAGAAAAATAAAACACAAAGGCTTAAATAAAATTAATTACAAAAATACAGAACACTAAAGTTTGAAAGTTTTAAATATAATATTATATGTACAAGAAGGTTTCTATCTATAATTTACGTGGGAAGTTTGGCAATTAGTGTATCATTTATATATACTTATTATTATTATTATTATTATTATTATTATTATTATTATGGAAAATCTTTCAATTTTAAGAAAATTTAGCACCTATCGAGTCAAATATTTGATCTGGTAAGGTTTAGAGCTTTCAAATAATCTCACTTTACCCACAAAAGTGTTTTTGTTTCGATTTCAAGAAAACTTCAAAAGTTTGGAGCACAAATTGAGGACCGTAGCTCTTCCTTATCCTCCGTTTTGTAGAAATCTAGCGTGAACAACATGCGTTCCGAAGTCTATGTCCGTGTGGGTTTCCCTTTACTTATCCTGCATTTCTCTCCAAGTTTCTCCTTTGCTTTTGACCTCTTCCTAAGTATCCAATAAAGAGTAATTTTGCGTGCAACGTTTGACCACGAAAGAATCGTTAGAGTATCAGGGTTATATCAAGGTATGAAGAGACGGGACGTTTTGTATCCTAACGAATATGCTCCGCCTCCAGTGTTCTGGAACAATCCTACGGGTCTCGCTTAACGTTGCTTGAGCATGTTGAGTCGATAATCCAAACGAATACACGACACCCGCCATTAAAAACTCTCTGGTCATAATACTCTTTAACTCCCCAAAAGCTCCTCTTCTCAGAAACCATGTACCTTTTGCTTATCAAGGTGTTCATCAGTCGATGGTTACAAATGGGACGACGGTCGGGGCGACCGACGACAATTTCCATCAAGTAAGACACGGATAATTGTCAAATAGAAAGACGTATCAAGGGTCATGGTAAACCGCAGGGACATGGTTTAAAGATTTACGAAAACAAGTATACAACACATTCCCCACAGGAACAAGAGCCAAATAACATACACCATGAGCCACCACCACAGGAATTACTGCAGTCGGTCCACCGTACAAAATAACATCGAGTCGAAGATGAAGTCTCCAGAAAACCATCCTAACAAGTATTCTCGCTCAGCAAGTCATTCTTAAAGTCACCTTCTAAAACAAGGCCGAAAAAGTGATTTCTCAGCTGACACTAAACCCCACCACCAACCGCCCCGCCCCCCCCCCCCCCCCCAAAAAAAAAAAAAAAAAAAAAAAAAAAAAAAGAAAAAGAAAATACCCATCAGAAGAAATAGAAGAAATGTTTTACTAAAACAGGAAAAGAAAACTGACTATATGTACAATGGTGATACAAATTTTCAATCTAGAACTCAGGCTAGCATCTACCCGACGGTGAAAGTCGAATCTCCTGTAAGATATACAGAGGTTACATCTAACTCAGAGACATCATGCAACTAATGTTGTCTACTTTGCATTCTACCGTCCACATAGTAAAGCAAGAATCTGATAGAACTGGAGAAAACTGAAGGTAGCTGCACATACAAACCAGAGGGAGGCTCAGGTCCTAAACACCCACAGAGAAAAATCATAATTTACATGTTTTGAATCTCGTCTGAGCTACTAGAGGCATCACTTTCAACAAGTCCTCTTCCACCTCCCTGAATCTCATCCTCGCTGAAAATGCTATTCTCACTTGAATTAGACAGTGTCTCCTCATCATCATCATCATCCTCGATTACCACTCCCGCCTTACGTCGGTTTCTTAAATCCTTCACTCCTCTCCCTTGGAGAGCTAGACGTCTGCGTTTTCTTGCATTACGCTTGCCTTTAGGGAACTCTTCCCGTTGGGACTCGAGACTTTTGCTTTCTACTTCCTTCTTAGAGCCATGGGCTCCATCTTCATTATCCTCTGATTCTTCAGCATCAAGTTTCCTCCTTTTCCTGCTTAAGCTGGTCTGCAACACATCAATGAGGCCTTAAATTTAAAAAACTAATAGAATAAGCAGCACTATGTTGTACACATTTGGCATCTCGAGCCCAAGTTGAAATCCGCATCTCGACAATGATTCTCTCCAGTCAACCCCACAGTGGTTTGATGAGGTTAAATGACACTGGATAATCCTTTTTTGAACAGCTAAGAAAACAAATTGGGAGACAAAAGCTTTTAAAGATTATTAAAAGAAAATACTTCATGGTATCATCAGAGTGGTACCGAAAGATTAATATTACCATATGCTTTAATTTGACTGACAGAACAAAAATCTTTTCAAGCAACAAACAGGACAACAGCAGGATGTAAGTAAGAATTTTTCTTTTTCCATACCTTTGGACCCCGGTCAATCAACTGAGCCCACTCTTGCCGGTTTCTTAAGCAATCAAGAACAGCCTGTGAATGACTTGAATACGCATAACGCTCTCCATTATGCTTCCTTAAGGTATGCCAGTGCTGAAAGAGGAGGATGACAAGGACACTGAGAATAATTAAAGGACGGCAGTCATCAACGAACAACAATTTTTTATAAGATAAAAGTACCGGCAATACTGCATTACAAAGCTCCTCATAGGTCATTCGCCTGCGTTTGCTCATGATCTCATTTATTAATGCTGCAAAATATGCAGGGATCAAGGAAAAGTTAGTACAAGTACAAAGAAATAAATAGATTAAATTTGATATGATCAACTCCTGCAACAATAACACCAGAGAATATTTCTAAGGAGTTCGTACCTGGTAAAGTACGATGAGGGCCCCCTACCGTGCCTGTATCATCATCTGAGTTATTTATCGGAGTATTATGTATGGATGAAACCTTATTATCATTGGCCTCATTGGAAGAAGAAGGACCACTGCTTGTACTCGTGGTCAAAACAGGAATGTTCTTCTTATGGGAACGCACAGATCCATTCACTTCCCTCTTGGAGACATCTCCTTTGTGCACTGTCTCTCGTCTCCCTTGATCCGGAGATGCCACTCTGTCGGTCCTTTTAACTTCATCATCATGCTCAGAAGAACTGCGCATTACATCTTTGGATCCATCCTTGCCTTTTCTTCGAGGAACCTATACAAGATATTGAAGTGTAGGTGAAGCTCGCTAAAGACCTTAATATCAGATACTCAAGTAATCGAGATTTAAATAAAGAAAATCAATGAAGCAGAACTTCAAAGCAGAATCATCAAACCATACCAAATTGTGATCTTTTGTGCCAGAACTAGATGTTCGCTTCATCATACCAGTAGCAGCTTGAGAAGCTAGTTGAGGGAAACTGCCAGCATGGCGTACCCGTGGTACTCTAGGTACCCTGGGAGAACTATTGAGTTCTTGATGCAAAAGTAAGGCGAGCTGCGAAAGAAGTTCGTGAGATTGAGTTAATCACTTCCCAAGATCAACTTGAGTTAAAAAAGAGAAATATATATCAAGGAACAGCACACATACCTCTTCATCACTCAATGTAGAAGAATTAGGAATCAGAGGTGCTTGCCCTTGTGTGCTATGATTCACCTTAGAAGATGGAGGAAAATTTGTATGGCTGGACTTTCCACTTTTCTGCGGTAATCCTGATCCTGTAGCCTTATTCTGTGAATGGGCAGCAGAGTGATTTTGCAAATTGCCCAGAGAATCACCAGACCCTGAAGAAACTGCTACATTATGGGAAGAAGATGATTTTGAAGAGGGGAAGGTAGGATCTTTCGAATCTGAGGCAGTCCGCTTGGAGCCAGAAGCTTGGAAAACCTTGCTTGAATGTGATGCTTTCAAAGAAGCACCTGAGGATGATGTCGAACAGAGTTTTGGTGTCTTCCGCACCAGGCTTTGCCCACTCTTCTCAGTTAAAACATCAGCTGAAACCTGCTCTTTCTTGGCAGTAGGATCAGACTCCCCTGTTGTTCGTTGCTTCACAATTGGATTAAGATTCTGAGCATCCAAAGGTTTTGACTTGTCTGAGCTGGATGATTTCTGTACAGGCAGAGAAGGCGGTGTGTACGATGCTTCACCAACAGAGACCACTACTTTCTGCGCAGATGGCGCAATAGGAAATTCAGTTCCACTAGATTTTGATGGCTCTTCAGGAGAAACCAAAGCAGGTTTAAATTCCCCAGAACTTTTCTGTCTTTCAATAGAATCCTCTGATGCTACTGCTTCCTGTTTGAGCTCAAATAGATCACCAGATAGCTCCTGACCAGTGTGGGCACGACTCTCACAGAATGCTTCTGCATCTTGGGCAGTGCCTGATGACTTTTTGTCAGCGCATTGCGAACTGTTAACCTCCACATCATTTGCTTTGAAATTTTCAGATGTCTGGGTATTAGATACTCCAGGGTATCTAGCATCATCAGATGGTAATGACACAGAGTTCTTATCAGCAAGAGGAGAAGACTGAATTTGCAACAACCCCTTACAAGTATCGTCGTCTACTTCTTTTTTAACATTGCAAGAAAAACCCATGGATCTGTTGCTGTTGACATCTGATGGACTTTGTTTATCTTTTGTTTCTGGAGCCGCTTGAGCTACATCTTCCCCTGGATGCACCGAAACCTTTCCAGTGGAGCTAGCATCTGGATTATTTATTATCCCACTCTCTTCCTATTATCAGCGTAAGGCAAAATGAGACCAAATAATTGAGTCAAGAAGAGTATGCCTATGTATGCACCCATATTCCTAGACTCCAGAAGCCCTTAACAATTTCACATTGCTAGGGGTATAAAAGGAAATCACCATGAGCACAAAGGTGATGCAGCCAATTTAAAACTGCACGAAAACGTAACCCTCTTAATTGATTACTTAAATTTTCTAGGGAAGGCTTTCACTAAAAAGCTCTTGCAATGGTAGCGTCTTCAAACGCCAATCTCATATAATTTTTCTAAAGTTGTAACTGCAATCACAATTCCAATATCTGCCAACTGTTCTTCGTTAGGCAAATTTCTGCCCAATAACGCTTCATTTGTTCATCTACTTGGAGCTTACAACATGAGCGAGCAGTCACAAACAGTGCAGGCATGGTTCCAACTCGTGTTCCTATTCGACTACTATCATTATCTTCACCACCAACATGGCAATATATAGCTTGTCAGTCCTGTGATGCAAGACTTTATTTGAGTCCAAGTGTAAGCTCTATTATTATCAATCACCAAGTATGAAATCAACTATTTAAAAGATGTCAAAAATGGATTACTTAATTACTTTCTTCAGCAGATAGGCCTCCATGCCGAATTGGATTTCCTTATGACGCCGGCAATAAACATTGATCCATGGTTCTATAGGAAATTCGACATCTTCCCTTTCACAGATCACCTATCACATGCGTCCTAAACGGCTAAACCTTTGAAAAATTCCTACAACCTGCAGTTCAAATCCTATTGTCTTAACTCACCACATTCCAATCTCACTCAATAATAGCTCAATTCTACATTGATTCTGTATCACAAATTTCTAATGCAATCTCTACTACCGGACCCTGATTTATCAAGGTAAATTAAAAAGATACCAATGCCAGATGCAAGCAAATGGATTACTAGCAACTATTTTTAGCTTAGAAGTACCAAGAATCATTGCCAAAACTGATTATCGATTGCCCTACCAGCAGTAAATCAAAATTAAGTGGTGAAGCACCAGGGATTAATAGTGAACTAGAGCCAAAATCCATGTTAACTTAGTCTGAGATGTTACTGAATAAAGACATTATGATGAGGTATGTTTTTAAATTGCAATGGTATACGAGCGGGTGCATACCACTTTCAACTTGGTAGAGCTGTCAGCTTCGTTACGCTGGTCACTGGAGGGAACAAACTTTAAGGAACTATTGACCCCTGAAAGCAAGTGGTTCCCAGCCTCATCTTTAGTCGACACAGCATCAGCAGGACAGGAGAATTCAGCAGAGGGACCTTGCAGAGGTTGCTTCAAAGTTGCCGAGTTAGCCTTAGCATTTTCAAGAATCGTGCAGACTGCAACATGACCATCTGAAACAGGTTCAAAAGGCACACCATCTCTCAAGTCCCTGTTCTTGACACTCCGAATGTCAGTCTTGAAAGACTTCGGACCTCTATCTTCACAAAATGCCAATTGTTTTGCATCACTGGCAGGCGTTAACACTAGTAATAAAAATGAACGAAAATCAAGTCAACAAGCGCAGGTTAGCCGTGGCAAGAACTAAAAGTGACCCACAGAAATGTTCTTGCTTCTAGTAGGATATATTATATCGTCATAAGCAAAGAAAGAAGAGACAATTCGACAATATGAAAAAGTGAAAAAAAGTTACCTGCTTTAGAAGTATGCAGGGTTCTTCTCTTGTGATCTACATCTTTTTCAGCAGTCCTAACCTTCTTCTTTCCACTTATGTCTTTTAATATGCCCGATTCTTCTTTCTTTCGCTTCCCAGTGTGTATCACAACAGGCCGAATTAAGGTTCTTTCTTTTTTCATGGCATTATCACCTGCCCCCCATTTCTTAGTCTCTCTCAACTGCGTCTTCCTATCATACCTACATTCCTGATCTCTGCTTTTCATGCCAGCTAAATCTTTCACAGGAGTGGCCATGAAATTTTCCTTTGACAATGAGAACAAAACCCCAGCACCCTTATCAACAGCATTCTCATTGTCATCTTCAGCATTACCATCAGCTTCCTTGTGGTCATCCCAACAAGGGAACTCCCGATACTGAAAATTAAACTTCTTCGGCACGTACCCTGTGCACTTCCACAGCTGCGGTGTAAAAACCGACGACAGCCCACTAAATAGCCCCGGATCTCCACCAGGAATCCCTTGCACATGTACCTTCTTCTCCAATGGCATCTCCGTCCAAAGCCTAAATGGCCGCCTTGCAGGCTCATTTCCTGCATATGAAGCCTCCATCCTCATAGTCTTAGTCGGCAGCTCGACCAACAGCTGCGCAACCTCAGTCTCCTCGCTGTCATTCCTATTGTTCTTACTCTTACACTTGTCGCAGGTGAACGACTCCTCCCCTTTCACGTAACGCGAGCAGCGCGTGTGCACCCACACCCCGCACTCGTCGCAGTTGACCATCTCCTCCCCATCGTCGAAAGTCACCCCGCAAATGCAATCGACGGTCCAGGAGCCGTCCACCCAGTCGTCGGGCGGGTCCGTGCTCTGCAACCGCTGCGACCGCCCCTTCATATCACACTAACTAATCCCCTAAATCACTAATCCCCCCACACTTCCGGCGCACGCAAACAAGACCGAATTCACGATCCCATCCTCCGCAACACCCCAGAGCTACAACAAAACCCGCCGAACCCAATCCCTATTTCCTTCTCCCTCACCAAATTCCGAATCCGGAGCAGCGCGAATTCAAGGCGCGGGGCGAGAGAACGAGTACCTCGAAACCCGAATGAAGCGGCGGCGGTGGCGCGGCGGCCGCGGCGATCCCTGCGAGTTGCCGAAGCGGGAAAAAGGCCTCGGCTTTGAGGCGCTCCTGAGCTCGAATTCGGCGACGGCGACGGCGACGGCGAAGGGGAAAGCGAATGCTGCGAGCAATCGGCACCGTCTGCGGCGTCTACGGATCTATGGCGAAATCAGCAGCAGCGACGACGACAATGGCTTCCCCCTCTCTCTCTCTCTCTCTCCCTCCTCTTTCTTCTCTCTCTTCTTTCTCTCTCTGCGCCGGAACTGAAACCGAATCATTGATTTTGGCGAAGACCGGAGCAAGGCGTCGTTTGGCGTCCGTCAGCGATTTCCGGTTTTGACCTCTTCCTCCTCGGGCGGCTCCGGGTCGGCTCCAAAATATCGAACCGGATGGGCCCCGGCCCGGGCCCGTACACGGAGGCCCATTATTTGGGCGGTTCGGACCGGGGCATTTGGGCTCCGACCGGTTGGGCTCAGCTCGAACCGTGAACGTCGTTTAACGGCGGAAGCCCCAGCTCTTCACCATCCTCTCGATCTCGTCCGGAGGTCGTTATGGGCGAATCCAAGCCCATCCGCCGCCCGGGGGTGTCAAAAAACCCACGCCAGCTCGACCCGGCCCAGCCCCCAACCCTAACAATATCAACATCTAAAACTTCCTACACAAAGAAGACATACCCGACCCCAAAATATCCTATTTTCGGGTCGGGTCGGGCCAGCATAGGTTTTTTGACACCCCTGAGGATGAAACGGTAAATTTGAGCCTAGCTAATTAGCATCGACCTTATCCATTCTCTTTGGTTGTATGATATTTGCATATCGGATCCGATTAGTTCAAGCACACCTTGTAAGGTTTCAAGTCGCGTCAAATATCATGAAAACCCGACCCGACCCATTGATATCCGAGGCTACCGACTCTAGTGTTGTTGCAACCTCAAGTTGAGTTGAGCTCAAGCTTGGGAGATTATCGAGACAAAGGAAGGGAGAGATCGAAGAAACCCAGTAGGTGAAAAAATAGCAAAGCCCTTATGATTTCGAATATGATGGGCATGGCAAAAAAGAAGCTGAAATATAAGGCGATCATTGAATTTTACTAACAACGAAGAATTTTCCTTCTCTATAAATAGTGATATCATTCTTGACATTCCACATGTGCCCAGGGCATATAACTTGTCATTGGTTCCTCAACCAAATAGGTGGTTCGAGCCCGTCTTCTTTCTTTCCTTTTATGATGATTAGAAGCCCATCTACTATGTAAGCTGCCTAGATCATTCTATCATACATTAAGAAAAGGAGAAAACCTTGACAGAATTTTATTTTTATATTTTGGTTAGGATAATAACTTCCATTCATTAAAAACGAGTCTGATCAAACATAAATTAAGCTTTAGAACATGACAAAGCTCAAAGGGCTTGAGGAGGACATATATCAGATGGAAGACTTTTCCTACGATAGGCTTTGACAGCATAATCTACCATCTTACTCGCTTCTCGATTGCAATGGATCACTTTCAACATAAAAAAAAAAAGTCTTCAGTGGGCACCTCCCACGGAAACAGCTATGTGGTGGAAAGGCTTCTCATCAAATAAAGTGATCTAGGTGGGGCTCTAGCTTAGCTTTGAAACAAGATCTAAAGCATCCTAGGATTTGTAGCAGAGCTAAGACTTCCGTTTGCGCAGCCAGGGAATCCTTGACCATGCATGCAAATATGACGACGAGAAGGCCAGAGCTGTCACGACACACTCACGCCATGGCGCCTTCATTTTCCCCTTGCAGGTAAGAGCCATTGATGTCGATTCTACCGAAAGGCTAGCTTTCCCTACAAGAATTCCTTATCCGTCTATTTCTTCCCCTAATGTAATCTTGTCAAAAGCATATAATGATTGACCGTCACGACTCATACGATCATACTAATCTAACAAATCAAACTAAGTGGCAGCAATATCGGACCATCTTTCCACCCCGTGAACTGAAATTGCTGAAAATGTTAGGACATCAGCATCACCTTCTCCATCAGTCACATTTCAAAGCACCTCAAAATTTCCTGATCAATATTCTTTCTGGGAATCTTATCATTTTTTCTTACCGAGAAATTAATTATCTCTATTCCCATTTCATTAAAGTGTGTAGTGATCAATCGCAACATCTTTTTGGAACCTAGGATGTGAGGTCGGAGGACTTGGGAAGAGAAGTACTGGCCACTGTTTTTGCACGATAATTGCCCTAGCGAAAGCGATGCGCACGAACGGAAACGTCAAACATGTTACATCAGAAGGGGTTCCTTGCAAGAATCGAGGCTGCCTAGAGAATGACCAAACTTCATTTGTTTTGAGGTCATCTGCTCAGATTACACTACTCTTCACCTTGATTTTTGTTCCGCTAGGTAGGTGCGTAACGCCATTGGTTACATGCTCTCTGAAGAGAAGCATTGCATAGATCAATCCATCTCACCAAATCAATCATATTTCAAAAACACCTGGAATTTCCAGAGAATCCCACTAAAAAATTACAAGTTGTGAAATAGTTTATATAGTGTGAGTGGTTCCGCCACCTGCCTTCCGTAATTTAGTATGTACGAAATTTCTGTGTCTAAAATCTAGGAGTTCAGCGAGGGATGTGTAAACAAAATGGTTCTATCACTCGAAAAAGAGGTTTGAGAACTGGTTTTGAATAAAATCAATCCGGGAATAAATTCCAATTGAATACCCATCTAAGAACCGGACCGAACTTTCCTATTTTGGAATCAATTGCGGAACTGATTTTATAAACTCAAAAGTCAAAACTCTAATTTTATGGCAAAAAAACCCTTCAAGTGTCCAAAATTGGCACAAATGGACACTTAAGTTCCAAAATTTACAAAAGTGCACTTAAGTGCTACTTTTTATGAAAAATGGGACACTTGAGTGTCACATCTAGCGAACCTTGCCAGAAATCCTACATGACATTTTTTTATTAATTTTTTCACTTACGTGGCTTGCCAGAAGGTTAACTCAGCGAACTAAACACAAAAACAATGTCGTTTTTATATAATTTGAATTTTAATATAATAATTAATTAAATTAAATTTTAAAAAATTATTTAATTATTTAATTTAAAAAATGGGGGAGTAGGAGGAGGGAGGTAGCCGGTGACTAAGGGCCCAGCCCTCATTGCCGCCGCCTCCACCTCCCCTCCATCACCTAAGAGGTGGGGGAGGGTTGGCCGAGCTCGCTGAGCCCTAGCCAAGGGTAGGCGGCCCCAACCGACTGGCTGCGAGGGCCTGCGTGCCCTCACCCCAAATCCAAGCGAGGGTCGCTGGCCCTCACCCAACCGACCCAAGGGCTGGCGCTTGCTAGGCGAGGGCACGCAAGCCCTCGTCGCCAATCGGCTGGGGCCGCCGGCCCTTGACTAGAGCTCGACGGCCCCAACCGACCCTCCCCCACCTCGTAAGCGGCAGAGGGGAGGCGGCGGCAGCTGCAAGAGCTGAGTCCTCGCCGTCGTCGGCCGCCTCCCTCCTCCTCCTTCCCCCCCTTTTTTTTTAAAATTAATTAATTAATTAATTTTCTTCATTTCATAAGTGTAAGCTATCTAAATAGAGCCAAAAATAATTTTATTAATTATTATATTAAAATTTGAATTATACCAAAACAACGTCATTTTGACACTTTGTTTAGCCACATCAACATATAAAATGATGTTGTTTTGCCTGCAGCTTGCCAAAAAATTGCCACGTCAGCGTTTTGGCCGGATTTTCTCGCCTATGGCACTTAAATAATCCATTTTGCTACGATTTTGATACTTAAGTGTGACTTTCGTAACTTTTAACATTTAAGTGTCTCTTTGTACCAACTTTTGGCACTCTAGGAAGCCGGGTGTCCTAATTTTTTCCTCCTAAATTCTAACCTTAGCACTCTTTCGTTTTTTGTCTTTTCTCAAAGTTCCTCACTAGTCTTCCCTCTTCAACGGGAAGGAGTTTTATAATTTATATTTTATGTTACAAGTTTGAACTTTCTATTGTTTATAATTGTATGTGACTATATATTCATCTTATGAAAATTAAGATTTCTGTTGTTTATCTTTTACTTTAAATCGTTTCATTACTCATAACCTCATATGATTTTGCTGCAAGAAAATGAACCAAAAAAAAGAACCGAAAAAGAAAGTTCTTGAATAGGCCTCGAAATTAGACCGGAAAAACTAATTCCATAACCAATTCTAAACAAACATGGTAAATTCCAATGTTCAAAAACTGGAAACCAATTATAACATAGGAAGTTTCAGATTTGTCTACCTTAGAACCGATCACTACTAAGTTTGGCTAATCATTTGATTATCTTCTTTTCAAATTCTTACTGTTGTTTAAGATGATCACTCACAGAGTGATTAGACAATAGAACAAAAAATATGACACGAAGAAGGGTGACCATGGTTCCCTAAACTCTAAGACTAGAACATGAAATGCATGAACTGGGCGTGCAGAAGTCCCATCTATTGAATGTCTTAGGTTAATAGGCGTGCAGAAGTCCCATCTATTGAATGTCTTAGGTTAATATTGCTTTCACCAACCCCTGCTAATATAAAGTCGATGTCGCATCTTGTGTTTGGCCACCGCTACATTTATGGAAACACTATGGGATAATTTTGTCGTATTCGGTATTTGGTGCTTCATTCTAGATAGGTGGGATAATAAAATATGATCCCACCTATACCAACCTCATAAATGAAACAGGGAGAGAGGCACGAATTTGCAGCCCCCGCCTGCATGCACCGCCAATGCGATGGTCGCCGCAGTCAGGCTATCGTCGAGACACCGTCGCAGCTCTCAAGCCATCACAGTCATGACGGTTGTTAGGAGTGTACATTAGTCCCAGTCCCACCCAATAACTGGATCAAAATAGCTGGTTCTTAGTTGTTCTCGAAAAAATAGTCCAATTTGTTGTTCCAAAAATTTGGAATTGAGAATAATAATTAGTCATGCTCTTGGTGTCACATAAAAAACTGGACTAACCGGATCAACTGAATTGGATCGATGGACCAAACAAAATTTATTGATTATTTTATTTTTTGTTTTGAAGTAAATTATTATTTTTTTTTTTTCTTTTAAGAAATAGAAGAAACTAAAAAGAAGAAGAAGAAATCACCGGTTCTGATTGGATCCTAGACTAGGTGGGCCAATTCTACAAATTGTAAACCAATCGCGTTTGGTCCATTTTTAGATTCCCGGGTGAGAACCGATTCACATTAGAATCGAGCATCCCTAATGGCACCGGAACTCTCTCTTTCTCTTCGTGATTTACATATGAGGTTCAAGATCGTCGTTCTCAAGCAACCACACGCATAATATGGTCACACGATTGTTTTGGGCAATGGTCGATGCTTCCACCACCCGACGTCTTTGTTTTTTTCAAATTGATCTTTCTCGATTAATAATTATCACTTTCATGTTATCGCTCCACGACACACCAAATGCTAAATTAGGTAGCACACGTTTTATTCCATAATGATTATATTAGTTGTACCCCATAATGCAAGAGATATTTGAACTCACGTCGTATCCAATTTGATCCTTTCGATGTCCTGTCCGGCCAAATCTTCTAGACTACATAATGCTGTCCAAAGGGATTTCAAGATGACATTCAAACTTAGATTGCGCGTTCCATCAACTATACATCCGAGAGATATTTTATGTAGGGTCTTTGCTGAATTTTGTGCATCAGAACAAGTTCACCTCTTCATCCTTATATGGAAGGGAGGCTAAGCAACTAAGTAATTCTTTGTGACCTAATGACTCCAAAATAATCACCCCTTTCCTAGGTGCAAGCTCTCTTGTTGTTTTATCATTTTGCTAACTATTTGCAACGAACATCAGATATTAACAATTCGATATCTTTCTTGTAAAATATGTTTAATAAGTGTCTTGATACCCACTAAGACAATTCCAATACGAGCAAGCACAAATCAGGAATGTGTAAAGAAATCGGGACCCGCCTAGAACCAGACCCGAACTAATGGTTCCCAAGAGAATTAGTCCAGTTCCCTACGCCAAGAGTTAAAGCACTCATTCAGATTGAATCGGTTGTATATAAATTTCTAACAAAAATATTTTTAAGAAAAATAAAAACCCTAAAATTCCTAATATGAAGCTCAACAACATCCATTGACTAAGTACTTGTCTCGTCTTGCTCTCACCTTGTCTAATTCATATCTCTATCTCTCACTCATAGCCTCAACTACCAAGCTCAATGGCCATCGACTCATAGCATCGACTCTCAATTTTCAATACGAGCCTAATCTTTTTACTGATCTTGCAATTAAGAATAGGGAAATTCTTTGTTATTTGCTTTACCTTGGCTTGTTGGAAAACATTGTACTAAGTGCATGAAACTTGGTGGGACCGATTTCTTGGACTACCCAAGAATCGAACCAAACCGACATTCCGGTTCTCGGATAGATCCATAAAATCAACAAACAGTTCTCAAATTCCAATTTTTTGGAACCAATTGTTAGTGAGTAATTCCCAATTCTAAAGGAGAATCGTCCACTCAAATCATGCTCACTTCTAAACACGTATCACTATGTAAGTTCCATCCCTAAGCCTGATCAAAACTCGCAAGACCCTAATATTTTCTTTTTGCTAAACCCCAAAAGATTTCAATATCACGAAACTACTCAGTCCTGGAAATTGGTTATATGGAATAAGGTCCGGAATTCAAAAAGGAAAAAAGGAAATAAACGTGAGAAAGACAAGGCCATTCCATCAAAAGCGGATGAAATGTCAGAGGGCGAGTTAGTGAGAGGTAGTTGCTCAGTCCCTTTTAACCCCGGAGATAATCATGATTAGCCCCTGGAATTATCGCGCTGCAGCATCATCACTTTCCTGACCCTCTGCGAGATACGCGAAAAGCGCACAATGGAATCACCAGACCGATTTGATTAAAAACTTAGCGGCCTGCCGCCATCCATCCATGCACTTTTGGTAGATTAACCTAAAGGATTTTAATAAGATTTATATAGATTGAAATTCACGCGAAACATGGCGTCATTATCGCATCATCATGCCTTGTGGAGCTCCATTTACGGTCCAGGTAACGCAGAATATGCTCATTTTAGTCGAAATACTTTTGAGCAAAACATTTAAATATCTATAGAATTGTGTATAACTTTTTCAATATCTAAATAGCCTCGTTTTCTAGAATCCGAATGGCACATTGCCAGCGAAAATCAACTATTAACAGAGAGTCGACAAGAACACCCCATTTAGCTAGGCGTCTTTATAGGCTTTGTCACCTATTAAAACTTTATAGATGTTGCAGCAATGGGATCACATTGAAATTACATCGCTCATTTTCATAGCTGAAACTACTATGAAAATGAGAATGCTATACCAAACGGTCTTTATATATTTGATGCGTGTTGCAAGGCAACTTTTAGGTAACCGATTCATCATCGATCATAAACCTTAGCATATATGTATCTATCCTAGCCCTTCGTGCATAACGAAGGCAACAGGATGATCGAGGATGCACTATCCACCGGCGATGTCGAGAAGTGAAGGGCCATGCAAAAGATTATGCAGACACACACGATGGTACTTCCTGCGTCTACGCTCGATGGGTTTCATGTCGGGGGCGGAAGCGCTTTTGAGCTGTAGCAGCGCAGCGAAACGGAGAACGGGAGACCCTGAGTCTGCAACAAAAAGTCCACATTCTTGAAAGCTCAGTGCCTCCGACCCCATCATCACTTTCCTGCCTCATTTTTCCCGTAGAGGTGGTTGAGCAAGCAGAGAGAGAGAGAGAGAGAGGGAGAGAGAGAGAGAGAGAGAGTGGGAGGGTGAGATGGTGGTTAATTAAGAGGTCGCTGTCACTCGGATTTTGAGGTCGAAGGTCGTAGTTGAGAGATGGGGAGGCATACCCGCCTGGGCACCTTGCCCTAGCAGTCTAGCTACTATCCGTTTCTATATGGGTTCTCAATCTCATAATTACGTTCGACGAATCCATGTCCTTCGAGACCTGATTTAGAGCGAGATTTCTCCAACCATACTTTTCATTGGTGGGTTATAATCATATACACTACTCATACTAAATTCCGATCACCCAAACGCTCTTGGTGTTGTAAGTTGTAAACCACCGATCGAATAAAGAAAATGTTGCCCTTGATATTATAAAGCAATCTAGAAACATCCCTGCGAATTTATTGCATCCAAGCTTGACCCATTGACTTCCTCAAGAAATATTATAGATTTCGGACACTTCTAATTAAGTAAGCAAATTTATTATTGTCGGGAGCCATTCGTATTGTACCACGTGTATGACTAATCAGGAATTAAGTCCCGAAAGAACCAAAAACCCACAGTCCGCTTTCCTCTCTTTTGCGCATGTTCAATGTCACTTGCGCTGACGACACCCATCTCTTTTATGATGCTTTCGAGCTGAAAATATATATATATATATATAGAATCCCATGCGGCTGTAGAGTTCTTGACCTAATTTCAAATGTCCCACTACCACAATAGTCATAAACCATCATCTAATTGCGAAAGGGGTTATATTTCTTTTATCACTAACTGGAAAATCTCTAATCATACCTTTCACTGGCTTTTTCTTCTTCTTTTTTGACAGCCATAGGGTTTCTAGAATCTATGAGTGCCAAAGAATTCCCATTGAGTAGGCAATTCATCCGTTTTTAGACACTAAATAATTATTGGAGACGTGTAACTTTGCGCCCTTAAGCATGGCACTAGTAGTAACAAACCGATTCGTTCCACGCTCCTTAAAGTAGTATTTAAAATAATCACACGATGTGATGATCGTTTAGGGGTGGATGTTGACTCAATAATCACTTAACAAGGTCTCTCCTGCATGAGACTTGGGATATCACAAATTCCCTCACTTAAAGAACTAACATCCACATTAGTGTTGGCCCGTATTGTCTTCCTTCCATTCAATGTGTGATCCTCTTTATTCCTGCTTTTTCCGCTATCCTAAAGGCCTACAGAAAGCCTTATCTTGTCCGAGCCATCTTGTTGCGATAATCACCATTGCCCTCATTAGATTGGGTTTAGGCCTAATGCCTTCCATGAACCACACATTTATTTAAAGGGCATTGCATTGATACCATTTATAACGATTCTATCCATTTCATATAGACTAAACCTTTAAAATGAGTACTGGGCTTAACCACACAAAGTGGAAACCGTTTAGTGATGGGTGTTGACTTATGACTCAATATGGCTTCTCTCAATATGATGTATGACTTGAGATGTTATACCTAATTGAATACATAAATGTTGTTATTCGAGTTACAAACCTTGAGCAGTGATGACATGCTGATACCACTAGAGCAATTTCATTGGAATTCTTTTATTGGTGAATTACAAGTTAAAAATATCTTGCGTGTGCAAACTAAACTAGATATGAATGGGTTATCCATACTTGCAATTCTCTAATCAAAAGATTGTTGGACCGGAAAAAAAAAAAATCAAAAGATTGGTTAGGAAAAGTTTCTGCAAACGGAGATCCAGGAAAACGCGACCAGCACAACCACTTCACGCATCCTGACATGTCTAAAAAGAGAAACTTCTCTCACCACGAAACCCCCTGTCACCTTCACCGGGTCTCTTCAACAGCAACGCGGTATGCTATATATTTATATCATCTCAGAACGCCAGAAGATACCCAACCCATCGAAGTTTCAAAAGCTTCTGCTTCATCCGAAGGATCAATTAGTAACTTCAGGCTATATGTTTTAGAAGAGATGGACATGAATTTGTCCATAAATGGCCAGTCTCAGATTCCTCCAGGCTTCAGATTCCATCCAACCGAAGAGGAGCTTCTGCATTATTATCTGAGAAAGAAAATGTCGAACAAAAGGATCGATCTGGATGTGATTCGCGATGTCGATCTTAATAAGCTTGAGCCATGGGATATCCAAGGTAATGCTAAAACCTCTCATTTCATTTCATTTCGTTTCCACTTCGATCGCTTTGTTTATCATTGTTTCCAATTCCTAATCTAACGAAGTTTGTTTCGCTGAACGTTGAATTTACATGTAGAGAGGTGCAAGATAGGATCTGGGCCCCAGAGCGACTGGTACTTCTTTAGCCACAAGGACAAGAAGTACCCAACCGGGACTCGGACGAACCGCGCGACAGCCGTGGGGTTTTGGAAGGCGACCGGCCGCGACAAGATCATATACGGCGGCTCTTCGAGGATCGGGTTGAGGAAGACCCTTGTGTTTTACAAAGGACGAGCCCCACATGGACAGAAATCGGACTGGATCATGCATGAGTACCGGCTCGACGAGGGCTCAAGCAGTTCCGTGGTAAGCTCAGAACTTTCCCTCCACTATTCACAAAATCCCTCTTCAATATCCACTCTCATCTTAGATCAGCACAGATTAGCAAATCTTTAGGAGAACAGCTTTTCATGCTTATGCTTTGGGACAAACGAAAATTTCAGGGTCCGAGCTTGGTTTGCGAGTCCTCCCCGGAAGACGGGTGGGTGGTCTGCCGGGTATTCAGGAAGAAGAGCCATCAAAGAACACTAGAGAGTCCTAAAAGCACGTCGACCTCGTCCATGGACACCGAGATGCTGATGAACGCGAGCGCAGACAGCAGCGTCCTGGATCAGATACTATCGTACATGGGAAGGACTAACTGCGAATCGCCAGAGAATTATCAAGCGCCCATCAACATCACCAGCATGCAAACTCAACTGATCCATGGGAAGTTCTTGCACCTCCCAAGGCTGGATGACAGTTCGCACTTGGGTCAAGAGACCGGCTTGAGGACATTTTATCAGAAGTTCGATGAAATCCGCATACCTGGGAGCGATGACCCCTCCTCCAAGCACACCAGTTCTGATCATGAACCGAAAGCTGGGACTGCTGGGATCAATGACTGGGTCGCATTGGACCGGCTCGTGGCTTCGCAGCTTAATGGCCAGCTTGAGATCAGCGCTGCATCCAAGCAATCGCCTTATCCCGGAGCTCCAAACCCGGTACTGGCCGGTCCGACTCCAGGCGACCATCAAGTAGGGCAACTGTCGCCGCTGCAGCTAAACAGACCCAATCAAATCTACAGTAGCGAGAGCAGTTTCGACTGGAGCTTCGGAAAGTCGTCGTCGGTGACCCCATCGAACCCGTTGCACCACTTGTCAGTATAATTTTAGCCAAGATATATATCGATCAATAACCGATTAGCAGCTCCTACAGTGAAGTTACACTTTCCTGTGTACATGTACGCATAGATTACATAGGAATAAACGTGTTTTCTATACAATTCTCGGTTAAAATACTGCTTAGTCACCTTATCTGAAATAATCAATGCAGTGGCATTCTGTCCCGCAATATCTCATCTTCAACGCAACGTGGATTTGTCGTTTGTTAAGAATTGTTGTTGAGTTTCCTTTGGGACATTTAATTTCTCACCTGTAATAATTGTGTATCGGCTAAGAGGTCTTAACCAAAGATGTTAACTAATTTGAAAAGGTTGACATGGTTTAATCATGGCTCGTTGCTGACTTTGAGGCTCAGGGAGGGCCTCACACGTTAAAATTATTTAATGTCCAAATTGGTAGGGCCGCGTCATGTCTGTGGATTATCATTCGGTGAAGTGCTCCATCAGTTCGTTAGTATCGTGATAGAGAGGAGGGAGAGGGAGAGATTTTTTTCTTACCTAACGGCACACCCTACAGAGCTCAAATGATTGATACAAGAAAAGGAGAATACTTTTGGGGAATGGGAGGTGCGAATGATGCCGCATGAGAATCAGAGAGGGCTTAGCCTGCTTAGGACATCTTGCCTGAAGTCTTGTCCATATGTTTACATGCACTGAAGTTCTTTCGAATTTCTGGCAATGACAAGAAGGAAGAATTGCAATCCAATACTTTATGAAGTAATTGGTTGAACCGTCTGAGAATTTCTAAAGTAGAAATTAGAGGAACCTTATCAAATGCGAGCCAATTGTTCTGGATTTCCACCATCTGTAATGATGAAAATATAAACTTAATCGGTTCATGATAAATTAAAAAGTTGTCATGGATTTTCAAGTAATAGGAAGTCAATGCTCATTTCCTTTAGTATTAAAGAGAGAGAAAGAATTGAAACTCTTCTTTTGTATGTGTTCTTCTTTCGGTCTCTAGGGATCCATTAAAGGTTCAAACTTACTTTGGACCTATAACCAAGAATGCAAGTTAGGGTGCCTAGGCTTTTAGCACGAATTGGTCCTTCAATGCTTAAGTTAGAATAAAGAGGAAGGTGGAATTATATGAAGTTTAGATTGGGGTTAAGAACCAGCTTCTTGGCTTCCAAATGACTATATAGATGTTGTTCCTCTCATGTCCATCGGGTTAGTGTCAACAAGCAGTGACGAGCATTAGTTGGTCATGACAAATAGCAATACATTACGATAAGTGTGATCTATCTTGATATCTGATGATCAATGAGTGCTTGGTCTTTTAAGAGGTGGTTTCACCACCAATTCCTCCAATTAGATAGCTTTTAAGTAGAGATTTTTTTAATGTTCTACTCATCCGGTTCTTGTCTCATAACCCACATTGTAATTTGGAAAAGTCATGAATGCGAGATATATGGTCTAAAAGATAAATAAACCCGTGGATGTTAACAAATCCTATTATAGTGCAGACTTAACAGTCATTTGTCAAATATAAACCTACATGAGATGAAAGGAATTAAAAAAGAAAAATCTAAAGCCCTACTAGAGTAGAGATAAATGATTATTATGGTTCATCTCTCGTTTTAATGTCTTTTTGCTGATGAAGGTCCATCCCTCTTCTCTCTTTGCATGGAGTCCACATAAGTCATAAATTCGTGTGAGATGAAGTTCAATCAGACTGAGAAATTATCATGTTGATATTGGATACTTCTCAATGCTTCTTTTCTGATATCAATATGAGATTAAATTCTCATAATAAATTTACGAAAAATCAATAGTTGAATCGGTCGAGTATTTCGTAACCGTTGGAAAATTTGATTAGGGCGGTCCTAAGTGTACAACACCAATTTGGTCCGCTTAGATTTCAATTCCATCTGTGTCTGATTCCAATCATATCTTCCCTTACACTCTCAGAATTTAGAGTATGATTTAAGCTCGTCTTCTTACAGAGAACAAGAAAACCATACTTTTCTTTCCTTTTGAAATTTAGACATAGGGGGATTCATTTTGGGAATTGACAGCAGTAGCTGGACGCAGTAAGGGAGGGCCCAATGCCAGGCCGACATATGGGTTTTGCCGACAGGCCCCACAACATCGGTCTGTTGGCACCAAACGCTGACTCTTACATGGCCCGACCGTGGCCTCTCGTTCCGGCTCTTTCACATGGTAATTTATAGGTTCTAAAAATTTCATGATTAATAAGAATAGGACAGGTTGCAGATTCGAGATCATGTCTACCTTGCACACACGTTACATCCACCATGTACCCTAGACCTGAATCTAAAGATATACGGTACCCTATATAATATTTAAGTAAATACTTGTATGCTAAACTAATTTGTGATTTTTCTAGTTTCCTTACGGATTTTTTATCTTTGAATGTTTGGAATGAGGGGAGGAAGTATATTTATCTTCTTCTTCATTGTACTTTTCATGTGATTGTGTCATGAAATCATTTTGCTATCCCTTAAACTTGTATCTCATTGTGAATGCACTTTGTGGTTTGAGGTTGAATGTTAAATGTGTTAATGATAAAGATTGCGACCCTTTTTATTCAACAAAAGAAAAAAAAAATACAGCACAGCATAAGATACCTTACAACTTGTAATATCGATAGATTCCAGATTTTAGGGTGGTTCGATACCCTAGAGGAGCAAGCCAGGGTTACCGCCTCCCTTCAATTTATATTAGCCCCCCCCAATAAAACAAATTATTTGAGTTTCCCCGTGCTTTAAGTCTTAAACAATTCTTCTAATATTTCTTTTGAAATTAATGCTTCATCTTATTAATAAAAACCCTTTTTTATATATTTTTGTATTAGGTTTTCATAACTTTTATATAACTTTTGATTCTTCATAATTGGCACGGACAATATATTAAATCTCCAATAAGTTTGAGTTTTTATGCTAATGCGATGTCTAAGTATCATTTAGTTTTTTCTTTTTTGTATTTGAAGATCTAAATTTTATAAAATATATCTAAAATATTGTATTGATTGAAAAAAAAATTGTGATACTCATTATTCATTTTATAACTTAGTATACATAATTTATTTTTTTCCTTCATGAATATAGATAAAGTACATATTGAGACCAGCAAATACTGAGAGAGGACTCCTAGATATCGAGATGAGAGTCATTCGAGCACACCGATGATGAGGGGCGGGGAGCACCGGCAAAGAGCAAAAATGTCAGAGCCAGTGAATTTGGACATGCCGACAAGAATGACGGAGAGGTACTAGCGAAGGCTAAAGTTTTACACTCGAATATGAAACCACACGACAGGCTTATTAGCTTGTAATCGACACAAATCAACATGTTTTCAAAGTAATTTAATTATTTCACTTATAAAATCAAAGTTGTGATATTGCATAGTACCACTATAGCAGTGATCAATATGTAGCCTAAATTACAGCCGAAGCCTGCCCAATACCCTAAAACATAAACAAACGCGGGCTAAGCGAGCCTGGTTCGCACCAAACCGACCAGACCAAGCCTATAACCTTAAGCCTTTGTGGACACTCGATTCAGGCAGAGCCTAGGCAAGCCCTTCGGGTCATCAGACCAGACCAATGGTCAAGTCTAACACGAGTCGACATGTATTACAAATCCGAGTATCTCAACACAAATTGACACAATCTACAAACAATTATGCAAAATGGTCCATCTAAACAGAGCAGAAAGTAAACTGTTGGCATAGCATCACTGATCGTGGTTCATATTCTTCAGGCCACTCACTGTACTATCCATGATAGTGTAAAATAAGCTGCTTAGCCAACAAGCTCGTCCAGATTCCTATCAGTCAGGCTCATAAGCAAACTTGGACTTGCAGAATCCATACAAAAGCAGCCTCATTCGCAGAATCGAGCATCTTCATGAAGTAGGCCTTTCCAATGCTCATACTTAATTAAAAGAGATGGCCATTACTTAATAAGCAAATTACACGTTCGTTCCCATGAGGCAGGAGCTGTGAAAATAACTTGCAGATCTTTTATATGCTTTAAATGGACGGTTCAGCATTCCATTTAGCAAATTTCCAAAGCAAAAACATGCGAAACCTTTAACCACTCAACTCGAGAAATATTTAGAGATGTAGAAGAGTGCATTGTGGCGTCTGCTTTTCCAACTGCTACGTAAGCTTTGTCTTCTCGTAACTTACGCCGTATAGCACACCCCATGACGCTATTACATCCAGCGGAACATTCATATAAGCAGAACACAGCAATGTAGTTTGGAAGTGTCTATCTTAAACATAGAAAAGTAGAACACAAATGCAAACGGTTTTACAATATCTAAAGTTGTGTCAATGACAAAAGGATCCAAATCTCGCTTTCTTCTTCCAAAGTGCTTTACCTAGATGGAAGTGTATACAATGCTCCTCATAGACAGATGAACAGAGCAAGGGATAAGATACATTAGCATTCACAATAAACAAGCCTGGATTGGAAGACTGGCTCTTCATTTGCCTACAAAGATGGCTCAGATTGCAAAAGGCTCGCACTGGTCCAGTTTCAAAAGGACCATTTTCCTAGCTTGCGTTAACATCCTAGACAAGTAGCAACTATATCATTTTAAGACTTGTTCAAGACGCAAATTTCAATGATGATTTATCAAAGAAACCGACAGAACTCATACACACTACCACAGCTCAATGACCAAAATCATTTGCAGTGGCCCGAGAACATTAAATCATCATCTAACATTGTGTCCAATGTCAATATTAGCATTTGCTATCACAAGTACTCTTTGCTTATATCATGTTAATCCTACCCATGCTGTTCAGCCTGAAGTCCTAAGCGTCTGCACATTGTCATTTCATAAAAGAACAAAAATAAATCACCAGAATAACACAAGCAAGAAACCAACGGTATAGAACCATACAGCAAGTGCAAGAAAACAAAACGCTAAGCATTTTCATTTCACATATTTAGTAAGTTATTTAGAACAACTGTGAGAGACCATCTAGCTCAAGACTCACATCATCACAGAAATTAGCTACAGATTGGGCACAAGACCAACCCATTCTCATTGCAGTCAGAACACCTTATCACAACAACCCTCTCTGGTTTCTCTCCACCTTCACCTTCCTCCTTCACCATCACCAGATTCACCACCACTTTGCAACTCCCATTACACCGGAAACAAGGCAAGAACCGCACGCCCCCGCACCCTTCGCACAACACACCCGCCTTCCTCTTCGGCAATCCCTTGAGCAGCTCCCCAAGACCGCCCTCCTCGACGATCCTCATCACCTCCTCGGCCCCGCCCAAGTACCTACCCCTCACAAAGACCCTCGGCGGCACAACTTCCTCCCTCGCCCGCCCCTTCATCAGCTCCCTCAGCTCCTCCTTGAACCCACCATCCATCGACACATCCCGCTCGCACACCGCCACGCCATGCCCTTCGACTGCCGCCCTCACAGCATTGCAGTCCTCGAACGTCTTCCGCACCCCTCGCAGAGTGGTCGTGTAGATCACGACCCTGTCCTCCCCCCTCGGAGGGCAGAGGTAATCAAACCTGTCGAGCGCAGGATTCGCCACTACCGCCGCCGCAGCAGCAGGCGGACTCGGAACTTCGCCGCGGCCGCCATCTCGCGGCAGCAGCGGCAGCGGCAGCTTGGGAACGGGCGATGGGTGAATTTGAAATTTAAACGAATTAGCGCGGGAAGCGGAATTAGGGTTCGAATTCTCCTTGTCGACGCCGAACAGGTCTTTGAACTTGGGTTGCGGGAGAGGGGAAAAGCGGAAGCTTTCGGCGTCCAGGCCGGCCATGAGCTCCCAGGAGTTGATGATCTCGGGTCGGGTCGGGTCGGACCACTGGGCCTTGGACTCGGAGCGGAAGGACTTGGGGTCGGAGAGGAGCGGGGAGGGGAAGATGGATCCGAGGGTGAACCGCGGCGGGGGAGTCGGCGCCGTCGTGGCGGCGGAGGCGGCGGAGGAGGAGGGCGGCTGGGGCGACGATGGCGGGTCGAGGGTGAGGAGGCCGTAGGTGGTGGAGGTGAGGGAGACGATGTGGTGGCCGAGGGCGGAGGAGGTGCCGAGGGCGGAGGAGAACTCCTCGTCGTGGCTCAGCAGGTTGGAGGAGACGCAACCCATGGTTCGCTCGGGCTACCACCGTCGGAGCTCCGGAGCTGCTAAAGTTGGCACCTTTCTTCCCTCTGCACGGAACCCGAAACGAAAGCAAGAATTTTGAAGAAGGAGATGGCGCAATGCGGGAAGAAAGTTCGAAGGGTTTGGAGAGAGAGAGAGTTCTGGCTTCGATCCGAGAGAAGGGGGGAAGTAGAATAAAGTAAAGGGGAAAATGGGAGCGAGGAAGAAGAAGGAAGAAGAAGGAGAAGGAAGGAAGGAAGGAGATGGAGTGAAATGGTGCGAGCGATTTCCAATTCGAACTTTTCGAAAGGAAATGAAAGTTGGGAAAAACCGGGGAAGAGGGAGCGGTGAAAATTTAAAGCGAGGAGCGAGAACCGAAACACGGGATTCGTTCGTTCGTTCGTTCAAAGGGGTGGGGTCCGATCCGGCCTGCCCCCTCGGACCCGCCCCTCTTTTTCCTTTGGTTGAGAAGTGTTATGTCGATCCCCTCCTTCTAGGGGCGTGCAACTAGATTGGTCCCAAGTTGGGTTTCGAAATAAATGTGTTCGATTTATGAGGCCGTTTGGTTCAATTTTGAGGAAATGCTCTTGAAAGAATGTAAATAGTTTTAAAGTAAAGGGTTTTTTCGAGATGCAAGACTGTTTGGTAAATATATATTTGAAAAACCCTTTAGTGTGATCAAATTAAATATTTTCGTTTTAGTATTTTTAAAATTGCAATAAAAAATGACTATATAACTTTTTTATATTTTCATATTGAGAATAATGTAAAAGATATGTATTAGTAAATTTATTTAAAAATTATATTAAAAGAATTTGATTATAGATTAAATGTAAAGCTCAACTTTTAGCCTAGGGTTCTTTTAGGTTTGTTTTCAACTTTGAATAATTTTTTTAATTATTATAGTATTAATCATCTTCATTAATTAATAATCATTCTAGTGTATTGATAACAAGTTGGGCTATTGATTGTTAAAATATAAAAATGACTAAAAAAAAAAGGTGAACCCAACATTTGCAAAGGGTTTTTATTAATTTTTTAAAAAATAAAAATAAAATCCGATAAAACTCCGTTGTCGATCAAAGTTGCTGGGGTGTGGGAAAGATAATCGGTTTAAAAAAAAAATCAACGGATGAATAGTAGAGATGAACTTGCATTTCCGAAATACTGAAAGTCCAAAGCAGATCCCCACTTGCTTTGAGCTTTCAGCATTTCAAAGGCCAGCATTTGATCAATGACACCTTCAAATGCTGAACTAAACACCTAAATTTTTTCTTAAGGGGCTTTCGGGACTGAAAGCCTTTTGAGAATGCTGAACCAAATGGGACCTATGAAGAGCCAACACCCACGAGGTTGGTAATTGGGTTTTAGGTTTTATTGCTCGAAATTGACCTACTTGGATTAAATTATAGTAAGTTTTTAGGGGTGATGATTTTTAAATGGGTTGATTCGTAAATCAGAATCCACCTGTTTAGATTTGAGACTTCCTAACTACATACCTCATTTATTTCCAAAAAAGAAAACAAATAAAAAGATTAGGGCAAGGGGTGTCTCTAAGTTCTTCTTTTACTCATGAACTTAGGAGTTCATTTGGAAATTAATTTGAAACCAAACTTACCAAGCGGATTTCGATGACAATCTAGGTTTGAAAGACACCGTTGGCGAGCCCTTGCAACACCATTTTAAAGGTAGTATTAATATAAACTAATCCATAATTAAAGAAGCGACTCTTTATTCCAGCTCATGAGAGGGGATTGGAGAAGAGAAGCAATTTAATTAACAATTTGCACCACAAGGGGATTCTCTAGCCATGTGCGTTTCATTGAATATATATTTAGAAAGTGTCTAAACGAATTCTAAGCATTTGTTTATGTGAACAAGGAATTGAGAAGAACTATAGATTTCATCTATGCTACCTCTTTTTGGCATTAATATTTGGAAAATACCGTATAAGAACTTGAAGTGTTATCGTTTTCTCAAATAAATGCCTAAATTAAACATTATATCTAATAAGATCAAAGCTGTTTTAAATAAGGACTTAAAGTAACTATAGTTGTTTCAAATAAGGGTTAAACCTCACTTGTCTCCAACTGGTTAAATATTCTGACAAATCAAAAGGCATTTTCGTCCAAATATAATTTTACTTTTAAATTATTTTTTTAACTTTTCTTGCCTCTTCCACCCCCTAGGCAAGGTTTGCATCGCCTAAGCAAGGCCATCCCTCGTTGACTACTGGCGAGGCCACCCTCACCCAAATTTGGCGAGGGATGGCCTCACCTAGGGTAAGGCCCATCGGCAAAGAAGGAAGAAAAACCAGAAAAAAGGAAAAAAGAGAGAAAAAATGAACAAAGGGGAAATTCCAAAAAAAGTAAATAACGAAAATGCCCTTGATCAGGCCCCTATTTGAAATATATATAACTACTTTAAGCTCTTATTTGACCGACAAAAAAAAATCTTATTTGAATTAATATCCATTTCAAGTCTCTATTTGAAACAAGATTTACTTAAATATTTATTTGAAAAAATGATGGCACTTTAATATTTTATTTGAAATAATGTCCACTTTATATCATTTTTTAAGAAAATGAAGGCACTTCAAGCCCTTATTTGAAATTTTGTCTTAATCTTTTGGATCAAACATAAATTTAGCTACAAGGAAAAAGACGCATATCCCTGTAGCCATCATGTCGAATTAAATATAGGAACCTTATAATCTAAGACCTGTATACACAAAAGATTCTTCCAAAAATGTTGGTTCTTTCGCACAATGATTGCCATACGAAAGCAGTCTGTCATTTTCGACCAAAAAAAAAAAAGAAAGCAGTCTGTCATTGGTCAGTTTCAATCCTTTGCTGAGCCAATGTTTGACAAGGTATTCTCCAATTATCTTACATGCGATTTTGTTTCTGAAATAACAATAGAGTAGCAAATATTTATTATATTCTTAGCATTTCAGAGAGAACCATTTTCCATGAAATAACGAAATAATGAAGACAGCAAAGGAAACACCTTGTCTTTTATATTTTTCACATAACAATTTCAACCTCCTGCTGGGTCAGCACCTCAAGTCTGGCTAAAAGGATTCAGATTATACTCTATGGAAACTATGTCATTTTGGGCGATCGGCCCAATGCTCATTGCACTGAGCAATGCAAAGCCATGCAATGTTACAGGAGGAAGCATGTGATTTAGGGCTCGCACGAATTCGAGATTTGCACGGACTCGTTTCTGCTAGATGACTTGCACACGATGAGAAGACATGCCACCCCAGTCTTCAATTTGCCACCGTAACATGGCGAAATAAGAAGGGACAACTTACATAGAATCGCGATTGACAAAGAATATCTCAGACCTTTGATTTGGGACTTTTGCTGACTCGCCTGTGGTTTAGGACTCAAAACTTGGGATTCAGGGAAAAATAAAAGTCTGGGCAACGAATGCACAAAGAGAGAAGAAGAAATAACAAAGACTTGGGGTAAGAGTTGAACGATGACATTTTGAATCCAAAACGACGTCATTTTGAACACATGGAATATGGGCTTTAAAATATTTGCCATGTGGAGAGAAAAATGATTCGAAGAAGTCACGTTAACATTTTTCATTCCCTAATTGAACGGAACTAGCAAAAGGACTTAATTGCATCAACTCAACAAATTATACAATTTGATTTGCACTTTTTGCAAATTTTAAAATTAAATTACACCTTTGTATCAAGTTTTAGGCTTTCGGAAATGTTCTGGTTGTGTCATGTAGGTGTTCTTCTCTTAGTCACCATGGAGTAATGTAATATTCACAAACAAAAGAGTCTGCCTTAATACCTTGCTATCATACTCACCATCACTGTATGCACCAATTCTAACTTTCCTTTCTTTGGTTCTCTTCCAATCTTTGGAAAACCGACACGTTTTGCTTGCCAAAACGCAATCCTCACGTAGAGCAATATCTATGGACTTTGATCAAGTATATTTCCTTCTGATGCTAACACATTCATCTACCTTCTACTTGTGTGTCCAAGCTTGTGGTCCCATAAGTTGGAATTAGTTTTTGAGTCAAAAACTGTAACTCTATGATTCTTTGAATTTGATTTTGTCTTGATTGCAAAAGTGACGGACATGTCATCCTTGACAGGTTAATTTAGAAGGAAAACTCTCACGTAAGACATGTTAAAAAAGGCGCGCCAAAGTCGATTTGTGGATGAAATTGAATCCAATGAAATGTGTCAATAGATAAAGTGCTATTTTTTTATTCCTCCAAAATTGACGCTTAAACAAAAATAGCTTGCACCGATGATTGAAAATGATAGATCTAGTGTGCGCGGGCATATGAAGAGTATCTTAATGAGGAATATATTGAGAAAACCACATCGAGTCTTATTCGTCATTACATGGTTCGATTTCAAGGAGGAGGGACCTTGGTAGAATTTCTGAGTTTCGACAATTTCCAATGGCCGGAGGCTCGAGTTGAGACTTGTCTACTTAGAAATATACTACAACTAGTGTTTTGTCAGAAATGTTCCACGACAAAATATCTTTGATCAAAAGTAGTTCTTCAGCTTTTACTTAAGGAAACCGAGGTCCTGCGTTAACTCCGGACATAAAATATCACAAGCACAATCAATGGAGTCAACACTTTGGTATTCCAATTTGGTCACATTACTTAAGGAAACCGAGGTCCTGCGTTAACTCCGGACATAAAATATCACAAGCACAATCAATGGAGTCAACACTTTGGTATTCAAATTTGATCACATAAACTCAGACCGTGTCGAAATTTAATCCCAACAAGATCCAAAAGGTACTGACTCGATGGGATAACAAAATGTGACCAAATTCTATCGGAATTTGATCGACACAACCTGAGAGTGTAAAGGTAAAGACTGTATGCGAAAATTTTAAATGACAACATAGCATTTAGGATAAAGATACACATCGGAATCTAATTGACAACGCAAATTGGAGAACTACAATTAGGGAAATTAAAAGTACATTGTAAGAAAGTTAAAAGATAATTAAAAGATAATATTTTATTTGATTTGTGCCGGGGTTTCTCCAATGGACCGGTGATATTTTATAATGGTTTTGAAGTAACTATCTTTTGATAGTTTCCAACGATTGCACATCCTCAAGTAACTTCCATTGATCGCCTCCATGTTTTTATATCTCCACAAGCTTCGCAACCATGTTTTCAAATGGTTTTCCTCGCCAGGTGTGAACTGCTCTATGATCTTCTTTCTTGTAACAATGATTGTCTCATGATCCTACTTTTAAGTAATAACTGTTCTCTCGAAATATGTGTGCTCTTGACCTTAACTGTCTTGTCATTTTCAAGTTTCAAAATTGCATTTCAACGTCTCTATGATAATCATTAATCGTTGATGCTTAACTCGGCAAGTACCAATTATTCGCCATCATGCTTCGATAACTGGACATGGCAATGATGACTACCAATGTCGATTAACACATTTTAATCCCTATGTTTGTTGATAAGCTAGCATATGTGGGTTGAGACTCGTGTGCCACGCATAGTATCCTTCATGCTCATGTACTGTTCACATATTTGTTCTTATCCATGTGTTAGGCATGTGTTTCTCCATAACTAGATTATTTTTGTGTCCACCTATAGCTAAAAGCTTAGAAGAGAAAGTAGTTAAATACAAGCACAAGCCTCGTGAAGGGGCTTGGAGAAATACGGGATGAGCCATGCCCAAAATCAAAAGTACCTTTTATTTTAATAAAATTACATTGAAGAGCCATGATTGAATGATCGATGCCATGTTAATCTGCTCGATGGTATATTCTTTGCATAATATACATGGTCTGCAAAGATCAAGACACTTGTAATCATTAAGCGTTGGTTTGTATTTTCATGAAATCACATAAACCGGACATTATCAACAATGTTATGTAAGATTAGTTGGCAAGATCCATCAGCCCTTTACTTGTTTCCCCCGTTTTGCGAAAGAAAGTAGAGTGATCTATTCTCACTCCATCCGTACGCTTAACAAAAGGAAATTTCAAGACAAAATAGGCGGGAGAACATAATGGGTTTGTGAAAATCAGAGTTTACGTCACAGGCACAAGCAGCAGAGGCTACAGCCACATTTCTTACTTCATCCCGGAACGAGACAAGGAATCTAGTTTGGAATGTACGATGAGGAGAATCTGAGACAGTTTGACCGGTCCACCGAGCAAAGATGATAAGTCCAGCACAGCACCACCGTCCTTCGATGCCCTGAACCGCTCTGCTCATTTTATTTCATCGTTCCTTAGCTGGAAATCTGCCCTAGACATTGATCTTCGCGGTGTTCTTTTCTTTTTTTTTTTTTTTTTATAATCTTACTTTGATATCTTTTCATATATAACTCGCTCCATCTTCTCGCTATGCTTTCTCGACACCCATTATGAAAACAGTTTCTCTCTTTCTGCATTAAGAAAAAGGGAGATGATTAAATAATGCTCACCCAGAATATTTTGGGATTAGTTGATCCTAATCAAGCTAAGGATTCGGATGACTGATGTATACGTGCCTAATTACATTAAGTAAGGTAATAAAGAGGTTGGTTGAGGTTGTCCTAAGTGAAGGAAAGAGTCCCATTTTAGTTGGTCTTTCTAAAAAATTCCTTTAATGCTAATGTAGAACAACTTCCCTTCTATATTTAATATTTTGAGGAAATTGCGACCATGTTGGGAATAAAATTTTTGTTTCAATGGATGGATCCAAAATACTCATTTTGAAAATATAATTTCATTCGCATAATTTTTTGGATTATATCCTTCTGATGCTTTGACACCGTTTCTTAAAAATATTCGCAAGATCTTAACGAATTTTTAAAGGGTTGTCGAGTTGATGGACACCCCAATATCACAAATATCTTAGGTCCATTTGACAGGTTATCCTGACCTATTCATTCAATCAGAATAATTTGATAAGAGATTGGTCCAACCCCCACGTTCATAAAAGATAAAAAAAGAAAAGCAGCAAATGGAAAAAAAGAGGGGAGAACGGAAAACCAAAACTGAAAAGGAACTCGTCCTTTGCCCTTCGGCTACTGCGGGCACGTGAAGGCATGAGACTCGGGTCAGTACTTTTCCCTGATTTTAATGTTTAATTTAGGCACCTCTCCTCCTCCTCCTCCTCCTCCTCCTCCTCTTCCCAGAAGGCGAAAAGCCATTCGCTCCAAATCAAAAGTACCTTTCAATTTTATAAGTGGGGTCTTCTTTTGGATTCTTGCACTGCATTGAAATTCCCTCACGTCCACTCACCCTCCCCTCCCTCAGAATACTATTTTTACATGGTTCTTACCAATCCCTTCTGACACTCCACACATATGATTACTATATTGTCACCCTCTTATTATTACTTTATCTTTTGGAGTTTTTAACTTCCAATGCCCCAACAAAACACCTACCTAGCTAAAAGCTTTCATTCAAGTTAAGGAAGAGTGGGGGAGAGAGAGAGAGAGAGGTGTTGTTGGAGCTCGCACTCGCTCGGTCCAGTCGCTTTGGGCTCTTCATAAATAAACCCCCGTCCCTCTCTGCATCTCTTCAGTCCCACAGTTCAGCAATAATGTAAAAAGGAATCGGGAGAGACTGTGATGAACTTCTTCGCCACCTCGTCCTCCCCATGACGCCTCCATCTTTGCTCTGACTTTGAATCTGAGTGAGAAAGAGAGAGAGCTTTATTTTGCTTCTTCTGTGTGCGTGTTTGTTGGTGCTGCGTTCCCCCCATGGGGAAGAAGGGGGGTACTTCTTGGTTGACCAAAGTCAAGAGGGCTTTCAGGTCTCCAGCTAAAGATAACGAGAAGAGAAGTGGCAGGAGGAGAGAAGAATGTGGGCAAGAAGATGAGGAAAGGGTATGACTTCATTCTCAGCTCTTGTCCCTTTTCATTGTTTCTTTAACTATCTCTCTGTTTTGATGACTTTTAGCTGCTGAAGTAAGTCTACTTGAAATGGTCTTATCTTTTTTTGGTTTTATCTTCTAGTTAAGTGAAATGCTCGTTAATGGTGAAAAAGAGCTGCTTACAGATTTGGAAATATATACACAATTTGTCGTGCAGAAGAGAGAAAAGAGAAGATGGTTGTTCCGTAAGGCCGGCGGTAACCACTCTGCCGATTGCGAGACGAAGGAAGTGGCGGCGGCGGCGGCAGCGGCTGACATTTGTACGGTGGTAAATCCTATAATGGTGGACGACCAGAGGCACGCGATTGCAGTGGCCGCGGCGACCGCGGCGGCAGCCGAGGCAGTGGTGGCGACTGCGCAAGCGGCCATGGAGATCGCCCGGCTGAGCAGGCCTCCTTCCGGTTTGCCCATGGAGAACCGTGCTGCCGTAATCATTCAGACAGCTTTCAGAGGTTACTTGGTGAGTTAGAAACCTAGTCAAAATTAAAAATTTGTTCAGCTTCTTAAGACTACCCCGTCAAAAACTTATCAAGCTAAACCAGTATAATACAAAAGAGAAAGCAAACATGTATCCCAATCTTGGGTAGTTTAGTTGCACTTTGTCGACATTGTCTCGAAAGTGACTTCACTTCTGAGGCTTTTAACATTAGTCAGCATCTGCTCAGTTCTCTCCTGAGCAGTCCCTTTCAAGCCAAACCATGCGTTGGCTCAATACGAACCTTTAGCATACAACCCAATCCTGCAAAATTTGATGTTTTGAGAAGCTAGTTAAAAAGAATTAATCCCTGGAAGTTAAGGCTCATGTGCTCTTTTTGTTTCTTGAAGGCGAGGAGAGCGCTCCGAGCGCTGAAGGGGCTCGTGAAGCTCCAGGCGTTGGTGAGAGGCCATAATGTCCGGAAGCAAGCGAAGCTGACGCTTCAGTGCATGCAAGCGCTGGTCCGAGTCCAGGACCGGATGCGGGATCAGCGAGCGAGGCTGTCGCACGAGGGGAGCCGGAAGTCAATGTTCGATCCCGAGACCAACAACCTGTGGGAGTCCTCTTATCTGCAGGACATTCGCGAGAGGAGATCAGTTGTATGTGACCGGGTTACTTCGCTAGTCTTTTCGATGTCTCTTGGGAGAAAAAGCAGGAGTGTTTTCTTTTGAATGTGCATTGACCGAACTCGTTTCGGTTTTGCTTTCACTTACAGTCGAGGAATACAAGCTGCACCGCCGACTTCTGGGACGAGCATTCATTCAAAATGGAGGATGTCGAGGCGTTGTTGCAGAGTGGCAAGGAGATTGCTTCGCAACGAGAGAAATTACTTTCTCAGGCCTTCTCTCAGCAGGTAGGTTTCTCTTTCTGCATTAAGGCAACAAGGAGACTGTATTCATCTGTTGCAGAGCTCGATAAGCGCCGGTTGACTCGAATTGTTCTTTATGCTGGTGGTAGTTAATTGATTTTGTTGTCGACCCAAATCGAGGAAATGAGTACACAATCACTTTCTTTCGAATTCCCGTGAGTTAAGCATTCATATCATGTTGAATCGAGCTGAGATGGAACACATCAAGTTTTGATCTCCATTTCATTGCAATCTCTGTTTACTACTTTGATTTTTACCTGCTGGTTCTACATGTTCTGGTCTCGGATAATAGAAACTGATCACTTCAAGTTCTTTCACATTCCCCCAGATTTGGAGATCTCGGAGGCACCCATCGGCCGGGAACGAAACCGAGCTTGAAGAGCGAACCAAATGGCTGGACCGCTGGATGGCCACCAAGGTGTGGGAGACCGAGAGCCGAGCCTCGACCGACAAGAAAGACCCGATCAAGACCGTCGAGATCGACACCTCCCGGCCCTACTCGCACTCCACGCCGAGGAACCACCGCAGGTCATTCCATCAGAATCACTTCCATAGACAGCCGAGCCCCAGCCCGACCCCGCGCTCCGTTGCTTCACCGCTCCACAGGTCACACTCGCACCACTCCCCCATAACCCCCTCACCCGCCAAGGCCCGGCCCATCCAGGTCCGGTCGGCGAGCCCCCGCTGCCACCGGGAAGACCAGTGCTACTCAGCCGCCAACACCCCAAGCCTAGCCTTCCTGCACCGCAACTCCATGGCCGTTCCGAACTACATGGCCGCCACCGAGTCCGCCAAGGCCAGGTCCCGGTCACAGAGCGCACCAAGGCAGAGGCCATCCACCCCGGAGCGGGACCGCTCCGGGTCCGCCAAAAAGAGATTGTCATATCCAGCCCCGGACCCGCACGGCGGCTTCGGGGCAGGGTATGGGCCTGGCGGGTTCAGCCAGAACTTGAGGAGCCCGAGCTTCAAGAGCGTTTACAGCGGGAATTACACCTACAACTACGGGGGCGAGCACAGATCGAATCTGTCATGTTACGGGGAGAGCATCGGCGGCGAGATTTCGCCATGCTCGACGACGGATCTGAGGTGGTTTAGGTGAGGGAAATTAGCAAGACAAGTGTTCGTGATGCCAGCCTTATTATGGAGGGAACGATTTGAAGATGATTCTTAGTTTGAATTTTCTTTCTGCTGTACTTCTTCCATTTTGTTCATGTTCTCACTAGGGAATTGAATGGTGTTAAAGTTCTGGGAGGCTTTTAATGGAATTAGATTTGACCAAAGCATTTGTGAGAGTCACGCACAGGGCACGCCACTTCCTGAATATACAGCAGCATGTCCCGGTTTGGTGCAAGAATCTGAACCCTCCATGCGTACCTGCTTCAGTGGCGACATTATTGCTTCTGCAACTCGTGAAATAAATTGACATTTACTGATACTGAAACTCATGTCTGGGCAGTCCCAGAAAACTGAAAGTTGAAGTTATGTCTTAGGCAACCCCTGCTTTCATGTGACTTGGAGCTTATACTCATTCGTGGATGTAACACAAACATAAGAAATATTACTATTACCCACAAGAAAATATCTTTACACATCCATCTACTTTTGGGATATATGCGATTCTTGATTTTTTTTTTTTTTGGGGTCAACGCAGTCCTTAAATCTTTAATAATTCACTCAAAATGCATTCGGTCCATCAAGAGTTCTAACACCATTAGCTGGCGTGACCATAATTCATGGTAACTTGACGTTAGATTTGTTATACCATCATTCAGGTGACTTACACACGGTTTTCGTGTCACATCTCTTTCCTTATTTCGATCCGAAAAGAAAATGAAAAAAACTAAAAGAGAAAGGATAACGAGATTTACTGAATAGGAGAAATGACGTGGCAACCGCATCATCATATCCGCTCGATAAACACTGATGTAACAGTCTATGTTGGAACAAAAGCAAGTAACATGGTGAGAGACGTTGTGATCAGAATGAGTGGGCTTTTGAAAGTTCCAACATTAGATTGAATAAGAAAAAGAAAAGTCGAACATTGAGAAAAGGTATGGCGGATTCAAGCCACATGAACAACATTTATAGTAGATACAGTAAAGTATCCCTATATTATAGACTTATAGTACGGAAAGCTACAGCTACGTGAAACGGATTTCGAGACGTGCGACTTCCAATGCCTTGCTCAATACATGGCTCCATCCTCTTCATTACGAGCACAGACTCCCACCCTATTATTCCACACTTAGATCTTGTTTTTTCCGCCTCTGAAGTAAGCGGATTGCACCTTCTCCCTACAGCTATTAGCATACCTAAGTAAATTGCTTTTGACCTAAACATGCCTAAATTCCAAATGCTTACCAAGGGGACCACTTAAATAAACTTATCATGGAGAGAGATCGCACCGTACCATGCTTGAAGATGGGCCATGAAGATCTACTCCTTTTGCTCCTAACTAAAGCTATAAAACAATGGGATGCTTTGCTTGAAGGAGATAACCATGTCTCATTCCCCTAGGCCGACAGGCATATTGAATAAATGTGCTAATTCCTAAACATGGGTAAGCAGAAAGATTCTAAACCCATGATTATCTTGGCTCCTTTTGCTTTGGTGGGTCTGATGATTTAACCTTAGAGCCCCCACTTGTTTAAAATTTAAATTTCTGACAGCATTGGCGGGGCATCACTGCGGTCCCACCAAAATTTTGCCCTTGTCTTTATCTCGCCAGTCACCTAACCCAACTTAATTTGCATACTAAACTCTCTCATCATTGTATGGAAATGTGCTCCAGTTCATCATCAGCAGTAATGCCTCACCAAAAAAAAAGGTCAAGTGTCATAAACACGTGTCTAAGATCTAAACGTAGGTGAATCGATTAGAAAGGGGTTTCTAATCTAAACAACTTCAAGATGGATTGCTTACAGACAAAGAGACACAAAGGATTAGAATACGTGGCTACGAACCATTGCGTCCGGGATTTGAATTCCTCTTTTGCCCATCACCGGCTCAAAAGAGGAAGGACCTTTCCGATTGAGGGTAGGAAAATCATGATTGTGCTCACTGTCGACTTTAAGTACCCCTGATTTTGTTGAGTCACTTTACTGTCTGACTTGTTAAAGTATCTACTTTCCTTGCCGGCTAGGAATATAAGGAAGTTCTAGGATTTTGGTTTTGTATGTATTCCTACATTTTGCCATTTTCTTTCATTGACTGACATATGAAGTACACAAATTTGCATTGCCTAACATTTTCCCACAAGGACACCTCATCAAACATAAGATATAGCATGTTCCGAAGCCCCACCAACACAAGGATTCTACAGTTGAATTACTGGGTCAATATGCCTAGAACTTCACTTCGGATCAGAACAATTCGATTGGGTGTGCTGGGTCCAATCGGGCCAACTTCAGGCCTAGAGCAATCCTTTCCCCCAAGCCCGCCCAACGAAACGAATTATCGAATAAAACTATGTGCAGAACCTTCAGCTCGGGCGGGCCAGGTCGGCTCTACAAGGGAGCAAACATGGCCGAGCCTGCCCATTTCCAGTTGCCGGCCCAATGCGCACATAAATTTGCCAGATTGGCGGTCCTCTCGACCCGCCACCGCGGAAGGTCCATCACCAGGTGCAGTTTCGAAATCTCCACAAGATTTCAGGGTGTTGTGTTAGGTCTACAGCTGCATTCAGTCCCTTTTAAGTAACAGCTTGATGGCCAACTCGCGACCAATCAATATCTCCTTGCAGATTGAATCGTCCTATGATTCAAGTCGAATCGAAAACGTCGGCCTCAAAAACATACTAGACCCGAGTTCTTCCTTATAGGCTCATGATCCTTTTTCCACGTCGGATGTGACAGTATTCCTGAATCCCGGATGTCTGATGAAAGCTAACCTACCATCGTACGATTCCGATTCCACTGCTCGCCTCATCCTAATCGAACTTACTCCAGGAAGGTCCACAATAGAAGGTACGAATTTGTGCAGATGCCAAATTATCTTCACGACTTGCACAGGCTTTTTGTCTTTTTGTTTGGGCATTTGGCAAGGACCGTTGCAGCCATACCAAATTCAAATCACGAGCTTTACCAGCCGGGAAATAACTCAGAATGAATATGGAACCGATTCATGATTAGCAGAAGCAAGAGCATCGTGTCATCATTTCGCAATAAGTACACATCGGCCGAGAACAAACAACGATAAAAATGGACACATGGAAATCAGCAAGGCAAAGGAACAAATACAGAGCACCTGGCATAAAAAGTACTTCGATCCTAAGATGAAAACATATCGAACAAATTGGATCAGACCATATAAACGAATCGAAAACAACATTCCTTTTTTTGTTGCACTCACTGTTCAATTGTATCATCAACTCAAAAAACAAAAAACCATCCAGTTCTACCTGACCTTCAGTGGCGAAAGGATGGAGCTATCCTTCAGTTTATGAGATTAAGCTCATGCCCTTCATCTTTACTGGAGCTCCTACTGCTAGTAGGGTTGACACTAATGCGACCTTGAGGAGTCGCCTCGCATGCTGCTGCCATTCTCGCGGAACTTGCATTTGCAGTCCCCAGACAAAGAGCCTCAGCCAACGGCCCGCCCGGCGTCGTTGAACCCATCCATGACCCGGCGGGGCTCATCATCCAGTGCGGTGGCCTCAGATCCCCTGACTTCTCGCGCTCTCCACCCATTAAACCCGAGCCCATGTCCGTATTCTTGCTGTCTTCTTCTCCAATCCCGCACATCGTCAAACTGAGGGAGGAAACGGGCATCTTCTTGCCTGCAGAAACAGAGGCTGCCCTGTTTGAGCTGTCGTCTCTGTGCGGGGCTGACCATGCGTCAATGAAATGCCTGGTCTCATGCAGTTCGTGGGTACTTCCATAATCAGAGTATGAGCCCAGGGGCATATGTGGCTGCTTCAAATGAAATGGGTCGATTCTGTTGCAGGCGGCATGCATAGGCTGTTGGTGATGGTGATAGTCTTCTTGGCTGGGGATGGTCTCGGCCTTCATGAACCACTCCAAGCCCCTTCACGAGCGCCAGAACCGACCAAAGCAAAAACAGCTTTAAAAGAGACTTGCAGATAGTTACGCACAAAACAACAAAAGGAAGACAGAGAAAGATGTGCACAACATTCATTGCCCACTGGATAAGCACGAGGGATGCAATGAATTTTTTGAATCGATTAAAAAATTCGGCCTTAGAGTTCGTGTTATAGGGGGTTTTCCTTTTTTCTTTTTTCTTTTTGTTTCATTTAAAGAAATTCTTCTTTTTGCTCACCTGGGTTGGTCATAAGCTGAGGCCGCCGCGGTGGGGAAAACTGAAGATGGGATTGGTGTCTGGTTGAGGAATTGAGGATTTTGGCACGAGCTGAGGGATTGAGAGTTTGTGGTGGCGACGTTGCTTTTCTTGGTGGTGGCGTTGGCGGCTTTTGTGTAATCAGCTTGCAATTCCACAGGCTTTCTTGAACGGGGACGATTCTTGTGAGAGTGGCGCTCACAGTACTTCTGGTGAGGAGCCACGTCTCGTGAGCACCTCCATTTCTTCCCATCTGTTCTTCTGCACCTCCACGGCTCTGGATCAGAACCCCCTAAGGAAACCCATATAAAGAAACCATCTTTTTTAGCAAATCTCAAGGGAAAAGAAATGAACTTGACTTAAAAGTTTGAGCTGTTAAAAGCGAAAGACCGAGTATAAAGAAAGACGCAAATGACGTCAAGAGAGAAAAAAAAAGTTGAAGAGGACAAGGAAATGTTTACTGTTGGACTGGGGAGGAAGAACTGTGGGGAGGGATTTGGTGATGGGCAAGATGAGTTCAGGACCAGCAGGCACAGGCACAGAGGTCAGCATGTGCTTGAGCATCATGCTCTGTCTCTCCATGTCCATCTCTTGCCACTGTGCTGCTGTAAATGGCATTCTCACATTTGCAGATGCTGCCATTTTTCCTGCAACCGAACAACCCCAATTATTCCCAAAGGAAAATCAACAAAAGCTACCGAAAACTCACGCCTCCCTAGTCCATCTGCAGTCATATCCTCAATTCCAAAAAAATAAAAATAAAGAACCATTATTTTTTCTTGCTGATAATAAAGCAAAAAGATCGCAGAGAAGTTCTGATAAGGGGAGGATAGAAAAGGAAGCAACTTTACCTGCGGAGTCAAAGACAGGAGCAGCAGCAGCGGCAGCGGAAGAAGAAGAATCAGCAGAGGCAGAGCCAGAAGCGAGCAGCGTGGCTGCTGCCGCTGCTTCTTCACCGACGCACGCTAAGTGGTGGTTGGTCGCGCCCGAGAAGACGGACCCACCCAAACCGCCATAATACTCTCCACCAGCAGCAACTCCTCCTCTACCGGAGGATGATGGCGACAGCGTGTATTGCTGGTGGTAAGGATGGTGGTGATGTTGGTGATGGTGGTGGGGATGATGATGATGATGATGAGGCGGCGGAGGCAAGGACATGGACATCATCACCGGGGTCGTCGTCTTTTTACGAGAATAGCCGTCACCGTTCTTGGGTTGTTGCGTCCTCAGACCCAGCCCGACATCGCACTCCTCCTCCGCAGCAGAAACCACCATCATCATCCCACTTTCGTTGCCGTTCCTCGTACCCATGATTGGTTTTCCTTTCCTTTCTCTCTGGGTCTCAACAAAAAGTGGCCTTTCCCATCAACAAGATGGCACCGCCCAGAAGAAGGAAAACCAAGGAAGAGAGAAGAGAAAAGGAAAGACTTGGAGCTGAAGCTACTTCGATTTTAGCCCTCACCGCAAGAAATCAGGAAGCAAGACTTGGACGACACTGAACGTCCCTCTCTCTCTCTCCCTTCTCTCTCTATAGAGCTCTTTTCTCTCAGTGGAAAAGGAAGGTGGTGGTGATGATAAGAGAGGGAGGTGAAGGGTGGGGTTTAGCGGTGCCGCCATTTCGAGCCATGAGTCTTGGTTTTGCTTCCTCAGCTTCCAACATTCGCACCCCTTTAGGAATACAGACAATCTCTCTCTCTCTCTCTCTCTCTCTCTCTCTCTCTTCTCTCTCTTCTTCAATCTCTGTCTGTCCATCTGTGAGGGACGCGCGGATACACGTACGCTTTGCCAAGAAACCTTTTTCGATGCCGTCTAAAGTCTTTAACACTGTTTAGCTTTACTGTCCGAAAAGAAGAAGGACGGACAGGCCTTCAACGCTGTTAAAAAAACTAAGGGCCGCACGTTTACCTCCACTTATCTAATTCAGGGATTCAAAGTACTCCCCCCCTTCGACCATTGCACCGGTACTGTCATTTTGCCCCAAAAAAAATAACTTAAAATTATATATATTTTTAAAGATATTAATTTGTATTATCTATAAAGATGAACATAATAAATTATTTTTTATTATTTTTTCACAATCATCCATTTTTCGCAAAATAAATGAAGTCTTAAAAAATATAATAGTATTGACAATCTTGATTCTCCTTTTGTCTTTGTAATATCGCCTATTAATTCTTGTACCTAGATATATATATATATATATTATATATCTATGTATGTATGTTATATATTTTTTATATCTTGATCTTGATTGTTCCATTTAAAACGTACTAGACATGGTGTTGGGGATGATAAATGGTCGTGAAGTGTTGCCCTCTTCCCCTAACTAGCAGTTGCTTGGATAAAGAGAGCTCATAATATCACAAGAATAAATTTTTTTCTTATAAGAATGAATTTGGATAATAAAAATTCTCAGACTTGTATGTGGCTAATGGAGGGTGGCGGTGCCGTTGCTAGCCACCGTCAATGGTGGCCAAAGCCTAATCTAGATCAAGCAATGGCAACTATTTGAATTGGATCGAGTTAAAAATCAACCTTAGAGCTAAACTATAATTATCATGATATTTAATGATATTACATGCCACTTTTTAGTATTTCGCATAACTTTGTAACTCGATTTCACATACCTTGCCATACTCTGAGTTTCCAAGGGAAAAGAAAAATTAGGATAAGCTTGTTTATCAATTTGTATTTGTTTTCACAATTTGATTTCTTAAAACTTTTCTTCCTTTAGTCAGCATAATCTGCGCAAACTCCAGTTCACGTGCTTAGAATAACTCTATTAATTCCGATCAATCCTTCAAATCAGAATTTTTTTACAAACGCGTCTCTCAAATTTCTTCTTTTTTAGGATGAGTCAAAGTTTAATTGGCCTTTTGATCTTATGCATAGGAAAATAAGTATTTTTCCATGTTGCATGGTTTGTCTCGAGCACAAATCATGCATAGCCAAGCTTGTATATATTCCCCTATCCAAATCTATCCAACATAATTTTGGGTGCATTTGACCTAAATAAAACATGTTTACGATCGGGTCTTTTGTCGAGAATGTTCCAGCCGTTAATGGTGATTATCTACCACATGACAGCCAAAAGGAGAATAATCATTTTGGATGGGGAGTGACAAGTCAAAAGATCCCCCCCCCCCCCCCCGGGCCCAAAATTGCATCTCCCTAAGTACACCAGAAGCCCGTCGAATATTTAATTAACACTAACGTTTTGACTTTCATCTCCCTGGATCAAGCGTTGAATTTTTTTTTTTTTCTTGCACGCGATTCTTCTAGGGCCGTTGACCGTCGCGGTCGGCTGGCTTCCCGACTGACTGACGGACCTCCCTCCGTCAAGAGCCGTCGCTCTCCGTCCAGCCCGACCGTTAAAAAGCAGAGAGCGGGGGGGCGGAAGAGCGCATTGGAAGTCGCGACGGTGGGGTGGGGGGCCCACATGGGGTTTCGTGTGTGGGGGCGGGGACCAAATTCTTTTTTTTCTCTCTCTCTTTTTTTTTTTTGATTTATGGAGGGGGGTGGGGGGTCGCATTTGATGTGATGCCCTAACTGAATTAGGATGCCTTCCCGGGGCTTCAAAATTTTCACATACGATATTCCTACTTTCGGGAAATAAATCCATTCTGATTCCGACCCCATTTGCTTTTAACGTACCGTTTTTGCTTTCTCGTTATTATTTTTGTTTGCTGAATTGGTGTGTCGATTTGGGGGGTCCGATGTTCAACACATAGTTCTATCTTTTTTCGAAATACGATGAACAGCGTGACAATCGAAAATAAGTGTGCATTGTATCTACTTTTTTTTTGGGAGGGTTAACCAATTGCAATGAAATGTCCTCATTAATGGAATTATGGACGTTTGCGATCAAATGAAATTCGTGGAGCATGAAAAGTAGTTGCCAAAGAATGGTAGTACTGTCGGTGACCCTTAATTTTTGTTCTCCTAGCCACGCCTTGCCTTGCCTTGGGGACCTCGCTTTGTAAGTGGTGTGCGGTCGGCCTCGATATCACAAGTACGGCAAAATGTAATTTCTGCAAGCTTCATTGTGAATTGTTCACGTCTTTGAAATGGTTAAAAGCGTAAACACATTACAAGCACAAGAGAATTGACGAAGTCTTGTGTTTGTGCAAGTTGATAGAAGATGATTTCTCTCGGAGCCAAGCTTTCTTTGAGATCTCCATGGGTCATCCTATTATGGACGGTTCCTTCTTAAGCATATTCGGTTCTCTCGGAGGTGCTCTTAGACGAGTAAAATATCACCTATCACATAGGGTCAAGCTCATCTCTACTGTTGATCACGTGCTTTTCACGGTGCAGGAAACCAAATCAAATTCCAACATCAAATTTCTAAGTCGTATGTCTATATAACTAATGAGGAGATAGGCATTGACCGATGCATTTTGACTCTCTCTCTCTCTCTTTTGAATTTTGTCCATATGAAAAACAAGAGGATGTCGTGGGTTCCTTGTCCGGGCTCATTCGCATGTACCCAAAGCGGCAATGATTATGGGCACCATGCTCTGGTCACTTGTCAGAGAGACACACCCCTTTTTTAACTTTGCTTTTCTTCTCAGAAAGAGGTACGCCTCAGGACCACCACCGCCCTCGCGCCTGCCACAAAGGAATTGGAGCCCTCCCTTCCCTTTCCATTCTGCCATTGGAAAATTATCACATGATTAGCCCTTTTCAATCGTTCAAATTTCAAGGTCAAATCACGTGCTGACTTAGATTATCACATGATTGGCGAAAAAATGTCGTTGGAAAATCTCAAATCGCAATGAAAGTTGCAGAAATCAAATTTTTTTACGCTGGAGATTAATAATTTTGGCCATAGGTTGATTAGAAATTTCATTTTGGTTCACGGTGTTGATTATTTATCTTTAAAGATAACGTGCGAGGCCATTTTGGGCTATTGTCGGGCTCTGATGCAGCCCGGTATCCTGACCCGTCCAGAACAGCCTCGGTAGCAAAGCCCGAAAAAGTCTTGATGTGAAAAGACGAGTGCTCGTAAACTATTTATTGCTTTCATAGATGACGTTTACTCTCCCCAATTTGGAAATAAACATAAAACTATTTTGAAAGAAAAAAGCTTTGAAAAGAAATGATTCCACGTTTCAACATTTGAAAAGATTGAAAAGCCGTTTCGAGAATCGAATAAAAATCAAAGCGTGAAAGTTTCAATATTTGAAAATCAAGACGTTGAAACTATGATTCGCTCAAAACGGCCCTCGGTCGGGGTTGTTCCCAATGAGCGGAAATGGCGGAGAAAAACAGGGTGTCTAGACGATTTCATATTGCTATGGGCTTTCAATCCAGATAGACAAGAAAATTCGAAGTGTCCGAAGCAAGAATTCGATGACATCTCGTAAAAAACCGAGCGTGCAAAGAAGCAAACCCGACCATTCCTACGAGATCTCTGAGAGATTGCGCGTGACAATTGCAGCTTTGTTTGATAGCACATAGTCGTGCCAGCGAACCGACCCCAATTGAAACATGAGACGGCTTCAAGTTTAGTTCACATTTTTGCAGGATGGACTAAGAAAACACGATCGCCCGGTGAAACAGTTATGACAGATCGTTGTAGCGTTGCAAATTTTTATTAATAGCGGATGCATTACCCCGGTTGATCAGTAGGAAGTTTCATCGCCACCCAAAATCTATTAAAGTCATTGCAGTGAAGCTATAAGATGTGCAGAGGTTTGTTCTGGCACTTGGATTAATTAAAGCCATTCCTATGTTTGTGCTTGATTGATTCCTGATCATCTCTTTTGTTCAAGTCCAGTTCTGATGTCTTTTGTGGAGGGCTGATCATACTAATCTATTGTTCCATAGTGGATCGAAACCATATAAGTTGACTTTCTACTTTCCTTTTGAACTTTTCTTGTGGTCATGGATTCATTGAGCAGCCATGAGAAGAGAAAAGCATAATTTCTTCTTGATTATAGCATGGAGATCCTGCAGATTCTCATAGAAACACTCACACCTCTATCCTTCTTTGCCCTATGTTACATCAACTCTTCCTAAGAAGGCAAAGCAAGGAGGGTGCCATTTCAGTGTCCTTAAGCTGCTTTGCCAGAGAAGAAAGCGAGCGCGCCGACGAATGGTGCGTTGATGTAAGTGGCGGGTTCGGATTGCTGGTAGTTGTTCCTGTCGTCGGCGAAATGATCATTGTTGTCCGGGCCTCCAATGATGGCCCCAACAAGCACGTTCGGGTTGGGCGACCCTGAGTAAAGATACTGGAACCCATCGTTGCACGAGATGCGGCCAGGGTGTGAGTGCACGGAAGGGACGGACGATCCCCTGTGGTGCACATGCAGGGGGTACTTGTCACCGAACCCGACCATGTATGATGTCTTCGCTGGGTTGTCCCCCAGGATGTAGTCCACTTGCTTCCTGGCCTGTGTGATGAGGCTCCCGGCCGTGACGGTGGTGGGGCCGCATGAGACGGAGATGCCATTTGTATCAAGGTACTTGGCGTAGGTCAGGAGGAGGAACGCAGTCGACGTGACGTACTGGAGGTTGCTCGCGCTTCCCTTGTAGAGAAGTCCTCCTGAAAAAATCGATGGCCTTATGAGTTTTTCTTTCTCAAGCAATCGATTCAATGGATCAAGTAAATCCTTATTGTGTTGAAAGAGAGAGCAGAGGTAAATGCAGAGTTCGGACTCACAAATGTAACGAGATAACAACTACGACATAAGCGATTGCGCTATGATATGACATGAAATAGAATAGGGCAAGTATCATTTGGGATTGCTGCTCGAGTTGTTTACGGTGTAGCATAGATGACTCCTCCATTACATTGATTTATGAAACTGTTGTTGATCACATATTCACATGTGAACGATGGAGGGGATTCTCTGCTAACCTGGTGTGTACTGAGCCTGGAAGCTAGACGTTCCGGGGATCAGAGAGCATATGTAGTTGTCCGAATGCGCTTTGTACGGTTGAAATTCTTCCGAGTTCTTCTCCAAAAATCCCTGGAGTTTTTAAAACACACCAAACTCGTGAGTAGGCCTATTAGACATTATCATCTGTGATGCCATAGATCAAGACACGAGACAGAAAATTTGATGACGGAACCTTAGAAAGGAGGATTTTGGTTCCAGCCCTCTTGTCGTCCCAACTGAACGAGTAGTCATCGTTGTCGGCACCCATAGTTTGGCCGTTCGACTGTATGTATGTCAAGTACGAGCTGTCCTGTGAAGCTCTATGGATCCATGAAGCACCCCATAGCAGCTCATCCTGACGTTGGAAAACAGAAATGAGTTAAAGAGTTTTGATCGACTCGAGAATTTCGGACAGAGCTAGGAGGAGATTTTCAGTGAGGCTTACTTGGTATCCTGAATAAGAGCAGTAAAAAGGGCAGACGGCTGAATTGAGAGAGTCGCTGTAGGAACCTCTGTACTTGTCCGCAAAGTCGAAAACCTGCACGAAAATGGGCGGTGGTAGCTTTCGGTGAGTCCCATCAAGTGCAGGACCAAACTGTAAAAATTTAGGTAGGTGCAAGCATATTTTGTCACCTTCTTGGCAGTTTGAAGCAATTTGCTCGAATAAGAAGGGTCGGAATCTTTGAACACTATCGAAGATGCGGCTAGAGCTGCGGCCGTTTCAGCGGCCACGTCGGATCCTGGGTTTTGAGCTGACACCTTGTAGACGGTCCGTGCTGTGTCCATGTCTTCCGGCCTCTCCCAGCACTTATGGTCATTGTTAGGATCTCCAACCTGAACCACGCAAAACCTTCATGCTTTGGAAAAGTTTTCATTAATGTTCGAGACAGTATCTTAAAGTCAATATTCGCTGCACAAATTTACCCACCCGTTCGGTCAAAATACTGCGCTAGATTTAGATTCTACTGAGGTAAAACATTGATGATTACCATGCATGGGAACTTGTGTCTTATTATAGACTCTCCGACATAATTGCTTGTCTCCTTTTCATTTAGAAGCAACAAAACAAACTCACTTTGGAGTCTGAATTTTCACCCCAGCAATGCTGTTTTTAGCTCTCTTTTTTTCTTTCGACTGTGGTTGGAATTTGGGTAATTGAAGTTCTGATGCATGTTAACGCATGAAGAAAAGAAAAAAAAGTAGCTCACTTGGACGTATAAGGTTCCTGGAGTAGCAGTTGCTGCTTTCAACAGATAATCAGCACTCCAACGAACCGCGGCTCGGGCGTTCTCGACCTGGCTCGGCATCGAACTGCCAAACTCTATCACACTCCAAGCGAGCAAGGTGGTGGTGAAGGCCATGGGGAGCCCAAACTTGACATTGTCTCCCGCATCATAGTACCCTCCTACCAAGTCCACCTGAAAGCCAGAGATCATAATAAAAAAAAACCACAATCATTTCGTGAATGAAAAACCCTTCAGTTGAAGTGTCACGAATAAAGCATCAGATAGTCTCTCGGACATGATATGACGAGCCGTCAGACAATCCGGAGTTGCCCCTCCACGTGAGCCGCTGGGACGATGGTAGCTTCCCCGACCGCTGCCCCTCGAAGAAGAGGATAGACTTCTCGAGAGCGTCGGAGTAATCTTTCGCGGTGAATGCATCGCAAGAGATGCACAGCATGGAAAGCAGAGCGAGGCACAATAGTTGCACCAATAGAGGAGGGGCTCTAGGAAGAGAAGCCAAAGCCATTCCCCACAACCGTCAAGGCTTTCAAGAATACAAAAACGGTTCGTCTTCTTTCTTACGAGATTGTGGGGGTGTGCGGAAGTTGGGAAGTGGCGATGTGGAGGAGGAGGTGGAGAGGTGGGTATTTATAACATCAGAGGTGCCGTATCATACAATTCATTATCCTAGAAAAGATGGAAAAAAAAAACAGCCCTTGAGTTCGTTGGTCGTTGAGGGAGAGAGGAGGGTGGTTATTCACGGGATCAACTGCGCCAAACCGGATGTAATGTAGTGGGGACAGCCGGCACGCCTTTCTTCCGAATTGTAGGAAAGTTGCGTCCCCTGACACGCCGAAAACCAGAAAAACGAAGACAAGACAATATCTGTGCATCGAACTTTCACTGTTCTTGATCGTGCTTTGCGCCCTCCATCCGGCCTTTCCCCTACTTTTACTGTTCACCGTGCATAAAAAGTCGTCGAGCGGCGTGGATTATGAAAGGAAAAGAATTACTTCGTATACGGCATGATTCCAGGAGTTATGTTCGCGTTTCTACATTGGTCTAAATCCTAATTTGTCTTTAGCAGACGGAGTCACGGACGCATGGGCGGCGACCGAACGGATTCACATGGGTACCGCCATACTCGGACACGAAAGCTTTCCAGTCACTGAATTTACGGCACCAACATAAGCTCATGAGGAAGATTTCCACATCAGCGCTTGGTCATTTTTTCAAGATTCTAGCCATTGTAAATAGCCTTGATCGCCGGAGGGGGGGCGTCGAATCGATTGGCCCTCCCTAGGCCTCGAGGCTTGAAGGTAAAATAGGTAGGCCCTAGCATGCCTAATCCTCGACCTCGTTTGCGCAGACCTGATGAATTATATTATGTACAGGAAGTTTCATTCTTCTTAATCACTGATGTATATTAAGTATTTCTAGGTCGATCCATTTATTGGCCAAGTCTAATTTCAGAGACCTCCTATGGTTGAAGCCATGTAATTACAATGAGCCTATATGTAGTGTGGCAAGCCAATGCGTCTAATAAGATGTTATGAAATGATGATCATTTTGGGACGGAGCTTAACTAGGTTTTCGTTTAACAAGATTGTGTTAGGCTATATTGCATGATGTAACTCCCTCTATTCGACGTGTGATTTGATTAATTCTCATCCTTCTACCATCCTAGAAGTCATGACAACCGCCTCCCCTCGAAAGAATGGGTAGGAGCCTAACCGTTTGTTGGGTAGGGGCCTAACCGTTCTACAAACTGTATATCCACTAGAGAGTTTTTGCTTTGACGCCATCCCTAATGAGGCCAATCAGTAACTTGAAATAACCCCGCAAAGGACGGCCATTTGATGCGAATCTTATCTATAAATCACCTAATGGGTGCTTTGGAATGTCGTAGCCGAAAAGATCCGATAGTAGATATCATAAAATAAATATTTATATTGTCATGAATGCTTGCAACCGATGAGAAGGGCGGATGCTCCAAGAAGTCTTCATAACTAGCGTCACGGAAGAAGATACTAGTCACAAGATGCTCTCTCTCTCTCTCTCCCCCTCCCCCCCCTACCTCCCTCCTGTGAAGTCTCTAGAGCACTTGAATCAATGCTGCAATCTTTGTATTTTGTCCTGGACACACAAACATAGCTACTGAAACTAGGTGCTCTGCACACTGACCGTAGCAAAAAGCTGAAAAGGATACTGACTAGAGGCTATTGGTTTGGGAAATAATCCAATGGGCTAACAAGGGAAACCCGCTAATCGAATCTTAAAATTAAAGGCGCGAACAGCACGTGAACCCTCACCATTTTTGCGCATAAATAACTGTAAAAATCACTTTTAAAAGACGGTTTTATTAGTTATGGAATTGCTTCTTCCCTATGCATCATGTGACTGGGGAGTTCACGAAGGCCCACTGAAGCTTCACATGAAATGCCAGGAATTCGTTGTGATAGATGGCGGATATTAATACCAGATAGCAATCCTTTTCCAAGTGTACAGCAGGACCATGATTAAACTAATAAGCTAGCTTACGCGCCACGGTGTTTCGCAAAATTCTATTGTCTTGTTGAGTAGAGCTCTCATGATGGGCTCACACCAATGATGGTATTGTAGTCTGGAGTCATTCGAGTAATTATCATAGATATGATGTCGGAGTGTCATTCAAATTTCGGTGACGCGCGACTCTTCAAGAAACCGAAATTTCACTTGGTTTTAGGAACTGACAAATCTCCAGAGTTTCGAAGGAGACTGTCAGCTAAGCTTTTGGGTAATCACATGTTGCTACTTGCTGGCCTAGTGTTAGGCTTGCTGTTTTGCAGTCTTCTGTGGATCAATCAATGTAGCCGTAATGGCCATGTGTCTCCCTGTCCCGTGAGCGAGAGATCAAGACAAGAAGAAGAATTGGAGCTTGCACAATTAATGGTAGCTTCCAGAGTCCAGAAGAGCCATTGAACATAACCTGCAGGATCTCAGTTGCCGAAACTTAGCAGTAAACAAGAAATGAGGAGGAATGGCATCCATTTTTCCGGCACAAGAATAGCAAGGCTGGCCGAATTCTAGCATTCATTGATGGATGGATTTTCTGCATTGCATTGTTTGGGCAACTGCAGCATCTCGCTGAGAGTCTTTTTGATCGCGATGAAACAATCGAAGGTGAAAAGCTTTGGCTCGTAGTTATGATGACTCGACATGTTTCTTGTTTGCTTCTTTTCCGAGCCTTAACGTACATATTAGATGATTTAGGCAGTGGCATAACTTGGAAGGGACTCAATCAGCGTTCGAAATTTAACTACAGGGCAGCATGATGGAAAGTTAATCCCTTAGAAAATGCCGAGCACGAACATCACGGTTAGCAGCATTTAAGCCCCGTTTGGTAACATTTATATTCCTCTAAATTTATGTTCTTTTGTTCTCCGAAACAAAAAAAGAACAAAAATCTATTTGGTAACATCAATTAATTTTTCTATTTCCTGGAATTGGAAAAGTGGTTGGGGAATAAATTTGTAACAGAAATAATAAGTAAAAAAAAAAAAGTTTCTTATTCTCGAGTAATGATTTCTAGAAATAAGTTATGTTTTCTTTTCTTCTTCAGTGTTGCCTCTCCCCTTTGCTGTTGCCCTTGCTATTCGGCCACTGTCGCCGATTGGCCATTGTTGTCGCTGACTACCGCTACCTACCGTTGCCGCTCGCCACCCGTTGCTTGTCAGTTGATTGACTCCCGCCGCCTGCCCACCAATTGATCGCCATTGCCACCACTAGTCATTGTCACCACCATCGATCGTCACACCCACCATCGATGATGGTTGACACCGCCACTCGCTAACTGGCTGATTGACATTGATGTTGACGACCATCGCCCCACCCGCCAATGACCGTTGTCGACTGCCACCATCGCTGATCGTCGCCACTAGCCATTGATAACCACTGACGATGGACTGCCGCCCATTGCCACCAACTACGGCTGTCGATGCCGATCGGGGTGGCGGTCCGTCGTCAGCGGTCACCAGTGGCTAGCGGCGACAGTTAATGATGGCGGTGGTTGGCGATGGATGGTGATGGCTATGATTGGCGGTGGCGGCAATAAAGAAGAATAAGAAAAAATTTAAAAAAAATTAAACATTGTGAATCGTACCAAACGTATTTCTATTCTTTTTTATTTCAAGAATTGAAATTTTATGTAGTTATCAAACACGTTCTTTTATTGAGAAATTGTTTTCGGGAATAGAAATAAAAAAAAAAACTATTTCTAAAAAGAAATTATTTTCCGGAACAAAAGCGTTATCAAACGGACCCTAAAATTACACCCATGAATGAACTCAATTGGCTTGTATCTAGTCACTAAGACAAAGTCAATCCCATAAAAAATGCCGAGCTCGAATAAAATGACTAGTTATCAGCACATAAGTTTCTCCTATAAATGAACTCAAGCAGCTCGTATCTGGTCAGTAAAACTATTTTTCTGATCCTTTCAATTGGACCAAACATCATGATTTATACTACAATATCTTATGAAGGTGGAATAGGAGGTGGAAATAATACTCCAAGTGGGAATAATTTGTTGACCTGGTAAGCCGATCGGACTGCAGCTGAACCAAAAGCAAGTATTATCTACAGAGATAGAATCACCAAATTTCCCGATGCAATCTCATGGCTAAGCATATGGCCAATTCTTTCCAGCTCATCAGTTATCCCAATCACGTGAACCTCAATGTAACTGATTCATTGAGATTGGGAAGAGCAAATCATCATATTGCATAACTCCCGTCGGGCAGCCTTTATGACACTAATATACAAAATATTCTAAATGTACATTGAGTGGTACAAGGATATGTTTCCCTGAGAATGTACAGCTCAGTTTCAGGATTTGATTATACAGACAAATGGTAGACTCAGCAACACCTTTCTCGTAGATTTCCAAGATAAATGGCAATGAATCTGTAATCCGCATCTCTTTCTTCTGGATCAAGACATCCTTGATAACTGGTATAAAAATGGTTCGACATGTTTAATTCTAATCTGTGGATATGATGAACTGCAATGTATACGTGAACCTGCAGTATACATCAATAAAGCTTACGAGATCTTTCTCAAGGTTCCAGTTTCGGACAGATGCTGGTGCTAGGATTTGACATTGAGCCTGAGGGAAATATAAGAGTTAGAAACAAAGAAAAAGCTTGTGGGTAATGAAAGAAAAACCTATATTACTTACATGTATCTGCAAAACAGGGCTGCTTAGACACAGGATCCTCTTCAAATGGTGGTGGTGCTTGACCATACACCATTTCACAGCTCATATCTTCAAAATCTGGGCAACAGAAACAGAATCGGAATGCTTAAAGCAGTTCAACATATGACTCAAAAGATAGATAATTCATGCCAATAGGCCGTAATGCAGTTAGTTCACAGAAAATATGTTGTCTACATATCGATCGAAAAGTTTGGCAGTGAGAGGATACTCGGAATCATGGTGAGGGGTAGCCCAAATTCGTTGGTGAAGAAATCCTGAGTGGGTATCTTGCACATGTTTACGCACATCCCTACACAGCCACTATTCTCCAAGTACCTAAAATAGAAAAATCAAGTGATAAATTTCAAATAGAAGACTAGCCGAAAGTTATCAAAGACAACAAAGAACAGTAAGACAGAGTCCTTGCTGTGTTGCTTTCCCATTCAAAGAATAGCATTCACAAGCAGGAAGATAAAGACCGGAAATTCTGCCTTTGTCTGAAAAATGGACAGTCTCGCAAAGCTAGGCTAACTATGGCAAGAAATTAGATGCTGGTGCAATTTGAAACTTATTTGCTCCGCACTTTATTTCATGGATCTTTTCAATCTCCTAAAGATCTGATCTAAGCGCCGACCGTTGCACCTATATAAGCACTAACATTTTTTTTTTGGGGGGGGGGGGTTGTAGGGAGAGATTTTACCTGCACTTTTTAATGTGCACTCCACTCTTTTGCTTCACTCCATTTACTTCTACCTCCACAACCTACTGGAAGCTCAATGAGTTAGAGTTTGTATCAAATTATCGGCCCTAATAAATATAGACATCATCAGGAAGTAATCAAAGCGGAGAAGTCCCGTGATGCTTGATCATCGACATTACCAGCGGCATGAGGTCATAAAAAACCAATCGAAACATTTTGGCAGCATTAATATAAAAACTTTGGATGGAGAAATTGCCAGACCTCATGCTCTTGCTAGTAATTGTTTCTAGAATCCAGAATACTCTCTTGACAAGCTCTTCTTAGGTCACAGTTTATGAATTTGCTATGCAGAAAGATCCTATTCCTGAATGTACTAAATTATGATCCTCTGTCATTTACTAATGTCCGTGTTGCAACCTGTAGCTTTGAGGAACACATGCAAGACCTAGTTTTTAAACCCAAACCCACATCAAGAAAACCTTTCTTCATTTCGGCCTCCATCCACTACTAAGGAGAAACTCAGGTTTATACCGTCTTAACAGAGCGCTAACTGTACTAAACAATTTTCTAGTCACAAATCATGCGTTGCCCGCATCTACAGCAGAGTGGTCTATGAACCTGCTCTTCATCGAAAACTAGATTTTCTAAGTCACAACTTCCAAATTGATCATAGTAGAACCCCTGCATCGTCTATAAAGAACATTTGCAAACAGCAATTTTCCAGGACTTTTTCCAGGATATCCTCTGCTTTTGAACCAAATAGCTAGAGAAAAAGTACCAGCGATTGGTGTAAATTTGCAAACATTTACCTCGGAAGGCCCAACTAACCAGTGGAAGAAAGGCACAGTGAGTGCAGCATTGAACTCAGCAGCCCACTTTGTTGGTGGAAACAGCTTCCTAAACTGCACCGACAATCAATAAAATCACCAGTTCACTGCTTCAACTCCATGCTTTACAAATAAAAGAGGATTTCTTTAAAGATAGGCACTTGAACATACTAGGAAAATTCATCAATTTTGATAGACTCGCCGTGGCACGCACAATCGATATTTTAAGAATTGAACATGGATTCATCATAAAAACTCAAATTTCGCAGGATCACAATCACACTCAACACTCAAAACATAATAGCTGTTCTCAAACTACTGAAATTCTCAATTGAAAAGAAATAAATAAAGGACTTACCCACCTGAGCAGGCGCACCGGGAGGAAGCATCGACATGAGCACTTCTCGGACCACTTCCTGCTGCCGAGCCCGAGACCTCCCTTGCGTTACCCTCTTCGACACGTCCACGAAGCTCTCGTAGTCGTACTCCAGCCACCCCTTCGGCCTCTCGACGCCTCCGCCACCGACCCCTCGGGCCCTCGCCGGCGACGCCGCGAACTTCTCCATCTTGCGAGCGAACAGGGTCATGAACACCTTCTCGAAGAACCCGTCCCTGTACTTCGTCTTCTGCCCCATCGGAGCCGGCTCCCCCGACGGCTCCGCGATCCCGCACCTCACGACGGCTCTCCGCCGCGTAGGGCGGAGGCGGCCGGGCGGCGGCGGGCAGTGGAGGAGTTGAGAGCCGCAGTGGGCGAGGACCACCATGAATTGATGCGAAAAATGGCAAGAACAGAGCCTTTTTCTCCCCTGTTTCGTTTGGTTTCAAAGAATTATTAGCAATCAATCTCAGTACGTAAACGCACGAGTACAATGCAGCAAGAAGAACTTTTTGTTTGGCTGGTGGAGCGTTGCTTGGTTTTTTCATAGGAAAGCTAGCAGCCATACAAAATCCCAGACATTTTCCATCCGTATCTTTTGACGAAAATTAATAAAATTGAAATCTAGGCAATGCTTAGAATTTTATCCTCTCGCTTATTATCTTTTTTTCTCCTTCAACGACATGCTTTTCTTTTCCTTCCGTCTTCTGAAGTTGCGATTTAGATGTAATTGGTTGTTGCTCCGCAATCGATTTCCAGAATTGAGGCTGGAATCTGCGCCACGCCAACAGGGGAAAAATCGACCAGAGAAAATGGGGCTCATGGGGTCACGATGGCCTCATCTCATCCTCTCACCTTAATGCTAAGGTTGCAATCATAACCGAGCGTACGAAACTCTCAGCAATTAAAAGCTTCGTTGAGATTAATGTTTTGCAAGTACCTAGGAGATAAGGGGACCGAAAAATAAAAAGCATACGACTCATAGGGAGGCGACATGTAACAAATTATAGGATTGTCGTGTTTCAAAGAATAATTTCACGTATCAAAATATTAAATAAAATGGGAACTAATGTAATGATTATACAATGAGAATAAATATATCATTTTTTTGATTCATGACGGTAATATGTGTGCCACATATTAGTACAGAGTTTTGTGAAAATGTAGTGCTACAGCCAAATAGGCCAGAATTTCCCCAATTTAGAGTTCTTCAACCATGGAAATACATAAATATTTCAAAAGAAGTAAATCAAAGCATTCTCTGTCAGAAGCTGTTGCATAGTTTTCCTTCTAGAGTAAATGCTTCAACATATGACTTATTTACATTTTGGATTACATCAATCTTGGCATGGCCGCATATATAACGTCAACACTTCATCTTAAGCTTCTTAATCTAGCCAGGGAAATTATAGTTGTATAGTTGACAAATGTTGATGCTGTCGCACCCCGATTTATAAGAACAAGAGTATGATATGGCTGTCCTTTAAGCAAATGACACAGTTATAACATAACCAAAATTCAGCCTGATATCAATATATATATATATATTTGACAAAAATGTATTCGGTTACAATATTAAAGTAGTTCTATAATCCACCAAATCAAAAATACCTCGTCAAAGATTCCGACAAAGAAAACGATGTCTAGTCCGGTGCAAGTTTGTGCATACATTAAGCTCCCCACAACAGATGCATAAGGAATATTTTTCATTTGTTCTTGTTCCAATTCACTTTTCGGACATTGTATAAGGCTAAATTTATCACCTTTCTGAATTGAAACTATTCCTGCTGAACATTTACTCATATTAAATCTCTCTAAAATTTTCTCAATGTAGGCTTTCTGAGACAATCCTAATAATCCTTGTGATCTATCACGGAATATTTATATTCCTATCACATATGTTGCCTTTCCCATATCCTTCATTTCAAAATTCTTAGAGAGAAACTTCTTGGTTTCATGTAACAAACCAAGATCATTAGCAGCAAGCAAAATATCATCAACATACAGAACTAGAAAAATAAACTTGCTCCCACTAATCGTCATATATATACACCGATCAACGGTGTTTTCCTTAAATCCAAATGAAATTATGGTATCGTTAAACTTAAGATACCATTGTCGGGAAGCTTGTTTAAGTCCATATATTGACTTCTTTAATTTACATACCATGTGTTCCTTTCCTTTAACTGAAAAGCCTTCGGGTTGGTCCATATAAACCTCTTCCTCTAAATTCCCATTAAGAAAAGCGGTTTTAACATCCATTTGGTGTAACTCCAAGTCATAATGAGCCACCAAAGCCATAATGATTCTAAGTGAGTCCTTCTTAGAGACCGGTGAAAATGTCTCTTTATAGTCAATGCCTTCTTTTCCGAGTAAAACCCTTTGCAACAAGTCCGGCTTAATGTCGTTCAATATTACCTTTTTGAGTCGCTTAGTCTTAAAGACCCATTTACACCCGACCTTCGTACATCCTTTAGGCAATTCAACAATATCCCAAACTTGATTTTGATGCATGGATTTTAACTCTTCTTCCATGGAATTAAACCATTCATTAGAATCTTCACATTCCATGGCTTGAGAAAATGAATCTGGATCATTTCCAATTCCTAAGTCAGTTTCTGACTCTTGTAGATAAACCATATAGTCATCAGAAATAGCCGATCTCTTTTCTCTTTGAGATCTCCTTAATGCTATTTCTTGTGACTCGGCTATTGAAGGTTCATTATTGACAACTTTAGAAGCTTTGGGTATAGGAACTTCTACCCTTACTTCTTGAATGCAAGCATCACGCATTCTTTCACTCCCACTGATGTCACCATTCTCAATGAACCTAGCATTTCCAGATTCAACAATTCTTGTACTATGATTAGGACAATAAAATTTATACCCTTTGGATTTCTCTGCATAACCAATGAAATAACTACTGGTTGTTCTTGAATCCAATTTCCTTTCATGTGGATTGTAAATTCTTACTTCTGCTTGACAATCCCAAACATGCAGGTGTCGTAAACTAAGTTTCCTTCCCGTCCACAGTTCAAATGGAGTTTTTGGAACTGCCTTACTAGGAACCCTATTTAATAAGTACATAGAAGTCTTTAAAGCATACATCCACAAAGATAAGGGTAAAGATGAATGACTCATCATACTTCTAACCATTTCCATTAAAGTACGGTTACGCCTTTCTCGCTACACCATTTTGTTGTGGTGTACCGGCATTGTGTATTGAGCACAAATGCCATGTCTTTCAAGGAATTTAGCAAAAGGACTCGGACATTGTCCCGATTCATCATACTTTCCATAATATTCACCACCTCTATCGATCTTACTATTTTCACTTTTCTATCTAATTGCCTCTCAACCTCTTTAATATACACTTCAAGTGCATTTGAGACTTATCATGCAATAGATAAATATAACTATAACGTGAAAAATCATCAATAAAGGTTATGAAATAGCTTTCCTTACCAAAAGATGGAACATCAAAAGGACCACATATGTCAGTATGTATAATTTCAAGAAGCTCCGTGCTTCTTGTGGCACCTTTCTTAGTGTGCTTTATTTGTTTACCTTTAATACAATCAATACACACTCCAAGATCAGTAAAATCCAAATTTGGAAGAATTTCATTTTTCACTAATCTTTGCATTCTTTCTTTGGATATATGACCCAAACGTTTATGCCACAAGTAAGCAGAATTTTCATTCACCAAATTTCGTTTAGTGCCAACATTATGATGCAAGGTCATTAATGTCTCAACAAAAGTATTATCAAGTCTAAATTTGTAGAGACCATCACATAAAGTTCCAGTTCCAATAAGAGTATCACTCTTAAACAGACTGAAAGATTCAGATCCAAACTTACAATAAAATCCCGCCACATCAAGTCTTGGCAAAGAAACTAAATTGCGAGAAAATGTAGGTACATAAAGGGTTGAAACAAATCCAAATAATGCCCAAGATCTAAGATCAAACGATAAGTGCCAATGCCTTCAACTCGGAGCTTTGTCTCTTTCCTCGTAATCACATAACTTTCATTTGGCTTTATAGTTTGGATCGTAAGAAATCCCTGCATCGTATTTGACACATGAGTGGTGGCACCAGAATCAGTCCACCAAGTATTATAAGGAACGTCAGTAAAGTTTGATTCAAAACATACTAAAGCACATGCTTACCTTTCTTTTCGAACCAAGCCTTACATTTCAGACAATCTTTCTTCAAGTGTCCAATTTTGTTGCAAAAATGACACTTAATAAGATTGTGTGCCACCGCCGCCCGCGGTGGAAGCGTTGGTTAGGGCTTGGTACCCCAAACGCAGGGGGAAGGGTTCGAACCTTCGTGGAAGCGATGCTTCAATGCATAACGCGCGTCTTACCTGTGCTTGGGGGTCAGCGGTGGGGGCCCCCGGCGCTCCAGGGTTTACTCTCCCCGCGAAGCGGCGTTCGGAGGTTCCCTGGGTTATAAAAAAAAAAAAAATAAGATTGTGTTCCTTCTTGTGGATTTGAGAAGCCTTCGAAGAGTCATTCAGGATGTGTAGTCCTTTCTTCTTGCTCCTTCCACCTTTCCTCTTAAAATTCTTTCGAACTCCTTGATGACTTGAGAGATAAACAAAATGAGCCTTTTGATTCTTTATCCTTGTTTCCTCTTGAACTAACATACTGGCCAATTCATTTACATTCCACTTATCCTTTATAGTGTTGTAATTCATTTGAAATGGCCCATATTGCTCATGAGGTAAGGAATTGAGTATAAATTGTACTAAAAAGTACTCATCCACATTCATTCCCAAAGTCCTTAACTTTGCTGCCAAATTGGTCATCTCAAGTATATGCTCATGTATAGTACGCGAACCATCATATTTCATGGTGGTCAGTGTGCTCATTAGTGTACAGCAAGTGACTTATCAGCAGTTTGAGAACGCTCTTCCACAAATTTCATAAATTCTTTAGCATTGTTAGTCTTGGGAAGAGAAGTCTTTAAGTTGTTTGCAACTATCATCCGCATGAACATTAAGCTCAGTCTGTTCGATCTTTCCCAAGCTTTATAGAAAGATTTTTCATCATTGCTACTTTCATCATAATTGCAGCTGGTTTCTCAGCTTGAAGTGCTAAATCAAGATCCAAGACACCTAAGTGAAATTGGACTTGCTCACTCCAATCAGGAAAATTTATCCCATTGAATAAGGGAACAGATGAGGCGTGCGAATGGAGTGAAAACAGTACGACATACCGCAAATGTGCAAGAAAATACTCATACATTAATGCTTTGAGAATATCACCTAATCGATTCAAACTAAACTACACATGCACATCATAGTTCTCCTTTGGGCGATCCTATGATATACAAATATATAAACTATAATGATGCTAATAACTTTTATTTGATAATTGTAAATATATCTTATTAAAATTTATTTGTTATCTTTGGATATACAAACAAATTTAACAAATCATATTAATTATCAACCATCATGTTCATGAATTATAAAAAAATAATTAACCTTTGGGTTAATCCCTAAGTTCTTATAATAAATGAACGTCAATATACCCATAACTCCAAAACATATCAATTTCATACATAGCATCAATTAATCATGGGTAATTGAATAAAATAATTTACAATTTTTAAAAATTCAAAAGACTTCAAGGTTCGGCCACTTTGGTGACTAACAAACCCTTCATAATATAAATTTTTAATATTGTAAAATACAAATATTTACCAAATTGCACACAATGACATAAAATGCAATCAAAGCATAATGGCAAAAGTGTAAAATCATAATTCCATAAGGTCGAATCATAAATTTAAAATCCAGGGGCAAAATGGTAAATAATCAGCAATGGTAGAACTGTAATTATTAATTAAACAAGGGTAGAACAGTAAATAAATTGCGAGAAGGATAAAATGGGAATTTTAAAAAATGACAAAGGGGCAAAAATGTAAAAGAGCGCGCGGGGACGTCAGGCGCGTGCCGAGCACGCGCCTTATCCGCCGCGGGCGCGTGCGCGCAGGCGCGTGCAACGCACGCGCCCGCAACCGTGCGGGAAGCCCCGCGCGCGTGGATCCCATGCGCAAAGCGTTTGCGCGCGTGTGAAGGCGCGTGGCGCGTGGGTTCCACGGTATACCTCATCCAAAGACCAACTTACAAACTTATTAGATATATACAAGTCATATCAAAAGTCCACACCACAAAAGTCCTCCCCCTTAATGGACGCTTATGTCTACTTGCGACTTGCTGAAGACCTTAAAAAACAAGTAGATGAGCATAGTGAGCTACCATAGCTTAGTGAGTAACACATTTCTTCTAAGCGAATCGAGAAATCACTATACAAATTTAAAACACAATCATAACTCACTTTAACATAATATATAATCATAACTTATATACCGAAGATACCAATAGTTTGGTCCATCGGTCAATCTCATAAAACACGTATTAATGGTTTGTTCAATTTATTAATCTCATCAGACCACGTATCGATGGTTCATTCCATCGACCAAATTCAAATTACATGCCAATGGTGAAAGTGCTAGTACAAACATCTAGAGAGTGATGGATAGGTGTTTAAAAGAAATTTTGACAAATACAAGCGGAATAAAATAAATATCGAGCAAAGTCTAAATAAAGATCACAGTTTGATAAACGAGCCACCGGATTTCTAGTAGATGTTCATAATCTATTATGCGATGGAATAGATTTCTGAAATAACGTCTAAGTATGCAACAGACTTAAATATAAAGAGTTAAGGAAAGAGAATGTTGCACACGAAATTTATAATGGTTCGGCTTAGATCAAGTCTATGTTCACTCTCCCACGCTAATAGCCTTGGATTCCACTATGCGATCAACAAGAGATTACAACACTCAGGGGTAGATTATACTATTTTACTAAGTCACTTTTTTGGTATTTCTCTCACAATCACAAACATTTAAGCTCATAAAAGACAAGTGTATGATCAAAGTTTGCTCAGACTTTGAATTATCAATTTTACGCTCCGTCTCTTACTTGCTCATCGATCCTTGATCTCCTTAAATACCCTTCTACTTCCAAACTAGTCGTTGGATAGTATTTAGAGGATCGTCTTCCAATCTACCTATTGGACAGATCTGTATCTAGAAAATTTGATAATCGTTGAATAACAAAAGTAGAATTCTAAATTGATTCTTATTGCTCATATAAACATAATTTTGGTTTCCATAAGTAGAGCTTTTCGTATAGAAAGTTCTTGTCTTTAATATCCAATTGTCAATCAATTAGATTGAGTCAATCACATCTATTTTGATGTAGAATTCAAACCAGATCACTAGCCGTTATATATTTAAGGCTTATGTTACGTTCTGTCAAGTTGACTTGTTCTGAACATATTTCGTTCTAAATTTGCTACATTCTGAACTTGTGTCTCGTTCTAGACCTTATCACGTTCTAAACTTATGTCTCGTTCTTAATATAAAGTCTGAGAATATTTTGTTTGAAGTAGAGTCTGAGTGTCTTCTGTTTGAAGTAGAGTCTAAGTGTTTTCTATCTGAAACATACTTTACAATTTGGACATAAGTCTGAACATCTTGTGCTTCTGGACATATTTAACCTTAAGGTCTAGACGCAGTTTGAATAAGTTTAGTTTCAGCATAAAGTCTATCTTTTAGCTCTTTCAAGTATAGACTTTGATAATATCCTCTATATGTTCTATCATCTACATAATCTGTTACTCAACCGATAATTACGTTAGTAGCATTTGATTTATTTTGTTGTCTTCAAAATATTATAAGGGATTTCCCTAACAAATGATTTATTCCATTTACCAACTCATGCTCAAATGTTTAGTCATGGTCACGCATAACGCCAGTGACAAGACAATCGAGATTCCTCCCTTGGCAAGATCTCCATCTATTATTAGTTAGTAGCTCGGCTTACAAGGATATTCTAGACTAATATGGGCATACCCACCCACCCCTCAGGGTTCACAAAGACATTGAACATCAACCATCAATCACAATATACAATAATCCAACATTAGATTGAAAGTCATATCACAATTCAAACATTTGATATATAAATATCAAAGCGTTCTTCATAACGTTTCAAGATTTCTTTGTAAAGAGTTTCACAAACCATTTTCAAACAACTAGTCAAATAGAATTCGAAATATAACTCCATCTTTCAAACAACAAAATGACAATAATAGCTCAATCCTATTTTATGCAACAAAATGTGCTTTTTATCAACTCATAGAATATATAATCCACTATGTTTTTCAAAATATGAGTTCAAAATACAAAGAAAAAATAGTGTCACTCACCCGAAAAAGCAAAAAGTCAATTACGGTGGTAACTCAAGTCGGCGCACTCGAATTCCTAATAAATAACCGAAAAATAATATTAAAAGACCAAGTAAAATGGTATTCTAATGAATGACTCGACTAGACTAGGATTATTTGTTGATAAAACAACACTTAGGCCCTATTTGGTAACCATCCAAATAAGGCTAAATTCTGATTCTTTGTTCCTAGAATTAGTTTGGGCCCAGAATTGCGTTTGGTAAATTTTTTGTTCCCGAGAACAAATTTGTTCCTAAAATCAGTTTTGGACAAGAATTTAGAATAAAAAAAAAGATGATTTTTGATTCTGAATCAGAAAAAAGAATAAAAAAAGTTGCTCTCTCTCCTCTTCTCAACGTACCCTCTCCTGCTCCATGTTTTCTCTCTGTTCGAACCCTTTCTTTTTCTTCTCTCGTTTGCTCGACGTTCCCTGTGGTTTGTTCTCTCTGGTTCGTTCTCTCTGGTTCGTTCTCTCCACAACAACGGCAACGGCGGCTGCTGCTTCTTCATCGTTGAAGCTGCTCGTTCAAGGTGAGTTCCCTTCACTCATAGCTAGCGTGATTGTCGGCTAATCTGGGTGACGGTTTGCTCACCATCATCATCATTCGTCATCTGCAACGGTTGGCAGGAGCGCCACCGCGCTCGAGTCGGCGGGTGCCCGCGCCGATCTAGTCGAGGAGTCGATGTCGAGCGACCCCCTAGGCCCGAATCAGCGGGCGCCAGCGTCGATCTGGCCGAGGAGTCGCTCATCAAGTGACCCCCAAGCCCAAATCCGCGGGCGCCAGCGTCGATCTGGCCAAGGAGTCGCTCGCTGAGCGACCCCCAGGCCCGAATCAGCAAGCGCTAGCACCGATCTGGCCGTCGAGTGACCCCTCGGCCTTATGGGTCGCCTTGCTTTGATGCGTTGATTTTTCGGTGATGCCTTGACCCTGTTCATGGTGGTCGAGTGCTTTGGTGAAGGCATTGGTTGGGTTTCATTTGCTTTTTAGAGTGGGGGATTTGATCTGGTTCCGTGGGGAGTCTCTACTCAGAATCGATTGATGCGGTGCGGGGATTAGTTGGGTTCATGTGGTTTCATTTGGGGTGATGAGTGATTTTGAGGATGAAAGCCATGAAGAGGGTGCTGTTGTGGTCCAAAATGTGAATGATATAGCTCTGACTTTGCGAGTTTTGCTTGGTGTTCTATTTGTCAATGCTGTGAATGGCATATAGGGTTGCTAAACTAGGAAAAAGAAACGGAAGAGAGAAAAAATGTACTAGTTCATCCTTTATTGATAATGAGACACCAAGTTCTTATTTTTTTTTTACTTTGATGCGCTGATTTTTCAGTGATGCCTTGACCCTGTTCATGGTGGTTGAGTGCTTTGGTGAAGGCATTGGTTGGGTTTCATTTGCTTTTTAGGGTGGAGGATTCGATTTGGTTTCGTGGGGAGTCTCTGCTTAGAATCGATTGGTGCGGTGCGGGGATTAGTTGGGTTCGTGCGGTTTCGTTTGAGGTGAGGAGTGATTTTAAGGATGAAAGGCGTGAAGAGGGTGCTATTATGGTCCAATATGTGAATGATATAGCTCCGAGCTTGCGAGTTTTGCAAAGTGTTTTGTTTGTCAATGCTGTGAATGTCATATAGGGTTGCTGAACTAGGAAAAACAAACGGAGGAGGGGAGAAAAATTGTACTAGTTCATACTCTACTGATAATTTCCCATGCAAGTTCTTATTTTTTTGCATTTTTTTTGAAGTTAACATGATTATTTGGATTATCCGCCCGCCTTGAATCAATCTGGTCAATGTTCACAGGCTAATATCATATTCGGGCCCGAATTGGTCTGGTCAATTGTTTTTCTTCTCTTTTTGGCCAATGTCAAATTATAATTACGTGCCTTGCATGCTACACTAGATGTTGAGATTCTTTGGTTTGTATCGGATCCTCTTCCCTTTGGTAACTTATTTTTTGATTAGATGTGGTGTTCTCATTTTTTGTGCCCATTGACAGACTTCTTTCTTTGAAAAAGTTATTATTATAGTTAATACTGAAATTATTTTCTTCTATTGTGATCTATTACAGAAAAGGCTGCAAGAGTTTGAAGTCACACTTACTACTTCTCCAAGAGATACCACAACGCTTGAAGTAAGTAATGAATCTAATATCAACTCTCAATTTGCGTTTAGCTCTCTATAGTAGATATTGACTCATCAGTCTATATTTTCTATGATAGTTTTAAGTCTCATCTCAATTAACTTATATGATGCTCAATCAAGGTAAAATGACATCCCAGAAAGAGTTGTTCAATGCAAAATGGACCGAGCCTTTAACCAACTTGTTTGTAAGTTTGTTGGTAAATGAGATACAAAAGGGAAATTGCACAACTTCTACATTTAACAAAGTAGGGTGGAACAACATACGGGCAGAATTCAAGATACCAATATAACCTATTGTAGTTGAAGAATAAGGTGAACAAACTAAGAAGACAATATGGTAGTTTTAAGAAGCTCATTTCACAATCTGGTTTTGGCTGGGATAATGTGAATAACAAAGTTGTTGTCGACAATCCAAGTATTTGGGACTCTCACATCACGGTATGTTTTAAGTTTCGATCATTTTGATATTATTATAAATGTAAGTTTTAGAAGATTTGATTATGTTATTGACATTTGTCATTATGGCCAATAATGGGTGGGCAAAATTCAAGAATGATGGATTTCCTCAATATCCCCAATTGTGCATTGTATTTGGTGATACATATGCTACTAGAGATCATGCCATAAGAAATATCCAAGATTTGATGGTGTTAGATGAAGGTGATGGTGGTGGCAATGCAATCAGTGATCCAAAAGACTTAAGTGAACACCCCATTGATGATGATGTTTTTACATTCGACCATACTTCAACTCCCATTCATAACCAGCACAGGTTGGATAGGACTCCAAATGTCAAGAGGAGAAGAAATAGTAGCTCATTTAGTATTGCAAACACGTGCAAAGCTATACAGGACATGCTCAAAGCTAGGTCAAGTCAATCTGAGAGTGGATCTATTGGCTCACAAGTGACGCCACCACCTGTAGACCCCTTCTCTATAGCAGTTGTAATTGATATCCTTGTTAATATGAATGACTTGGACCAAGATTTTTACAACAAGACAGTGGAACGAGCATGTAATAGTGCCATATGGAGAGAGGTATTCGTCAGAACACCAGCTGAAAGGAGACATGGGCTTCTTCAATTTCTTTAGTGGATGTTGAGATGTGTTTTATGGATTGTACGTGGTTTAATTGTGGAAACCTTGTGGTTGTATGGATAAGATGGATTGTTTGAAATTTTTATATTTGATTTGCTTCTACTTTAGAACTTATATTGTTGATTGTTATCGGATTATTTTCATCTCTCTTTATTAATGTTATTGTATTTGTGTGATAATATAGGTACTATGGAAGAAGGATCAAATAGTATGTCCAATGAGCAGGTAGAATCAGTTGATCAATTCTTGGATGACGAGAATCTTGATATATTGGTAGCATGGTCATACATGGTTGCGATGGACATGTCCATGCATACTAGATAACCTATTAGGGACAGCAGACTATCGGGACCGGAATGGATAAGAAAGATTATTTGTAGACATTCAGATAGAATATATGACGCCTTCAGGATGGAGAGACATGTTTTTCTAAACCTATGTGATTTGATGAGGATAAGAGGTTGGTTGAAAGATAGTCGGTATGTTAGGATAGATGAACAAGTTGGGATATTCTTATCTTTAATTGGTCATAATAACTCTACTAAAGATTTATGTGAGAGATTTTAATGTTCAGGACAAACAATCAGCAGGTATTTTAATTTAGTGTTGAAAGCAGTTCTGAAACTTGGAAAAGAGATTATCAAACTACCATCATTTGATATCGTTCCACCAGAAATTCTTATGAATCCTAAGCATGAACTCTATTTCAAGGTATAGTTTTCATTTCAATTTTGCATCATTAAATATATGTAGTTGATAATATTCTATTTTCATAAATTCACGTGATTTTTTTTTCGAAATAAATTCACAGGATTGTGTAGGTGCTATTGATGACACCCATATAGATGCTACCGTCCCTACGTCTTAGCAAATCCCATTTTGAGGCAGAAAAGGAACTACCACTCAAAATGTGTTATGTATTTGTTTGTTTGACATGAAATTTACTTTCGTATATTCTGGGTGGGAAGGATTTGCCAACGATTGTCAAGTGCTTTTGGTGGCACTTGAAACTCCTGAATTGCAATTTCCTCGACCGTCACCAGGTATGTAATTAGTTTATAAGAAGAAATTCATTTTATGATTGTTTCATCGTTGCATATCATAACTAATTTATATATATACATGATAGGCAAATACTATGTGGTAGATTCTGGTTATGCAGCACTCTCGGATTTTTAACTCCGTTTAAAAAAGAACGGTATCATCTAAACGATTATAGGGGGAATGGAAGACGGCCAAGGACAACAAAAGAATTATTCAACCATAGACATTCTTCTTTAAGAAATGTCATTGAGATGTCATTTTGGGCATTAAAGAATCGCTTCACCATTTTGAGACGCATACCTCCATTTACAATTAAAAAGCAAGCACTTATTGTAATTGCATGTTGTGCTCTTCATAATTATATTTGTGACCAAGACAGGATGGAAAAAAACTTTTCCCGATATGGAGATCCAGAGTATCCATTTAGAACTAGAGAAGAGGAGGTTATGGATGATACATCAAATGAGCAAGTAATGAAGATAAACATGCTTTGGAGAAGTATCACAAATCAAATGGCAAGGGATTACAATATGCCAGAGATTCCATAACTTTATGTTTCCTACTTTTGTAATATTGCTTTTAATTATTGACTTATCAAAGCCAATATTCAAAGTTGAACAATGAACTAAGTTACTTCAGTATTCATTTATGGATAAGTTGTGGTGATGAATTTCTCGTTAAAGTCTTTTTTTTGTTTCAAAGAGTCATGTTGGTTTGAAGACTTATTTTTTTAAACGTTGGGTGTTCGGTTTTGGGAGAGGGAATATATATATATATATATATATATATATATATATATATATATATATATATAGAGAGAGAGAGAGAGAGAGAGAGAGAGAGAGAGAGAGAGAGAGAGAGAGAGAGAGAGAGAGAGAGAGAGAGAAGAATCTTGGCTAAATTAAAATTAACATCCATCCATATTAAATTCAAAATGGATTAGATATTTAATCATAGAAATGTAAATATTTATTGAAAATGAGAAATCACCATGATAAAAAAAACTCTTATTTAAAATATAAATGATATTGAAATTCCAATAAGAAAAAAAATTAAGATAACGACCATTTTCGTTTTTATTTTTATCTATTTTTTAATTTCTATATTTTATTTTAATTTCCTCCTATTCTGAAATATATATTTGCTATATATAGAATACATATTTAATTTTTTTATAATTTAGTATTTATATTTATTACATATTTTAGGTATATTAGTATAATTTATACTATGGTTTATTATTAACTATTTAATAAAAATTGATTAGTTAATATTTTTATTACTTAGTATAAATATAATTAATCAATGAGGGGTTTATGAGAATTCAACATCAAATTTACTTTCATCTAAAAAGGTAATTAAAAAAGAATCGGAATTGAAATTTTATGCGATTACCAAACGCATTTACTGTTCATTTTCTATTTTAGAATCAGAAATTTTATACAATTATCAAATGAGTTCTTTTACTTAGAATCAATTCCGGGAAAAGAATAAAAAAAAATCAATTCTGATTAGAATATACTCCCGGGAATAAAATCGTTACCAAATGCGCCCTTACACGCCACAAAAGGCTCGCCTCTAGCGGCAACCTATTGTTGTTCGCTAGGTGTAATCCGCGCACTAAACATCATCGCACCATAATTTCCTCAACAAAATTCCGTTTCGAGCCATCTTATAATCATTATAAAGCCCTTTTAATGTACGACAACAAACCCAACTCAGTCGCCCCAAAACATTTCTGAAAATGGCTAAAAATCGGGCCCAAAATTACTGTTCGCTACAATTTCAGAATGCACCCCAACTTGAAAATTCCGTTCCGGACAAACCGTAAGCTCAAATTACGATCTGTAAAATGCTATAGCTTCACAACATTCTAAAATTCCATTTCTATAAAAATATGCAGCTCAACGATTGAAAAATCGGATCTCGCCGCACAAATATCCAAGAAATCCGAATTTCGAACCCTAATTGTGACGATTCATTCAAATAGATGATTGAAGGCTTTGATCACTTACCGGCGTTGCAAAACAAAATTGACTCGGCTTGATGAAGTGTCTAGATCACGAGCACGGCAAATTTTTTCTCTTTTTCACTTTTTCCTTTCTCTTCTTTCTCTCCTCTCCATGCTCAGGTCCTTCTCTTTTTCACTTTGTTTCATTTTCTTTTCCCTGTTTCTTTCTTTCCCCTGTTTCAATTCTACCCAAGCCCTCCCTCTCTCTTCTCTTTAAAAATAGCCTAAGCTTCCACTGTTCTCCTTTAGCTTCTTTTGTTGACTTTTCAAATCTTTTTTTTTTTTCAAAGCTCATCTATTACAAATGCGGTAGCTTCTGGTTTGATATCCGCCCAGCAATTCCCGAGCAACAACTATATTGGTGGCTTCTGTGTTGTGACAAGCATCCCAGTACACGTACATGGATCCATCGTTGCACATCACGGAGGTTGCGTTGTGACAATCGAATGGCGGAAAAAATCCCCTGCGACACGGGGCATCGGCATTCTTGAACGCCGGAAACATTGCGGTGTGTGAAGGAGACAAAACAATGCCTTAACAACGCGGTGCACGGCTAAACAAAGGTACGAAAATTCGGTGGTTGAATACCATGTTGCCGATAGTTTAGCTTCGATTTCCATGAATATTTTGTATGAGTTCACATAAATGAACATGGCGTCACAACTTCCCTCTCGATTCAGCTCATCGAGCAGCTCCTTCAGCTTCTTGTTGTAGCCCTGAACAAAATGATTCACTTGTACGACACAGCTTCTGCTGGGAAGAAATAGATTGAGGGCACGGATGAAGTGTATGCACCCCAACGGCCCAATCCTGACCACGACAAATCTTCTAGGCCCCATCTCACGCAACCCCTGAGTACATAGAAACGGAAATACATCTTCATTACAATGACATTGCGAAAGAATGCACTAGCTTGATGTGAGCACATGTGACCAAGAACGCTACCTTGGGCTGCAATGTCAAATTGGAGAACACGAAACTTTGGTACATTGCGGGAGGCAGCTTCTGGGCAGAGAGATATGGTACGGACGGTAGGATGTAGTTTATGATGTCATTAGACCCAACTGTGAGCGAAAAGACTGCCCTCTCCAGGAAGTCATTTGTCTCCCTCTCTCTTATTACACCGCCCATGTAGTTCCTCGTGTGCTCGAAGTAGTCCACCTGCTTCCTCAATGGAACTCTCTCTATCTGTGCCAACGAAGATGCGTACGAGGTTATTGGAAATTGGGAAACCGAGCAGTTTTGGCTGGGATACTAAAACTTTATACGAAGGACCCGCCACTTTCAATGGTTTAGGTTCAATTTAGTACATATGTGCATGTAATAATAAAGCATTTCGTACTCCAGCTATGACTATGATGTTGTGAATGTTGAATGGATGTGGAGTCAAGCAGACTGCGTGCTTTTTGTTATTTGATTTGGCTGAATGTGTAGCAACATCATTCCACCTCTTTTTGTGAATCCATTTTTTATGAAAACATTTGTAACATTGTAGTACTACATAAAACTGGTAAGGAAAACAAACAAAATATCCAAAGTGAAATCAGATAGTCTAAAAGAGAAACATCCTTACGAAGATACAACTCAAAGCGATCAAGTATGTTCAAGTTTAGACAAATCATGCGATAACACAATGCATTATACCGGGAAATCTCATTTGGATTCCAATGTACAAGTGGAGTATCAGGAAATCAATTGAACTTTTTCTCTAGCATGAAGGACTATGTTCTTTTTCGGATGGGAAATATTGAGGCAAGGGCTCGGTTTCTCTGGTAAAAAAAGACTACAAATGGTACTTACAAATAAGGATCCTGCTTCATCCAAAATTCCTGCTGCTCCAGAAGCATAGTTTATGCCCCAACTCGTGGCATGTTCTTGACTATATGGGGCCAAGAATGGCGGAGGAAATGACTCTTCCCCAAGAGCTTGACCTAATTTTGAATCAACTGAGGACATTTAGTAGAAACCATGTGCGTAACCCATGTAGTCGGTTGGCATGATAGGCATTGAACCATATTTATTGAGCTCGAGCCTTTGTCTTTGAATTAGTCAATAACAAGTTTTCATCACAGGAAAATTTTGATGATAAACATAGAAAGTTTACCGCTTTAGGGTTTGGTAAAACTCAACAGAGTGTCTATTGGTCCTCCTGAAATACCTCATGGCATACTTCCAATTACAGGAAAGATTTACGCATATAAGTAATTGGGGGCAAGAATGTACCGACTATGTCTGCAATGGTTCGGCCATTGGTGAACCTTCCCGTGGGTTGACCACCGGATGGTTTAAAGTCAATGCCATAAGGAGGCGAATCAGCCCCGGAAAGCGTCAAGAGATAGTTGTTATTTCCAGAATCCACGAACGAGTCCCCGAACACAAAGGAAGTGAAGCAGGAACAAAGTTCAAAATTCAAGGAGACAACAGGGAGCATCAGCGGCAGTATCATTACCAACTTTTCGACCACCATTTTGGAAAACAAAAAATTTGAAGTGGTATTGCGAATGGTTTTGATTTGGTGGGTGCGTGAATGACCTAGCTTGATTGTTATATGTGTCACAAACACGAAACAACGACTGAGAATAGCATGGTGTGCATGAGGCTGCGGCAGGTGAGGGGACTGAAATTGCTTCTCTGTGACGTGTCAATTTGGATTCCAGAGAGCTTGGGCTCGTTCAAATTTCAAACACCACATGGGTCGAGCAGTTCTAGCATTGTTATAAGTTCAAACTTTGAACTCTCATTTTCAATTACGTTTTGGTTTTGTCTTTTTTCTTTTTGGTTAGGAGTGAATTGAACTAAACGTAGGGAAGAGTTCTCCATTCGTTTTGAGGAAGTGAGTCAGTCAATTAAGTTGTAGGGGACTCAAAGAGACAAAGCACAACCAAGATGAACTATATCAAGAAGTGACAGCGCAATTGCCCAATAAGTAATACTAAAAGAGACTTTTGTACATCAAAGGCATAAAATATTTAATGACGAGTCATTTTCTTTGCCAAATGATGAATTCAGAGTTTTAATTTCACTTGAGACATGGCTTTAGTTTTTAACTCAATATGATTTTGTGAATCATTTAGAGCCCTATTTTTAGAGAACGATAGGGGCCATGAATATATTGAATGAGAAAGAATGCGGATGGACACATTCACTCTCCGTCATTGTCATATGAGCCAATGTACTTGCTATTTCACGGGGTCCATGCTTTCCTTTCCTCCTGGGCTTCTACGAGAGAGCTTCAATTGGACAACCCCTATTCATGAATTGATGTAAGCGACAAATTCGGTTTATATTGTTTAGAAAACCTAAGGTGATTTGAATTGTTTCATAGTAAATGGTCAAATTTAATATGCTCACATAAGCCGGCAATAGTTGTTCGCGCAACCTCGTCCTCCCACAAGTACCGCCAAAGCTATATGCCGGATCTAGGCCAATTGCCATCCGATGATATGTTAGGCAAAGTTCATTAAATGCGTGGCATAAGTGGCTGTGGTATAAATGTGATGTGGATTATGGATTCTCTTTCATGACATTTTGACATCTGGCGCGGCTGGATTGGCCTGCACAACATGATCATTGTCTGGATGATTTTTCTACCAAGTCAAGCATTTAGGTCGGAATGAGAGCGATCTCTTGCATGACTATTGCTTCTATTAATTTAAGATGGTGCAGGGTCGGCCATTGGCCTTAATTACCACTTTTTACTGGGCGGACGGTGGTTTTGTTTCTCCCATCGCTATCGGAGCAGATCTGTTAAGACGGCAATTGATGAACTTGCTTCTTATAGCAAGTGAAGTGTTCTGTTCTCCAATGACAATGCTTACACGTTCATTAAGAACGGTTAACAAGTATAATCTATCGTTGGCAGAATCTCTAGAAGCATGTACCTTTTGCGATTACTTATCTCTTCCAAATCTCTTACCTTGTGACTTTTTATAGTAAACACAGCATGGGCAAATAGATATGTAATATTAAAACATGAAGTTTAATCACTTATATAGGAGCATATGTTTGGATGAAGGTGATTTTTTCAACCCATCAAAATAGGTTCAAGACATATTTGTTAACCCATATTTGATGGGCTGAGTCATTATATGGATTAGTTATGTACGGTAAAGGGGTTATAAGTGACGAAACCCAAAAAAATATGGGCGTTAAAGAGATTCACGATATACCCAAATCCAACCTACCTTTGTGGCTCTCTTTTCATCTTCTATGAGAGAACAATGGACATTCTGGACTGTTTTAAGTTTAGAGAATCTTGGTGGGTTCGGAAGATGGGTCTAACTTCACCCTTATTAAAAATATCAAGACGACTTTTTTCTTCAAATTATTTTACATAAATCATCTTCTTCATTATTTTACCTTCCATTAAATTAAAATTTCATTTCCTCCACGTTATTTGTTGCCACGATTTAAGAAATTCATTACCAAGTACTATTTTTCTCTTGTTTCTCATTGCGTATGAATACAAAAATAGAAAATTCTATACAATGTTAAAAGCCAATTATTTAATATCTTATAGTTGATGAGAGAGAGAGAGAGAGAGAGAGAGAGAGAGAGAGAGAGAGAGAAAGCCATGTGCATGTGCTCCGGAGAGAACGAGCAATAAATAAGGGTTTGCACCGATATGGTTTGACAAAGTGCAACTCGACATTTATGAGTTTAGACATCTGAATTTTTCTTTTCCTTGCTGTAATATCGTCGAAACGATCGCCGAATTGGGTGAGAAAACGAGGGGGTGACCCAGTTTTAAGAATTCGCAAAGGAGCAAGAAAGTGATATGCGAAAAAAAAGGGAAGTATCGATTTCTTGAGCTGATGAAGAAGCGGAGAGTCTTGATGGAGAAGAAAGCTCGTGTGGGAATGTGGCCTGAGCGTTTCCGCTTAGGGAGTCTTTGAGTAACGCTTTTTTCTTCGCCGGGGTGCTCAACCACCACCTACTTTTTGCCTTCGTCCCGCACGGACCATGCCTCAATTAACAATTAAGGACGCTTTGCTACTGTTGTGTGCGTCTTAAGTCTCTCTCTCCCTATCGCCCAACAGAAGAGAAAATACGATTCATATTTGCAGATATCCTCAACGCAGTTATGATTCTAGTTTGCGGCAAAAGAAGATGTTCGTTGTACAAAGAAACATGTGCGGTTGCTAGATCAACTTTAAGTAGGGTTGAATGGTAATTGACCTTTTTTTTCGATCAAAATATCTCCGATTGGTTTTTAGTCTTTAGGTTATTCTTTTACATCAATTCGATCACATTTTCAAGAAAAGGCAAAAACTTACCAAAAGCCCGAAACTATAACTATCGTGACATTTATCTTGAATTTTTTTGTGACAAAAAA